>JAIUCV010000360.1:0-600000 GCA_026724425.1 Erythrophleum ivorense | reverse complement strand
TTCGTGCTGAGGCATGGAGTACTTGAGAAACTGCAGGAGGCACAAACAGATAATCTAATTCAACAAAGTGCTCCCATTTACATGAGAACATAGCAAACTCTAAACAGAAAAGCTTCCATTCTAACGAATCCAGGATAATCTCTGAAATGCAAAATCCGCAAAATGGCATATAAGAACATAATAAGCAGAAGAAGCTTTGGATTTTGCATTCAGTGATCAAGAACCAAAACCAAGAACAATCCACTAAAGGCATAACCATACTAATCCTTGTTCAAGCACTACAAAACTATATCCAGTATCCAATTTCCATAGCTAATCAAGATTCCCAACCAATTACTAGACACAAAAATCAACATAAAAGGTAGGAAATGATCATCATAGAGAATCTCATCAAGCAATTATCCCAATTCGTAGAGGGACACCGTAACATTTCCAAGCAAGGTGATAATAATCATCAAATCGTGCGATGGTATTGGTACCTGAATCTTATCGGAAAGGTAAGAAGGATCCGGGAATCCAGAATCGCTATCGCTGCTGCAATAGGAATCACCAGCGCTTCCACCACCACCCGTCTCCAGAAAATCTGTAACCATAAGGCCTAGGTCACGTTCACCGTCGTGGCTAGAATCTCTCCCTCGGTTCCACCATTCCTCCGCCGGAACAACCCTCAAGTCCATCCCCATCGAAACCTAAAATCCTCTCGGTCGATTTATGATTTTTTATCTCTACACCACCGTCAGAAATCGTGACCTTAGAGCTTAGGCGAAATTGATTAAACACACTGAACGATTCGTTATCATGAAATTGAAGAATTGAAAATGACTCCGTTCAAAAAAACGCGTTTCGTCCTCTTCACGAGTCTTGTGTGATTTGATTGATTGATTATATACGCCGATGAGAGAGAGAGCTTGAAGGTTCAATCGGAGAGAAAAATCCAGGAAGATAGCCGAAAAGGAAGATGAAGCGAAGGTGGGTAAATATAATACTTATGTGTAACGACTAAAATACCCTTACATTTACCATTTGCGCTCGTTTTTTCAAGTTGTTAACAAACTTAAAACCGAAAAATGAACCAGGACAGAGTCTAGGCAAATATTCGTTTTTGGTAAAATGATTTAACGAGAACAGTAACAGATTTACGTAACTTGTTTAATTAACAGAGAGATGGTAAAAAGGGTAAACAGGTAATTGAAAGAGGAGGTGTAGCGTATCGGACAATAGAGAAAATTAAAGGTTTGGCTTGGAGATGAAGTTAAGCCTGCTTTTCACGTTTTAAAGTTACACGAACGAATTTTTAACCATTAATACGAATATATTAACAACTGCCTTTTACATTTAATAGTTTTTTTCCTATTACGAAAAAAAATGGTTGCAGGAGCCTTGCAGGAATATGAAGGTCGAAAAAAAACAGAGAGGAATATGAAAAAAAAAACAAATTATTGGGCTTTACTTCATTAATTATGGGGTTTTCAGACCTGAGGCCCATTGTAATTGCCACCATCCAAACCAACTTCATCTCCATGTTTCACAGTCACAAAGGCAGTTTACACAACCCAACCTTGTATAGAAGGATCTAGGAGATCCATCACATCATTGAGGATATTGTAAATATTATTATAGAGATTTGTATTTTATGTTAAATGATTCTATTAGATTAGTAATTAGTAAATTCTATCACTATATAAATGTTTCTACTTTGTATATTAATTTTCATGAGAGTAATAATAAATCCTTTCTATCACAAACTCTCATCACCTCTAGTACCTTGGGCCACACGATGGGCAATTTATCTCTGACATCCGATTCAGCTAGATATAAGTTTTAACATATTTTGAATTTTCGGAAATTTGGAAGATCGAATACGAATACAGACGCATACTCACGGTCACGGGTACAAATACAAAAATGGCTGGATATAAAACAAAATTATATGAACTCAACAGTTTCAGCTGCCGTAATATTTTTTTCTTTGAGAAAAGGGTTAGCTGCCGTAATAATTGAGAAGTCAATTTTCCTTTTGTAACAGCTAAACAAATACGATTTATTTTTCTAATCTGACATGACATCTCAACCATAGAAAACAAATCTCATGTAAGAGACAGAAATACGAATAATTTCTCAAGTACTATAAAACGGAAGTGTAGATGATGAGGGTTAAAGACTTTTAGCCAATATAAACAAATGGTAACTTTTAGGCCAAAACACAAAACTTGTAGCTATTATGTGTGGAAGACACGGCAAGTCCGTACGTCAAGATTGTCCAACCCGTATAGAAAAATTATTTAGAGGAAATGATCTTCTTGAGAAAAATATGGATTTCGTTGATCGATTTACAAAAAGTCCAAGTACTACCAAACAAGACAACGACCTCCAAAACAATACGCGGCTCAAAATCACTAACCTACCACCCAAGTCAAACCTATTCCTTTAATACATTCGTGTTTATGACCTTTTTTATATCACTTATCTATTCATGTGTTATATACAGAGAGAAGGAAGAAAATTGATAGCTTGGGTCAATTATTTTGTATGTAAAACTTTGTTGTATCTAGAACAACGAGTTACGACAAGAAGCAAACTGAATTCCATACATGACATCTCGATTTCCAATAATTTTCGGTGATTGGATTTTCCAAGACCAAACACAAATTTTATTCTAATGGTAATTACTAAAAAGTCATGGTACAGTTATTAATGTAGACCAACCTGCATGAAGTTCTTATGTACCCCAGTGATGTAATTTTTTTTTTTGGCAGGTTGCTACGCCCAGGACAATATTATCTATTCCGAATTTGTATTTTTCTGGTGCAAAACAGAAAAAAATAAAATAAAAACATTTTTTGAAATTAGTCAAATGGCGACAAAAGGCAAAGCAGATCAAATAGGTATCATTAACCGAGGAAACAAATAAAATTAGCTGTTATTGGTTATATACAAAAATTTATGTCTACATGTACACACGATAGTCGAGAGACCAAATAAATATTTTGTTACGACAGCATATAAATCACCGTGTGTTCTCTGTTTGTTTGTCGTCCTGTTAATGGTAATCTTTCAGACACGGACGGTAACAAAACAGCTCCCAAAACAAAGTACAATTCTGACTTAAATTTCCTGAAAAACAAAAAATCTTAAAAGGGATAGTGCCAAAAGATTTCGTAAGACTTTTATAAATGAGTCTCATTTCGATCAAATAGAATCCAACGACTTTTTAATCTTTTGGCCAAACTATCTTTTTTTTTTTTTTGTGTCCAATTGTTTGACTTTCTTTCACACATACACAGAAGACAAAGAGACCATTCTTTCTTCGGTCATCCCTCGTGCAGCTCATTAAAACACCAATCCTTTTCTCATTTCTTCACCTTCTTCCCTCTGCCATCTCTGTTCACATCTCTCTCCCTCTCTCTCTCTCTCTCTTATCGAGTTTCTCTTTTCCTTTTGGCCTTGTGGGTCGAAATTCTCTATAATTTTTCTTCTTCTTCTTCTCCTTTCAAAACCGTACTCAGCTCAAGCAGCTGAAGAAGAACGATCAAGAATCAAAAATCGAGAAAACGAATCCTGTTCTGTTCTGGACTGATGGGTTCTTGCTTCAGTTCTAGAGTCAAAGCCGACCTTTACCACAATGGTACTAATTTCCCCGGAATTCTTTTTTTTTTTTTTCTTCCCGGAAAATCTGGGGGTTATCCATATTTTATTTCCTGGGGATCACTTAATTATAACCATGATTCATGTGTTTGACAAAATAAAAATAAATGGAATTTCCGATTTTGATTTTGCTCAATTTTGAAATTGGTCAACATATGTGTTCTTGTTCAGGTAAGAGCAGCGATCTGTACGGTCTAAGTATGTCGAGCCGGAAATCGTCGTCGACTGTAGCGGCGGCTCAAAAGACGGAAGGGGAGATTCTTGATTCGACGCCGGTCAAGAGCTTCAGCTTCAACGAGCTCAAACTCGCAACACGAAACTTCAGACCGGACAGTGTGATCGGCGAAGGTGGCTTCGGTTGTGTCTTTAAAGGCTGGTTGGATGAAACCAATCTCACTCCGACTAGACCCGGTACCGGTTTAGTCATCGCCGTTAAAAAGCTTAACCAAGAAGGTTTTCAAGGTCACCGTGAATGGCTGGTACAGTTTTCATTTCCCCCAAACTTGAGCTATATCAGTATGTGTGTGTGTGTTTGTGTCTGATTTGGTCGTGTTCTGTTGTAATATTCAGACAGAGATTAATTACTTGGGGCGATTGAGTCACCCGAATCTAGTAAAACTGGTCGGGTACTGCTTGGAGGATGAGCACCATCTCCTTGTCTACGAGTTTATGCAAAAAGGAAGTCTAGAGAATCATCTATTCAGAAGTGAGTCCCCTGAATCATCTTCTCTTGTTTTAATTTCTTGTGCTGATGGAAGTGGTTTCTGAAGCAGGAGGTACATATTTTAAGCCACTCCCATGGTTTCTACGGATCAAAGTCGCGCTTGATGCAGCTAAGGGTCTTGCTTTTCTTCACAGCGACCCCGTCAAAGTGATATACCGAGACATTAAAGCCTCCAACATTTTAATTGATGCGGTAACAAAATAACACAAACACAAAGAATTACATGTCTCACTTGTCTTTAATGACTTCTTGCTAATGACTCTGTTTCTATTTTAACAGGACTACAACGGAAAACTTTCCGACTTTGGTCTAGCTAGGGACGGTCCAGAGGGTGATCTAAGCTACGTTAGTACAAGGGTCATGGGTACGTATGGCTACGCCGCACCCGAGTACATGTCATCAGGTAGAAATATAAAATGATAATTTGGTTGATCAATATTTTTTTTTAAGGGCATATGTGCTCATTATTGTATCTTTTCAGGTCACTTAAATGCAAGAAGCGATGTGTACAGTTTCGGAGTTGTGCTCTTAGAGATTTTAACGGGTAAACAAGCTTTGGACCATAACAGGCCGGCCAAAGAAGAGAACCTAGTGGAATGGGCTCGACCGTACCTAACAAGCAAGCGCAAGGTTCTCCTAATCGTGGACGCTCGGCTAGACACACAGTACCTACCCGAAGAGGCAATAAGACTGGCTAGCATTGCGGTGCAGTGTCTCTCGTACGAACCTAAGTCGCGTCCGACCATGAACCAAGTGGTCCGTGCCTTGCAACAACTTCAGGACAACTTGGGAAAACCGACTCCGCCTGATCCGGTTAAGGATGCCAAGAAATTGGGTTTTAAAACTGGAGCTAAGTTACCAGAAAAACGGTTTAAACAAAAACCTTTTGGCAGGCACTGGGAGTAAGAAGCCTTTTTGAGATTCTGTAAAACAGGTCAAGCTGGTTAATTCGGTCATGGACATTTTTCCGGCGGGTACTTGTTACTGCAAGAAAAATCCGTTTTGGACGGAACGAATACGGTTTTGGACAAACCGGGTAGGTCGAGACTGATGATGGATAAGTTAAAAATTTGCTGGTAGAAGTCTCATACCAAACCTTAGAGAACATGTGTTTGGCCTTTAGGCTTCCTCGTGTGTGCTGTGCTGTGATATCGAGTGAAGTATAGGCAAATTTTTTCTTCTTGTGTTGTATTTTTGTTCATGAAAACATTTGATGTAGAGATTTTCCTATACCTCCAGTTTTTGAATCGAATTTTTTCAATCGTATAGGTCAAAATTAGGCCTGGGCATAATGGGTACTCGGATCAGTTCTGGGTCGGTTCTTTCGGTTCCGGGTCTAACGGATATATGAATTATTTATCCAAATAGGAACCGCTACAATTTCGGGTCGGTTCCTTTCGGGTTCGGGTCGGTTCCGGGTACCCAAACTTTAGCAATAAAAGATAAAATTAAAATGAAAAATGATTTATTTTAAAAAAAAATTGAGTTAAATTTTGTAAAACATATAAAATATTAACAAATATAACTAAAGATTTTCTGATGTATTAGTTTTTTGGTTATTTTATGCTAAATATAACTAATATATTTGGTTTATAATTGTAATTTTGAATATTTTGGTTTTAAATTATTTTAAAAGTAAATATAACTAATATTTTTAGGAATATAATTATATTTTGGATATTTCAGGTACCCATTCGGTTCCAGGTTCGGTTCCAGTTCGGTTCCGGTTCTTTCGGGTATAGGAGTATAGGATCCGTTTGGATATTAGTGTCATTTCGGGTCGGGTTCGGTTCTATTAATTTCGGGTCGGTTCCGTCGGGTCTTCGGGTCCCGTTTTTATGCCCAAGGCCTAGTCAAAATACTAAGAAGTTTATCAGTGATGCAAAGAACAACACAAATCCAAAACCAAATCCGATAACGTAGGTTTTGGTCTAATTCGGTCCAATTTGTCCGATTCCGGTTCAGTGAAGTCAAAGAACGTGTGCCGGTTCTTGCTTCTGAAGTCGAACTGTGTGACGTTTTTTCAGCTTATCCGCTTAGTGAGCAAAAACAACTCTGCTTCTTGTTGCTGCAGAGAGGTTTTAGCCGCAGAAGAAAAGGGTTTACTTGTTAACTGTTCTCTTCTTCTTCCGACTTCTGAGTGATCGTCGAGCTTAGCTATGATGACGACAACCAACACCATGGCTATGCTTCAAAGCCTAGTCTTCTCTGTTCCCATCTCGCGTATGGTGGTGCGACGCCACTCCTCCCTCGCCACCGCCGTCGCAGCAATCTCCACCGCCACAACCGCCGTGCCGTCTCCGAAACCGGTCTCTGCCAAACCGGCGCGTACTCCACACGTGAACTCGCAGGTTCTCCTCGGAATGTCGGAACCGGAGCTTCAACAGCTCGCTATCAAACTCGGTCAAGTGAGGATCTGATTGAATTTTTGCAAATTTAAGAGTTGAAATGAAGAATTAAGGTTGATTTAACTGAGAAAGTTCGGTTGAATTTTTGCAGGAAGGATACAGAGGAAAGCAGCTCCATCAACTTATCTACAAGAGGAAGGTTAAAGAAGTTGAAGAGTTTAGCAATTGTAAGCAATTTCTTAAAAAAATATACTTCTAGGTCTCTTCCTTGACATTTACTTATGCAAAATTGATTAAGCTTCTTTTTAATTTCATGATGCTAAAAGTGCCACAAACGTTTCGAAAAGAGCTTGTGGAAAGTGGATTTAAGGTTGGAAGATCACCCATTTACCAAACTGTCACTGCAACTGATGGTACTATTAAGGTATTTCAACTTTTGGCAATGTTGAGATTTCTTGCTGAAGATTTTGTTTGAGTAATGTTACACGGTTTCCAATTTATTGGTTGTATTTTGTTGTTACAGCTGCTGCTTAAGCTTGAAGACAACCTGTTGATCGAAACTGTGGGTATACCGGTCCAGGAGGAAGAGAAGGGTATAACGCGCCTCACTGCCTGTGTCTCTTCCCAGGTGAATCTGACTTTCTTTATTGTTAAAGATTTGTGTTTTTTTGGTGGGGTTTGCATAATTGAGTTTTAAACTGATTTCTTGAAGTTGTGCTCTAGGTTGGTTGTCCACTGCGTTGCTCGTTTTGTGCCACGGGAAAAGGAGGGTTTTCAAGAAATCTTCAGAGACATGAAATTATTGAGCAGGTTTGTTTCTATACCACCTCTTGTCTTCTGCAGCTTATAGATTATGTAAAACGAACGAAGATTCTTATGGAATGATGTTAAATTTAAAAGAAAGCCTGATACAGACAGGTTTATGATTTGGTGTTAGGTTCTCAAGATTACATACTCCCCCTTTATGCAATAATTTGAAGAGGGCTACCATTGTACATTATAGAGACGCATAAAGCAGTATTTTGCAAGGGTGTTTTCTTGAGTGTGATTTTTAAATGTATAGGTGTTGGCAATCGAGGACGTGTTCAAGCACAGAGTGACAAATGTGGTTTTCATGGGAATGGGGGAGCCGATGTTGAACCTGAAATCAGTACTTGATGCTCATCGTTGCCTGAATAAGGTAACATTTGCCATATCTACATGATTCCGTGTAGAAAAGAATGAAGTTCTTGCTTAAGTATATACATGCACTGTGTAACAATTGGCAAGCCAGGAAAAGATATTTGACCTTAAAAAAACCATGTCTAGTGAATGTGACAGAAAATTGAAAACGAGGAACATATGATGTTCAAATAGATGATTTAATTCTCCGTACAAATTGTGACTTGTATAATGTTAACATAGCAGTCACTCTTGGTTATGTGTTTCCGTTACTCAGGACATTGAAATTGGGCAACGAATGATCACAATATCGACAGTTGGAGTTCCCAACACAATCAAGAAGCTTGCCACTCATAAGCTTCAGTCGACCTTAGCTGTCAGGTGCTTCCTCACTTTCACTTTCTAGTTTTATTCATGTGTTGTTAAATAACCAACATGATCTTTTATACAAATTTCTTTTTGAAGTATCTTAGGCCTGAATATCACAAACATAACATAAACTCTGATTTCTTAGGCCTGGGCTGGTCTTGTCTCTTTGGTCGCCATATTTTAGAATTATTTACTTCACTCTTATGCTTTTCTTCTGGCAAATCAGCTTACATGCACCAAACCAGAGTCTCAGGGAGAAAATTGTACCAAGTGCCAAGGCTTATCCGCTGGAAGCAATTATGAAGGATTGTCGTGATTACTTCCAAGAAACAAGTAGACGAGTCTCCTTCGAATACGCCCTTCTAGGTGTGTGAAACTTGAGATAAACGAAAAAAATTTCTGCTCTCTCTGCCTCATTATATTATTTACATTAACAGAAGTTGATAAATGATGATGTTGCAGCTGGAGTGAATGATTCAGTAGAGCACGCCGTGGAACTCGCAGAGCTACTACGTGAGTGGGGTAAAACTTATCATGTAAATTTGATACCTTACAACCCCATAGAAGGATCAGAGTACAAGCGACCTTACAGGAAAGCGGTATGTCAATAACCAACCATTACTTTGAACGTTTCACAGATGCTTGCTCTGGCTTCAGTAAGTCTCTAATCTCTTTTGTTGGTCAATTGTGCAGGTCCAAGCGTTTGCGGCTGCATTGGAGTCGCGTAAGATAACAGCAAGTGTGAGGCAAACAAGAGGGCTTGATGCGAGTGCTGCTTGTGGTCAGCTGAGGAATAAGTTCCAGAAAAGCCCTCTAGTCGCTGAGACAGATGGTCAAGAGTCTCAGCCAGATGCAGAAGCTGTTCCGTGTTGATATCCCGGTTTGGAGAAATCTACAAGTTTTGCCATTAGATGGCTCTGTTTGAAGAGGAGACTTGCTCACTTACGAAAAGTGAAAATCTGCCTTTGGGGTTGATCATTGCAACTGAGGATGAAGAGAAGTGACGATGGCTTTATAGGTTTGGCCTATGTATGTGATATTGTGATGTATACTTGGATTTATAATTATAATGAGGGAGCAAATTTAAGTAGTGTTATTCAATGAATGATATTAACAGATATCAAATCCATAAATTTTCTGATGGATTTTGACAAAAATCCACCAAATATACTTCAAAACACCTAGTCGGACATCATGTAATTATCTTATACAATTATTTTTCTTTGTATAGAGAGATCATTAAGGAAGTAAGTAGTTGGTTGTTCAGTGTCCTAATCATGTAAATTAGACACTTCCTCTATATCAATTTCGAACGTTAGACTCTCCACGCATATTTAAATTGGGTAGAGGAAAACTTGCATAGCTGATAGGAAAGTGGAAAAACAGAAATAATGTATAACATAATTTGGCTTTAGAGATGAGATTATTAAGCCATGTCACACAATCATAAAGAAAATTACAAAGTGAATCATTTGCATAGATAAATGTCAAGGAAAATTACTGACTTGTTTCGAGCAGTCTTCACAATTCACACTTTACCAAGCCTTGCAACATAACAATACCAACCCCTATCTTTTTGCATATCCTCGAACATGTTTCCAGTATATGTTATATACATATCTTATACGAAACCTGAATTACTAATATCTCATACTTGACAAAAATCATGAATAAGAAGAGTAAAGCAAGTAATTGTATCAGCAACAACTAGTCTTCTAGGGCACTGGAAAAGACATACAAATGCAGATGAATTATGTTTTGCATATCCTTGAATATGTCCAATGCTTTTTCCAGTTTAGCCACTACTGTAAAAACCATACACCACTGCTATCTCTAATTTGGTAAAATGTGGAATGCTAGTGTATGTACCATTCACTTGTAGAGAAAAATCACAAAATCGTGTTGTTTCGTCTTGAACACAGAGGATGGGAAGAAACAAACACTTGACTGGCGATCCAGACAAATGGATCGCATCATCGAACATAAGACCATGAACCCAACTTTTCTCAATCTCAATCTAACACTAGACGATGCTCTGCTCAGCTACCTAAACGTAAGTACCTTCTTCATTGAGACAAGACGATGGTTCACTCTTGACGGTGGAATCTGATCTTCAAAGATAACTCAACTTTTGTGTATAGATGGAGCTACATATCGTACTTGAAGAGCTTGACGGCGCTTATCATTAGTTTTTTTTTTTTTTGTTCGTCAGGCTTAGCTGCTTAGTTTTAAGGTTTATGAGGTCGAGAATGAGCAAGTTGGATTTATATAGTAAGGTTTTGCCCTATTAGATTTTTGGTTTTCCCTTTTTTTTTTTGTCCTAATGTAAACGGTACTATACAAGCCTTTTTGTATAATTGTTATACAACGTGCTTTCATAACGATTTTTTTTTTGGAGAAAAAGTGTTTTTGTAATTCTCATCGGCTTAGTCATCTTCTTCTTCTCTTTTTTACTTTCTCTTTTGTACAGGACAAAAACTTTTTACAAAATATACTCACCGTGTACAACATTTTTCATCTAAATTAGATATTTTATCTACCTGTAAAGTTTTATATAAGTTTTTTAAAAAATCTCAAACTCAAAATGAATTTGAATATCTCATATTTTTTAAAAAAGAATTATAAACTCACCTTGTACAAACAGTTTTTTTACAAAATATATCCACATTTTTTACAAAATGAATTTGAATATCTCGTATATATCTTTTGTCAAACTAAGGGGAAACAAGTTAAAGATCTTTTTCCAATAACTCTTTCCGATTCTTATTTTTTGTTTGAGTCATTTGATTCATTTCTCTCATATGCTTCATATGCTAGCATATGCTTTATAATGGAAAACACTGCAAAAATATACGAATAGATAAAGACGAAACTGATTTGTTTGATTGAAGAGTGAAAGATATAAATAATGAAAAGAAAATTGCTATAAAAATGTAATTATAAACAAAAGAAAAAAAATCAACATCCGATTTGGACGAGGATGAAGAATTACTATACATTTATGCATCTATTATTTACATGTATCTCTAAGAGATCCCATCTTCTGCAAAATCACAATGCATCCCGACAAAATCACCATTTTCCATCTTAATCATTGTGCACATTTTCAAATAATTTGTAGTATTTTGTTACCAAGACATATATTACTCTTCTGCATATCTTCATATCTTCAATACTTTGTAGTTTCTATTTTGCATAGTAGAGGTTGGTGGATTGATGATCTTATTTTCTACCATTCGATCAACTAAAACCACAACCTTTGCAATGTACCGGAGATTGGGAGAAATACGTATATCCCATTTCTACCATTTGGTCAACTTAAAATTACCTCTATACATTTTAGAGATAATTTAAGTAGTACCATTCGCTTGTAGAGAAAAATCACAAAACCATAAAACCATGTTGTTTCAACTTGAAATCCTTTATCGAGTTCCACTGAAACCAAAAACAGAGAGGAGGAGACGAAACAGACACATGCTTGGTGACAAATCCATTGCATCATCGAAGAAAATATTATGGAACCAACTTGTCAATCATCCTGGCTACTCAAAGGAAGGATTAGCTATAAAAGTACCTTTCAATGGGACAAGATGGTGAATCAATCAATCTGACAGCAGAATCTGATCCTCAAAACCCATCAATGAAACAGCAGCAGATTCAGACCTCTCAACCCAACACAGCTTTTGTGTTTCACCAAAGTGGCTCACTTCTCGATCTCTTTGTAAGGAATGAGTTACAGATCGTACTGCTGAGCTTTGGCGGCTGTTAGCTTTTCTTTTTCTTTTTTCTCTTTGACGTCAGACCTAGGATTAGGTTTATGAGGTCGACAATGAGTGAGTTGGGTTTATTTATCAAAACGTTTCCGCATTATATTTTCTTCTTTTTTCTTTATCTTTTTTGATTTTTTTTTTTTGTTTTGGGCCAAAAACTATGTTAATATGTTTAAACATGGATATGTTTAGTGTTAGTTAGGAAGATGGCCAAAATTTAGGTCTGAATTGAGAAATTAATCTTGGCCCATCATTCTTTAGTAAACAATTCAAACTGGTTAAATTAGAAGAGGAAAAATGTCATCGGATGCCTGACACGAGCAAAGAAAGAGACACGTTGTGGACCATTTATCACACCTCGATGTAAAACAAAACAACCAAGTGTGGTTGTATTTCTAATTTCACCGTTATAAAATAGGTGAATTTTCGTTCCTTCTGTACGTATTTACCGAAAAACCAACAAAACTTCGGATCCGTTGTATACTTATATGGTGAAAGAAATGATCAGTCAATACCTGAAAGTGGTCTCTACGGGTGATGGAGTTCACGTCATGCCCACCTCTATAAACTGTGTTTGTAATTATAATAAAAGTAGTTTATGAGTTTCTTTGTCTGAATCTGATCCGCCGTTTTCCCGGCAAGTCTCATGTGACTTACATTATCCCGTAACAACCTCAAGTGACCAAAACAAAAAGTCAATAACTGTTCTTTAAGAGTTGTAACAACCACTCTCAGTCCAATTCTCCGACCGACCCTTTTAATGGCTCCCACGTTTCAGTCTAATCATATATATTTTTCTCTCTCTCTCTTTCTCTACTTAGACCCGTTTTGTCCTTCTGGTTCTCCAAAACTCAAAGAGACGCATGAAATTTGAGGAACTCCTCATGGAAGCTCCACAACAACACAGTAACAAGAGACATGACTTAGAGGAAGGAGTAAGCACCTCTACTCCTATAAAAAAAAATGACTCAAAATCTTTATTTAATTTAAAACAATTTATGAATGATTTTGAGTGTTTGGGTTTATGTACGTAGGTAATACATCAGAAACTAGAGGAAGAAGAAGCACTGAGTAGAAGTTTACGGTCTGCTTGCGATGGCTCTGTTGTTTCTCTCCCAAGTCTCTCCTCGTTGTTTCTTCCACCACAGGCAATACTCATACCTATATCTCACAAACCGTTCTAATGTCTAAATGACCAAAACAATCATGAAATTTGTTTAATGTCTAGCAGTTTTCGGAGATTATACAAGAATTAGCCGTCGTGGAGGCAGAGATTCTCTGTCTAGACCGGAAAATCGAGGAGCTGAAGCTTAAACTGTACTACGAACAGAGACAAACGCAACATATGGCCGAGCAGAAGAGGACGTTAGTTAGACAGAATCATGTGAGACACAATAGTTTGCCACTTAGACATGATCTTCATCAACGATCTTTGTCTCATCATTACCAACGCTCTACTCTAGACACTACCTCTAGCTCTCACTCTAGGCTTTCGTTTTCTTACGCTCCCAATTTCTTAGATGCTACTTCTTCTGGTGGCTTCGCAGGTAATTATTTGTTGTTTGTTCCTTACGTTTACTTCACATTTACTAGAGAAAAACAGAATTTTAAAAACCAAACCTAACTGAATCATACCGAATCTTAGACCGAGCCATAACAATATTAGTCTGCTGAAAAATCAGAACAACATCCACACTTATTGTAACCAAACCGAATGTTCACACTGAACTTTAAGTTCATGGTTTTACTGGGCAGATGAGTTTGATGGATCATCGAGAACGCATATGGGTAGAGTGAGAAAGGGGCTTCGACTTGTGGAAGCAAAGGCCAAAGAAGACCCAAACGAAGTATCTGAACAGCTCATAAACTGCCTCATAGGCATTTACTTAGAACTCAGTCAGGTTTCATCAAAGACCAAAGGGGATGTCGCGGCATTAATGTCGAGAAGGCCCTCTTCTTGCAGCCGGAAATCAAACACGTATAGTTATTATCAGAATGAAATGAATCTTGATCCTTATCACGTATTGCCAGAATCGAGCGGTGGAGTAACTCGAGACATTGGCCCTTACAAGAACTTCATTCACATTTCGAGAAGTTCCATCGATGTGACCCGTTTTACCCATTATTGTTCACCGGCTGTTCCACACTTGAGGTATTACAAATATGATCTCATAAGATAGTATGATTCTTGAAGAAATTGTTTTATTGACGATCTATATGTGTAATTGGCAGTGTTTTGATGCAGAAACTATCAGAGGTGGATTTGAGTTTCTTGACCTACAAGCAAAAGCTCGCTTTCTGGATCAATATCTACAACGCCTGTATCATGCATGTAAGGAAAGATTTCTCAACACATATTTTATATCACACACAAATTGAACTCAAAAAGAAAATTCTCCATTTTAATTACAGGCATTTCTTGAGTATGGGTTACCTTCGTCGCACAATAGACTACTTACCTTGATGAACAAGGTACCATATAGGATCAAAATTCATAGCAAACAAGTCTGGTGGCATCTTAGTTTGTAGAAACTTATTAAACCTTGTGATGCTCATTATGTTTTTTTTTTTTTTTTTTGGCAGGCGTCACTCAATGTCGGTGGCATAGTCCTTAACGCTTTGGCGATTGAACATTTTGTCTTGAGACATCCTTGTGAACCAGAACATGTAAGTGCATTCCATATTAATTCATAGTGCATGCCTATAACTATAAGTACGTAGAATTAATAATTAGCACAAGAAGCTAAATAATATCTTCATGAAAGAAGGGCTTACTTGATGAGAAAGAAACTCTCTTGCGGCACACTTATGGTTTAGGATATTCAGAGCCCAACGTGACATTTGCGCTTTGTCGCGGAAGCTGGTCTTCACCAGCAGTAAGTGTACAAACATAGTTTATATTGACGATCCTATATCACTCGAGTATATATATGGATAATGAGATTGATATTCATGTGCAGCTTAGAGTCTACACAGCAGATGAGGTGGTGAATGATTTAGGAAGAGCAAGAGTGGAGTATCTAGAAGCTTCAGTGGGTGTTTCGAGTAAGAAAAGGATAGTTGTTCCACAGCTTCTACAATGGCACATGAAAGATTTTGCAGATGATATTGAATCTCTTTTGGAATGGATCTACAGCCAGTTGCCTCGATCAGGGAACCTAAAGGGCATGATTATGGAATGTTTAAAGAGAAAAGCAAAAGTTCCTTTAGCCAAATTGGTAGAGATTCAAACATATGGACACGACTTTCGCTATCTATTGTCATTGTAAATTGTAAATACTAAATATAAGAGATCCTTAGACCATCATTATCGGCGTTTGTTAACGCCATCTCTTAGCAAAAACACTGATTTAATTAAATCAAAACTACTCAATTAAACTACATTCAATTCATGCAAACATATGTAGATATAATATATATATATATTTGTTTTCTTAAAAATATATATAAATATATATATATATATAGAATTTGAGATTTTACTATACAAATGATGTCCAACAAAAATATACAATAAAAATCACATGCAATGAATTAAATCAATTAAACTACATTCAATTCATGCAAACATATGTAGATATAATATATATAAATTTGTTTTCTTAAAAAAAAAATAAATATATATATATATATATATAAATTTGATATTTTACTATACAAATGATGTCCAACAAAAATATACAATAAAAATCACATGCAATGAATTAAATCAATTAAACTACATTCAATTCATGCAAACATATATAGATATAATATGTATGAATTTTTTTATAATACAAATGATGTCCAACAAAAATATACAATGAAAATCAAATGCAATGAATTAAATCAATTAAACTACATTCAATTCATTCAAACATATGTAAATATAATATATATGATTTTTAAAAAAAGATATAAATAATTTGATATTTTACTATAGAAATGATGTCCAACAAAAATATACAATAGAAATCACATGCAATGAATTAAATCAATTAAACTACATTCAATTCATGCAAACATATGTAGATATAATATATATGAATTTGTTTTCTTAAAAAAATATACATATAAATTTTTTGATATTTTACTATACAAATGTTGTCCAAGAAAAATATACAATGAAAATCACATGCAATGAATTAAATCAATTAAACTACATTCAATTCATGCAAATATATGTAGATATAATATATAAAAAAAAAAAAATAATTTAATATATTACTATACAAATGATGTCCAACACTTCAGAGTCTCTACAATGGTTTCTTCAATCATACTAAGTATTTACATTGCCCATAGAAAAAAAAAATCAATTGATTAAAATTTTATAATTATTAATTTGTAACCACCAATTAAATTTTATAATAAGAAATATATGTAACAGTCAATTAATCAATTTCAAAATCAAAAACATAAATCACTAAATGTTTACAAGATGCTATATATCTATTCATATAATACAAATGCACACAATGCATGGAGCTTTCTCTAGTTCATTATATAATAGACCACATACAATAAGAAGTACAAATACCATAAAAAAAAAAAAACAACATCAACAACAACATGGAGTTATATAATAAAATGAGATGCAAAGGAGGGGGAGTGGAGATTAACCGCAATGGGATCTTGATACAATCGAAATTGAATCACCTTCTTCAATCCCGTATCCCTTGAAGGTGCTGTCATTCTCGAGGTATTTGCCTTTGAATACCAGGTTGATCGCCTCTGCATGGACTTCTTCTTCTTCTTCCAACTGTTTCTTTGGAGAACCAATGCTATGCCTAGCTTTCACGTGGCATATTATTGTTCTCCCTTCACATGTGGATTTGACGTAAATCTTCATACTTTGTTTTTCTTTTTCTTTTTTATAAAAAAAAAAGAGATATAAAGAGATGAGGTCCTCTTTATATATATAGGAGGAAAAAGATTTCGAGCCGGAAAACTAATCGTGATTGGAGAGTTTAACATTAGGAAGATTCAATGGAGAATCTAGAAATGTTTTTTACCAGATCATGAACATAAATATATGACTCTTTTGTCGATGGTGAGAGATGAAGTTTGGTCCGCGTGAGAGTGGTTTCTAAATTTCATAGACATGATAAGTGTGGTCGTTGTACGAAATCTGCAAGTATGAAAGTTTTGGTGGTGGTTTGTAGTTAGGATTTCTAAACGAAGATAATTTAGAGTTTTTTCATTTTCTTTACAGCTTAGGAAATATTTCGAGAATGTTTTATGATTACAATGTTGTAAATTAATACTCTCTTTAGTAGGTAAACTATATTTGTGTTCTAATCTAGATCATAAGAAGATCAAAGAGAGAGTTTAAGAAGAGAAAGAGATAAACAAGAAGTGTATATCTTTAGAGAAAGAAAGAGAGAGATCAAAGCTTATTCTTTCACTATGATATTATCACATCAAGACATCTCACTTACAAGAACAAATGTGAGCTATTTATAGTGCTTAGGAAACTTAGACATTAAGCTATCTATATGAGTCATACAACACATGTTTCTTCATAGTAGAGACACTTGTGCACTTAGAAACTTTGCTTAGTGTTGTGCACTTGGAAGTTAACCAAGTGTGCTTAGTGTTGTACACTTGGAAGCTAACCAAGTGAGCTTAGTGTCTATGATGGTTACTCATCATTTTACAACACTCCCCCTTGAGTATCCATCATTAGTTACTGTGAAGTTGCTTACGGCCTCGTTAAAACCTTATCATGGAAAAACCCAATGGGATAAAAACCATGAAAAGGAAAAAGAGTACCACGACGCAAACTCCCCCTGGAAAATAGATATAATCTTTTCTTCATAGATCTTGAAGACGACGCATTCCGATATTGTGAACATGCTTCTTGAACATTGTAGTCGGAAGCGCCTTTGTGAAGAGATCAACTGCATTGTCACTGGAGCGAATATACTGAATGTCCACTTCTTGATTCTTCTCGAGCTCTTGAGTGTATGAGAAAAATCTTGGTGGAATGTGCTTTGTCCTGTCGCTCTTGATATAGCCTTCCTTGAGTTGAGTGACACATGCAGAATTGTCTTCGTAGATTGTTGTTGGCTCTTTCTTTGTAGATACTCCGCTGGCTTCTTGTATATGTTGGATCAAAGATCTCAACCATACACATTCTCTACATGCTTCATGGAGAGCAATGATTTCCGCATAATTTGAAGACGTTGCCACCAATGTTTGCTTCTGGGAACGCCAGGAGATCGCGGTTCCACCGTATGTGAAAACATATCCGGTTTGCGATCGAGCTTTATGCGGATCGGATAGATAGCCAGCATCTGCAAAACCAACTAAACCAACCTCGGGGTTTCTGGAATAATATAATCCAAACTCAATCGTACCTTGAAGATAACGGAATATATGTTTTATTCCGTTCCAATGTCTTCTGGTAGGCGATGAGCTGTATCTTGCAAGCAGATTAGTAGCAAAAGCTATATCTGGTCGAGTGCAATTTGCAAGATACATAAGTGCCCCGATGGCGCTCATATAAGGTACTTCAGGACCTAACAATTCTTCAGAATCTTCAATAGGTCGAAATGGATCCTTGTTAACATCAAGCGATCTATTGATCATTGGACTACTCAAAGGAGTCGCTTTATTCATATAAAAGCGCTTTAACACCCTTTTGGTGTAATTTGATTGATGCACAAAAATTCCATCTTGGAAATGCTCTATTTGGAGCCCAAGACAAAACTTTGTCATTCCAAGATCTTTCATCTCGAACTCTTCTTTCATATGAGTTCTTGCATCATCAATCTCCTTTTGAGTTCCAATAATGTTCAGGTCATCAACATACACAGCAATGATCACAAAACCCGTTGAAGATTTCTTTATAAACACGCATGGACATATCGCATTGTTGACGTAACCTTTACTCAACAAGTATTCACTTAAGCGATTGTACCACATGCGGCCGGATTGCTTTAATCCGTAAAGTGATCGCTGGAGTTTGACCGAACAAAGCTCTTTAGATGCTTCAGGCATCTTTGATCCTTCCGGGATCTTAAATCCCTCAGGAATTTTCATATATATCTCACTATCAAGTGAGCCATATAGGTATGCAGTCACAACATCCATCAGGTACATCTCTAAATTATTAGAGGCCGTTAGGCTCATCAAGTACCTGAAAGTGATTGCATCCATTACCGGGGAATATGTTTCTTCATAATCTATCCCCGGTCTTTGAGAAAAACCTTGTGCTACAAGACGAGCTTTATATCTTGTGACTTTGTTTTTCTCATTTCTTTTTCTAACAAAAACCCATTTGTATCCAACCGGAATTACATCTTTAGGTGTAATGATTATCGGTCCGAATACAGTCCGTTTATTGAGAGAGAATATTTCATTCTTCATGGCTATTTGCCATTTCTCCCAGTCCGGCCTCTTTTGGCACTCTGACACGGAAATTGGATCTGGATCATCATTTTCATGATCGATCTCTTTAGCTACAGAAAAAGAGAACATTCCATCATCATCATCTATTTCACTTCTAGCCCAAATTTTTCCACTTTGGGCGAAGGATATGGAAATCTCAAATTTTTCTGTTTCTGGTTCGTCATCTTGACAAACCTCTTTATCAGGCTCTTCAAGAACCTTTTCAGAAATGTCTTGAAGACATTTTGGTTCATCAGGAACCTTTACTCCACAATTCTTTTTCTTTCGGGGATTTTTATCCTTTGATCCTATAGGCCTCCCGCGCTTTAATTGAACCGGTTCATTTGCTCTATTCACATCAACATGTTCATGAGGAACATCTATTTTTGATGGAGCATTAGCAGCGGGGATATAGGACTTCGTCACCCTTTTCGTATCTGTGAACGCATCGGGCAACTGGTTGGCCAATCTTTGCATATGTAATATTTTTTGAACTTCCACCTCGCGTTGATTAGTAGGAGGATCAAGATAAGCCAAAGAGTGTGTACACCAGGTGATATCATTTGGTGATATCCTTCCACTTTGGGCGAAGGATATGGAAATCTCAAATTTTTCTGTTTCTGGTTCGTCATCTTGACAAACCTCTTTATCAGGCTCTTCAAGAACCTTTTCAGAAATGTCTTGAAGACATTTTGGTTCATCAGGAACCTTTACTCCACAATTCTTTTTCTTTCGGGAATTTTTATCCTTTGATCCTATAGGCCTCCCGCGCTTTAATTGAACCGGTTCATTTGCTCTATTCACATCAACATGTTCATGAGGAACATCTATTTTTGATGGAGCATTAGCAGCGGGGATATAGGACTTCGTCACCCTTTTCGTATCTGTGAACGCATCGGGCAACTGGTTGGCCAATCTTTGCATATGTAATATTTTTTGAACTTCCACCTCGCGTTGATTAGTAGGAGGATCAAGATAAGCCAAAGAGTGTGTACACCAGGTGATATCATTTGGTGATTCTCTCGACCCTCCCCCTAACGCAGGGAATTCATTTTCATCAAAGTGGCAATCAGCAAATCGTGCCGTAAACATATCACCAGTTGCCGGTTCAAGATACCTTATAATACTAGGGGACGAATACCCGACATATATTCCCAATCTCCTCTGTGGTCCCATTTTTGTTCTCTGTGGTGGCGCTATTGGGATATAGACCGCACACTCGAATACCCGGAGATGGGATATATTTGGCATATTTCCAAATGCCAACTGTATGGGCGAAAATTTATTATACGCACTTGGTCTCACTTGAACCAAGGCTCCCGCATGCAATATAGCATGGCCCCATACAGTGATTGGGAGTTTTGTTCTCAAGATTAACGGTCTTGCAATTAATTGCAACCGCTTTATTAATGACTCAGCCATGCCATTTTGCGTATGAACGTGCGGAACCGGATGTTCAACATCGATTCCGACAGACATACAAAAGTCATTAAAGGCTGCTGAAGTGAATTCACCAGCATTATCTAGCCTGACTTTCTTTATGGCGTAATCAGGGAAGTGAGCTCTCAACCTGATTATTTGGGCAATGAATCTTGCGAAAGCCATATTTCGTGTGGTCAAAAGACACACATTTGACCATCTACTAGATGCGTCAATCAATACCATAAAGTATCGAAATGGCCCGCACGGTGGGTTAATTGGCCCACATATATCACCATGTATTCTTTCTAAGAATACAGGGGATTCATTCCCAACTTTGGCTGGCGAGGGCCTAAGTATGAGTTTTCCTTGAGAACATGCTTTACATGAAAACTCCCCCGATTGAAAAATCTTTTCATTTTTCAATGAGTGGCCACTCGTATTTTGCACAATTTTTCTCATCATGACTGAACCCGGGTGGCCAAGTCTTTCATGCCACACCCTGAAAGTGCTAGTAAACATTTGGTTTACTGCAGCATATGATTCAGCCATGTTTATTTTTGTGCAATATAATCCAGAGGACATCATTGGTAATTCTTCCAATGTATGCTTCCTCTCCGTTGTAATGCAAAGATATTCAATGCCACTTTTATTTGTAGTCTCAATATGATATCCATTTTTTCGGATATCTCGGAAACTTAATAAGTTCCGGTGAGACTCAGGGGAATATAGTGCATCTGGCACTTCAAACATTGTTCCCCTTGGCAATGAAAAACTTGCTCTCCCGGAGCCAAGTATTATCTTTGCACTACCGCATATAGTACTCACGCTTTCAGCGGAGTCTTTCATTTTGAGATAGGAGAAATACTTTTTATCCTTAAGGATTGTATGTGTCGTAGCACTGTCTGCTAGACAAGTATCTCCATCCTTAATCTCAATTTGTGACATCTTCTATGTCACAATAGTTATACTAAAACTTTAAGATTTTTTTAATGTAATAATAATATAACTTAAAACAATTTAGGAGGCATAGCCTACCATGAATCGGAGGAGGTTATAACATTTCACTCCGTACGTAATTATGTTTTGAGGAGGGAGAACCTACAACTCCAATAGTAATATATAAATTTAGATTAATTCAACATA
This sequence comes from Erythrophleum ivorense, assembly GCA_026724425.1. Lineage (NCBI taxonomy): Eukaryota > Viridiplantae > Streptophyta > Magnoliopsida > Fabales > Fabaceae > Erythrophleum > Erythrophleum ivorense. The sequence continues at coordinate 578,044 of JAIUCV010000360.1, read as the reverse complement.
GATTAGATATTACCTCTTAATCGTATGAATGGATGGAAATCACTCGATGTGATTTTATGTACCGATGAACGGATGCACATAGACGATCGTGCTTACACTGTAGAGAGCAGCTCAACGGATTGAGACGATCGTGCTGATAACGTGTTGTAAATTAATACTCTCTTTAGTAGGTAAACTATATTTGTGTTCTAATCTAGATCATAAGAAGATCAAAGAGAGAGTTTAAGAAGAGAAAGAGATAAACAAGAAGTGTATATCTTTAGAGAAAGAAAGAGAGAGATCAAAGCTTATTCTTTCACTATGATATTATCACATCAAGACATCTCACTTACAAGAACAAATGTGAGCTATTTATAGTGCTTAGGAAACTTAGACATTAAGCTATCTATATGAGTCATACAACACATGTTTCTTCATAGTAGAGACACTTGTGCACTTAGAAACTTTGCTTAGTGTTGTGCACTTGGAAGTTAACCAAGTGTGCTTAGTGTTGTACATTTGGAAGCTAACCAAGTGAGCTAAGTGTCTATGATGGTTACTCATCATTTTACAACATACAATTCGTTTTTTTTTTTTTCGAAATTCATCATATCATTGTAATTCCTCAAGAAAAATATTTAAAAATTTGGGTTTTGAGATTTAAGAAGATAAATTGAGTGTCTTAGTGTTTGAATAAAAGTTTGATAACAAAATCTCACGAAGAAAAAAGTAAAATAATAAACTAATCAAATTTCTTTTGAAAGCGTAGTTCGTATTGTTATTTATCATTATCACGAAACCAACAAAGCATATTCCAATTCTGATGTTTTTCCTTCTCTCTTTGAATGTTATTATCGTTTACCTTTGAATGCTGTCATTGTTATAATATTTATGACTTAATAAGAAAAAGTTGAAGGAAGTTTTTTTTTGGGGTTAGATTGTGGTATCAGTGATAGGGACATGATACACATTTAACAAAAGAATTAAGATATTGAAACAAAGATATTTGTTATAAGTAAAAATCATGATTAGTCGAATAATCCAGTAACTTATAAAGAAGAAGAAGCATCAACGAATTACATATTACGTACGTCGGATACTATATAAATATTACAAGTGTCAACAGGCGCATAAGCAAACAAGGTACATGAGAAATTCTAGAAGAATCAATGTGGGAAAGACACATGATTTTGTGATCCGTTGAGACAAGTTATCTGCTACTTATATTTTTCATTCTTCCAAATTTTAAGACACATTTAATTATACATTCATTCGTGGTACATAGTAATTTTGTAGGGGATTTGACAGAAGCAGAAGTTGACTTGTTTCTCAAGTTCTAACATATAAAGACAAGAATTAAAAAGTAGTAAGCTAATTCAAATACTAAAATAAAGGTTTAGTTGAATCACAAAACTCAACTAAAGCAAACCAACAACAACAACAACAAATCCACTCCATTCGCAATCACATTAACAAATTCCTCAAATGCTTTCATTATATAAACCCATTAGTACATCCATCAATAAACATCAAACACAACACACAACACACAACACACAACACACAACACACAAACCAAAAACAACTTGAGAATCCAAATCAAAAGACTAAAATATGGCCAAAGCTCTTCGCATAACCATCATCATTATATTCCTCATATCCTTCAATCTCTTCACATAAATCTCCAACTGTCCACGTGTCCAATTCAAGAAGAAGAACACTCTTTGTCTCCCTTTCTTCTCGATTTCTTGTTCTTCTGATTTCATTTTTGTGACCGTTTCCCCTCGATAGAGAGCAATTCAATTTCAGTATTTTCAACTCTAAGGGTTGGCGGCGGTAAATGGGTATCAAGGAAATACTCTGGCGGAAACTACACCGATAGCCACCGGATCAAAGCAACCTGCTCCCTGTTTAAGACCGTCGATAGCCAATCCGTCCTCGAAAGGTTCTTTCTTCTCTACATTTTCCACATCTTTGGAATATTTCAACTTCAATTAAAAGGGATTTCTAAGTTTTCTTTTAGTGAAAATATGTGATGTTACGTATCATTATATCAAATTTATTTGTGCCGGACAAATGATAATTTAAATGCGGAAGATAACTATAAAGATTAGTCGCAAGTAACCTGACTAACATGATTAGATCAAATATTTAACAAACTAATTACAAATTTATCATCAGAATCAAAATGTAAATCAACATAGTTATACAGAAAATGAGAAAATTGAAAAGGCGTTAGAATACCAATTTAACAATAACTAATTATATTTCTACATTAATCACCAATTAAGTTATGCACCGGTTTACATAATGCATACAAATTTTCCCGAAATTTAGGGTGTTCGAACTAGAATTCGTGATAGACAAATGCATCAACAATTGAAAGGTGATTTGGTTGAGCATATATGACAAACATTTGGACATGGTCAAGATGATGATGAAGTCAAAGTATGGTTCAATTTTCATTCAATGTAATAGATTTAATGTTTTATATATAAATAAATTTTATTTCAAAAAAAAAAAGAGTTAAGAACACATAAAAACTCTACCAATAATGATACGAAAACAGATGTCTCTCAACAATATCTTTTAACATAAGTTTATTGATATAATAATAGTTAAGAGACATTTTGAGTTTCTACCTTTAATCATCCTCTTATGATTTATGTGGAATATAATAACAATGTTTGGTTAGCTTTTTAAAAATGTTTGGTTAACTTCTCTCTCGGATGTGTACATTCTCATTTGTGTACAACTTAAAACAAATAAATAAAGCTTCACATGGACACTTTACAACTTAAAACAAATAAATAAAGCTTCACATGGACACTTTGAAAGAAACGAGACAAAGTTCAAATTCGACAATCCAAAATATTTGAATATGAGCGGGGAAAATTTCATTTTCACAATTGATTGACCAACATTTTAAAGGATTATAGCATGACGACATCAGAGTTATATTTCCAAACTTCAAGCTGTTTACTCCGATGCTTTCATCAATTAAATCCAACCCTTTTAAAGTGGGGTAATATAAAATAACTAAAAACTAGAATTGAAAAACTTAAACCAAGTCGCCTTGGCCTAGTGGTAATGGACTCACGGCTGTGAGTACCGCCACCCGGGTTCGAGTCGCCTTGGCCACCTAGCCGCGCCTTTAACGGGGATAACGCGTAACCGGATGCAAGGCCTCGTGGAATTAGTCTTTGGGCCTAGACAGCCTTTGGGATCTCCACGGTTATAAAAAAAAAAAAAACTTTAGCTAAATTTGTTAGTGGAGAAAACATGTTCCGTTCATATCACCAAAAAGGAAAAATGGATAACAAGTAAAGGGACTTGACTACTGTTACGTTTGCTTGACTACTGTTACGTTTGCATCAAATGCTGTCGGAAATACTTTTATTTATTTTCTTTTAAAATTCATCGGTCAAAAACCAATTCCCACTTATTAAAGGCTTTTTTAGACCAATAGCCATTGAATTATTCTTGTTTCTCGTTACCAAATCCAAGTGGGATCCCCGTGGATCTATCACTAACGTGCATTAACTTCACTCTTCAGAGAAACTCTTTTGTAAATGGCTAGTTAGAAAATAAAAGAATCCAAGAGATTAGTGTATAGTAACATCATAATATAACCATGTTTTAGATTACAGTACACGAAACTAAACGTTACAAGTTGTAACTTACAACCCAACCATGTAATACTTTAGTAGTTGCGGGCTGTTACAAAATTTTCTCACAGCCACTTCAACCACTCTTTTTCTCTCCCCTATTCTCCTTTATCACTCACAATTAAACACACCAAAACCCAAAAAGAAAAGAAAAAAACCATTAAAAAGAAAACACACACAAAAGTCAAAGATACTATTCTCTCCTTCCCACATATAAAATTTTGAGAAAAAAAAAAGGAGGAGCGAAATTAGCGGAGAGTTTTCTTTTGTCTCGACCACTTTAATATATTTCGAATCTCCCCCAAATTTAGTTTCTCGAAACTCTCGTTTAGACCCTGAAATTCTTCCCGACAAAGGTTTGACCAAACTGCCAGTTAGAAGGAACGATGTTCCATGATGTAGAGGTTCTACGGTCACTGCCTGTGACACGGAAAGAAAGTGACTGACCAACCAAAACAGCATTGGATTGCCAGTTCTGACCCCAGTTTCTGCTCAGACTCATCCAGCCAGTCCGTGATCCTTTCACGCTCGTCCTCACGATGTCTCCTGCTCCCGCCACGTTAGTGATCAGAACCAAGTTGAAGTAACGGTGACCGTTGATCGTGAACCTTATCCCTCCTCTCTTTCTACAAGGCACCCTACAAAATAATCCAACATTTCACGCACATGTAAAAAACAATTGACAGTTTAAGCTAAAGTTGCTTTTGATTAGTAAATTATCATTAACAGAAATCTAATTACACAAAAAATTGCCTCTAACTCAAACAGAAATTTGATTTTAAGAGGTCTTTAACTGAGTAATGTTCAAGTATTAGTTTCAATATTTTATAATAACTAAAAAGTATCATTTTAGTAAAGTCAAAAGGTAAAATATGTTAGAAATGGCCTCCACTATTTGTTTTAAGTGGTTTTCTCTAAAGAATTACGAAATTTAGGGTCTAATTTTCTTGTTAACATTGCCAAGATAATACAAAATGTTACCTGCGGTATGAGACGGGGACAATGCCGGCGCGATATTGAGCGATCTTGAGGAAGACAGGCATGGCTAGATCGAAGTGGGCTCGTGGTGGGTTGCACCATCCTCCGTTATCACTAGGCTGAGCCAAGTTTGGTGGACAGAAATTGGTCGCGGTGATGAGGATCGATGGACTACCAGAGTGGCACCATTGAGGATCGTTGGCGCATTTTAGCTCAAAGCAGGATCCACAACTCATACCGTTGTTAAACAGCGCCGTGCTCAAAGCAGCTGTGTTGGTGCCATAGCCTTGACTGTAAAGGTTCCCGTAACCGCAAGCTCCTCCTGTTATTCAATCAATATAAAATATTAAAAAACCTATTTTGTTATAAAAAAAAAAGATGATTTTTTCGTGTATTAACTCTGTTTTTATGCTCTGTTTTTTTTAGGTGGACTTACCCATGGTGCCGGAGGCGTCACTACCGCCGTAGAAAGTGGCGTGTGCGGTTTGCCATGCGCCGCCGGAGTAAACGCCAGGGATTTTGGCGTCGGCGAGGCTAAAAAGGACAAATGTGGTAAAGAGAATTGCTAGTCTAACAGCCATCTTTGTGTGAATTATTAAGAAAAAGGGTTCTAGATCACTATGAGGGTAAAGGAGAAGATGAAGAAAGAAAGAACAAGAGCGCTTTCGAGCTTGCGCTCTTGTTAAAGAAGAGTTACGTTTTTGTTAATTGAAGAGAAGATAGTGATGAGGAAGATGGGAGTGAGGTTCGGTACTTATGGAGGGAGGGAAAACTCCAAAGTTAGAGTTAGAGAGAGATTGAGAAATGTTATTGGCTAAGTTTCAATTATCTTTTGTCAATATTATTTTTTCAATAAATAGATTACTTACTATTTCTACGTCAGGTGGAGGTAGGTTTGTAACCGTTTTGTCAATTTTATATCAAAATCTATCTTTTTTTATATATAGATAGTAATGATAATCGAGTACTATTTTATCTCATTGATTCCTCTATCTAAAAAATATATGTTACTTAGATGCTAAAACAAGTTGGAGAAAAGAATATCGAGTTGACTTCTGTGAGGCGTTTCATACTTATGAATTATGATTTATGATGAGAGTTTTTGTATATTATACATTGCAAAATGTATACGCTGCTTGTTTTGCTGACAAAATGCAAACATAATCCTGGCTTTTTGACTCTGCTCATTTTATCACTTTCTTTACTTACGCGGGTAATTTAGTTCAAAGCTGAATAATCTAATGAGACTATGACAAAACTGAATTTGGTGTTTCGCTCTTTATCAATTTTTTATTTGTTTGTTTGTTTGTTAAAATCTGTTTATCAATTTCACCACTCTAACATTTCTGGAAAAAAAAAATATTGTCATGCTTATATTATTTGAACTTTAATTTTTCAAGTTTAATTTTTTACATTTGGAGTTGGAAATTTTACCCTTTATAAATCTGTCACAAATATTATGAAGTTCTTGGCTTGAAAGAAAGAGAAAAACAAAAACAAAAAACAAATCTGACCCACAAAAAAAAAAAAATTAAACAAAAAATGTGATTATATTATATTTACTAATTGGGTTATGAAAAAGGGAGGATAAATTTGGTTTGCTTAAAAAACAAGTTGGAGCATCAATCACGAACGGATTTTGGTACGCTAAACAGTAACACATCATTACTTCTTTACCCTTTTTGGTCCTAAACCCTTTTTACATTTTCATGCATGCCATGCCAATATGCCATTACTTTTACATCTTTAATTTTACCAAAAACACAATACTAACCTCAATTACTAATCATTCGTATTCAGTGTATATGATCAGTAGTTGCATTTTACCGATTTGGTTTTGTCTCAAAACTTTATGTCTCTTTACAGTTTCGCACCATTTGCCGCCAATAATTTACCAAATTCAAGAGATTTTACTTTAGGAATACTCTAACTTACATAGAGGAAAATGAATTGTTTTTTCATTTTATTAAGACAGTTTTCCACACACGAAAAAAACATAGAAAATAAAAGGGGGCCCGCAATACCCGCATTCATCGGACCACGTATTGCGCCGTGCATTAGCCGTACGTAAAGTGAGACGCTCGACCCGACCCGAGCTCTCTCGGACCTATTCGGTCAATGTTTTGGTCATGAAAGTCAACAATTTACATCTCAGAGCAAAGCTTTCCACTTCTTAGTTCTCACATGAGAAAAGTCAAAGCTTCATATCTCCCTCCACTCCACTATTCAATATTCTCTTTAATTAGCAATACTTTTTAAAAAGTCTTATGAAAATGGATCCAAGAAATTTAAAAACTAGATTGAAAAATTGGAAGAAAATTAGGACAACACACATTTAATTATAGCTCTCTTATATACTAGTACTGTCATAGTTTTGTTTGATTTTATAATTAAAATCTCACGTATAAATCCATTTGTGTTTATTCTAATGCATATTTAAACTTTCGTATAGCTAATGCTTAATTATTTGTTGAATTATATTAATACACCTTGTTAGTTTGAAAGTAATGGACGACTTTTTTTTAAGAAACATGATTATTTTTATATCCAAAATTATAGCTGAATTCATACATAAATCACAGCACTAAACTTCTAGAGGTTGGCTTCCGTAATGTAGGTACATGAAATTTTTTACTTTCTTTAATTTCTTGTTGAATAAAGAACATGCACACTAGCGCACTTTAATCTTTATGCATCGGCGCGCCACCTTCATAGAAAACAACAACATAATAGTAATATAAAATCAGATATTTCAAGTTAATATGGTTAATTTCCCTAACTGTTTTAATAATACTACTAGTTAATAATTTTATATTTAAAAGTAAGAGATGTACAAGTAAGAGATTTACAATTATTTTGTAGTATCAGTGATAACTGGAAAAAGAGGAAAACAGTTAGGGGCGGTGACATGCATGTTGTCGAGGGAGCATTAAGGACTGTAATAACATTGCGATGACAAGGCATATATCTATGCACCAACCAGATCTTCTTGTATCTCCCACGTCACTCCAAATCTTCTTAAATCTGCCACGTCAGCCTGAAACTCTAGATGGATTTGTTTGGTTTACCGACGATTTAATTATTCTCTTCCACGAGACGATACGTGGACAAATTGTTACGAATTGTGAATTGCACAAAGATGACATGTGTATGTACGTGTATAAACATGTGTTATGTCTATCAACTTAATTAATTGCGAATCTAAATATCAGCAAACTTGTTTACGGGGATAGCTTTTTATGCAAAATGTGGTTACCCCAAACTATACAAAACATGTGATAATTATTAGGGAATAATATTTGACATAAAATGATCTTAAATACTGTAGTATATAAAGAATTGGAAATAATCTTAAATAGTACTCCATCTTCACAAAACATAATTTTTCTTTGAATTATAAACATAATCTTAGAATTTTTCTTTGTTCCACAAAACTTTATTTTTTAGCTTTTTAATATTTTTTTCTTTTGATAGAAATTGGTAATGGATTTGGGCAGTGGCTGACTCGAACCCGGGTTGTGTCCAAATAAAAGCGCCACACACCACTAGACTCCGTATTCTTTTGAATTTAATGATTGTGATTAATAAATGTTATTTAATTATGAATTCTAAGAATATTTTTGAATTCCTATTGGTTCATATTAATTTATAAAAAATAGTTAATGAGAGAAAAAATGATGCACTTATAACTAACATTATTTATTTCTTAATATGAATGAAAATTCTAAAACATTATCTTTTCTGAAACAAAGAGAATATATAAAAAACATAGACTAAAATTATTCATCGCCAATTGATTTTGAGTTGAAAATCCATATAACTTAACCATAATCACCTCAAATTTGTCACAAATTAAAGTTTCAAAAGTAAACATTTTACTTCATATATTATTTTTTTTTTTACTCCATATATTATATTTATAGTGTCTACCAAATAGTACAATCATACTTGATATGTGTCAATATAATCCCGGCGACGTGTTGGTGAAAATACAGTTTTCAGAATTAATGGGTACATATATTATTTGTACATACATCCAAAATACACATTCACACGCATAGAAGCATAAAAAGCCTTTATCATGAGAATACAAATGCACTTGCATGTGAATTAAGTATCTACCACTCCTCTCCCAACGAATTCACGTCTTTACATTTATTTCTTTACAGCATTTTTTAAAAGAAAAATGCTTGTCCAAGTGATCTTTTATCTAAAATAATTGGTCTAGCTCTAGCATAATCAAATTAATATAGTCAAAATGTCAACTGTAAACTTCATTATAGATTTTTTTTTTTATATAAAAAACTTCATTATAGATGGTCTAGCAAAATCAAATTAAACCATAAAATAATTACTTCCTTTCTCAATTTGTATTACACTCCTTTTTTTTTTTTTTCCACAAATTATAACTTCATTCATTAGAAAGAGTTTACATAATCAGAATCTAAATATTCTGTTAACCACCTTGGTGGGTACAAGCGAGAGGAATAAAAAATACCATTTTCAGGAATTTTTGAAGCTAAAACATGGGCTGCAGCATTATTTTGCCGTCTAACAAAACTAAAACTACAATCCCTAAATCTTTGACTCCAACTCCTTATGTCCCAGCAGAGGTTATCTATGGTAAAGTCTTCTTGTTTGCCTTGAATGGTATCAATCAAAACTTTACAATCTCCTTCAAAGACAACATAATCTAAACCACTACTCCAAGCTTGTTGAATAGCCACTAGAAGAGCTTTTGCTTCGGCTTCAATAGGTGATATGGCAGACCCTAAAGAGATTGTTCCCCAAGAATATGCTCCTCCCAAGTGATCCCGAATAATCCAGCCAGCCAAAGATGTTGTAGTATGGAGATCAAAGCTTGCATCAAAGTTACACTTATGGTATCCCATACTTGGTCGTTGCCATGAAACAGTTTGTGGAGCTGGTTGTTGTGACAAAATCACCGAATCACATCGCATCGCAGCTGAGCTTTTAAAAGATATTGAATTCATCCATTCCAGAACATCCGCATGTGCCTGCTGTACCACAATTTGAGGAGAGAGTGATTGTTTCTTGAAAATTAGTTGACATCTTGATTTCCATATCCGCCAGAGAAGCCAAAAAGGTAATAGCTTATGGTAATCCGATAGGTCACGAATACTCTGTATCTCTAATAATTGTGAGACCTGCTCATCACAATTTTCATCATGTCTTCCTAAAGGTTGCCAAGGAAGTTGGCTCATTCTCCAAATCATAATGGAAATTGGACATGTAAAAAGTGTATGGTTAATAGTCTCAGGAGAGGAACAACAACGTTGACATAGATTGTCAAGTTTTAAACCTCGAGTGATTAATCTCGTTGTTGTTGGTAAAGCTCGCGACAAGATTCGCCACATGAAATGTTTTACCTTTGGCATAATCTGTAACCTCCATATTTGTTCCTTAAGAACTGGATCTCCATGGGGAATAACAATGTCAGGACGGGTTTGGATTTGCTCTTGAAAAGCTAACCAATAACCACTCTTGACGGAATATTCTCCTGTTTTGTCGTATGACCAAACTGCGCGATCCTCCTTTGATGTTTGAGGAAGATAAACCTTTTGAAGTAGTATGCGATCATCAGGATTAAGAAGTTCCTCTGCAACCGCCATATTCCAAGATTTTGAATGACTTGATATGGTAATCAAGTCTTTAACCAAACGATTTCCATTCGCTTCAGTACATAATATTTTCTTCGGGGGATGAATTGGTAACCAATTGTCTTCATATAAACGCACTGAACCACCATCACCAATTACGTAACGAATGCCTTTTTTCAAAAGTGTTAGACCCGTGATAATTGAACTCCAGCCGTATGATTCATTCTGACGATGCTTTGCTTCCAAGATAGTTGTATCTTTATAATAGCGTGCCTTCATGAGTCTTGCAAAAAGTGTATTGGGGTGGTTGAGAAGTCTCCATGCTTGCTTTGCCAGAAGTGCATCATTAAACTTCTGTAAATCTCTGAAACCTAAACCTCCATCTTTCTTAGCAAACTGTAGGCGTTTCCATGCTACCCAAGGAATACCTCGATTTCTATCTCCTTTATCCCACCAGAAACGCATTAGTATAGAACTAATTTCATCTGTAATGTTAGCTGGTAGTTTAAAACATGACATAGAAAAAACAGGCATAGCAACCCCCACTGATTTTATCATTACTTCCTTTCCAGCTTGGGAGAGAAACTTTGCACTCCAATGAGAGGTTCTTTGACTAACTTTGTTTATAATGTGTTGAAACATCTCTTTCTTCTTCCTACCAAATTGTTCGGGCAATCCTAAATATTTTCCTCCACCACCTTGTTTGTTAATACCAAGAATGTGCTTTAAGCGTATTTGCAGATCACCAGTGATGCGAGAACCAAAAATTATTGTCGACTTCATTGGGTTGACTTGTTGTCCAGACCAAGCTTCATATGTTTTGAAAATAGATTGTAGGGATTTACAATTCTTGTTGTTTGCTTGGCAAAAGAAAAGTGAGTCATCCGCAAACAGCAAATGTGTTATTGCCGGGACTCCATTTCCAATTTTGATTCCTCTTATTTTTCCGGTTTCTGTACTAGTTTGAATCATATGACTTAAAACATCCGCACATAAAATATAGAGGTAAGGAGACAAAGGATCTCCTTGCCTTAAGCCTCTTTCTGGTTTGATAAGTCCTTGTGGATTTCCATTTATTAAAACAGAGTACTCCACAGTTGTAACAGTTGCCAGGATCCAACCTATCCAGCGATCATTGAAACCAAAAGCTCGTAATGTGCTTTCCAGGAAGTTCCATTCAATGCGATCATAAGCTTTAGATATATTAGTTTTGATCGCCATATAAGTTTTAGAAACTCGCTTTCTTGATTTTAGAGAATGCATAAGTTCATGAGCAATTAGAATATTGTCCGTAATCATGCGCCCAGAGATGAATGCAGACTGAGAATCAGAAACAATTCCATCCAAGATTGGTTTTAGACGACGCACTAGTATTTTAGAAATGATTTTGTAAAGAACATTGCATAATCCTATTGGGCGATAGTCTGATAGAGATTCTGGCTTATCTATTTTAGGTATCATGCAAATATTAGTATGATTAAAACCATGTTTCATGTAAGAGGTTCTGAAAAATTCCTTCACCTCTTTTGTCACGTCTGCCCCCACTGTTGACCAGCAGCTCTGATAAAATCTAGCCGTCAAACCGTCAGAACCTGGTGCACGATCAGCTCCAATGGATGATAAAGCCTCATGAATCTCCTTCTCTGAAATGTCGCGAGTAAGACTTGTGTTCATCGCTTCCGTAACCGTTGGTTGGAAATTCTCAAAGATGTTGGTTTGACATGTCTGTTGTTGACGTGAATAAACTTTCTTGAAGAACTCTTCAGCATGAAGGCCAATCTCCATATCTCCTTTGTAAAGATTTCCATGTACATCTTTGACTGAGACGATTCTGTTTCTCGAGAATCTTGTTTTTGTACATGCTTGGAAGAATTTTGTATTGCGATCTCCTTCCTCTAACCATTTGTTTCTACTCTTCTGTTTCCAGTAAGATTCTTCATCACGGTAAGCTTGTGCTAGGTCCGTTTGTATCTGTTGAATGTCGTTGTAGTCCGAACTAGGATGCACAAGAGCAAACTCGAGTTCAATCTGAAGTTCTTCAATGCGTTTTGCAGCATTCAGCTTTGAGTTTCGTCGACAGCTTGCCATTGCTTTACGGCACTCGCGAATTCTCTCCGAGATCGAGGGATTCAATCTCATATGCGAGGAATTCCAGCCCTCATGCACATAGTCTTTAAACTCCTTTATTTGAAGAAGCCGCTTATCAAAACGGAAGCATTTTTTCCGGTTATTTTCTGTATAGGCAATTCTGGTAATAATTGGCCTATGATCAGAACCATATAAATCCAAAAACTCTGCCTCTGATGCAGGAAAAGAGGCAATCCATTCTGAATTCGCTATGACTCGATCCAAACAACATTTAACCGTATGATTTCGTCTTTTTCCAATCCAAGAAAATCTATTTCCTTTGGACTTAATGTCTAACAGATCACAGGAGCTAAACATTCGCCGGAAATCAAGAAAACTACTCTCCTCTCTTCTTTTTCCTCCTATTTTTTCATTGTTTGAGAGTATTTCATTGAAATCTCCTAGAAGCAACCAAGGACCATGTCGTGTGTTATTGATATCCTCTATTCTTTTCCAAAGTTCATTTCTTTTGTTTGGATTGGGATATCCATAAACACAAGACAAATAGAAAAACATTCCATTATAGTTAACTGAAACATCAATCATCCTTACATCAGTACAACACCTAATAACATCAACATCTTTTTTCCAGAATAAAGCTAAACCTCCACTTCTACCAACCGGAGGCAACGTAATTACATAATCAAACTTAAGCAACATACACAAATCCCTAATAATATCACACCGATGCATAGTTTCACAAAGAAAAAGCAAATCAGGACTTAAACGACGACAAATATCTTTTAATCTACTTTCTGTTAGAGACCCCTCAGGACCAAGGCCTCTACAATTCCAGGATGCAATCTTCATGGTAACAGTGGGGGTACCGGGCCCCCCGCGCCTCCGTGATTTGGATAATAAGCAGAGCAAGAGCTTTGAGATTCATACCCGGTTTCTTGCCCAAAACCAGTTCCTCGCACCGTCATAGGACTCAGGGCCATCCCATGACCTTCATTGTATCTTGGAAGCTCCATCTCCGGATTAAAGCATTGACGTTTGCGTTTGTGAGAACCCGGAGATTCCTCCTCTCTCGTGTAAGCAGCAAAAACAGACATGAAATCTGTTTCCTTGAACTTTCCTTTCGCCATTTTCGCCTGGAGATATCGCACTGTCTCCACCGCCAAGTCATTGTCACCAACAGAACGTGGAACGTATGCATCTTCTCGTCCCATCGCTAGACCAGGAATTACCACTCCCGGAGACATAACCTCTAATTGCAGTGCAGCCTCACCTTTTGCTTCTTCTGCAATATCCGGATCCCCATTACCATGGTCGTCATCACCGTTTTGACCATGGGCATTAGGATCAAAACCATCTTCTTCAGCATTCAACGGACACTCTTTCTTGTCGTGTGTCAGCATCCCACAACGTTTACAAAAGTTCCTCAATCGTTCATAACGGAATTTCAGAATGGTGTTGACATCTTCCCCAAATTGATAAGTTCTTTGAAAGCGAAGAGGATTGTCTATATTCCAATTTACCCTAACCCTGACGAAATCCACACGAGTTGAGTTTTCGTCAAAGTCAATCTCCACCACCGGTCCGAGGATTCCACCAATGAAGCCAATCATCGTCCTTGTGAGGAATTGAAGAGGAATTCCCCGGATCTGGATCCAGAAGGGAACTATCTTAAGGGCTTCGTCGGAAAGATTAGGGGACCATCGTTGGAGGACGATCATCCATTCGCTGAAAGACCAAGGCCCGCGACGGAGAGTCAGATTCATGGCCTCCTCAGAGTTGAAAACAAATTGGAATTTGTTGTTCTCAACAATACGCCCAATTACGGAACCGCCCAAACCCCAGAGTCTCGGCATCTGACCAATCAAAGCACGGAGATGTTGCTTGCTTGGGTTAACCGGGGCACCAATTAGAGAGAAACGATTTGCACTTGCCGCTTGATTACAAATCGCAATCGGCAATGAAATTGGAGCATCATCTGCACCGAGAGTTAGATCCTGAATGCGTCGGGGTATAATGTCACTCATTGTTGCAATCGATTTGTGTATCAGAGAAATCAGAGGATGAAAAGAGGGGGGATTTATAGGTAACTCAATCCATGGCGGTTTCGGACTATGTAACTCATCCAAGAGGGATGAGACACGAAAACCGTCAGAGACTAGTCCCAACGGAAGGAAACCGCCGATATCGACCCGTTGGAAACGGTCTACAACGGTCGGAAAAACACACGCAGAAGAAGAAAGATGGCGGTTAACGAAATCGCCAAAAAAATCGCCTCGCGAGAGAGAAAAATACATCTTTTTTATCATAAATGTATTACACTCCTTTTATCTCATTAAATCAAAACAGATAAACCATACCCATCTTATTTTTCTTATTTACATATTTTTTAAAAACTAGAAAGTCAAAATTGTCATATACATGTGAGAACATTTTGGTCTAGATTAGTCGGTCTTGTATTTATATTGGTAAGTCGGCACACGAACGCTTTAAGAACATTTTGTGCCTACACGGCCGTGTGACTATGTGCCTGCTTACTGCTCACAATTCTAACACTCCATGTTCTATTTACTGCCCGTTATCACCGTTGGTATAAAATGTTATTTGAATTAGAAAAATAATTATAACTTTCAAGAATACTCAATTGGCGACATTAAACCATGGGTTAATTTGCCAAATGGCCATATTGTGCCTCATAATTAAGAAAATAGCTACCCAATTTGAGTAATAAAAAAATTACCACCAATTTGGACGAGTTTGTCCTCTAATTAAAACGAAACTGATTTCCTGAAATAGATTCTAGTTTCATTAGGTTCCATTATATGTAGAGTGTATTATACTTTGGCGTAAGACATAAATACGTGTAGATTGCTAATTGAGATACACTCAAAGGAACACACAAAAAATCATTACCATATTCTTTTTTTAGTGCAAATATATTCAAATCGTGCATTCTATACGGCTATACCGATATAATTATATGATTACATATGATAATTTTGTCTGCGATACAACATACCATTTACAAAACCTAAATTATTAATGCCCCGCCAACTATGTGGGTGACCAAACAAATCTAAAGTGCTATCTTTTCCACATCAGTTGTTTGTTGTATATATCTGAATTTATTTACACTCTCTTTGAAGAGCATATACAGTCAATAGAATGTACTATGTAAGATTAAAGAGTAAAACCTACTCAAATATAAAAAATATTGAGAACAATTGGAACATCATCTTATACGAAAGGTGGGGTCATGAATCATGAGTTGATATAAGTGGTGGGAGAAGGAGAAATTGTAATTGCCGAAAAGGTAAATGAGACAACACACGCTGTGTCCACAACCGCATTGTAAGAAAGATTCCCCTCGAAACCTAGCAATGAAGACAAGGAGATCTACAGTTATTTTGTTTTTCAATACAACAAAAAATTCATTAGTTTTTAACTAATTATTGATACAATTGAGAGAATTCTTTCTATATGATATAAGTTATTTTAGATAGTCATTCATTAAATTAAATCTTTTAGAACTACCACACAAAAATAAGTGCTCTTCCGATCTGTGATATATACAAGCGAAGATGCATAAACGGTGGTTTACAGCGACTTCATATTTCTAATGGAATTTTTTTGGAGCAAGCTATGGTGACATATTGGGTGTCTAAAAGGAAGTGGGTTCTTTTGAAACCACCACGTGAGGTCATTAGAAACAAAAGACAAACACGTCATGTAGAGATTGGTGGTATCTACAGAAGAAGATCTCGTGGCTATGTATGTTAAAAGGGGTTTGAGATTTTATGATTTTACGTTCGAAGATGATATGATGACGGTATACAAACGCGTGGAGTTTCGTCGCTTCATGGTTGCTTTATAAAGTTTATTCTGTCATAAATTTAGAGAAATTTCTAACATAATAATTAAAGTGAGTTACACACCGACAGTCTAAGGAATTGCTGGAGATGTGATTTAACAATGAATTGGAAATAATCGGAGATTTGATTAGTGTTTAGTTGAATTTTAAGGTTACGAGTGATTTAAGAAATTTGTTGTGATCTTATTAAGGTAAAAACCATAAAATTTGGTTATTTGTATTTATTAATAAACATGATCACGGTTGACAAAGACAAAAGCAAAAAGCTAAGCCTATTATATCCCATTTTGCAATAAAATATGATCTTCTATTTTCAATTACAAAATGGTACAATACTATTTTAAATTCCAAATATACAATCATTTTATTTCATTTACCGCAATTCAACTTTTATTTATTTATAAAATTGTTTTTCAAATTACATAACTAAATATTTTGATGAATTATTTGTAATGATGATTATAAATATCAAAATACTTTTCTTTCTAAAATTAAAATGTAAGTAATACTATGTATTTAAAATATAATTACATGAACTATAATAAATTTTAAAATATTTAAAATGTACTGAAACTAAAAACAAATTAAATGAATAGGTCAATTTGTAAATTTTGAAGAAAATGTGTAGAGTTAGCAATTATGATGCACTTAGTAAAAAACGTTTGATATCGTAACCAATCATTTTGTAAAAAAAACCCTAAATTTAAGGTTAAGGGATTGGACCAAAAAGGACCGTTGCTAAATTTGTGTCTCCCCTTTGACATGCATTGATGTCTCGCACTCATATTAATTAGGCTTTACGCAACACTCTCTTTTTGCCCAAGATTTGATCCCAAATTTTGTCACGCAAAGCAAAATTCGAAATCCTATATCTAAGTTTTTTTTTTTTTTTTTTTACGAAAAAATAAAATCCTATATATATATATATTTCATCTTTTTTTTCCCGCCATTCATTAGATTATTATATATATATATATAAAACATTAGACTCTATGTATACACAGAGTTTTATTTTATTTGAAACAAATTACGAAAAATATATAAACAAAATCTGATCACTCTTAAAATAAATAAAAATAATATTAAAAAACTGATAAGAAATTTATAAATAAAATAAAACTGATAATTAATTTACTTTTTAATAATAATTGATATTTTTATTAATTCATAATACGAAAATGAATTAATTTGATTTTTCTCTTATTTTTATATAATCTGAGAAACAATTTACACAGTCTGAATTTGATCAATTAATTAATTTATGAAAATTTGATTTATCCTATTCCATCTGAGAGATTTCAATTGAAGAAATCTTTTGTTTTATTATTCTTTTATCTAATACAAAATTAAATATTAAAATATCAGACCATTAGAAATTTTTTTTTTTTATTATTAGCTAGTTGTTTGAAAATTATTTTGTTAGTTATCTATTTATATTATTATTTTTTCAAATTTTTTATATGAGCACATTTATCAATATTAGATACACGTTACGATCCGATGAGTTGTAAAAATCATATGTGTCAAGTTCTCATCGCGTATATCCAATTTTATATAATAAGATTATGTAAAACAACAATTAATAAATGGTTTTCTATATATATATTAATTTCAATCAACTTCTGACCATTTATATATTGTATTAAGTGAGTGATTGAGCTTTTAGGCTGTTGTCACACTGTAAGTTATTGTAGTAATTCTTGTTCAATAACCGGAACGTTTTGTTGAATATTTTGAACTTTAGTTCCAAAACATGACACTAAATATATGTGGTAAATCGACAAAACGTAGATTTTGTATCCAAAAAAATAATAAAACACTTTCTTTGATTAGTTATAGTAACTACGTACACTCGCAACACTACAATATATTCATCTTAGTATTACTAAATCTTTGCACTCATTTTGCACCCGAATTCAATGCAATTAGAGAACCTAGAACTTAGAATCTCTGGCAAAATCTAAGAAAGCACTCCTCACATTCAAATCATCCAAAAGAAGCAACAAAACTCGAAACATCTTCCCTGGCCTCTCTTAACTCGAATTTCTTAAACATCTAAGAAATGTCAAATTATTCCACAACTCCTATCATCTTCCTGCTGTTTCTCTTTCTCCTGCTTCGCTTCCATCTCCCTTTTAATTTGCTCTTTGAAATCTCTTTCTGCTCTTTTCCCTCGTAGAGAATAGATTTGTTCGGAGAGAATAGTACATCGTCTTCTTCTTTTCCGGACTCTGGACCTGAGACATCACATGATACGAATAAACTTCAATTCACCACAAGAGAACCCAAATAAAAACACGCTCAGTTCAATATTATGGTTTATGTAGCAATTCATTCTAAGATCTGTGACAGATAGAGTTTTTTGAACTAATTGATTTTCAGAACCAAATCTACATCCCGAATTCAAAGCATTTAGAGAACCTAGAACTTATAATCTCTGGCAAAATCTAAGAAATCAAACCGGGATGATCGGCGTTGTGCATAAAGGATGGCGAGTGAACCGAATCCGCAGGGACAGCAAGTGGCGAAGCTCGAGACAGCGGAGCTATCGGAGTAGGACTTGATTGAATAGGTTTGTTCGAAGAGAATAGTACATTGTCTTCGGAAGCGGAAGCGGAGAGCTCGCCTTCTTCTTTTCCGGAGACGGAAGCGTGCTTTCCGGTGCTCGGTGTCATCATCTTCTTCAAATTTGCAGAATATGAAAAATCAACAACAGCAAATAGAAAACCATAATAGAGGAATAGGTTTGTTCGGAGAGAATAGTACATCGAAATTTAATAAGTGCTGATTGCTGAACTGGATAAGAATAGTGGTCAAGAGATTCGGGTTTTGATGTGTCATCTAATCCGGACAACGGTTTGTGTACTTAACCGGATTCTTCTCCCGCGCGCATAATGGCATGCTTGCTCACTGATGAGTCCAAGTTTATGGGACCAACCAAAAGTTTGCCGGATCAATGATCATGTACAACCCCACGACTCTGTTTATGGGACCCACCAAAAGTTTATAATAGTCGAGTACTGAATTATTAATTAATAAAAAAAACTACCTAGCCTCCAACAAAGAAATGCATATCGAGATTCCTTAGCTATCGAATCGTTTTACACTTTTGTGTTTTTGTGTGTGTGTGTGTGTGTGTCTTTGAAGATAATGGATGCATCACTCATCGCATTGTTTATACGGATCAAGAAAAAAGATCAAATCGCTCTTTTCATTTGCTGTTATGGGCTTTTTTGGTGTTCTAGCTCTCACCCAGTAGGAGAGAGGAAAAATAAGAAGAAGAAGAAGACAAAGAGATGTATGTCCGAGTTTCCTCTGAATCTCGTGATCGAAATTATTATAAGGTTGCCAAAAATGCTTTTAATGAAAGAAAAAAAAAGGAATCATAACAAAATCAGTTAGCACCATGTAAATTAAACCAGCAACCATAAATATAGAGGAAGAGAGAGAAGACATTTGATACTCAAAACGATCACACGCTAAAGAACATGCAATTAGTCGTAAGTCGTAACCTTTTAATATCGTGAAGTGCTTCACCATGTTTGGAACCCGTATTGTTCTTGTTGTGGGGCTTTGTTTTCTACCACCTTGAAGCAGAGCTAGAGATATGTCCGTATAAGAAGACACATGAAGCAACGAGAAGAGGATATGGTTCCAAGATGAAGGAGCATTTATGTAGCTTGAACGTTATGCAAATCCATATTTCAATGGAGAAAGAACACTCAAAATATAGATAATTTCGAGATTCATCACCTTGGCCACAAAGAAGGCAAATGCTTTCAAGATCCAAACCCCAAAAAGCAACACGAGATATAATGTGAGGTTTATGTCAAGTTGTAAGGAGCTTGGGGGTCTTGCCAAATAACAGAATGCTAAGAAACTTGCGTTTTCAAATTTTGAACATAATTCCAAATGTGTCTTTTGAAGAGAAAACCCTACAACTTCGATCGCCAATATCACAAATTGAGATACATCATCTAGCAGAGATATATTTTTTGCGACAAAGCCCAAGTGAAAAATAAAAATGTTCGAAAAGAAGTATAATCAATACATAAATGCGGTATTGGGTTAAAAAGGAGTATATGTAATTACAACTAGATCTTGTTTATCTGTAATTACAACTAGATCTAGTTGTAATACTGTAGCTGTAGCAGCATGGTTCATGTTTTAGTCAAAAAGGAGTATCTGTAATTACAATAAAACAATTCAGGGTAAGCCCAACCAACCCATAGAGGAGGTTTGTAACAAACGCAAGTAGGCAACATACGATAATGCAGATAAAAAAGATATGCATTACAGTATTATTATTATTATTATTATTTTTTTTATTTTGGCTCAAACATCAAACTTTTCATTTATCCAACAAAGTGTAATGAATTATTAATTAGAACTAATAAATATGTATCCGTTCGTTTCAAGATGTTTCCTTTTTCTTTTTATCTTCTATACAACAAGAAGAAGATATAGGCCCTTTTCGTGACGGAGACAAAAATTATAAAAAGGAAGAAAAATCTCGCTGAAATTGATCGCAAGTGTTATCGCAGGTTACCATTCCAATCGCTGCTGTTTTTCAGCGATTAATAATTGTCCCATTTTATCGCTGCGATTAACATTGGCGACTGCTTTCCTCCACCTCTCCACATACTTGAGTCATAAGTTACTTGTATTTGTCTTTTTTTTTTTATTTATCGCAGTTGCTGTCGCAACGATTTACAAAAAAAACACGGTCATAAGCGATGTCTTTAGGTAACCAAAGATAATGTTAATGTTCTTGGATTTATAAGATATATTAACCTCGTAACGGTCAAATTAGAGCTCATTTATCGAGATTGCTGTTTCCATATTTCCTACCTATTCCCATCACGATTCACATGCACAGACAAAACCGTTTTAAAATGAAAATTTAAGTTTCTACTTAAAAGTATTTATCAATTGCGACAATGAGGAGGAAGTAGAAAACAAAAATATATGAAAGTAATATTCAAGAATATAAAGCATCGGAAGTCGGAACACATGTTCCTGCGTCGTGAGATTTAAATGCGATCCAAAGAGCAAAATTCTTTTTTTTGTTCAGAGGCATTATTTGTAATCTTGTGTTTGTGGAATTTTGATTTGCATCACGTGGATGTCTATATCGGGTGAAAGAATTGAATAGCCGTTTATTAGAAAAAGAAAAACTTAAAAGAAAGTGCAGTATATCTCGTGGCCCTTTTTCTATCCATAGGAGTCTTATGTCAGAATCTGCATGTGACGAGCATTAATATTCCCATTCAACCCACATATTTTGTTTCTTTTTTCTTACAAGCATCAATGATATTCACATTCATGTTCTTAGCACATGTAGTCATTCCAGAACGGAAACGGCCATTGTGATCTATCTTTTTCATCACAACGTAAATGCTTTCCCAAATTCATTTTTTATTTAAATCTTGGATGATATATATTAGCTCTAGAAATAGTGAAACCGTACAGAGAAGTGGAAATTTTTTGAATAGGAGCCGTTTTTGTCTCTTTGGTCCCTGTATTGGGAGATGGCTTGAGTTAATTCTCTGTCCTTTAGGTCTTCTCGAGATGGCTGTTTTGGTCTTTGTATTGGGAGTTTCGTGTTGCGAGGAGGTTTACATGTCTGTTTTCCGGGGTTTGAAGGTGGTGCGGCTCTGGCTCTTCTCTTGCCGGCTGTGACGGCTCTGGCTCTTCTCTTGCCGGATGTGGTCTTCTTTTCCTCCTTGTAGGTTTCCTGATCCACTTCTCAAAACCGGTGCTCGATTAGCTTGAAGTTGTGAGGTCTCGATTTCTTCTGTGTGGGTTGATCTTTGCAGATACTTTTGTGACCGAAGTTTTGAGAATTCAAGAGAGGATGAGAGTGAGTTATTTGTTGGGTTCGTTTCATCGGAGACTTTAGATGGTGATTCAGCGTTCGAGGGTTGTGTTCGTAACCTTAGATTGTTTAGTTCTGATTATATTTTGTTCCCTGATTTTAGTACGCTTTGTTGTTGTTCATTTTTTTTATCTTTTTGTAATCGTCATTTTATTATTTATGCAAATCATTTATCAAATAAAAAGAGAAGTGACCAAAAAGAAAAGAAAAGAAAAGAAATGGAACCGACTAGGTCTAGTTTTCATGGAACAAATAAATAAGTAATTACTAAAACAAATAAAATGGAAAAGAATATAATGAGAAATACGATTACATACATACAAAGTTACAAACACAGAAATAGTTGAGTTAATACTATTCCGTTAATCCGTTATTGTTGGTGCAATTATTAATTATTTGATATGAGCAAGTAAATTAAACATATAGGTGAAGAGAGAAAGAGGCCAGCGATGACTGAGATTTGCTTTGATGCGCATTTAAATCTCCTCTACTCTTTCCATTTGGAACATCTGGTAACAGTATTTTGTCCGTAATTTAGCTGGATTTTGTACTTTAGGTATGATTAATTAATTGAGGTGTTTATTTTTGAATTCCCTTGCATTATCTTGTAGACAAGCATGTTTTACTTGTTCACTTCGGAAGGATACAAAAGCCAGATCTGTGTGAGTCTAACAACATTACTAGCTTCAACGAAAGACTCAAATCTCTTCAATAATAGTTTCCTGAACAAATATAAGTGGTATGAGAAGAATGTGATAACCGTGTAATCTCAGTCAATAAGAGGGGCACCTGTAGAGATGAGAGAGCCAATGAGTTGTAGGAGGAAAATATACACTCACTAGGCTATTTCGATTTGAGATACTTGACTAGGCTTCTTACGTTAGGTCAATAACAACAACATATGGACCCAAACAAATTGACTTATTCTGTAAAAGAGGTTGAAATTTACTTGGGAACAACACTTGTACTATTTTTCTTGTACAGAGCGTACGTTTTTGATGCAGTGGTCATAAAAGGCAAAATGTTTTGGTTTCTTTCCTTGTCTCCCAATTTATTGGATCTCTATGTCTCTGTCAAGAATCCCATATCATGATCAATCTACTATTTGCATAAAAATTAGAATGAAAATTGAAAAACACTTGTCAAACCCTTATGTAGGTGTTATTGGATAGTGTTTTAAATACTTCACCCCAGGAGAGGTAAGCTAACTTTCACTCCCTGAAATTTTTGACATCCCCAAGCAAACAGAGATATGCAATGCTTGGAAAGAGTTTAGTTGGGGCTTCTCTGCTTGGGTATATCTATTCGAGTCTTCTCCGTATTGACTGCAGAATAGGAAGTATTAAGTCAGGCGACCAATTATGATCTAGTGTTTGCCCCAATCAGTTATTTATCTTCTGAACAAGCCTCTATTGAATTGGGAAAATACAATTTAATAGTGATTAGAAAATGAGTTCATAAGAGATTAAGCATATAAGAAAATAGGAAGGATTTTATCATCAGGATAATAATTAGTAAACCATTCGTAGGCTTGCTGCTTTGTGGCCAAGAGGTTCTTATATATTTGTGACCACATTGATCAGTTTCAGCCTATTTCATTATATGATCAATGCTTATTGCAATAGTTTCAAGATAAACACTAGTTTATTTCTTTTTGATAACATTCCATTCAATAATCTTCAACTTGTTCAGCGTCATAAGAATACGTACAAGATAATAACTGGTAAACCATGAGAAGAGGAGAGAGAGTATCGAGAAGACGAAACGGAGGAGAGTATGTAACTGCAGTTTCAGAGAACACAAATGCACCGAATGATCTAGTTTATTCAATAGAGATCCAATGCCTTTTATAAGGTTTACAACTGAAGCAAATAACTGAATTTAGGAAATAACGGACACGAGCTCAACTAGTTCCACTAAGACCGATTAAGACGCTAAACAGAAACTGACTAAGCAAACTATGAGACCACGTCTCTTAGGGCTAAACGTGCAAAGACAAAGATAAGACTCAACAAACCCTCCCTTGAACTGAACCTTCACAAGCTTTCAGTTCAAAATGCTCATCCCAAACGATTCTCGGATCTTCTGAAAAGTCACCAACTTCAAAGGCTTTGTCATGATATCTGCCAGCTGCTCTTCAGTGTTACAGTAAACAAGCTTAACAATTCCTTCCTTAGTTAACTCTCTGAGAAAATGATAACGAACCCGTATGTGCTTAGACCTTCCGTGCATGACCGCATTCTTAGACAACTTGATGGTGGAAGTATTGTCACATAGAAGCACCATTTCACCATCTTGCTCGTACCCAATCTCCTTCAGGATTCTTCCCATCCAAATGGCTTGACAAGCGCAAGTTGCAGCTGCAACATACTCTGCTTCGGTGGTCGATAGTGTCACGATGGGCTGCTTTCGAGACGACCAAGCAATGGCTCCTCCACTCATTAAGAACACGTATCCTGAAGTGCTTCTACTGTCGTCTAAGTCTCCGGCGTAGTCACTATCAGTGTACCCAATCAGCCCAGTTTCTCCTTCCTTCTTGTACCAAATCCCATACTCCATAGTTCCTTTTAGATACCTCATAACTCTCTTCACTGCAGCAAAGTGTAGATGAGTCGGATCAGCCATAAAACGACTAATGAGACTCACCACAAACATAAGATCTGGGCGCGTTGCAGTCAGATACATCAAGCTCCCCACCATCTGCTTGTACAGAGTAGAATCAACCCTTGTTCCAGTTTCATCACGACCAATCTTTTGTCCTGGAACAATCGGATTGCAGACAGAGTTGAAGACTTGCATTCCAAACCTCTCGATTACTTCTGCTGCGTACTTCCTCTGACATATGAATACCCCATCATCCTTTTGTACCACTTCGATGCCAAGAAAGTATCGCATCTTCCCCAAATCTGTCATGTCAAACTCCCTCTTCATTGACCTCTTGAAATCTTCTAGCATCTCATCATCATTACCGGTGAACAATAGATCATCAACGTAAATGGAGACAATGAGAATTTTACCTCCTCTACGTTTGATGAACAGAGTTTGTTCACTGGAGCTCCTCGTGAAACCTTCTCTGATAAAGTAAGCTTCTATGCGACTGAACCAAGCTCTTGGTGCTTGTTTTAGTCCGTAGAGGGCCTTGTGCAGTTTATAGACCAGATTCTCTTTTCCCGCTACTTCATAACCCTGTGGTTGCTCCACGAATACATCCTCCTTTAACTCGCCATGTAGAAAAGCCGACTTGACGTCCAACTGATAGACTCCCCAACCCCTTTGCGCTGCAAGAGCAATGATCATTCTCACTGTGTCCATGCGAGCCACAGGCGCAAAGACTTCTGTGTAGTCTATTCCATATTCCTGAGCATACCCTTTCACTACTAATCTGGCTTTGAACTTGTCGATCTCTCCCAACTCATTGAACTTTGTTTTGTAAATCCATTTTACTCCGATAGCTTTAGCTCCATCAGGAAGCATCACTAGAGACCAAGTTTGATTCTTTTCTATCGAATTGATCTCTGCATCCATTGCTTTCTTCCAGTTCAGATGCCGTGATGCCTCTTGAAAGCTAGTGGGGTCTGTAATTACCATGAAACCCAGCGTCTCAGACTCGATGTTCTCTACTCTCGCCATATTAGCTTATTCTTCTACATCTGATAGGTTTTCTCCAGAAGTGTAGTCAGCAGCCCAAACCGGTGGTTTTCTTGTTCTGCCAACTGATGCTGTAGACGTTGGAGGTATCACGCTCCCCACATTCTCATTTTGATTTCCCTCTTCTTCTTCTGCCACCTCTGTTTCTGCTTCTTCTGCATTTTCGGTTTCAGCATCATCATGTTCAGCTTCCCATTCAAGTTCCATGTCCTCCCATTCAAGTTCCATGTTTTGTTCGCCTGAGTAGCTGTTGTCCCAAACCCATCTCTTATCTTCTTCGAAGATGACATCTCGACTGATGTGCACCTTTTTCTCCACTGGATCAAACATTTTAAACGCCTTTGATTCACTGCTGTAGCCAACCAAGACGCACTTGACACTCTTGTCGTCGAGTTTGGTTCTCTTGACATCTGGAACATGAACGTGTCCAACACAGCCAAAGACTCTGAAGTGTTCAACCGACGGCTTGTGTCCACTCCATGCTTCCTCAGGAGTCATGTCCTTCACAATCAAGGTTGAAGATCTGTTTAGGACATGATTTACCCATTGTACTGCGTCTGGCCAGAAGATCTTTGGCATGTCTTTCTCTGACAGGACAGCTCTCACCATGTTCATGATCGTCCTGTTCTTGCGTTCAGCAACGCCGTTCTGCTGCGGAGTGTAGGAGGTAGTCAACTGTCGCTTGATTCCATGTTCTCTGCAGTATTCGTTGAACTCATTGGAGTTGTACTCTCCTCCTCTATCCGTTCTTAAGCACTTGATAGACAGCCCAGTCTGCTTCTCAACAAACGCCTTAAACTGTTTGAACTGATGAAAAGCTTCGGATTTCTCAAGTACAAAGTATATCCAGGTTTTCCTTGAGAAATCATCAATAAAGCTTATCAAATACCTTTTCTGAGTGTTCGATGGAGGATTGATTGGCCCGCACAAGTCAGAGTGGATGAGTTGGAGTCTCTCACTCGATCTCCAATTGCTCTGCTTTGGGAACGACACACGATGCTGCTTTCCTTTGACACAAGCTTCGCAGGTTGCTTTCGTCTCTGCAATTTCTGGTAATCCGATGACCATTTCTTTGTTGCGGAGATTGAGGAGACCTTTGTAGCTGAGATGTCCATAGCGATGGTGCCACAAGTCTGTTTTGTTAGAAACATCAACCTGTAGGCATCTTTCTTCTTTCCTTTTTCCATCACTTGATTCGCCAAGCAAGATGAACATTCGGTTTGCACTCATCACCGACTCTGCTATCTTGCCTTTCGTGGGATGAAATATGCTACACGTCTTGCAATCTCCTCCTTTGAATAGCACATCCAAACCTTTCTCTTGGAGTTGACCGACACTGAGAAGGTTGTTCTTTAACTCCGGAACATA
This sequence comes from Erythrophleum ivorense, assembly GCA_026724425.1. NCBI lineage: Eukaryota > Viridiplantae > Streptophyta > Magnoliopsida > Fabales > Fabaceae > Erythrophleum > Erythrophleum ivorense. The sequence continues at coordinate 550,948 of JAIUCV010000360.1, read as the reverse complement.
GTAAACGTCGTGTATCACATAGCTTACTCCCTTGAGCGTGATACTGACTATCCCTTTTCCGCCAACAATCAGTTTGTGATTATTTCCCAGCTTGACATTGTGAGTGAACTGAGTGTTCAAACTATCAAACATGTTTTCATCGCCACACATGTGGTTTGAACACCCGGAATCAACAAACCAAGCATCGCTTCTCTTTGTGCCATGGAGCTCCACATACGCCATAAGCATAACTTCTTCCTTCTCTTCTATCTCTGCATAGTTTGCTCCTTGGTTTCCCTTTGGGCATTCATACTGAAAATGCCCCAGATTGTGACACCGGTAACATTCAATTGTTTCCTTATTGAATGAACGTCCTCTTCCTCTGCCTCGTCCTCTGTAGGAGCCTCTACCCCTGCCTCCTCTGACATTGAGCGCCTGATCTTCCTCTTCAAAGGGGGTTTTCTTGAATTTCTTCTCATGGACAGAAAGAGTACTCTGCAGCTCATCAACGGTCATCTTCCCCGTGTCCTTGGACTCTTCAATGGAGACCACAACGTAAGTGAATTTCTCAGTCAAGGTTCGAAGAATCTTCTCAACGATCTTCGAATCTGTCATCTCCTCCCCATTGCTTCTCATTTTGTTTGAGACAGCCATGACTCTTCCAAAGTAGTCATCAATGTTCTCATCATTCTTCATCGCTAGGATCTCGAAATCTCTTCTCAGGGTTTGAAGAAGAGATCGCTTCACCCTTTCATTTCCTCCAAACTTTTTCTTCATTGATTCCCAAATGATTTTGGAAGTTCTCCGATCCAAAATCTGCTCAAACACGACCCGATCAATCGCCTGGAACAGGTAATGTTTCACTTGATGATCCTTCATCTTGGCATCATCATACTGCTTCTGTTGCGCTGGACTCATCGCAACTCCCACGGTTGGCTCTGTGTAACCCTCATCCACCAAACTCCACAATCCCTTGGCCCTCAAGAGATTCTCCATCAACTCGCTCCAATGATCGTAATGACCATCAAAGTGCGGGATCTTGGTGAGGGTTTTGTCGTCACTCATTTTCTCTCTTTTCTCTCTTTGATCACTTGCTTTGTATTTGCTCTGATACCAATTGTAACTGCAGTTTCAGAGAACACAAATGCACCGAATGATCTAGTTTATTCAATAGAGATCCAATGCCTTTTATAAGGTTTACAACTGAAGCAAATAACTGAATTTAGGAAATAACGGACACGAGCTCAACTAGTTCCACTAAGACCGATTAAGACGCTAAACAGAAACTGACTAAGCAAACTATGAGACCACGTCTCTTAAGGCTAAACGTGCAAAGACAAAGATAAGACTCAACAAAGTATCGAGAAGTTGCAAGGACACCGATGCAAGTGAAGTTGATCGGTGTGTGTAGTCAGTTAAAAAACGAATTACCGACATATGTCACGGAAATGACAATAGTACCCTCAACTTGTTAAGATATATATGTGTTACCCCTTTGTCTTGTCCGAGAACAGAAGAACACAATTGGGTGGGGCCGATTTCGATTCCAGGATTCAGCCGCCAAACCCTAAAAGGAGATGAAGATGATGGGAAAGAGGAATCGGAAGCAAGCCAGCATTGCTCCCCAGGTCGTCTCTCTCAGAGGCTTCAACCAAATTGAGGTGTAAATACGTCTCCTTTCGGATTTTTTTCTCTCAATTGGATTGTATGTATAATTCTCAACAAAAGAAAAAGGATTGGTTTTTCTTCTTCTTCTTCTTCTTCTTTACTTAGAAGCTCAGTGTTTCAGCTAGGTCGATATAATATGAGTTGCGATTGATTGATGGATTGTTGATTGATTGCTGTTTTTGTTTTTGTCTCTTTGAAGACAGCCGAGAGCTTGCGGGTCAGACGAGGTAACTTTTTCTAGTTTTCATGAACAGAGTCACTTGAATTTTCTTCTCTCGGCTGAAATCGTGTTAAATTCTGCTCTCTTCTTCTTCCTTTTTTATTTTTTTTATTTGGTCAAGCTGTTAGCGAGCGAAAGAAAAGAAGCAGAGGCAGAGGAAGAGATAAGCGCAAGATTTTGTTTCCTTCCGATCTCATGATCGAAATTCTGACGAGATTGCCAGCAAAGTCCCTAATGAGGTTCAAGTGCGTCTCAAAGCAGTGGTCATCATTCATCTCTGGTCCATACTTCACCAAGCTTTTTCTTACCGCCACTCGGCAACAAGCACCACGCCTCTTCTTGTCTTTAGCGGAGGAGAAAGGCGACGAAAATATACTGCTGTCATCATCAACCTCTCCTCCAAACAATACTTGTTTTGTGGTCAGCCAAGATTTGACCATCCAAAAGTTGCCATCCCTCTTCTACTTCAACGGTCTTCACGGCTTGATCTGTTTGTCCTTCACTTATAGAGAGGCTTGTGTCTATAACTCCACCACTGGACAACTCTTGAGATTACCCTCCATCAACAGCTCCAACATGCCTCAAAGGAGGACTACCCGTTACTATATCGGACACGATCCCGTTAGTGATCAATACAAAATACTCTGCACGATCGCGAATTTCTCAGGAGATCTTGAAAACATGAAGTCGGAGCATTGGGTCTTGCTACTAGAAGCAGGAGGAGTAGGAGGTTCGTGGAAAAAGGTCGAGTCTTATCATCCTCATGCTCCGACCTCACTAGGACGGTCTATCAATGGACCTGTAGTACATTATTTGGCTTGGCTTGATTTTCACACTTGTGCGGTTGTGAGTTTCGACATAAGGTCTGAAGTGTTCACTACCGTCCCAGTACCTCAACCTCAGGAGGGCGAGCGCTCCGCAGCTGAGATGAAGGCGAGCCTTGTGGAGTATTGTGGAAAAATAGCTGTTTTCGATAATAGCTGCCTTATAGACAAGGGTTCGGTGGATATATGGGTATTAGAGGACGCCGGGAAGAAGGAATGGTCTAACAAGACTCTGCTTTTGCAGCCTTGTCAAAGGCATTTAGTCGATGGCATTTTACTAATCATAAAAGGTACAACCCGAGATGGCAAGGTTATCTTGGCACCGTGGAAGATGCGTTCTCGGTTCTACATTTTGTTTTATGATATGCACAGCAATGAGTTGACAAAGATCGAAATCAAAGGAGTACCAAAACTATGGTTTGACAAAGAAGACTGCTGTTATGACTTTAAGTTCATGGATGAGAGTGAGAGCAATATTTGTTTTAAATCTATTTAACAATCAATCTCTTTTGAATGTTAAAGAGTTACAGTCTCTTGTTTACTAATTTATAAGAGGAGCCACTTTCATTCAATCTTGATTTATTTTCGTTCAGATAAGTTTCCTTGCTCAAATGCTCTACTTTTACTTGTTGGAGTTTGGTTATTTTGAAATACTGTGTTGAAGAATTAAAAGAGATGAACATAGGAAGGAAATAAAATTAAAAGGTGAATGAATTCAAAAGTTGCGGTAAAAGGTGATAACAAAATCAACATGTGACCATTGCTGCAAAATCAACTCATTACTAATTGATGACAATTGTTTAGTCAGTGGGTTTAGAAGAGCAAATGACGAAAATGGTCATTGCTCCAATTCCTGAATTCTGATTTCTCTATGGAGGTGTTATTGGATGTTGTATTTGAAATGAACTGAAACTGAATTACAATCCAGTGTTATTCAATCAAGATTTCAAATCCGGTTTTAAAATCCAGTGTTATTCAATATATGATTTGTAATCTATCATTAATAGATTCTCAAATTCAGTGTTATTCAATCAAGATTTCAAATCTGGTTTTAAAATCCAGTGTTATTCAAAAGGTAAATGACTTTTAAAATCTTTGTTTATTGAGTCATTTGAAATGAATTCTAATGGAGTTTCATGAGTAAATTATTTAAAACAGAATCCAAGCTACATTGCAGAGATTTTAGAATCAACTCCTATGGATTCTTTAAAATAAAATCAAAACTTTAAATCTGAAGGATTATAAAACCTATAGAATTGATTTTAAATACATAATTGAATAACACCCCCTATATGTTTCATGTCAAACAACAATAAAAGCAGCTCTTGTGCATGAAAAAAAAAACAAGTTATCGAAAGAAATTGATTCTAGGTTTATGAGATGAGTGACCGACTCATAAACTAAACATTGAAGCGGTTTAATTTTTTTACACATAAAATATAACTTATTCACATATCAAACAGTGATTGTGGTTACTAATTACATCGATAAAATTTTGTGTTATCTTCAGCATTTGCTCACTTCTTTCCACCAAGTCCAGACTGGGTTAAGTTCTCGGTCTCTCTAGCTTTTATGCTTGCTTTCTTTAGCTCCACAGACACACGAACATCTGGTTTCAATATCCAAATTATGCGATTAGACTTTTTTTTTGTCTTTCAAACCAACATAATTAAACCATTTATAGTTTTATACAATTGTGGTGCATATCTGGTGCAAACCATTTATACAATTTTTCTGAATGAATTAATTTTCAGATAAGGTTCTCTTCTCCTACTTACTCCCAAAGAAGAACTGAGTCAACTACATCCTGAATTCAAAGCAATTAGAGAAAGAGAGAAGATAAACGAAGAAAATGATTTGACAAAGTTCGAGATCAAAAGAGTACCAAAACTGTGGTTTGACGAAGACTGCTATTCTGACTTTAAGTTGATGGATGAGAGTGAGAGCAATATCTGTTTTAAATCTCTGTAAATGTTAAAGAGTTACAATGTGTCGGTTGTTTACTAATTTATAAGAGGAGCCACTTTCCTTCATTATTCTTGACTTGATTTATTTGCATTCAGATAAGTTTCTTTGCTTAAATGCTTTATTTTTACTTCTTCTTGTTCCAGTTTGGTTATTTTGAAATTTGTGATGAAGAATTAAAAGATATGAACAGATGAAAGGAATAAAATGAGAACATAGACAAACTCGATTAATCAAATTGGAATTATGTTTAAAAACAATTATTTGGAAATTTGGATATCCATATGAACGTGTATTTCGTATTTCTTTTTATTTATAAAGTTTTTTTTTTATTAGGATTGTGATTTATGGGGGCCTTCTCAGAACGTGTATAGTAACGTGTATTGAATTGAATTCATCTGTAGTAATTTCTCTAAACTGGATTCTTTGAAAAATACCCTATGTTTAAAATTTTGAAAAATACCATAACTTTTTTCTGTTTTGAAAAATACACTTTTTGAATGTACGTAAAAAGACTGTTTTGACCTAATTTAAACAAAACATTAATAAATAATTACAATTACAAATTAAAAACGAAATTCAAAAATAATAGAATAAATAAGATTTTTTCAGATAAATATAAATTTTAAAATTTTAAAAGTGGATAAATCTATATTACATTTTTAATGTTTTCTTTTAACAAATTTTAATATTTTTAGAACTTTTTATAAACAATTTTAGTCTCATCCCATTCCAATCAAATGAAACTTTATAAATTCAAACTTTACATATATTTAAACTTTATAAACTATTAAAATTTTAATGTTGATAAATCTATCTTCCATTTTTAATGTTTATCTTTAAACACATTTAAATATTTTTGTAACTTTATATAAACAACCTTAATCTTACCCTCATTTAAACTTTATATAAACAACCTTATATTTTTAAAGAATTTTTAATAAAATCTAAACAGATAATTAGGATTGTTTAGTATTTTAAAATGAAACAAAATCATAATCAAATCTTAATATTTTATATTTCTTATTTTAATTTCGTTTTTATTAAATTAGTTGAAAACTTCAAATTAGGATAATTAAGTCATTTCACATAGAAAAAGTGTCTTTTTCAAAACTAAAAACAAACAAGGGTAGTTTTCAAATTAAAAACTCATCAAAGAGTATATTTCCAAAATTTCTATAAACTAATACTCTCTCTTTCATATTAAGTGTCACTTTGACACTTTTCACACAAATTAAGAAAGTATTATAATGTTCAATATTACCTTTGTTTGACTCTTAAAATTCTATAGTGTTTAATGTTTTTTCTTTTTTTTAATTAGGGATAAAATAGATAAATTAATGATAATAAGTGCATTAATAAAATAAAGAAACACACTTATTTTGTAACAAAGAAAAACTTCTAAAATGACACTTACTATGAGACAGAGGGAGTATTAGCCCAAGTGTGCAGTGTCACGAAGAAAAACCACAAAATGTTTTTGGTAAAGATTCATTTTTTTTTGTCATCTTTTTGTGGGCCACAATAGGCAGGTTCACAAACCTATTATCCTTCCAATGAAGAAATTAACTCTACACGAGGTAAAACTAAAATGGAACTCGAGACATGAGATGGCAGCAGATGTGCAACCACTGGCCCACTTGCTCCTCTCATATTCATCTCTTTGACCTTTGCTTTGTTTCTTTTCTGCTTCATTGTCTTTTTTCTACTATGAACTTTCATGTAATCACGATTCCCGCTCACAATTTATTTACCCTTCACAGTTAAAAATATATGGACTAAAAGAAACGCCAATGATAATTCAAAGGGTGAAACAAATTGGGAGACAAATGGGTTAGTGTGGACCGATTGCAAAGGTCATATGTTAACCCAAATAGATACTACAATGTTGAACTTTTCTCACTGTACACGATGTTAACTTTGGGGGTTGTATTGTGAGTATTTTTAATTAATAGAAGTATTATCTATCTTTTTCGGTACATGAATGGTTGATTTGTGAAATAATAACAATTTGAGTGATCTATTTTGTAGTTTTATCAAGTGATGTCATGTGGTTGCATTGCAGCTTAATTCCTTACAAATGATTCGAATGTCCGAACCAGAGTAACCCTCAAATTTATCAACCAGCACATGATGAGGCAATGGCTCATCCCCCCGTTGTGACGGCAAGAGCATCTCTGAAACAACCAAACTTTTTTTTTTTAATTAATTAAATGCGGAAAATATAATTAATTCAAACTCCAATAAATAATGAATAATTAATTCAAACAACCAAATTCAATTCAAGAAATAATATAAATTACTAGCAACCTAAACACCAGGTTTGCAAATAACCAATAACACAAAACATTAAACAATCCCTATCATCCTCTCCTCGGCCCGATTCCGCGATCACACTTTCTTTTTACCTGCATCACATTAGGGAAAAAGAGATGCATAAATATTTAATAAATACTTAGTGAGGCAATCATCCCGCCTACAGGCCAATTACGCAATTTAAACATTTTTAAGTATTTATAATAATTACCACAATTATTAAATTCATTTCTTTTAATTATTAAATAATTTCCACAATTAAATAATAATTTTAAACACTTAAATAATTTCCACAATTATTTTAGATCACTTAATTAATTCAATTCACCGATTAATAATTAATTCTCGCATTAAACAAATTTAAATTCCAATTAAATTGAGTTAAACCGGATTAAACCACTTAATCCAATCAATTCAATTAATTCGCCAGATAACCGGATTTAACCGGACAGTGTCGATCGACACAGATTGTGTCGGTCGACACCTTGCCCGATTAGTGTCGATCGACACCAGCATGGTGTCGATCGACGCCCGAACGATTTTCAACACAGAAACACCCCAAACACGAAATCATCACAATTAACACGATTCAATACCACGATTATCACACAATCCATCTCGAAAACACATAAACTCAACCATAACACAATCCAATTCCACAAATCTATTCTCTTGCGAGCCTACGGTCATGCACTCACCTTGACAAAGGATTAAGAGAAGGAAGGAGATGAAGAACAACACAAATCCACCACAGATCAACCACAAAGCTCCAGAATCTCCCCAAAAGCTCTCAGCCACCTTTTTCACCTTCAACTCTCGAAAAACGACAAAACAATGCGGCCACACCATTTATATCGCGAACTAGGGCTTTTTCCCACAAAACCAGCCCAAACCAGAACTCAAATCGAACCGAAATCGACTTTAACCACTGGTGTCGAGCGACACTCCCCCTGGTGTCGATCGATACCCCACCTCAGAAACGATAGATTGGTTTACGGATGTTACAATCTCGAACATTCCTCATCTTGCTTCCGGATCCGGTAAAGGTACAAGAATCTAAAGATTTTTCACTAGCTGAGTCCAGAACAAACGGGACATCTCAAAGAAGCACTCTTGTTCAATTACCAAAACAAAACAAAAACAAAAGGATACTCTTTTCTCTAGACGCCGGAAATATATCGACCAATTCAGTAACAATTTCTACTCACTAAAGATTATAGAACAAGTGTTTTCAACTCACCGTGAGAGATTAAGAACCAGGGATCAAGATCAACCCAAAGCCACCATCGTATGACTTCACAAACAATGTAGCACTAAATGCTTTTTCTTTAAAGCTCCAAAAGCTTATTACCTTCCATCATCCTGTTGAAAGGTTTTTCATGGACAACAAGAGTGATTCACAGTCAACGGTCGAGAGATCATGCCCAGTGAGCTTAAGAATGGCCAATGCACAATAAGTGCTTGCTAGGTGACTCTTGTTGTAAGTTAAATCATGTGCCAAGGACTAAATGTAAAGCCCCACACACATGCCAAAACAAAGATAATCAAGGTAAAAGCTTCGTTCTCGAACCAAAGAATTAAACCATAGAATTGATAAAAAAAAACTGACATTTCATGTCGTGTATTCTTTTTTTTTTCTTTTTCAAAAAAGAAACGTTTTTACAACTGATGCTACCTGTGTGTCTGAAAATTGTCACATGAGAAAATTGATATCAAAATCAATTATTCTTTGCACAGTTGGTGGTGGCATAATGAATAAATTTTATGCCGCTAGATCACTTTTTTGGCGGAGATATTTAGGGCTTGTTTTCAAAAGTAGTGCACAAATTGAAGTCAAATGCAAAACTAATACCCTCTTTTTTCCTTCCTTCTTTATCCTCACCATATTTGTGATAATAACAAAAATGCCATTACTTTCGTCCTTGAAGTCTAAATATGAAGTCTAAATCGAAAATAAAAAGTCCAAAGAAACCTCATCTTCTTCATTTATTCACGAAAATGCCATCACCATCAATTCGTCCAACAACCATTCTGAACCGAAATGAAGCTTTGAATGCATGATTTACTCTTCAAACATGTATACAAACTCATTATATCATCTTATAAACTTGTCTTCTTCAATTTCTTCTCCATTCTCACCCCAAGAACACATATTTTCATCTTTTCAAAGTTTATGTTCTTAGATCTTCACATTTTTGGCGTGGGAGATCATTATAACGGTTGGGAAAGTTTGCTGAAGCTCTAAATCGAAGTTTTAGGCCAGCAACGAAACTTCAGATCACGGCAAGGTAAAATTCCGGTAGATCTGAGCGAATTTCATATTTTTGCAGGTTTTTAGACTTCATGACGAAGTCTAACAAACTAGTTTTGCAATTGATTTTTCAAAATTTTTGGGGAATAGACTTCACAATGAAGTCTAAACATCTTCCTTTGAAAACAAAAAAAATGGTGTAGGCTTCAGAATGAAGTCTATTCGAAAAAGATTAGTTTTGCATTTGACAGAATCAAAATTTTTTACGTGAAGTCTATCCGTGAAATCTATTTCGAAAAAAGACTAGTTTTGCAAACATTCAGTAGTTTGTTTTATCGTGAAGTCTATCCCTGAAGTCTATTAATTCTGTAGACTTCACTTCAAAGTCTAATACTGGGTTTAGACTTCATTTTGAAGCCTAATTCTTGATAGACTTCTTGGTGAAGTCTAATAGTCAACGTTTGTCGGAATAGACTTCACGATGAAGTCTGTTTTCTAAATTCAAAAATTCGATCAATTGCAAAACTAATCCCTATGAAGTCTAATTTCTGTTTTAGACTTCACCGATAGACTTCATTCTCTAGTTAGACTTCATTTTTAAGCCTATTCACGATAATGAAGTCTATACGAAAAAGTCAAAGCTTGATCAATTGCAAAACTAGTCTTTTTTTCTGTAGACTTCACGTGTAGACTTCTCAAAAAATTCGTAATTTGGAAAATTGCAAAACTAGTATATTAGACTTCACGGGGAAGTCTAACATTTAGACTTCCTCGTGAAGTCTAATATTTAAAGTTTTATTTGAAAACGCTTTTTTGGAAAATATATAACGAATTTTTAAGATTTTCTTGAACAATTAGTTGAGTTAGTCTGTTTAGTTGCTTGTGTGTTAGTTTTACCTGCTTATTCGCTGTATATTTTGTGAAAACGGTTTTCTTGTAAAAATTGAATATTAGACAATAATATATAGACTTCTCGGTGAAGTCTAAAACTGAAGTCTATCACAGAAGTCTAACGTGATTGGTTTTCTTTTTTCTTGCAGAAAATGGTTTACATTGCGTCTGTTTATGGAGAATGGGTGAGAAATGACGATTTGTCTTGGCATTTTGAGGTTGATTATCGGAAAGGAGGTAGAATGTTGTCGCTGAGGGATGGTTGTACACATGATGAGCTTATTCAAATGGCTTTAGATGATTATTCGGTGATCAAGATCGGACACCGTGTGGAATTATCATATCCATTACCATAAGCGTTCACTCAGCAAATGCGTATTGATTCTCCGCCCATGTTTGTCACAAACGACAGACAAGTCCAAAGCATGATCGAGCTAAGTAGAACTCATGGTCTACGACTTTGTGTCTCTAGCAAAGGGATGGATGAAGAATTGGATGAAAAGTTCGACGAAGAGTTGAAGGATGAGCTCGACGAAGAGTTGGATGAAGATTGGGGCGCGGACCCACAAGAAATGTCTGAAGAGTCGGGTTGTGATGAGCGTGATGTAAGGGAAAAAGCTTATGAAGTCGATGATGACACACACGCGGACTACAGTCAGTATGGGAAAGTTAAAGATGAAGACGTTGACATTGACATACCTTTCGATGATCCCCGCCTTTTAGGGCGTGGTGTGGGTCATCGAAAAGGAATAGATCATTGGGAAGACAATATTTACGTTCACCAGAGTTTTGATAGCAAGGACGAACTTATCACTGAGTTGCGTTTGACCGCGGTGATGACAAGATTCTCATTCACGATAGCTGCGTCTACAAGAAAAGTGTTTGTGGCCAAATGCAATGTGGCTGGATGCGCATGGATGCTTAGAGCGGCTGTAAAGAACGAACCCAATACTTTTTGGGTGACAAAGTACTTGAAGTCGCATACATGTTCTGTTTCTGATCGAGTACGTAAGCATAAACGTTGTACAACGAAGTATATTGGAAAGCTGTTTCTTGATAGGACAGGGCTCATTGAAGGAATTGTGCCGCAACACATAAGAGACTCTATGAGGAGGATGTTTGGAATGAAGCTCGACTATACGGCTTCATATAGAGCTTTGAAACACGCCCAAGACTTGGTGTGGGGAACAGCTGAAGAAGGATACGCGAATCTGCCTTCTTACTTGCAAAGAATCAAGGAAGCAAATCCGGGAAGTGTGACTGACCTTGTGTGTGACTCAGAGGACCGTTTTAAGTACTGTTTTCTATCATTCGCAGCTTCCATAGCTGGTTTTCAGTATTTGAGGAGAGTGATTGTGGTTGATGGGACTCATCTTACTGGGAAATATGGAGGAGTTCTACTTGTGGCTGCCGGACAGGACGCCAACTTTCAAATATTCCCTCTAGCTTTCGCCGTGGTCGATGCTGAGGATAATGAATCATGGGAATGGTTTTTCAACAAGCTCAGAGATTGTTTCAGTCAACTTCCGCCAATGGCGATAGTCTCCGACCGTGCCGCCGCCATAGCTAGAGCTATTGGGATCGTTATGCCCTGGGCATCAAGAGGAATATGTTACTATCACCTTCAATGTAATATAGTGAAGGACTTCCACGCAAAGGAGATCATGTATTTGGTTAAAGGTGCAGCCTACGCCCATACGGTTCCTGAATACGACCGTTACATGGACCTCATAAGAGCTGCAAACCCTGCCCTAGCTGGTTACTTAGATAGGGCAGATCCGCAGTTATGGTCGAGAGTTCATTTTCCCTATTCCTCGTCTGTAAAGAAAGCAAAAGGATTACCTATTCCTCGTCTTTTGGAGTTTATTAGGGAGAAGCTCGGGAGATGGTTTAGTAAGAGGCGGGAGGATGCATTGAGTCTCACAACCAGACACAGCAAAGGTGTTGAGTACATATTGGCCATACGGTCACACTACGCGGAGAGTATGATCGTAGATCGCATAGACACTTGGCGCTTTCATGTTAAAGGCGGGAGACGAGATTGTAATGTCGACTTGGAGAATCGAACATGCTCCTGCGGTTTATATGACGTTGAGAAAATCCCTTGCTCTCACGTTATTGCAGCTGCAGCCGAAGCTAACGTGGATATGGCCTTCTACGTATGCGCCACTCATTCGAAGCCTTCCTTGTTCTCAACATATGCACATCCGATTTACCCCAGAGCGGGAACTGACTCCCGCGTGAAGCCTGTTCCCTGTTTTCCTCCGAGGGAGAGTGCCCCTCGTGGAAGGCCGAAGAAGTCGAGGTGGCAATCTTGGCTAGAGATGTCAAGAAAGAAAAACACTAAACCGAGGAAGACGCATAAGAAGTACAGCTGCTCGAAGTGCAAGGAACCTGGTCATACTCGCCCCAATTGTGTAAGTTTATAAAAGTTTACCTTCATGCTTTGTGTCCTCGCTGACTTGGTTTGACAACTATATCTTTCTTCACTACACAAGTCGCTGAAGACTGACTCCAAGTATCTATTTTTAAAGTCTATCTAGGAAGTCTATTTTTAAAGTCTATTTTTACGAGCAAGAATCTATCTATGAAGTCTATTTTTAAAGTTTATCTAGGAAGTCTATTTTTAAAGTCCATTTTTACGAGCAAGAATCTATCTATGAAGTCTATTTTAAAGTCTATTTTGCGTATTTGAACCTCTGATGTTAGTCTGTACAAATGGAGGAAAAACTCCGGTTTTTTAGTCTGTATTTGAACCTCTGATGTCTAAATTAGAAGTCTATTTCTTGAATTCAACTTCAAAAAGCATAGTTTACATAGCTTCTGAAACATACCAAGTACATGGCTTCAAAATAATTAGCCGATCAGCGATAGATTACAAAATAATTAGCCTAAACCTATCATCGGGTTCAAAAGAGCTTAGTTTTATGGGTTTACAAAAACACACCATAGTGCTCATAGTCTTCAAATAGTTGAGTCATACAAATCAATATTGTCGAAGTCTTCTGGATCCTCGACCGGTCCACGGCAGTTGATTTCATGGTACAGATCACCCGCAATCTGCTCCCTAAACAAATGGCAGTTTGTCTGGGACAACGTCTTCGGGAAAGTGGTATGTCCAAGGGCCAGGCACTCGATGAACTTCAGGACAAACACGCCACAATCTCCATCACCGCGTTGGTGTGGCACCTTGCTCGGACGGTCGTGTGTGTACTTCGTCGTGAAGTATTTTGGTTTGTCCTCTTCCAGACACGCGGCGTTCATAAGGTGCGGCATCATCACCGCATAGGGTTCCACAAGCAGGCCCATAGTCGCATCATTAACATAGGTAGGAAGACTGTCGTAGATGGTAATGTGCCTATTGGGTATGGAGACATGCAGCGCGACCCAATGCTTCATGTTGATATTCAGTGGAATGTATAAATCATCCACATCATATCCCCAGCGCTTCCCGGTGGGGTGGCTTTTCGGGAGATTACCATAGAACCAGTCCAGCGAATTAGGAGGCAGAATTTCACATCTCTGAAACTTGGGCCAGTCCCTTTCCCAAAACTGAGTGATCCTACTGTCAAGGAAGCAGATCCGATCATTCTTAAACCACTCCGGGTTATTTGCTAGGCGTTTAGACATCATGATCACCCATGACCTCATATGCTGCAATTGAAACGAAGAACTCGAGTATGAGAACTATAAGTGAAGTCTAAATAAGAAGTCTATAAATGAAGTCTAAATACTAAGTCTAGAAATGACGATTAAGTCTAAATATGTAGTCTATCCAACCGCCGCCAAAGAGCTGCTAACTAAACCCTAACAATAGAAGTCTAAATTTGAAGTCTATATATAAAGTCTAAATATGACGTCTATCCAACCGCCGCCAAAGAGCCGCTAACTAAACCCTAACAATAGAAGTCTAAATTTGAAGTCTAAATATGACGTCTATCCAACCGCCGCCAAATAGCGGCTAACTAAACCTTAACAATGGACTTTTACCTTAATCTTAGCGGTTATGAGGGCCAGCAACGGCGGCGAATATTAACAAGAAGCGGCTAACTAAGACCTGCGACAGATCTACAATCGGTTAGTCGATGGTTTGAAAGGGGTAAACAGAGAGAACAAAATGAAAGAGAGATAACTAACCGGCGGTGAGAGGAGGAAGGGGAAAAGTCGACGGAGGAAGGGGAAAAGTCGACGGTCGTTCGATTACACAGCGGCAAGCAACGGTGGCGGAAGAGGAGGAATGGGAAAAAGTCGACGGAGAATGGTGGAACTGTCTGTCTTCGACGGCGATGGTGGGCGGAGAACATGCAATCTATCCGACAAAGAGAGAGAACGGAACGGAACAGATTTGAGTTTGTGAAAGTGAAAGTGAAATGTGAAATGTGAAAGTGAAACCCTGATTTTGGTTTCCTCACTTACGATTATGGTCGGTTTAATTTGGTTAAACCCAATTAAGCGCAACATTTGAATTTCCACGACCGGTTCTGTTCAAATAACCGGACTTAAAGTACAAAGTCTAATCGGGAAGTCTATAAATTGTAATTTTAATCGCCCAAAATATTTCGATTCCCGCCCTTCCCGCCCAAAATATTTCGTTTCCCGCCCGTATTTTAGAATAATAGACTTCACAGAAAAGTCTAACTATGAAGTCTATCTGTGAAGTCTAACTTGCCCTAAACCCTAAATCGAATTTTTGAAATCAAAGCTATAGAAAACATCAATTATGTATATATAATCACAATTTACATTATAAACTATGAATTCATTAGCTTTAAATCGTTAAAGAAACCACAAACATTTTTTTATGTCAAAATTCTCTAAACCTAAACAATCACCCTCATAAACCCTATACATTGAACCTCAAACACTAAGATGATGATTGGTTTACTCATAAAACTTATAAATTGATTAATTTCCATGAAATTTTATTTTACATAGATAGGATTTGTCTTCATTTGGATTATTTATAATTTTTTGAAGCCTAAATATTTTTTATAGATTTTAAACTTTAAATTTAAGATTTTGTTATTTGGTAGACTTCACATTTAGACTTCAAATTTAGATTTCACATTTAGACTTCAAATAGGTCACAAACATAATTTCATAATTTCTCTTACTTGAGTTAAATGGATTCATTTTTATGCAATTTTATTTTTCTTGGATGCCAAATGTTCTAATCTTATCTATTTATAATTTTTTTTAATCAACACAATTTCCTATAATTTCCTAAATTAAATTTAATTTGTGAATACGTATTAGACTTCATGATGAGACTTTAAAAAGACTTTAAAAAGGGTAAAACAGAGATTGAGGCAACCGTTTTTTCTTTGTTCATAAGGGCCTAGTTTGTAATTGTACATGCCCATAAGACTAGTTTTGCTCTAAATTCAATATAGGGTCTACTTTTGCATTTGAAATCAAATTGTGCACTAGTTTTGGCAATTCCCTCAGATACTTATATAATTATATTTCATATGTTTCCTGAAGTTTTTCTGGTTTAAACATGGTGTCTTCGAGCTGTAAAATTTACAAACAAAAACTATATTGTATGCTCGGATATAAACATCCAGTTGCTGACGTGTGTCTTGGATTAATACTTTTCTAGCGGTTGAGTGGTGGACTTTACTTAAAAAAATAAAGAATCGAGTCAGTGAACGCTCTTTGGCATGGTTTCATGCAACTAGATGTTACTAGGAATACAACTCCTAGAGACGCGTTTCCGTGTTACAAAATATTAAGGAATTTATGAAGCATCAGTTTTTGATAATCCCTAATATATTAAAAGAAAAAACAGTTTATAAGTAATTTTTAATTTATGTGTTATTAACAAAAATGTCATGCTGATATGTCATCATTATGAAGTTTTTCATGTTACTTATTAAATAAGGATTAGTTTACTAGAATAATTACAAACATTGTCATTCATATTTTTGGTTAGAAAATAAAATATGTATTATTAAATTAATCATATATGTAACTATTAATAAAAATATTAATTCTCTTTCCTTAATTGGCAATTACGAAAATTTGTATATAAGGAAAATATGAGATTCAATTTATTTCTATCATAATAATTTCTTTTAAAATCATTGTATATCTCCTATCATCTTTGTTTAACTTTATTTTATAAAATAATTTGAATCACAATATAAAAAATTTATTAACGAAAATCTAAATTTTTTTATGTATATGCTATGATTTAAATTTTTAAATACAAAATAATAACTAAAACTGTTAAAATTATCATATTAGATATGTTGTTGTGTGAAGGTGTAGAAATATATTATATAATTAAATATATTTTTTATTCGATTTAATATGATTTTTCATTAAATTGTATAATTAAATCAGAATAAAACTTCCTTTTATAAATATTTTGTTTTGATCAAAAATTTGAATATTACTCCATTTATTTCAGCTTTCAATACAAATTAATTATATTTTTGTTGTTTTGACAATTTGGATTCTGCATATTATATTTTTATTGGTTGTATTATTTTAGAATTATAATAAAGCATGTTTTATTATTGAAAGAAAATAAATAAATTAGTTATAATCCGTGTGCACACACCTAACACTTCGTATCTTATGGAATACATGAAGTATAATTTTTAAAAAAGAATAATGCTTTATTTTCAGTTTTTTATTCTTTGAACTATCTTATTATATTGTAGTCATTTGAATTTTATATATCTCGTTTAAATATATCATATTTAATATATGACTGCGGTCAATGCGTTAGTTTGTTTATCTTTTTAAAAAAAGGTTTAAGATGCTTAATTTCCACACTATAAACGAAGACAAGTACCAAACCAAGTAAAAAATCAGTTGCATAAAATTTCGAGATAGTTAAATTTCAGAAACCATCACTCTGTGCAGGGCGCGGGTCCAACTCTAGTTATTAGTATTTTGTTAGTTTTATCTATAGTTTTTTAGGTTAGCTGGGTTGGGTAGGATTCTTTGAGTTTAATTATAGACCTTCAAATTATATAGTTCGATAAATTAAAAAACGAACTATGTTGATCAATTCTTTGAGTTGATCGGTGTGTGACGTGTATACATGTGACCACAAAGAGTATTATAAGGCGCTATTTTCTATTTTCGTTTTGTTTCTTTGTACATTTGAAAAGTGAACAGTCCTAAACAGTCGAATCTAACTTTTAACAACTATTTTATGTTCTTCAACGTTTTCTCGTCTAATACTACCAAATAAATATAGGAAAAAAAGAATTTTATGATTGCTTTTTCTTATCAAACTTCTTTTTGTTTTTGTCGTATCTTCTCAAACTATTGTAAACCGTTAATATGAATATGCTTGTCAATTACATTGCCAAATTAGTATTACGAAAATAAACTATATAAATCCACAGAAAAGTCTAGCTAGACGTATCTATGCGTGAATGTATATATTAGTCAGTTGATGGTGTAGTTGGAATGTATATATATGCTAAGCCAAAACATACTGGGAGATTTCGCAAATTAAGATACTTTAAAAAAAAAAAAAAAAAAGAGATCTCTAATTAGTTTTGGTTTTGTATTTGTGCCAGCTGAACATTCTAATTCAGATTAAGTGATTATTCTTACCTCGAATACACAATTACCAGATTGTCATATTCTACGGAACTCTGAAGATGAGGACAGCCGAAGTAAATGGATGAAACGCTTAACAATAGTAAACTGATGTAATATGTTAAATTTGTTTGTTTGTTTGTTTTTTTGTGTAGCAACGGTCAGATTTACATTTCAATCATATATGGTTGAAAACATTAGTGTAGGACCAACCTAATAATGCATTTCCATGAATGAAAAGTACGAAACAAAAATAATAAAGGAATAACAAATAGTCAAATACGGGAGGAACTGAACGTCAAGATTGAAGAGTTTAGGCATACGAAACTGACCGGAAGTGAAGAAACGTCAAAGACATCCCAACTCAACTCACCAAAAACATCCACTCACAAATGATTTTTTATAAATTCATTATTACATAGTAATCTGAATCAAAAAGTCATAAAAATTTACAGTGAGCTTAAACTAAGATCTAATATTTTAACGGATTATGTCTTAATTTCCATTTCCACCATTGTTGGTAAAAATTATGGCTGAAGAGAAAACACGTAAGATCCGATCTGTCCAACGTCAGACCCAATAAAAGCCCACAAAATTTAGGCCCGAAACGAGCGAGACTCGAGTCGCTCGCTCCTTACGAACGAATTTACGCGAATTTAGTTAGCCTTGTCGGAGATTCACGTCGTTTTCGCTCGCTCTATTCTCTATTTTCCCTCCGATCTGCTCCGGCGTTTCCGTGCTTCCTCAATGGCGGCACGATCCTTGTGGAGAACCCGCTCGAAGCTCCTCGTCGTTGGTACCGCCGTATGCGGTGGTTCCGGCGCCGCCTTCATTGCTTCCTCCGAAGACCCGTCCGCTACGCTCAAGCTTTGCACCAACATCCCCGTCCGCCTCTACCGCAACACCGTTACCGCCGCCTCCATCGCTTTCGGTACGGGAAAGTTATTAAAAAAACAGAATTTGTATTGCTGCAATGCCCTTTTCCTTTCAAATATCATTACTTTGCAATTGATTTTGATCTGTGCTTTGATTAGTTTGTGAATGAGATTGGTTTCTATCTGAGGTCTCGTATCTAGGGAGCTCCAATCGTATTGGAACGCTTTAGGAAATGTAACTGATTCCTCGAGAACGAAAGCAAATGTTAATTACAGCTAATTGCGTTTGGCTGATATATACGTTTGACACGGTCGAGCTCATAAGTCTCTTTCGAATCCTGAAAAATTGAGATTTGGATAGTTTTCTCAATTCATATGACTTGGACATTTCTTGTGTAGAAGCGTTTTGCTACCATAGAAGTAACGTTGTATGTTGCTGTGGTTTGTGTTGGCTATAGATTATGAATACTCATTGTCGGGTTTGGCTGAGGGAAGCAGTGAGAGGGATAAGGTCAAGCATGAAGTCCACCTAAGGTCAGCACAGAAGCTTCAAGAGCTCTGTTTCAAAAATGGAGGAATCTATATCAAACTCGGCCAGCATATAGGGCAATTAGTATGTAAACTTCTGCGCTTCTGTACCATTTGAATGTCTCAGGTTAAAAAATGAAAACCAACTGAGTTATATTTCATTTGTGCTTGAAGGATTATCTTGTGCCAGAGGAGTATGTTCGTACTATGAGGGAGTCGATGTTGAACAAATGCCCTGTTTCTTCGTATGAGCAAGTATGTGAGGTTTTCAAGAAAGAGGTTGGGGAGACGCCAGACAAAGTATGTTTCTGTTTTCCAAACTTATCTTAAATTTATATAACAACACTTAATGCTTCATTTATGAATGCATCTCAATTTGGCTTTGGTATTTGTACAGGTATTTGCTGAATTTGATCCTGTTCCGATTGCAAGTGCTTCCCTTGCTCAAGTTCATGTTGCTCGCACCCATGATGGGAAAAAAAGTTGCTGTCAAGGTCATAATAGAACTATATTTACTTGACTATGATGCCACTCATTACGTTTCTGCAACTCCTTAATTAGAGCGTAATTGTATTGATTCGAATATCCTGAATCTTTGGTCGGCAGGTTCAGCATGCGCACGTGACAGACACTGCAGCTGCGGATACTGCAGCGCTCGGAGTTATAGTGAATACCTTGCACCGGATATTCCCATCATTTGACTACAGGTGCAGTCTCTTTCTCATTTCTTGTAGACAGTTCATAGTCCGTGCCTCTTATAATTAGCTTATACTGGCTCACTGTTTGCTGGTGGTTGATAGATGAAATGAGTGAAGGCTTACCAAAGGTTGGTGTCTTTAGTTGATCCATAACATATTTAGTATGCTTCGATAGGATCTTGCATCTTCTTGTATGTGTTTACCTAAGTACCTCTATTTATCTTTCGCATTTCTGATGACTTTCATTTCATTCATGTATTTTCTTTAACTGTCTATTCTGAAGCATTTATGAATGGTCATAGATTTTTTTTTCTTCCACTGGTTTGATATTTTGATTGCCTTTTTTGTTGCTTTATTAATGTAATTTTTCATCAGGAACTAGATTT
The DNA here is from genome assembly GCA_026724425.1 of Erythrophleum ivorense. NCBI lineage: Eukaryota > Viridiplantae > Streptophyta > Magnoliopsida > Fabales > Fabaceae > Erythrophleum > Erythrophleum ivorense. Next base: position 530,781 of record JAIUCV010000360.1, on the reverse strand, counting down.
TTTGGTTGAGACGAAAAACAGTGAGAAATGTCTGGATAATTTTAGGAAGCTATCTCCCCATCTTGCAGAGTACGTTTATGCACCAACGATCTATTGGAACCTTACATCCTGTAAGCTCTTGACAATGGAGTTCATGGATGGTGCTCAAGTCAATGATGTGGCCACGATCAAAAAGCTTGGGATTCAGCCCTTTGATGTATCAAAGCTAGTAAGCTGTTTCACCTTTGATCTTTAAGATATCCGTCTGGTGTTTGCAAATACCAGTCTCTATAGTGCCTTATAAACTAGTTTGGAGAAACAAACTTTGATATGTGTTAAGCTCTTCTTAACAGGTGAGTCAAGCTTTTGCAGAGATGATGTTTAAGCATGGTTTTGTGCATTGTGATCCACACGCTGCCAATTTGATTGTTCGTCCAGCTCCTTCTGGTAAAAAGAACATATACGGCAAGAAGAAACCTCAACTGGTGCTTCTTGACCATGGCTGGTACAAGGAGCTTGACTTCGACACAAGATTCAACTATGCTTCGCTATGGAAAGCCCTGGTCTTTGCGGATGCGAACGCCATTAAGAAGCACAGCGCGAAGCTTTTAAGCTTCGGCCATTAAGACGATCTTTCGCCGGGGTTCTAACAATGAGACCGTGGAACCAAGTCGTAGACAAATCTGTGGATCATTTAGTCATCCAAGGAACCAAAGAAGAGGTCTCAGAGATGCAGATGTATGCATCACAGTATTTCCCTCAAATCTCAGAGCTTCTCAGGAGGTTGCCACGCCTGATCCTCCTGATGCTGAAAACAAACGACTGTCTCCGGTCGGTCGGTGAACAATGAGCTGATGCGAGGGTCGTCGCTTGAGTCGTTCTTGATCATCGGGAAAGTGTCTTCAGATGCGGTTATGGAGGCAAAGAGGTCACAGAGGAAGTCGTTGATGGAATGGTTTAAGGTATGGCTTGAAGGACTCTCTGTTGAAGCAAGGCTTTGGGTTATGCAATTCGCACTTTGGATTTTACAAGTCAGAAAAGCCTTACCTCTATAATATAAGATATACATATTTCATGAATTGACGAAAATGTTACAAAGGCAATGTATTCTTTGTTCTGGTTGGATCCAGGACTGACATTTTACCATTCTTTGTCTCTACACAGGCTGTTGTTATTATGTACCAATAAATTAACTTTATAAAGTATAAAACTATGAGATTTGTATTGTTTGTAAGCTGAGAAATGCTTTTTAATCACCATTTTTAGTTATTTCCTTGATTCTTATAAAGTTTCTTGTTATCACCACAACAGTTCTATTATCATCTTCTTCAAAGTTAAGTCATTTACACACTTCCGGTATAACTGTAAACGGAATCAGAGATGGACATTTAAATCAAAACTGAACCGAGATGGTACCGGTTTGGTTCGGTTAGGGTCTGATTTTGGTTTTGGTTGATTCGAGAAAACCTTAAACATTAATGGCGTGGCCATCATCTTCCCTTTTCAGTCTGTCTGTCCGACACTCAAAAGTCGAATCTTTCTAATTCACAGCCGCGACTCTTCTTTTTCACCACCGCTCGTGAAATCTCTCCGTCGATCGCTTAATTACATCGTCTCCGGTAACTTCTTCATCTCTCTCGCTGTCTCGATCAGTTCGCTTTGTGTGTCATTTCACTTACACAATCCCCTTATTAGCCCTAAAAGAAATTGAGTGCTTTCAAATCGTTGTGTAATCGATCTCTGTTGATTGAAATTAGGTCAATTTAATTTTGGTTTTGTCTTGGGTGTCTTTTGAAAGCTTACACATTTTTGTTTTAATTTTGTCTTGTTGAGTGTAGTAGATAGATGGAAGACAATGATGCTGTCCAAAAACCAGTTGTTGTTGACCCACCACTATACAGCGAAGCTCCTCCGTCGGTTTCTCCTCGCCGACCGGTGGTAATCGCCGCCGACGCAGCTCCTCGGCCGGAAAATCAGGTCATTTAGCGAATTCAAAGAGCGCTTGCGGAATTGCGCGAATTGAGAAACCAGTTTAGTGCCATTCTTTGCGAAATAGAACTTGAAGGTTCGTTTTCTTCTTCTTCTTCTTCCATTTGCGTTTTACTTCTTTGTTGTTGAAACTTGAAATCAACATAATTTGGTGATACAGTGGGAGGAGAAGAAGAGCCAGCGGAATCATCGGTGGAGGATCCAGAGGACGAAGACTCTGATTCTTAGTTAGATGTTTAGTTTCTTTCATTAGCTAATCTCTGCATTGGTGATTCTTTTCTTGTTCGAGATTATTATTGTGCGTGAATTAACTTTTGTCTCTCTAAAGTCTAAATCATCAGACTAGAGTACTACTAAGTCAGTAACCAACCATCTAGTTGAAATCTAGTGGAATGACTCAAAACGTAATCAACAATAAGGTGAAAAATTTTCAACCAGCATAATGTAAATTGGTTCTTTGAGTTTTAAATATCTTTACAAGTTGTCGAATATTTGGCTCTGAAAGTTGTATTCTTTTCACTGATAAATCTGAGATCTTTTTTTCCTTTTCTAATTTGGTTGCTGTTCTCTTATCTTTAGTTCTTTTAGATATCGAATAACAATCGTAAAGAACAAAAACAAAAAGTGATATTAATTTCTTACCAATCGACTATCAAATCAGTGTAATGCATCCGCTACTTCAAAAATCATGCTAAGTTAATTCGATGTCAACTCATTTTGCTAAATTTGTCCAATGTGGTGGGGGAGAACAACTTGATTACTCCATCTTCAAACATTTTTGTGTGCAAGTTCATTGATAAAATATCTTTATAAAAAAAAGTTAATGATATACGTGTACACACGCATGATATATCACAATTAGAGAAATTTTGTAACTTGTACATAATGTATTAGCACTTATTTGGATTTGAATTTCACTAACCATCATCATTAACATGACATATCACATTATTTTTGATAAAATACATGACATATCACATATTTGAACTCATTGATTAAAGTACAAAACAAAACGTACCACTTATAAGTTATATTATAACCGGAGAACCACAGAAGAGGAAACTTTACTTACTTCTTATTATATTAACTGACGATACGAGATCAAAAGGAACGGAAAAAAACGGGATAGGACAAGACGGAAATTTTGCCTACCTCTTATTATATTAGGGGCGGAACGGAAAAGTCGGAAAAACATAATAAGATAGGACAAGGCAGAAATGGTGGACGGGACAGAATGAAAAGAAATGGAATGTGACAGGATTGGATAGGCGAGATGAAAAAAGACATAATGGACGGAAATTTTGCCTACCTTTAATTATATTTAAAGACGAGACAGAGATAACACAAAATGGAAAGGAACATAATAGGATAGAATGAGACTAGATGGGGTGGACAGAACGAACGGGATGGAAAAGAACGGGACAAGATGAAAAGGAACGGAATGTGACAGAATTATGCATACCCCTAATTATATTTAGGGAACAAGACAAGAAGAAACGAAATGGGACATAACAAAATGTAAAGAATCACAATGGGATATGTTGGAACTCGACGGGACAGGACATGTCTATATGGATGGGATGAAAAAGAAACATAATCAAACCATTTATACAATTGTGGTGCATATCTGGTGCAAACCATTTATACAATTTTTCTGAATGAATTAATTTTCAGATATGGTTCTCTTATCCTACTTACTCCCAAAGAAGAACTGAGTCAACTACATTCCAAATTCAAAGCAATTAAGAAAAGAGATAAGATAAAACGAAGAAAATGATTTGACAAAGTTCGAGATCAAAGGAGTACCAAAACTGTGGTTTGAAAATATGATAACATTGAAGACCAATCATCTGTGATAGAGTGCTGTCATCATCTCCGACATCCTTCCCTTGGAATAGCACTCCAATACGAATTCCCTGATCGATTAAAGCACTTACAGCCTCCATCACCCTCGTCTGTAACCAAAAGTGGCAAGTATTCAAAAGTGGCAAGTATTATTTAAGTGGGTCTGCAGAACCAAAACATCTAAAAGAGAAAAACAGGGAAAGAGAAGGACCTTAAGTGAGCCTACTGTTGCTGTTTCTGGAACTTCAAAATTCATTTCTGGAATCCTAAAGGACTTGATGGTGAAGTTTACTTCTGGACCTGAAGGTTGCTCTTCACTTACTGCGCTTTTCTGTAAGACTTTTGAGCTTGTATTTCCTTCTACGGTATGCTCTAGCCCAATGGTTCTGGTTCTGCCCTTGTTGTCAGGTAGAACAACTCTTAGTGGAACAACTGCAAGAGGCAGTTGACTCGGTCCAGAAATGGTTGTATTTCCCGGGATGTTACAGAGGCCGGAATTGTTCAAACTTGGCTACATTGCAAGCAGAAAAACAAAAAAAAAATCAAAAGTAAGATCATGGAATCCTACCACATCCGCCTCCAACTCATAACTCATAATATAAGAATCTAGAAAATAAATAACCTGATGGCTTCCATCGACTGTTTTAAGCAACTGGTCACTTGACACGCCGGTATCAACAGTTTTCATTGTTTCCAGTTCTCTTGAAGACCCATGAACAGGAAAATCTGGCTGGCCACGTCTTACACCTTCGTAATGATTTCCTTTGCTCTGGGATTAATAGAAAAACGCTTAAATTGAGAAAAACACTGGCCCCAAACTAGACATAATTTAATAGTCTATGAGTCGATTATACCAATTCTAGTAAAGGAGAAAATACAGAAAGATGGTGACACGTACTGCGCTTTTCTGTAAGACTTTTGAGCTTGTATTTCCTTCTACAGTATGCTGAGAAATAACGGGCAGATTAATCTCATCACTGCTACCACCAAGGTGTTTGCAACTAGCATTTCCAGTGATACCTGCAGAAAACATCAGTAAGGTGATACGAGATGTGAGAAAAAATAAAACACTGAACTAGAGAACCATTAACCAAAATAGATTTGCATATTCAAGGTTTGCATAGTCAAATACTTACCAGCTGAGAATCTTTCAAGGTCTTTCGAACCAGAAGCAGAGGCTTCGTCTTTTTCTTTTTCGGCTGGAGCTGAGACCTCACCAGCTGCTGCAGTTCACAAAGAGTAATCTACATTATATTTTTAAAGAAAGGCAAAGATTCACACGCCAAAAATTCATAAGAGAAAACACTTGATAGTTTCAGGGTGCTCACGATGTACAGCAACAGTGGATGCTGGCCCTGTGTACGCAGTAATAACATACTTCCATGTGCGAATTCCACTAATTTTTAAGCGCATCTTGGCAGGTTCATTTGATTCTAGCTGCTTACTATTATAAAAGCTTATAAAAGCTTATAAAAGCAAGACAAGTCTACAACAAAGCAAGACAAGTCTACAACAAGATGGAGCAGCTAATCTATATAGAATAGATGTCAAGGAGTATTCTATATGGAAGAAGAATATAGAATAAAACTATTGGAAGAAAAGTCTATATGACCGTTATAGAATATGACCGTTCTAGACAATTATCTATTGTCTATATATATGTAAAGTGACATTGCTAATAAAGATAAGAAAAGAGTTTTACTCTCTTTCTCTCTCTTTAAACTCTGAAACTCTCTATCTCTCTATCTTCTTCTTCTTCGATTATACTTCATCAATTTTCACTCTTTCTTTGTCAAATCTTACATGGTATCAGAGCCAAGTTACGCTCTTGGTTAATTTCACTTATTTGTGTTTTATCTCCTTCGTGAGAAATCAGATCTGTGTTTAGATCTACTTTATCTTCTTCGCTGAGAAACTAGATCTGGTTCTAGATCTACTTTATTATCCAGCATTTAATTCTTCTTGTTCTTCATCGCTGATTGATTCATCCATGGAGAATTCAAAGGCTGTTGTTCTTCCAGTTGTACTCAAGGGAGGAGACAACTATTTGTTATGGTCCAGGACAGCGAAAGCGGTGTTATGTGGCCGTGGACTGTGGAGCCAAATCGAGCCTCCCGAGACATTTCCCGTTGAAGCAGCAGCTCTAGCCTTTCCGACAGAAAAGGAAATGCAAGAAGACCAGGCGGTTCTTGCAATCTTGCAAAGCTCACTAGACCTCTAAATCTTAGAGGCTTACTCATATTGCGAACACGCCAAGGAGCTGTGGGATACTCTTAAGAGTATCTTTGGAAATGTATCCAACCTCACAAGAGTATTTGAAGTCAAGCGAGCCATCAATGGTCTCAGCCAAGATGACATGGAGTTCAACAAGTTCTTTGGGAAGTTTCGATCTCTTTGGGCAGAGCTAGAGATGCTTAGGCCAGCGACTCTTGAAGCTACTGTCTTGAATGAGAGGAGAGAACAAGACAAGGTGTTTGCTCTTCTCATGGTTCTCAATCCAGCGTATAATGATCTTATCAAGCACATTCTTAGAGCTGACAAGCTCCCAAGTCTTGATGAGGTATGTGCTCAAATCCAGAAAGAGCAAGGATCTCTAGGCCTCTTTGGCAACAAGGGGAGTGACCTTGTGATGGTCAACAAAGCAGAGCAAGTGGTAGCTAACAGGGGTTACTATAGACCCCCAGAGAGAAGATCAAACTCCGGAGCCGCACCTGTGTGTGAGCATTGCAAGATCCGGGGTCATACCAAGGACCGATGCTACACTTTGCACCCACATCTTCGACCTAGAGATTGGAAGGACAACCGGAGCTCAGGCCGAGACTCAAGAGACTCAAGGGCACACTTTGCATCCGAAGCCGGAGGAAGCAAGAACCAGGGTGGTACATCTGACTCCGCCATGGCCATTGCAGCTCCACCAGCCGAGTATGTAACCAAGTCCGACCTTGATGCTCTTGTCAAGGCTCTCAAAGACTCCGGTAAAACACATTCTTCCTTTAGCTTTCATGCTTCTTGTTCCAAAGCCGATTTAAGTTTTGATAAACCTAAGTCTTTAATCGTTGATTCTGGCGCTAGTCATCACATGATCAGTGACCTGAACCTGATTAAAGATATTAAACCGGCATTAGGACATGTTAGTATTGCTAATGGTGATCAGATTCCAATTAAAGGCATTGGTAACTTAAAGCTGTTTGATAAAGAATCTCAAGCTTTTTACATGCCTTCATTCACTTCCAATTTGTTATCTGTCAAGAAAGCGACTACTGACTTGAATTGTTATGCTATCTTTGGACCTAATGATGTTGCTTTTCAGGATATTGAGACAAGTAAGTTCCTTGGGCAAGGGACAACCAAAGATGGTTTATATGTTCTTGATGACACTAAACCATCTTCTCCATCATGTGGCTTTAGTTTTAATGTTTCTGTTGCTAATGATGCGGTTTGGCATGCTAGACTAGGTCATCCCCATCATCGTGCTTTAAGTTTAATGTTACCAGGTGTTAATTTCCAAAACCATGATTGTGAGGCTTGTATCCTTGGTAAACATTGTAAGACTGTTTTTCCTAAATCAAGTACTATTTATGAGCATTGTTTTGATCTTATTCATTCAGATGTGTGGACATCACCTTGTTTTTCAAGGGAAAATCACAAATATTTCGTTACCTTCATTGATGAGAAATCCAAGTATACATGGCTAACCCTCCTTCCTTCTAAGGACCGTGTTCTTGAAGCATTTATTAGTTTTCATGCTTATGTTACTAACAACTATAATGCTAAGGTTAAAATTTTGAGGTCCGATAATGGTGGAGAATATGCAAGCCATGCATTCAAAGACTACATAACTAAGAACGGGATCATCCACCAAACGAGCTGTCCCTACACGCCTCAACAAAATGGTGTGGCTGAAAGAAAGAATCGCCATCTTATGGAAGTGGCTCGATCTATGATGTTCCACACCAATGTACCCAAGAAGCTGTGGGGAGACGCTGTGGTTACGGCATGCTACCTAATCAACAGAACTCCCACTAAGATTCTTCACGATCTGTCTCCATTTGAGGTACTTAACAACACTAAACCAGTCCTTGACCACTTACGTGTCTTTGGTTGTGTGTGCTTTGTCTTAGTTCCAGGAGAAAATCGGAACAAACTTGATGCTAAGAGCACCAAGGCAATGTTGATTGGTTACTCAAGCACTCAGAAAGGATACAAGTGTCTAGTTCCGGAGACTGGGAGGGTTCTAGTATCCCGGGATGTTAAGTTCTTGGAAAGCACTGGTTACTACACAGTTAAAGATTGGGATAGTCTCAAGAATCTACCTCACTCTCCGTCGGATCGTGCTGACAATCTTAGGCGGCTGTTTGAGAACCTGGGCATCACTCCACCAGTCTCAATCTCTCCTCCGCCAGTTTCAGAGACTCCACCAGCCTCTCCGCTTGTTCCTGAGGGGGAGAATGACGCCGGTGAGTCAGAATCAGCATCGGAACCGGCTCTGCATCATACCAGTGAGTCAGAATCAGCATTGGAACCGGCTATACATCATGAGCAAGCTGCGAGTCCGGTTATTACCGAGAGTGATCCGGAGTCTTCTCCACCATCTGAGCCAGTAGCGGAGCTAAGAAGAAGCCAAAGACTTAGGAAGCCGTCTAAGTGGGTTAACACTGAAATCTACTACAACTCTCAAGCTGTAGCTCATCCCACTCAAGCCGTCTGTTCACTAGCCTACTTCCCTGAGGAACATCAAGTGTTCATTGGAGTTCTTGACCAAGAGAATATTCCACAGACTTATGAGGAAGCTATCCGATATGAGGTTTGGAGTAATGCTGTGGGTGATGAGATTCATGCCATGATCAAGAATCACAATTGGGATGAGGCTGACCTACCAAAGGGAAAGAAAACAGTCAGTTCTAAGTGGGTGTTCACCATCAAATATCTAAGCAGTGGAGAGATCGAAAGACACAAAGCAAGATTGGTAGCAAGAGGGTTCACTCAAACATATGGAGAAGATTACCGTGAAACATTTGCTCCGGTTGCTAAGCTACCTACAGTTAGAGTGGTTCTCTCTTTGGCCGTCAACTTGGAATGGGAGCTATGGCAAATGGATGTCAAAAATGCTTTTCTTCAGGGGGAGCTTGATGAGGAGGTGTATATGACTCCACCACCAGGCTTAGAGCATACGGTTCAACCAGGGAAGGTACTCAAGCTCAGAAAAGCCATCTATGGATTGAAACAATCTCCTAGAGCATGGTACAGGAAGCTGAGCGTAACTCTACTTGATCGTGGCTTTAGAAGATCAGAAGCAGATCATACTCTCTTTACTCTTCAAAGCCAAGAAGGTATTATAGTCATTCTCATTTATGTAGATGATATTATCATCTCTGGGAATGACAAGGTTGGTATTCAAGAAACTAAAGCTTATTTAAAGTCTGTATTTGAGATTAAGGATCTTGGAGAACTTAAGTACTTCCTTGGGATAGAAGTATGTAGATCAAAGGAAGGTCTTTTCTTATCTCAAAGGAAGTACACTATTGATCTTTTGAATGAGACAGGAAAGCTAGGAGCTAAGGCTGCCAAGACACCTCTAGAGGATGCTTACAAAAACCATCAAGCAGAGGATGAAAATGATCAGCCATTTGATGATGCCAAGCTATACCGCAAAATAGTTGGTAAGCTTATATATCTTACCCTAACAAGACCTGATATATGTTTTGCTGTGAATCAGGTAAGCCAACATATGCAAGAGCCAAGGGTGTATCATTGGATGATGGTTGATCGTATTTTGAGATATCTCAAAGGCTCATACGGACAAGGCATTTGGATGGGATGCAACGGAAGCTCAGACATTGTTGGCTACTGTGACGCAGACTATGCTGGTGACCGTGATGATAGAAGATCAACTACCGGCTATTGCACCTTTGTTGGAGGAAATCTGGTTACTTGGAAGAGCAAGAAACAGAAGGTGGTGTCATTATCCAGCACTGAAGCCGAATATAGAGCCATGAGGAGGCTGACTACTGAGTTGATGTGGTTAAAGATGCTGCTGGAAGATTTGGGCAGAGAGACACCAACTCCAATAACTATGCATTGTGATAATCAAGCCGCAATTCACATCGCTTCCAATTCAGTGTTCCACGAGAGAACAAAGCACATTGAAGTGGATTGTCACAAGGTAAGGGAGCAGATGCAGCTTGGAGTCATCTTGCCGTGTTACACTAGGAGTGAGGATCAGTTAGCTGACATCTTCACCAAGGCTGCAACCAAGGAGGTCTGTGAGTTCATCCATGAGAAGCTAGGACTCGTTGACTTGGATCAGCTGGATTTCCCTAAGCCATGAGAATCACACTCTTTTTCCCTGAGTATGGTTTTATCCCATGAGGTTTTCCATACTCAGGTTTTTAATGAGGTGACTATCTATGCTTCCAAGCTTAACCTTCAGTCTCTTGCGGTTAAGCTTGAGGGGGAGTATTATAAAAGCTTATAAAAGCTTATAAAAGCAAGACAAGTCTACAACAAAGCAAGACAAGTCTACAACAAGATGGAGCAGCTAATCTATATAGAATAGATGTCAAGGAGTATTCTATATGGAAGAAGAATATAGAATAAAACTATTGGAAGAAAAGTCTATATGACCGTTATAGAATATGACCGTTCTAGACAATTATCTATTGTCTATATATATATGTAAAGTGACATTGCTAATAAAGATAAGAAAAGAGTTTTACTCTCTTTCTCTCTCTTTAAACTCTGAAATTCTCTATCTCTCTATCTTCTTCTTCTTCGATTATACTTCATCAATTTTCACTCTTTCTTTGTCAAATCTTACACTTACCATCATCAGAAACCATACTGGATCTCCTTGCTGGACTGATTTTTGAACTAATAGCATCATCCTTCTTTGGCTGTGCAGCCTTAAGCTTCATTTCACTTTCCCGAAGTGCAGTCTGCTGCCTCAAATCCAGAAGTTTGTTGCTATTGTGCTCCACAATCTGTTCCGGATCCCGTGTATCAATGGATGCACTAACAGGCTTCAACGGTGAAGCACTAAATCCAACATTTCCTGACAAGTCACAATGAAAAACAAAAAAACAACGAGTTTGTTTCACAATCAACTTCCACTGAGACGAGGTTTAAAAGGCTAAGAATTATAATCAACATTATATTGTAAGAGAAAGGTTAAGAATGCTTCCGACGCAACAAATTCATAACAGAAAATACTTGTAGTTTTGTATACTGATTAACAATGCCCACTGACTTTTTGCTTAATTTTTTGATGCTAAAGGTCTGTGTACATATCCAATATCATCTAAGCGTCAGAAGTTTCTCTAGAGGAAGCAATGCCAGACAAAATACCGATCCAAAAGGCAGAGTTTCACGTGAAGCTCAAAGATAATATAAGTCTCATATTGATTACAAGAGAACCAAATCAAATCCAATCTCTAAGATCAACAACATTTACCAGCTTGACGCGCTGAGAAGTCTGATACAGGAGCTCTCGTGCTTGGTTGTACCTATTAACAAAACAAAAATTTGATTTGAATCAGCTAAACAAAAGCATTCTGGCAATAGCGAACTAGAAAAAGCTTTAGAATCAGAAAATCAACGAAAATAACAAAGAAATACGCTCCGAAATCACACAACATGTACCCTAAATCAATAAACCCATAAGATTTCACATCCTGTAACAAAATCTGATGACTGGTACTCAGAGAAATCAATAAAAGTTATCCACATTTGCAGAATAATGTGAAAAAACTCAATAATAGAGGAATAGGTTTGTAGGGAGAGAACAATACTTCGTCTTCGGAAGCGGAAGCGGAGGCCGTGAGCTCGCCTTCTTCTTTTCCGGAGACGGAAGCGTGCTTACCGGTGCTCGGCGTCGTCGTCATCTTCCGCGGCTCTCAAGAATGAATTTCACACCGAAAATTATCTCTTCCTCTTTCTCTAGAGAATGAGATCGTAAGACGAAGGGGATTTTTACTTTAGAGCTTCGTAATGATGAGACCTCTCTGGAGTCTGAACACCCGCCGACTATACGGTTACGAGCGTTCAACGGATAACGAAATGACTAAAATACCCCTACTCCACGTCGCTTCTTCAATTCCTCTTTTAATTTACGCCTTCCTCTCTTCGTGATTTTTAATCTAACTGTTAAACTGTTTCTTTCTTTTTTTAACATCAAAGTCAAACCGTTTTTTACATTCTAGTATCATTAAAACAACTGACCAGATTTAGGATACGAATTGTCTAATTACAAAACAAACGAATATTTCCAAATTTCGATACACATGTCCGACATATTTAATTCTCTAATCACAGACATTTGTGCCATTGAGACGTATGTCACATAGTCTTTACTGTTACACATATTATACAGTATAACTCCAGCTACATGAATGATGTGCAGGTTTGGTGATTCGAACCTAGCTCGGGTCCATTCTCCACGTCATGGCACATTTAACACACTGTGACTCCGTGTCGCTCGACACAAGAACATTGCAAAGTGTGTTACAAAGGTACCCCATTTTCTTAATTTTTAAACTTTTTGGGGAATTTATGTTAAAGAAAAGACAAGCCTTTTGTGATTTTTTAACTTTTTTGGGGAATTTATATGTTAGAGAAAAAACAAGCCTTTTGTGAGAAAGTGATTTCTCAAAAAGAAACAAAAAGAATAAAGTCACGTACTCTATTAATAAAGTGCAAATGTACAACATTATTCTTCAGTTAATTACCCTCGTATCTGATCAGAAATTTAATGAACCGGATTAGAATAGTAGTCAAGAGATTCTGGTTTTGATGTGTCACCAGACAACGGTTTGTGTACTTAACCGGATTCTTCTCCCGCACGCATAATGGCATGCTTGCGTGGCAAGCAATATCACTGAATACTAAATATTACTTTTAAAGAATTGAGACAATTAGTTAAGTAGTATTTAGGAATTTATTACTACTAAATATTACTATTAAAGAATTGACACACTTAGTTAAGTACTTCCTCTGTTTCACAATATTTGATGTTGTAGGTTTTTCACATAAATTAAGAAACATTTAATGTTTAACTCTCAATATTTTTAATTAATATGTGTATGATATTTTTGAAACAATAATAAACCATAAAAATAATTTAAACTTGCGAAAAAACAATAAAATTAACACAACAATATAACAATATAAAGTATTATTCCTCAGTTAATTACCTTAATTCCCATCTAAAGTATTCCTCGGTTAATTACCCTCGTATGTGATCAGAAATTTAATTAGGTGCTGAACCGGATAAGAATAGTTGTCAAGAGATTCTGGTTTTGATGTGTCATCTACTCCGGTTTGTGTACTTAACCGGATTCTTCTCCCGCACGCATAATGGCTTGCTTTCGTGGCAATATCACTGATAGTCCAAGTTTATGGGACCCATCCAATGTTTGGCGGATCAATGATCATGTATGTGGGACCCACCACTCCGCTGCCTCCGTCTGCAAACAACATCGTACAGTATTATCTTAAATTCTTAATAGATTTTTAAGCAAAGTGAATAATACCAATACCATCATACGATAAATATGTTTTAGGTGATTTTTTTTTTGTTAAAAGGCCTTCATGTTTTAGGTGATTTAAAGCAAATAATAGCATCATACGATTAATATGTTTCCGCAACGTGAAATCTAAATGCGATCCAAAGAGCAACATTCTTTTTTTTTTCAGAGACATTATTTTTGAATCCAACATTCTTTTTTTTTTCAGATATCACATCCCGTAACAAAATCCGTTCGCTATTACTCCGAGAAATCATAGAAGTTATCCAGATTTGCAGAAATACGAAAAATCATCAATAATAGAGGAATAGGTTTTTGGGGAGAGAACAATACTTCCTGTTCGGAAGCGGAAGCGGAGGCGGTGAGCCTTCTTCTTTTCCGGCGACCGACGGTGACGTCATACTCTCGCTGGTGAATTTCACACAGAAAATAAGGAAATGGAAAGACGAAGGAGAGTTTTTGCTTCCTAATGATCAGACCTCTCTCTCTGCTCTTGATACTCTGGTTGCCGATGGAGTATGAACGCATTCAAAGACTAAAATACCCTTAACCGACTTTATTATTTTAGTTGACACAATTAGTTTTAAGTAGTATTTAGTAATTTATTATGGGTGGATATTTAAATAGAGCGAGTAAACCCATTTTCTTGATTTTTAAACTTTTTGGGGAATTTTATATGTTACAGAAAAGACAAGTCTTTTGTGAGAAAGTGATTTCTCAAAAAGAAACACAGAGAATAAAGTGACACATACTCTATTAATAAAGTGCAAATGTACAACATCTTGAATGTTTATTAGCTACGACGGTTCGTGTCACAATTCCCATATAAAGTAAGTAAGACCCCACAATTTATTTTAAAATTTGTGAAACAAATTACAAAAAAATATTATTGAAAAATATAAGATTATTCTTAAAAATAAGTAAAATAATATTGTGAACCCGATAAGAAATTTCTGAATAACATAAGAAGCACAAAAACTTAAATTGTATATTATTTTTTTTAAAAAAAATTTGTTTATAATATGAATATATTAATATAAATAGAAACTATAATATGTTATTAACATTTTTTATAAAGTAATAGAAGGTCAACTTCCATAAGGATATTATTTTCTTTATGATTTCTAACTTTTCATTTTCAAATAACACGTATTATATTATATTATGACGATAATTTCAGTTTCGATCTAATTGTAGAGAGAAAAAATTGACATCACACAATTAGAGAGATAGAAAAAAAAAGATGAAAGCACATAATTAAATTTTGAAAGTTATAACTTATTATATAGGACTTGGTAAGACATATAAAATACTTTTTTTTCTTTTTTCAGTTAGAATATGAAACATTTTTATCTTAAAATATGAGGCATGCAAAAATATTTTTCTTTTCTTTTTTCGTTATAATATGAAACTTTTTTCAGTTAGAATATGGCAAATATATTTTTCTATTTTTTATCATATAATATTAGGCAAGCAATAATATCTTTTTTTTTCGTTATAATATGAAATATTTTTTCGTTAGAATATGGCAAATATAAGCTTTTACCTTTTTAACACATTTTTAAATATTTTTTTTTCCAAAACACATGTCAAGATCTCAAAATAAATAAAATTAATGTTTGACACATGTCGCGATCCTATAAGTTAGAACAATTTATACGTTTCGCAACCATGTAGCACCCATCCAGCTTATTGTATAAAAATCGTCAGTTAATTACCCTCTCTATCAGAAATTTAACTGATTGCTTTTTACCTAAAAAAAAAATTTAACTGATTGCTGAACCGGATAAGAAAAGTGGTCAATAGACTCTGGTTTTGATGTGTTATCTACTCCGGACAACGGTTTGCGTACTTAACCAGATTCTTCTCCCGCACGCATAATGCCATGCTTGCGTGGCAATATACTGATGATTCCAAGTTTGTGGACCCACCAAAAGTTTGCCGGATCAAAGATCATGTATATGGGACCCACCACTCCGCTGCCTCCATCTCCAAATTTATGGGACCCACCAAAAGTTTCTAATAGTCGAGTACTGAATTATTTATTAATTTGTATAAAAAACTACCTAGCCACCAACAAAGAAATGCATATCGAGCTTCCTTAGCTATCGAATCGTCTTACACTTTTGTGTGTTTTGTGTTTTTCTTGTGTGTGTGTGTCTTTGAAGATAATGGATGCATCACTCATCAGCATTGTTTAAACGGATCGAGAAAAAAAAAGATCAAATCGCTATTTTGATTTGCTGATTATGGGCTCCTTTTGTGGTCTTGGTCTCCCCCCCAACAAGAGAGGAAAAAAAGAAGAAAGAAGAAAACAAAGAGATGCATGTCCGAGTTTCCTCTGAATCTTGTGATCGAAATTATTATAAGGTTGCAAAAAATGTTTTTAATGAAAGAAAAAAAAGGAATCATAACAGAATCAATTACAACCAAATAAAATAAACCAGGAACCATAAATACAGAGGAAGAGGAGAAAAGACATATGATGCTCAAAACGATCACACGCTAAAGAACATGCAATAAGTCGTAAGTCGTAACCATTTAATTTCGTGAAGTGCATCACCATGTTTGGAACCCGTATTCATCTTGTTGTGGGGCTTTGTTTTCTACCATCTTGAAGCAGAGCTGGAGATAGGTCCGTATAAGAAGACGCATGTAGCAACCAAGAGAGGATATGGTTCCAAGATGAATGAGCTAGCATTTATGGAGCTTGAACGTAATGCAAATCCATATTTCAATGGAGAAAGAACACAGATTCATCACCTTGGCCACAAAGAAGGCAAATGCTTTCAAGATCCAAACCCCAAAAAGCAACATGAGATATAGTGTGAGATATAAGTCTATAACTGATCTTAACTTCACAGTTGAGTGCAAGAAAAAGTACCGATTGATTATGCTTCCATGTTTTTAATCTTTTTTTTGCCATGTGACCATTTATTAGGTTAAGCTCTTTGTTAACACAATTTGTAAAACCAATCCTTTTCATTTTATAATGAAATATTTACAATTTAGCAAAAAAAGAAGCTTTGGGGTCTTGCCAAATAAGAGAATACCAAGAAACTTGCGGTTTCAAATTTTGAACATTATTCCAAATGTGTCTTTTGAAGAGAAAACCCTACAACTTCGATCGCCAATATACCAAATTGAGATACATCTAGCAGAGATATATTTTTTTGCGACAAAGCCCAAGTGAAAAATGAAAATGTTCGAAAAGAAGTATAATCAATACATAAATTCGGTATTGGGTCAAAAAGGGAGTATCTGTAATTATTATGAAACAATTCAGGGTAAGCCCAACCAACCCATACAGGAGATCTGCAACAACAACAAAAACGCAACTAGGCAACATACGATAATGCAGATAAAGAAGATATGCATTATTAATTATAACTTTTAAGTATGTATCCGTTCGTTTCAAATATTCCTTTTTTTCTTTTTTCGTCTATACAACTTGAAGAAGAAATAAGCGATGTCTTTAGGTAACCGAAGATAATGTTAATGTTATTGGATTTATAAGATATATTAACCTCGTAACGGTCAAATTTGAGCTCATTTATCGAGATTGCTGTTTCAATATTTCCTTACCTATTCCCATCACGATTCACATGCACATACAAGTCCGTTTTAAAATGGAAATTTAAGTTTCTACTTTAAGTATTTACCAATTGCAACAAACAATCAGGAGGAAGTAGAGAACAAAGATATATGATAGTAATATTCAAGAATACAAAGAATCGGAACACATGTTTCTCCGTCGTGAGATTTAAATGCGATCCAAAGAGCAAAATTCTTTTTTTTTCAGAGGCATTATTTGTAATCTTGTGTTTGTGGAATTTTGATTTGCATCACGTGGATGTCTATATCGGGTGAAAGAATTGAATAGCCGTTTATTAGAAAAAGAAAAACTTAGAAGAAAGTGCAGTATATCTCGTGGCCCTTTTTCTATCCATAGGAGTCTTATGTCAGAATCTGCATGTGACGAGCATTAATATTCCCATTCGTTCCAATATGAAACCCACATATTTTGTTTCTTTTTTCTTACAAGCATCAATGATATTCACATTCATGTTCTTAGCACATGTAGTCATTCCAGAACGGAAACGGCCATTGTGATCTATCTTTTTCATCACAACGTAAATGCTTTCCCAAATTCATTTTTTATTTAAATCTTGGATGATATATATTAGCTCTAGAAATAGTGAAACCGTACAGAGAAGTGGAAATTTTTTGAATAGGAGCCGTTTTTGTCTCTTTGGTCCCTGTATTGGGAGATGGCTTGAGTTAATTCTCTGTCCTTTAGGTCATCTCGAGATGGCTGTTTTGGTCTTTGTATTGGGAGTTTCGTGTTGCGAGGAGGTTTACATGTCTGTTTTCCGGGGTTTGAAGGTGGTGGGGCTCTGGCTCTTCTCTTGCCGGCTGTGACGGCTCTGGCTCTTCTCTTGCCGGATGTGGTCTTCTTTTCCTCCTTGTAGGTTTCCTGATCCACTTCTCAAAACCGGTGCTCGATTAGCTTGAAGTTGTGAGGTCTCGATTTCTTCTGTGTGGGTTGATCTTTGCAGATACTTTTGTGACCGAAGTTTTGAGAATTCAAGAGAGGATGAGAGTGAGTTATTTGTTGGGTTCGTTTCATCGGAGACTTTAGATGGTGATTCAGCGTTCGAGGGTTGTGTTCGTAACCTTAGATTGTTTAGTTCTGATTATATTTTGTTTCCCTGATTTTAGTACGCTTTGTTGTTGTTCATTTTTTTTATCTTTTTGTAATCGTCATTTTATTATTTATGCAAATCATTTATCAAATAAAAAGAGAAGTGACCAAAAAGAAAAGAAAAGAAAAGAAATGGAACCGACTAGGTCTAGTTTTCATGGAACAAATAAATAAGTAATTACTAAAACAAATAAAATGGAAAAGAATATAATGAGAAATACGATTACATACATACAAAGTTACAAACACAGAAATAGTTGAGTTAATACTATTCCGTTAATCCGTTATTGTTGGTGCAATTATTAATTATTTGATATGAGCAAGTAAATTAAACATATAGGTGAAGAGAGAAAGAGGCCAGCGATGACTGAGATTTGCTTTGATGCGCATTTAAATCTCCTCTACTCTTTCCATTTGGAACATCTGGTAACAGTATTTTGTCCGTAATTTAGCTGGATTTTGTACTTTAGGTATGATTAATTAATTGAGGTGTTTATTTTTGAATTCCCTTGCATTATCTTGTAGACAAGCATGTTTTACTTGTTCACTTCGGAAGGATACAAAAGCCAGATCTGTGTGAGTCTAACAACATTACTAGCTTCAACGAAAGACTCAAATCTCTTCAATAATAGTTTCCTGAACAAATATAAGTGGTATGTTCAGATTAATGAGAAGAATGTGATAACCGTGTAATCTCAGATCTGCCATTGCTACAAAAAAAAAAAAAAAATTAAAAAGAGGAGCTTGTCAGTCAATAAGAGGAGGGGCACCTGTAGAGATGAGAGAGCCAATGAGTTGTAGGAGGAAAATATACATTCACTAGGCTATTTCGATTTGAGATACTTGACTAGGCTTCTTACGTTAGGTCAATAACAACAACATATGGACCCAAACAAATTGACTTATTCTGTAAAAGAGGTTGAAATTTACTTGGGAACAACACTTGTACTATTTTTCTTGTACAGAGCGTACGTTTTTGATGCAGTGGTCATAAAAGGCAAAATGTTTTGGTTTCTTTCCTTGTCTCCCAATTTATTGGATCTCTATGTCTCTGTCAAGAATCCCATATCATGATCAATCTACTATTTGCATAAAAATTAGAATGAAAATTGAAAAACACTTGTCAAACCCTTATGTAGGTGTTATTGGATAGTGTTTTAAATACTTCACCCCAGGAGAGGTAAGCTAACTTTCACTCCCTGAAATTTTTGACATCCCCAAGCAAACAGAGATATGCAATGCTTGGAAAGAGTTTAGTTGGGGCTTCTCTGCTTGGGTATATCTATTCGAGTCTTCTCCGTATTGACCGCAGAATAGGAAGTATTAAGTCAGGCGACCAATTATGATCTAGTGTTTGCCCCAATCAGTTATATATCTCCTGAACAAGCCTCTATTGAATTGGGAAAA
Organism: Erythrophleum ivorense; assembly: GCA_026724425.1. Classification (NCBI taxonomy): domain Eukaryota; kingdom Viridiplantae; phylum Streptophyta; class Magnoliopsida; order Fabales; family Fabaceae; genus Erythrophleum; species Erythrophleum ivorense. Next base: position 511,335 of record JAIUCV010000360.1, on the reverse strand, counting down.
TACAATTCAATACAAATTTACTGTGATTAGAAAATGAGTTCATAAGAGATTAAGCATATAAGAAAATAGCAAGGATTTTATCATCAGGATAATAATTAGTAAACCATTGATAGGCTTGCTGCTTTGTGGCCAAGAGGTTCTTATATATTTGTGACCACATTGATCAGTTTCAGCCTATTTCATTATATGATCAATGCTTATTGCAATAGTTTCAAGATAAACACTGGTTTTTTTTTCTTTTTGATAACATTCCATTCATTAATCTTCAACTTACAAGATAATAATTGGTAAACCATTCATAGGCTTGCTGAATGATTTGGAGAGAGTCGTACATAAGTGAGACACTGTTGAAATTCTTCTCCACTGCGTCAAATATGGTGGCTGCCCGGATAGCTGAAGCTTCCGCCATTAGTGACGAGCTAACAAAAGCTTCACTCTTTGATTTGATGGAAAGAGATTGATGGCTTCGATTTTCCACAATCGAACCTACACCTGGTACCAATTTCCCAGGCAGCAAGACGCTCAAAAAACAAGCAACGAGGCTGAAGGATTCGGCAGCACGAGGCTTCGACGCCATGGATCCAGAAACAGAGAAGAGTATCGACCAGACGAAACAGAGGAGAGTGAGAAGTTGCAAGTGAAGTTGATCGGTGTGTGTAGTCAGTTAAAAAACGAATTACCGACATATGTCACGGAAATGACAATAGTACCCTCAACTTGTTAAGATATGTGTTACCCTTTCTCGGTCTCTCTAGCTTTTATGCTTGCTTTCTTTAGCTCCACAGACACACGAACATCTGGTTTCAATATCCAAATTATGCGCTTAGACTTTTTTTTTGTCTTTCAAACCAACATAATCAAACCATTTATAGTTTTATACAATTGTGGTGCATATCTGGTGCAAACCATTTATACAATTTTTCTGAATGAATTAATTTTCAGATAAGGTTCTCTTCTCCTACTTACTCCCAAAGAAGAACTGAGTCAACTACATCCTGAATTCAAAGCAATTAGAGAAAGAGAGAAGATAAACGAAGAAAATGATTTGACAAAGTTCGAGATCAAAAGAGTACCAAAACTGTGGTTTGACGAAGACTGCTATTCTGACTTTAAAATGATGGATGAGAGTGAGAGCATATCCATCACTCAATGTCAAGATTAAGAGTTCAAAAGAGAAAACACGAAATAAAGACGCTTAGATCTAGGGTTTTTTTAAATTGGAAATTAGTCAGAATACGTATCCTAATTAGGTAAACCAAGAAGGTGCTGCATATTAGGTCAGCTAAAATGGTTTTCTAGAATAGCTAGATTTGTATTCTAAATTACGTAACTCAGATTACATATATTACGTCAGACAGATTAGTAATCTAGATGATATAGAAGAGTTTTCTACGCAGGGTAAGTCAGAACACATCTTCTACAAAAGCTAGTTTTGACATCTAGATGAGTCAAGCCAGAATACGACTACTAAAGGAGGTAATTTATACAATAATGTTAACAAAAAACACATATTTTAAAAAAAAAAAAAATATTTTAACATTATTCTTTACTTTTTAAGTGTTAATTTTATTTTTTATAATTTTTTTTGTGGTGTTTTTAGTCATTAGAATCTAAAAATATAAAAAGGTGTAGTTCCACAACACCCTAACTAATGGAGCCTATTTAGCTAATTTCCCCTATATTCATCTTAGTATTACTAAATCTTTGCACTCATTTTGCACCCGAATTCAATGCAATTAGAGAACCTAGAACTTAGAATCTCTGGAAAAATCTAAGAAAGCACTCCTCACATTCAAATCATCCCAAAGAAGCAACAAAACTCCAAACATCTTCCTTAACTCGAATTTCTTAAACATCTAAGAAATGTCAAATTATTCCACAACTCCTATCATCTTCCTGCTGTTTCTCTTTCTCCTGCTTCGCTTCCATCTCCCTTTTAATTCGCTCTTTGAAATCTCCTTCTGCTCTTTTCCCTCGTAGAGAATAGTACATCGTCTTCTTCTTTTCCGGACTATGGACCTGAGACATCGCATGATACGAATAAACTTCAATTCAACACAAGAGAACCCAAATAAAAACACGCTCAGTTCAATATTATGGTTTATGTAGCAATTCATTCTAAGATCTGTGACCGATAGAGTTTTTTGAACTAATTGATTTTCAGAACCAAATCTACATCCCGAATTCAAAGCATTTAGAGAACCTAGAACTTATAATCTCTGGCAAAATCTAAGAAATCAAACCTGGATGATCGGCATTGTGCATAAAGGATGGCGAGCGAACCAAATCCGCAGGGACAGCAAGTGGAGCTGAAGTTACCGGAGGAGCTAGCTATCGGAGTAGGACTTGATTGAATAGGTTTGTTCGAAGAGAATAGTACATTGTCTTTGGAAGCGGAAGCGGAGAGCTCGCCTTCTTCTTTTCCGGAGACGGAAGCGTGCTTTCCGGTGCTTGGTGTCATCATCTTCTTCAAATTTGCAGAATATGAAAAATCAACAACAGCAAATAGAAAACCATAATAGAGGAATAGGTTTGTTCGGAGAGAATAGTACATCGAAATTTAATAAGTGCTGATTGCTGAACTGGATAAGAATAGTGGTCAAGAGATTCGGGTTTTGATGTGTCATCTAATCCGGACAACGGTTTGTGTACTTAACCGGATTCTTCTCCCGCGCGCATAATGGCATGCTTGCTCACTGATGAGTCCAAGTTTATGGGACCAACCAAAAGTTTGCCGGATCAATGATCATGTACAACCCCACGACTCTGTTTATGGGACCCACCAAAAGTTTATAATAGTCGAGTACTGAATTATTAATCAATAAAAAAAACTACCTAGCCTCCAACAAAGAAATGCATATCGAGATTCCTTAGCTATCGAATCGTTTTACACTTTCGTTGCAATAGAGATTGAGACCGGTAAGCTAAGTTCTTATTGCAATAGTTTCAAGATAAACACTAGTTTTTTTTCTTTTTGATAACATTCCATTCATTAATCTTCAACTTACAAGATAATAACTGGTAAACCATTCATAGGCTTGCTGAATGATTTGGAGAGAGTCGTACATAAGTGAGACACTGTTGAAATTCTTCTCCACTGCATCAAATATGGTGGCTGCCCGGATAGCTGAAGCTTCCGCCATTAGTGACGAGCTAACAAAAGCTTCACTCTTTGATTTGATGGAAAGAGATTGATGGCTTCGATTTTCCACAATCGAACCTACACCTGGTACCAATTTCCCAGGCAGCAAGACGTTCAAAAAACAAGCAACGAGGCTGAAGGATTCGGCAGCACGAGGCTTCGATGCCATGGATCCAGAAACAGAGAAGAGTATCGACCAGACGAAACAGAGGAGAGTGAGAAGTTGCAAGTGAAGTTGATCGGTGTGTGTCGTCAGTTAAAAAACGAATTACCGACATATGTCATGGAAATGACGATAGTACCCTCAACTTGTTAAGATATGTGTTACCTACCCTTTGTCTCGTCTTGGGGAATTCATCTCGTGTGCCCCTTTCTCTTTAAAGAGAAGCTCAAATATCCATCAATTTTCATTCTATTATTATTATTTATTTTTTAATTGAAAAACCCATGTGATTACATCTCTATCCTTCTCTTTTTAAGTTATTTACCATATCCAACCAATCTTATCCGACCCAAACCCATTCGAGATGGATACCCTAACACTAAAAGAAAAATCGCGTTCAATCGATCTCTCTCAAGTGTTTACGCGATTGAGAATTTGAAAAGAAAGAAAAAGCTCTCAAGCTCGTGCGATTCTCCCATTTCCCTCTCATTTCCCATTTCTCTCTAAATTCGATTTCATTTCCCTATAATTTCGCAGAAAATGGCTCGATTAAAGAACCGTAATTACGGGTTGAGAGAAGAGTCTCCATCCGAAATGATGGAGGAAGAAGACCCTCAGCCTGTGGAAGAAGATGATAACGAAGAAGAAGAGGAGAATTCCGACGGATCTGAGGACTCCGGCGGAAACACCAGTCACCCCCTAGGTGACGGAAGCGACAGTGTAAGTACCACAATTAAGTATATTAGGAAAAATCTACACTTCATTTGATATGATGAAAATTTGGGAATTAATTGATGATGAAATTAATACGCCAGTGATGTTATTGTTATAGATTTGTAACATCCGTGAACCAGAAAGTTGTTTTGGAAGTGGTGTTGGACGATGCTAGGGGTTCGGGAGTAAATTGCACATGCTCTTAGATGTGTGAATTGAGGATTGGCTGTACATGCTTGTTTGATTGTTGTGCAGTCGGTTTAAGGTTCAAGCATCGCGAAGAAAGTGTGTTAAATCCTTCTGAACGACTAGTATCGATCGACACCGGTTATCGGGTTTGCTTCAGAGTTTTGGAGGGCATTTCAGACTGAGATGGGCACTAAGGTGCATATGAGTACAGCGTATCATCCGCAGACAGATGGGCAGTCAGAGAGGACTATTCAGACCTTGGAGGATCTGCTTAGGATGTGTGTACTGGATTGGGGTGGTCATTGGGCTGATCATCTGTGTTTGGCAGAGTTTGCCTATAACAACAGTTTTCAGTCTAGTATTGGCATGGCTCCTTACGAGGCGTTGTATGGGAGGCCATGTAGGACACCCTTATGCTGGACCCAAGTGGGGGAGCGCAGCATGTTCGGAGCTAGTTTTGTTCAGGAGACGACGGAGAAGATTCGTGTCTTGAGGCTGAACATGAAGGAGGCTCAGGATAGACAGAGGAGTTATGCAGATAGGCGGCGACGTGAGCTTGAGTTTCAGGTGGGAGATAGAGTTTATCTCAAGATGGCTATGTTGAGGGGCCCTAACAGGTCCATAGCAGAGAACAAGCTCAGTCCGCGATTTATGGGTCCGTTTCCAGTGGTGGAGCGAGTTGGGCCAGTGGCTTATCGGTTGGAGTTGCCACCGATTATGAGCGCCTTTCATAAGGTGTTTCATGTGTCTATGTTGAGGAGGTGTTTGCGTCCTTCAGAGGAGGTAGTGGTTGAGATTCCAGAGGATCTCCAGCCAGATATGACAGTTCCGGCAGTTCCTGTGAGGATTCTTGAGAGGAGAGTCAAGGTTCTGCGGAACAAGAGGGTGCCATTGTTGAGAGTCTTGTGGGACTGTAGTGGCACAGAGGAGCAGACTTGGGAGCCAGAGGCAAAGATGAAGCTGAAGTTCGGAAAGTGGTTCGACAAGCAGGCTGTGGAGTGATTCATCTTTGTGGTTCTAGTCTTGTTTTTGGTTTTGTTGTTGTTGGTTTTGGACTTATGTATTTTCGTTTTGTTGTACGATATACATTTTTGGAGTTATATGAGATGGAGTTTTGCCTCATATTTTTGGTTATGGTTTGGATGTTACAAGTTTCTTTGGCCGGTGGGGTCATTGGAAGTTTTTAGCCATATGTTGGTACGCGTTTCAGATTTTATTACTCGTTTTGTCTAGAGGCGGTGGGCCTTGTAGACGGTGGTTCTATTTGTGTTGGGACGTTAGGTGCCCAACAGACTTATATTGGGGGTCGCTACCTCGATATGGGTTGTTTTAGTGACAGTGGGTCACGTTTTGGTTGTGACAGGGATCACATTTTGGTTGTGACTTCGGGTCACATTTGGTTTTGTGACATTGGTCACATTATGGTACTGGACCGTGAGTTGCAGTACGGATGTCATGACTGCGGTTATGGCATTGAGAGTAATAATATCTTGGAAACATGCGTATAACATAGGACTAAAATTTGAGTTTTGAGGTCTTGGAGAGACGTTTGTGTTGGGATTCGAGGGCGAATCCATTTTAGTGGGGGAGAATTGTAACATCCGTGAACCAGAAAGTTGTTTTGGAAGTGGTGTTGGAAGATGCTAGGGGTTCGGGAGTAGTTGGCACATGCTCTTAGAGGTGTGAATTGAGGATTGGCTGTGCATGTTCTTGTTTGATTGTTGTGCAGTCGGTCTAAGGTTCAAGCATCGCGAAGAAAGTGTGTTAAATTCTTCTGAACGACTAGTATCGATCGACACCCTTCGGGTGTCGATCGACACCGGTTTTCGGGTTTGATTTCCGGTTTAAGTCGATCGATTTGCAATTGGAGTTGGTTTGGTCGATGGGTGTCGACCGACACCAAGGGAGGGTGTCGATCGACACCGGTTATGGTGAAATCGGTCGGTTCGATTTGAGTGAGTTCGGTTTAGCGCGGTTTTGGGCGAAAGAAGCCCTAGTTCTCGAATAAAACCCTGTGGCCGCGAGCAGAGGCACAGTTTTCGAGAAAAACAAGTTGCAGAGAGAAGGAGGGTGATTTCTGGGCGATTTTGGTGTTTGGAGAATCGATTTGAGGCCTATTCTTCCTTGTTCATCTTCCTTTGCTCTTTTCTATCCGTTTTCAAGGTGAGTGCGTGACTGTAGGCCCGTTAGCATTGGAGATTGTGTGATTTTGAGATTGTTGATGAGTTTTTCGAGTTGTTCTTGTGTAGGATCGAGTTATTTTGTTGTTTGATCGATGTGGGGGTTGAATCCCACGGAATTGTGTGTTTTGTGCGATTTTCGTAGCTTCTGGTTTCTGGGCGTCGAGCCGGTGTCGAGCGACACTCGATGAGTGTCGATCGACACTCGGGAGGCTGGCGTCGATCGACACCATAGAGGTGTCGGTCGACACCAACCTGGGTGTCAGGAAACGTGGGTGTTTCCTGACAGGGATGGTTTATACTGTTGATTAATGTTGATTATTGTGATGTATTGTCTATTGTTGACGTAATTGGCCTGTAGGCAGGATGATCCACTCACTAAGTATTTATGATAATACTTACGCATCTCTATTCCAATGTGATGCAGGTAACAGCAATGTTCTTCCGCGGAAAGAGACCGAGAGAAGAGGATGATGAGATTAGGAATTTGATTCTGGCTTTGTTGTTATGGTTGACCAGAAATTCATGAGTTTAGGGTGTTAGACTTTATTTCAATAATGTAGCAAACCGGCTTAGGTTGCTTATTGCTTATTGGTTATTGGTTTTATTGGTTTATTTCTTTATTGGTTATTGTTGAACGGTTATTTATGATTTAATAATATTATTGTTTTCTTCCGCATTGTGTTGTTGAATTAGCTGTTGAGGATTAATATTTATGGGAATATTAATCTGGGCTAATTATTTAAAAAAAAAAAAATTTGGTTGTTTCATTTTGGTATCAGAGCGTAGTCGGTTTTAGGACTGTTAGAATTGGATGAATTGGACTATGTGGTTAATTGATTATGTGAGTTAGTCAGTTAGTGGTCTAGTCTCATCCTCTCGGTCTTCCAGTTTTCCGCGGGTAAGTGAGTTGGGTATTTGGTGTGTTTTGGTTTTGTGTCTGTGTTTTGACCTTTGCTCTTTTTCTGTACTTGGTGGTAGTGCAGAGAGATGGACGCAGGTCGTGGTCGTGGCCGTGGTCGTGGTCGCGGTGCAGCCCGTGGGGGCAGAGGAGCTGGTCGCGGTGGGCGAGCAGCGGGTCGTGGAGGTCGGGGTGCTGGTCGTGGAGTGCCAGAGGCTGAGGCCTCAGTGGAGAGTGCGGCGCCTAGTGTGGCAGCAGCGTCGGTGACACAGTCTGTTTCGTTAGCCGGTGGGGCTAGTTTGGGCGTCGGGGGTGGCGCGGGGGCAGGAGCAGTTCCCGGTGGGGGCGCGGCTCTTGCTCAGGGTGATTTGATTGTGGGGCTACTGACGCAGCTTTTGGCACGTCTTCCAGAGGCAGTTCCACAGCAGGCTCCGGTTGCACCTCCAGCGGCCGGGGCACAGGTTGGTGCCGGGGCACATGTTGGTGCCGGGGCACATGTTGGTGCCGGTTTTGTTGAGCAGCAGGAGGCTGCGGTGCAGCAGGGTGTTGCAGTTGGGTTTTCTCCTTATCGTGAGATGATGAGGGAGATGCAGAGGATTGGTACGCCTACGTTTGAGGGCGGTGTTACTCCAGAGCAGGCTGACGAGTGGCGTCAGAGGTTAGAGAGGAACTTCGATTCTGTTCGTTGTCCGGCACAGTTTCAGGTTGAGTTGGCAGTGCACTACCTTGGAGGTGATGCACATTTGTGGTGGAGGTCTGTTAGGACCAGGAGAGAGGTTTGGACTTGGGTTGACTTCGTCGAGGAGTTCAACCACAAGTTTTTCCCTCAGGAGGCTCGTGACAGGCTGCAGTTGAGATTCTTAGACTTGACGCAGGGTGAGAGGTCTGTCCGGGATTATGATGCAGAGTTCTGCAGGTTGCTGGTTCATTCGGGTGGCGAGCTGGTCAGTGAGCGGGCATTGACGTCGCGGTTTCTCCAGGGGCTTCGGAGGAACATCAGGACGCAGTGCAGAGGTGGTATGTACCACACCAGAGCGGGTTTAGTGGAGTTGGCAGCGTCCATTGAGGAGGACTTGCGTGAGCCGGTGAGTACGGCGGTTGTTCCAGTTGCAGTTGCTCCTGCTACCCATCCTCGGGGCCAGCAGCAGCATCAGCAGCGCAGAGGTCACAGTTCTGGTTACGGCAGGGGCAGCAGGCCTGCGCAGGGCCAGAAGAGGAGAGCAGAGGAGATATCTGCTAGTAGCCCGAGTACGGGTGGGTGTTTTGGTTGTGGGAGTCTGGATCACAGAGTGGCGACTTGCCCCAAGAGGGCGGGATCCAGAGAGTTGACAGTGTGCTACTACTGCAGGGAGCCGGGGCATATCAAGACTATGTGTCCCAAGTTGCAGCAGAGAGCAGTGGCAGCGGCGATTCAGCCGTTGGCGATTCAGTCAGCAGCGCAGGTTGCGGCGTTGCAGTCAGGTGGAGCGCCGAGAGTGTATACTTCGGCAGAGGTGGGCCAGACCAGTCAGTCAGGCCAGATCACAGGTAAAATCTTGACTCAGACTTTTAAATTCTTAAGGTAGAATTGTTGGTGTTGTCTGTTTCTGTTATTTTACTGTGATAGAGTTAGAGGTTCTCAACACTTGTGGAATTGTGTAGGGACCTTGTTAGTTGGAGGTTTTGAGTCTCACGTTCTGTTTGACTCGGGAGCATCTAATTGCTTCATAACTCCGGAGAGAGCTGAGGGTAGTGGTATTCGGAGTAGCGATGGCGAGGCTTCAGGCTTTGTCAAGGTGGCTGGTGGTGGTTATTTGGCTACTTCGGGCAGAGCTAGAGCAGTTGATGTGCGTATTGCGGGGCAGTCTATGCCAGCAGATTTAGTCATCAGTCCGGTGGAACTGTATGACGTGATTTTGGGGATGGACTGGTTATCTCTATACCGAGTTCATCTGGATTGCTACAGAGGTAGAGTGGTGTTTGAGCAGGATGCAGGGAAGTTGGTTTATCAGGGAGTGAGACCGACTTCGGGGAGTATAGTGATTTCAGCTATTCAGGCAGAGCAGTTGTTAGAGCGGGGCTGCGAAGCGTATTTGGCGACAATCACTATGACAGAGTCCAGTGGTGAGGTGAGTCTGCAGGATATTCAGGTTGTCCAGGATTTTGAGGATGTGTTTCGGTCGCTGAAGGGATTGCCACCATCTCGGTCAGATCCTTTCACGATTGAATTAGAGCCCGGGACAGCTCCGATATCGAAGACACCTTACAGGATGGCTCCAGCAGAGATGGCAGAGCTGAAGAAGCAGCTAGATGACCTTTTGAGTAAAGGGTTCATCAGACCTAGTGTTTCGCCGTGGGGAGCACCAGTGTTGTTCGTTAAGAAGAAGGATGGCAGTTTTCGGTTGTGTATTGATTACCGGGGACTTAACCGAGTCACAGTGAAGAACAGGTACCCACTTCCGAGGATCGATGAGTTGTTGGATCAGTTGAGAGGTGCTACTTGGTTCTCCAAGATTGACTTGGCATCGGGTTATCATCAGATTCCGATAGATGAGGCAGATGTTCGGAAGACAGCTTTTCGGACGAGATATGGGCATTTCGAGTTTGTGGTCATGCCTTTTGGTTTGACTAATGCGCCGGCAGCGTTTATGAGGTTGATGAACGACGTGTTCAGGGAGTTTCTGGATGTGTTTGTCATTATTTTCATTGATGACATTTTGGTGTATTCGAGGAGTCCAGAGGAGCATGCGACTCATTTGAGGCTTGTGTTGGAGAAGCTTCGAGAGCAGAAGCTGTTTGCTAAGTTGAGCAAGTGCAGCTTTTGGCAGAGGGAGATGGGTTTTCTTGGCCATATTGTTTCTGCAGAGGGAGTTTCTGTGGATCCGGCTAAGATTGAGGCTATCAGGGATTGGCCTAGACCGAGTAGTGCTACCGAGATCAGGAGTTTTCTGGGTTTAGCAGGCTACTACAGGAGGTTCGTCAAGGGGTTTGCGAGTATGTCTCAGCCGATGACGAGGTTGACTGGCAAGGACGTGCCGTTTGTGTGGTCGCCGGAGTGCGAGGAGAGCTTTGGGAAGCTCAAGGAGATGTTGATTAGTACACCTGTTTTGGCATTACCCGACCCGGGGAAGCCATATGTTGTGTACACAGATGCTTCAGGTGTTGGACTTGGTTGTGTTTTGATGCAGGAGGGCAGAGTGATTGCCTATGCATCGAGGCAGTTGCAGGGCAGTGAGCGCAACCGTCCTACACACGATCTTGAGTTGGGAGCAGTGGTTTTTGCACTCAAGATTTGGAGGTCGTATCTTTATGGTGGCAGAGTGCAGATCTTTACAGATCACAAGAGTCTACAGCATATTTTCACTCAGCCTTTGCTGAATGCGAGACAGACGCGTTGGGTGGAGTTTCTGGCAGACTATGACCTGGATATTGTTTATCATCCAGGCAAGGCCAATTTGGTGGCAGATGCTTTGAGTCGACGGAGGGTTGATTCAGATAGAGAGCGTGGTGTTGAGGCCTTGGTCAGCGAGATTAGTACATTGCGTCTTTGTGCTATTTCGGAGGAGCCTTTGGGTTTAGAGGCAGCTGATCAGGCAGATCTACTCAGCAGGATCAGAGTGGCTCAGCAGGATGATCCGGTTTTGTTGGATGCATCGCGGGCAGCTGGTTCTGAGTATCAGGTCTCATCGAATGGAACTATCTTGGTTCGTGGGCGAGTTTGTGTGCCTAAGGATGAGGAGTTGAGGCATGAGGTTTTGAGAGAGGCTCATTCGAGCAAGTTTTCGATTCATCCGGGTGCTACCAAGATGTACCGTGACCTCAAACGGTATTATCATTGGGTGGGGATGAAGAGAGATGTGGCAGATTGGGTTGCGAGGTGCAACACTTGTTCCTTGGTCAAGGCAGAGCATCAGGTGCCTAGTGGTCTTCTGCAGAGTTTACCCATTCCAGAGTGGAAGTGGGATATGATCACGATGGATTTTGTTGTGGGATTACCTATCTCACGGACTTTCGATGCTATTTGGGTCATTGTAGATCGCTTGACCAAGTCAGCACATTTCTTGGCCATCAAGAAGACAGATGGAGCAGCTGTCTTGGCTAGGAAGTTTGTGCGAGAGATTGTGAGGCTGCATGGAGTGCCAGCCAGTATCGTGTCGGATAGGGATCCGAGGTTTGCTTCAGAGTTTTGGAGGGCATTTCAGACTGAGATGGGCACTAAGGTGCATATGAGTACAGCGTATCATCCGCAGACAGATGGGCAGTCAGAGAGGACTATTCAGACCTTGGAGGATCTGCTTAGGATGTGTGTACTGGATTGGGGTGGTCATTGGGCTGATCATCTGTGTTTGGCAGAGTTTGCCTATAACAACAGTTTTCAGTCTAGTATTGGCATGGCTCCTTACGAGGCGTTGTATGGGAGGCCATGTAGGACACCCTTATGCTGGACCCAAGTGGGGGAGCGCAGCATGTTCGGAGCTAGTTTTGTTCAGGAGACGACGGAGAAGATTCGTGTCTTGAGGCTGAACATGAAGGAGGCTCAGGATAGACAGAGGAGTTATGCAGATAGGCGGCGACGTGAGCTTGAGTTTCAGGTGGGAGATAGAGTTTATCTCAAGATGGCTATGTTGAGGGGCCCTAACAGGTCCATAGCAGAGAACAAGCTCAGTCCGCGATTTATGGGTCCGTTTCCAGTGGTGGAGCGAGTTGGGCCAGTGGCTTATCGGTTGGAGTTGCCACCGATTATGAGCGCCTTTCATAAGGTGTTTCATGTGTCTATGTTGAGGAGGTGTTTGCGTCCTTCAGAGGAGGTAGTGGTTGAGATTCCAGAGGATCTCCAGCCAGATATGACAGTTCCGGCAGTTCCTGTGAGGATTCTTGAGAGGAGAGTCAAGGTTCTGCGGAACAAGAGGGTGCCATTGTTGAGAGTCTTGTGGGACTGTAGTGGCACAGAGGAGCAGACTTGGGAGCCAAAGGCAAAGATGAAGCTGAAGTTCGGAAAGTGGTTCGACAAGCAGGCTGTGGAGTGATTCATCTTTGTGGTTCTAGTCTTGTTTTTGGTTTTGTTGTTGTTGGTTTTGGACTTATGTATTTTCGTTTTGTTGTACGATATACATTTTTGGAGTTATATGAGATGGAGTTTTGCCTCATATTTTTGGTTATGGTTTGGATGTTACAAGTTTCTTTGGCCGGTGGGGTCATTGGAAGTTTTTAGCCATATGTTGGTACGCGTTTCAGATTTTATTACTCGTTTTGTCTAGAGGCGGTGGGCCTTGTAGACGGTGGTTCTATTTGTGTTGGGACGTTAGGTGCCCAACGGACTTATATTGGGGGTCGCTACCTCGATATGGGTTGTTTTAGTGACAGTGGGTCACGTTTTGGTTGTGACAGGGATCACATTTTGGTTGTGACTTCGGGTCACATTTGGTTTTGTGACATTGGTCACATTATGGTACTGGACCGTGAGTTGCAGTACGGATGTCATGACTGCGGTTATGGCATTGAGAGTAATAATATCTTGGAAACATGCGTATAACATAGGACTAAAATTTGAGTTTTGAGGTCTTGGAGAGACGTTTGTGTTGGGATTCGAGGGCGAATCCATTTTAGTGGGGGAGAATTGTAACATCCGTGAACCAGAAAGTTGTTTTGGAAGTGGTGTTGGACGATGCTAGGGGTTCGGGAGTAGTTGGCACATGCTCTTAGAGGTGTGAATTGAGGATTGGCTGTGCATGTTCTTGTTTGATTGTTGTGCAGTCGGTCTAAGGTTCAAGCATCGCGAAGAAAGTGTGTTAAATTCTTCTGAACGACTAGTATCGATCGACACCCTTCGGGTGTCGATCGACACCGGTTTTCGGGTTTGATTTCCGGTTTAAGTCGATCGATTTGCAATTGGAGTTGGTTTGGTCGATGGGTGTCGACCGACACCAAGGGAGGGTGTCGATCGACACCGGTTATGGTGAAATCGGTCGGTTCGATTTGAGTGAGTTCGGTTTAGCGCGGTTTTGGGCGAAAGAAGCCCTAGTTCTCGAATAAAACCCTGTGGCCGCGAGCAGAGGCACAGTTTTCGAGAAAAACAAGTTGCAGAGAGAAGGAGGGTGATTTCTGGGCGATTTTGGTGTTTGGAGAATCGATTTGAGGCTTATTCTTCCTTGTTCATCTTCCTTTGCTCTTTTCTATCCGTTTTCAAGGTGAGTGCGTGACTGTAGGCCCGTTAGCATTGGAGATTGTGTGATTTTGAGATTGTTGATGAGTTTTTCGAGTTGTTCTTGTGTAGGATCGAGTTATTTTGTTGTTTGATCGATGTGGGGGTTGAATCCCACGGAATTGTGTGTTTTGTGCGATTTTCGTAGCTTCTGGTTTCTGGGCGTCGAGCCGGTGTCGAGCGACACTCGATGAGTGTCGATCGACACTCGGGAGGCTGGCGTCGATCGACACCATAGAGGTGTCGGTCGACACCAACCTGGGTGTCAGGAAACGTGGGTGTTTCCTGACAGGGATGGTTTATACTGTTGATTAATGTTGATTATTGTGATGTATTGTCTATTGTTGACGTAATTGGCCTGTAGGCAGGATGATCCACTCACTAAGTATTTATGATAATACTTACGCATCTCTATTCCAATGTGATGCAGGTAACAGCAATGTTCTTCCGCGGAAAGAGACCGAGAGAAGAGGATGATGAGATTAGGAATTTGATTCTGGCTTTGTTGTTATGGTTGACCAGAAATTCATGAGTTTAGGGTGTTAGACTTTATTTCAATAATGTAGCAAACCGGCTTAGGTTGCTTATTGCTTATTGGTTATTGGTTTTATTGGTTTATTTCTTTATTGGTTATTGTTGAACGGTTATTTATGATTTAATAATATTATTGTTTTCTTCCGCATTGTGTTGTTGAATTAGCTGTTGAGGATTAATATTTATGGGAATATTAATCTGGGCTAATTATTTAAAAAAAAAAAAATTTGGTTGTTTCAAGATTTCTTGTATATTTGCGAACTTTGGGTTAGTGTTTTCGTGTTTGTTGTTGATTGTTTCGGATTTTTTGTTGATTGTTTCGGATTTGTTGTTGATTGTTTCGGATTTGTTGTTGATTGTTTCGGATTTGTTGTTGATTGATTCGAAGAGATGGATAACTGAATTCGTTTTGCAGGAATCCTCCGACGAAATCGAAGCAATGCAACCTTTGCAGATGTACTTTCCACCGAGTGAGTATAAGAAGAAAATAAAGATCTCGACGAGGTGTTACATCGCCGGCGCATTGGAGACGCTTCTTAGTGATCTGAATCCTCCACTTACAAAGCGAGAGAGAAGTTGGTTTGAGACGCACCCCCAATTCAAACATATTCTTCACATGCCAAGGGACAAAAACCACAAGCTTCAGGGCATGTGGATGCTACTTCTCCGAACAGCTTGTACTGAGAAGGAAAAAGAAGCTTGGTTCGTGGTTAATGGTGTTCCCATTCGCTATAGCATAAAAGAACATGCGTTGATATCGGGATTAGACTGCCATAACTATCCAGTCGAGTTTGCGGGAAGCGGGTCTCAAATGGGTAAGATGGATTTTGTGGATAAGTATTTTAAAAAGGGATCAAAAATAAGGTATCAAGACGTGAAAGCGAAGCTACTTGAAATGGGAGCTGCTAGAGATAGGTTGAACATGGCGGTCCTATTCGTTTTACCAAGCATTATCAAAGGCCTGGTCAAGACTGGTAAAGAAGCTCCGTCTGTGGATCCATTCCTACTGAGAGCGGTCA
The DNA here is from genome assembly GCA_026724425.1 of Erythrophleum ivorense. Lineage (NCBI taxonomy): Eukaryota > Viridiplantae > Streptophyta > Magnoliopsida > Fabales > Fabaceae > Erythrophleum > Erythrophleum ivorense. The sequence continues at coordinate 496,312 of JAIUCV010000360.1, read as the reverse complement.
ATGATCTTGAGTTGTGCAGGACATTTCCTTGGGGGAGATTGTCATTTGATCATATGCTTGAACAGATCGCTCACACAATGAATCATTTTGGAGGGTTTGTTAAGGAGAATGTGAATAATCCAGTATTATGGCCGATAAGTGGTTTTTGTATTCCTTTAGAGGTAAAATTCATTTGAATTTTTAGTCATTTTTTCTACTAAGTATAACCGAAATGAGGCTAACTCTAATAATATGTATCTTGTGTAGCTCTTAGCTTTTGAGGCAATTGCACCATTGCGGATGAAGTTCCGAGTACCTGTTCCCGGTGCAGACGAAGGTTGTCCTAGGATGTGCAGATCAAAGTTCACATCAAGCGAGATGAAAGGATTTCCGTTTGAACACATAAATGCCGAACTTGGTGCAACCAAGGTAAGTAAAACTGGAAAAACTGGATAACTAGTACAACTGGATAACTAGTACAACTGGATAACTAGTAAAACTGGTAAAACTGGTACAGACAATTTAATTTTTGTCCTTGTTTTCTATTCGCAGGACATTGATAGTTTGCTGATTCCATCCGGCGCTGAGAAAGCTCTCCTGCGCGAAATCACTGAAAAGAAAGAAGACGACAAGCATTGCGTCGTTGTCCAAAGTTGGATGGATCGTATTGGTCAAGGATTTACCTTATTCTTTGAAAATATGTTCAAAGAAGATGTGGATTCCAGGTCTGGAGAAGGACCTGCGACTGCGGCGGCGAACGATGAACCAACGGTGAACGCCCCGGTGGACCCCACAGTGGTAGATCTCCTTAACCGTTTCAAGGAAGAGATGGATGAGCGCATGACGAAATTCGAGGACATGGTTGGAGGGTTGGTGGAGAAGGTTGACGAGTTGGGGAAAAAAGTCGCCCCATTGGAAGCGTATGTGAACGAGCAATTAAGTTATATGAGAACATATGAGGAGAACGTCTCTCGTGAAGGCGTCAATGGTAATAGAGAGAAAGAAGGCGAGTCCAATGTAGCAGAGAAGGTAATATTTGCAATTTATTACTTATTATTTATCTTTACATTTTTAATATTTGCAATTTGTTTGATTGTAGGATAATGTGTCGAAAGAAGGAGAACAAGGTGGTGGGAGTGTTGAAATGGAGGAAGAACCCGTCAAAGAGAAGGTAAAGTAGCTTACATTAGAAGATGAGAAAGCATATTTTTGAATGATAACAAGTATTTGCAATTTGTTTGATTGTAGGATAATGTGTCGAAAGAAGGAGAACAAGGTGGTGGGAGTGTTGAAATGGAGGAAGAACCCGTCAAAGAGAAGGTAAAGTAGCTTACATTAGAAGATGAGAAAGCATATTTTTTGAATGATAACAAGTATTTGCAATTTATTTGATTATAGGATAATGTGGAAGGTGGACAAGGTGATAAGGGTGTGCAAATAGAGGAAGAAACCGTGAAAGAGAAGGTAAACTAGCTTACATTAGATTCGATTTGCAATTTCTTTATTAATATCTTTATTCTTAGCAAACATTTGTATATATTTGTAGGAGACCGTGGAGGAAGCACCAAAAGACGCTATCCCCCCTAAACCAAGGTTTAAGCGCACTAAGATGAAATCAAGGAAGAGGACACCTGAACAACGGCAGAGAGATGAAATTAACAAAAGGCTAAAGGCGGCTGCTGAGGAGCAGAAACTTCCAACAAGGATGACGACAAGGCTGAGGGCGGAAACTTCCAAAAAATAGGGAAAATTATGTTGTCTTGATTTGATTTCATTTTGGTAAAACTAGGTTGGTTTCATTTTGTAAAGCTGGTAAAACTGGTAAAACTAGGAAAAACTATGCGTTTTCATTTTGTAAAACTGGTAAAACTAGGAAAAACTATGCGTTTTCATTTTGTAAAACTGGTAAAACTAGGAAAAACTATGCGTTTTCATTTTGTAAAACTGGTAAAACTAGGAAAAACTATGCGTTTTCATTTTGTAAAACTGGTAAAACTAGGAAAAACTATGCGTTTTCATTTTGTAAAACTGGTAAAACTAGGAAAAACTAAGTTCGTTTTCATTCATTTTATGCGAAACACAAAGAAGGAGTACATTGTTCGACACTACAACTACAAAACGAAACACTTGGAACTTGGATAATGTTACATCACATTACATAGCATGATTAATCTTTAAAGAGAGGATCACCACTCATAATTAAATCACTCTGACACGGTCTCATTCAGCTTTGCCAGCTTTTCACGCTGGTTTTGTAGCTCATCCCTCATTTGTTTCACCTGAAATTCAAGACTTGACAGAATTCGAAGTTTCTTAGCCTGGGCATCCACCTCCTTCCTTAACCTTTCAAATTCTTCGTCGACAGCACCAAACCAAGGAATGCGCCACTGGAAACCATCATTCTGCACATGAAGATAGATTGAATAATTTATGAAGAGATTTTCTCGATTTTAAATACACAAATGAGAATGAGAACTCGCCTTATACTTCTCGCAGGTAAAGTATCTGTTCCCCAAGTCTCCTTCGATTTCAGAAATTTCATGGAAGATTCGTTCCCCACATGGACATCTCTGCGGAACGCCGTATTGACCATCTGCGACGAGAGTTCTCCATGCCTCCTCCTTCATGGCTTCCTTCATGGAGTAGTAATCTGGGTGCGACTTGTCTAAATTTCTCCAGGCCATCTTAAGTATAATACTTAGATCTGGAGATCTAGGGTTTTGGATGGAGAAGAAGATGGTGGATGGAGCGGCGGGGGGAAAGATGATGTCTCGGTTCTCTCGAGATCTGAGTGAGAGAAATAAAAGAAAGAAAGAGAGAGAGAGAGACGAGACATAGAATAATATTTAAGAATATCTAGACGAGACATAGAATAATAATATAAGAATATCTAAAGAAAGAAAGAGAGAAAAAGGAAAAGTAGGATATAAGTTATTATATTTAAAAATAACTAAACCCACACGTGAAAAAAGAGAGCGTCGTCGCGCCGTCTTTCCTTAAAAACGAATGCACATAGTTATACCAAAGATAGTAGTTGTACCAAACTTGCACATAGTTTTACTTTCAATGTTTATGAGTTTAATTAGTATTACCTAATCTTAAACGTATGTTTTCTAGTTTTACCGTTGACTTTCGATGATTAGTATATGATTCTGAGTATTTTATCCATTAAGATGTTGCAAAACTTGATTTTTGCAATTGTATCATCTGAATTTGGTTATTTTTAGCAAAGTGATCTTAAAAGTATATGGTTGATATTGTGTGGTATCTTCCTAATCAACTCTTTTCTTATAATTTCGTAATTTTTACACACATTAATAAAATTTGTTTGCGGAGTGTATAAGCATTAACTCGTTTGTTTACCAAAATCTTTTCCTAAGATTAATCATTTGTTTCAACTTCAAAACCTGAAAATGCAGAAAAGTCACATTGTGTACATAGTTTTACATAGTTTTACATAGTTTTACATAAGGAGAACACGAAATACATCATCCAACATATCCATTTTGTCCAAACAGTAACCAAAAAAGTCCCTGTCTTTTGCGCCTTTTATTTTTCGTCCTTGGACGTCGTTCTCCAGGACCAGGAAATCTTAAAACTTTTTTTCTTCCTTTTTTAACAACTTTATTTTTAGGGATGATCTGCAGTTGCTTGACATGCCCTGGGACATTCCACCGACACTCATCTGGTACTAAGTAAATAGTCCTGCAATACGCCAATTGCCATATCTCAACCCAGTAATACCTCGAGCACAACTCATGTAGTTGGATATCGTGATCTCTGTCTTCATTATGCGTGTTGAATTCTATGAAAGCAGCTAGCGCGTGCACACAAGGATATTTTTCAATATCAAATACCATGCAACTACAGCTTTTTGATCGTAAATTGACCGTATAATGATTCGCTTCACCGGCATCTGTCTTCGCTATGACATCATATAAACGCTCAAACCAGTTCAGCTCATTCACTTTTAATTTTTCAGCATCTTTCCATATGTCGTGCAGAAAGTTCTCCACAAACGGCATTAATTTGTGTTCAATCGGTACAGCAGCAGCTTCGTTCCTATGATCACTAAACCACTCAGAAATTTTGCTAATTATTGCGTCAAGCATAGGGAGTAAGTAGTATTGCCTTGCGGTTTGGAAAGTGCTGTTCAAAGATTCCACAGTGTTGCTTGTGTCTATGTTGCATCCACAGTTATCACTTTCCTCATGCATTTAAACCCTTCTATGCAAGCTCCTAAAGCGATGAATAGGTACAAAAAATTTCCCTCATGATCCAGTTTCACACTTGTTACCGTACCTGAATTGACGTTTTCTAGCATGTGCAAGTAACAATACAGCTTCTTGTAGATATCTTCTGGATTACCTCGCAAATTAGAAACATGATGGTTTTTCCCTCTCAATGCAGTCGAGTATGATATCCTCAGGCCAAGTTTGTTCCGAACAATATTCATGATACTTTTAGGAGCTGGAGTCTCCATTAGTCCTGGATAATCTTCATGCAATATAGATGCAACTAATTAATCGTGGTGTTCCTTTCCTCTTTTGGTTGCTTGTACTCTGACTAGCACGAGAACATGTATGCATCTTGTTGTGCGTTCTAATCGAGAACGCTTTTGAACCAGTAATCTTTGCAGCCCTTAAAAACCATTAACAGCTCTCTGCACGACATTTTACCACATAGCGCACTGTATCCGACTTTTTAATCTTGAAACCAAAACAATTCTCAAACGCTACTCTATCCACCAAATCCTGCACTGTTTTTTTATTTGAAAACTCTTGAAGTACAGTCACACCCAAACCGTCTTCCCATGCCTCTACAAACTGAGAAGCTTCTACATCAGGTGGCATTTCGGCATATTCATCACACATGTACGAGGAGCTATCCATGCCGTCATCCCCAGGTTCATCACGTTGTACATTTCCTTCCGCTCTAGTATCATCATCCTCATCCATCGCGACTCGTTGTTGTTCTGCTTGTTCGTTGCCTACGTACAGAGTCACTGCATTAGCTCCAACTCCATCACGCTTTGAATGCAGCTTCTCATAGTTCATACCAAAAGAACTCCCTGGCATATCTGTGATCTCCACAACCAAAAGACATCTACGGTTCTCGTTATCTATGGAATTTAGATATACAGAAAGATCCTCATCATCAGAAATAATCCACGGTTCCTGATTTCCCACTAGCAGTGGCGTGTAATACAGTTTCAATTTCATTCTATTTTCATCTAACCCCACTTTCTTGCATATCCTAGCTTCTAGCATCGACATACTAATCTCTTCTGTTGATGTCTTGAACAATAAACTGTACGGGCGATCTTGACATTTGAAATGTATGATGGTGTTGTTGCTCATTGTAGCCTGCAAAAACGATACAAAAAGTCAATCAGTAATACTAGTTATCCACAGTTATACTTTCTTACTTTACTCAGTAATACCAGTTGTACCAAGTCTGATATTGATTTGAAGTCACAATTTTCACTTTCATTCAACCACTGCACGAAATTCATTAATTACATATTTGTATCCTCTAATAAAACTATGGTATTTATCACAACATACATTTTAAAATTTTAGAATATACAATTTCGCTCTAAGTAATACTACTTTTACTATATTTAGTAATACTAGTTGCACTTCGTTGTCCGCTCTTGTCCTCCCGCAAGAACCCAGTTTCGATAATTCTGGGTTCAATTCTTCATATTATAATCACGATTTGTTACGATTCAACAGTTGTTATCCAATTTCACTCTTAAACTATGTTTTCAAAACTAATGTGCTTAATCATTCCAATTCTTTCATTCATTCCATTATTTGCAAATGCAATTGAAAAAAATAAAGCATTTGAGATAATGTACCATAGATGAGCTCCCACCATAGATTGAAGTTCCCAGCACCTCATATACGATTCTAGAAAAGGAAGAGATCTCGAAAACCACCAGATCAAACTTGACAAAAGAGACCTTTCAGAAAGAGGTGGAGAGAGCAGAGATCGAGAGAGGAGCTCCAGAAAGAGGCGGAGATAGCAGAAATCGATCGAGGAGCTCCAGAAAGAGGCGGAGAGAGCAGAAATCGAGAGAGGAGCAGAGTGGAAACAACGAGAGAGAACACGGAAGAGAGAGAAAGAGGGGGAGGAGAGAGAAAGAGGAAACATAAAAGTGAAACGCAAATCAAATGAGTTGGGAAATCGCGTTCATCGCATTGTCTCATCGTTATTTTGGACAGATTGAGTAAGGGTAATTGCGTCTCTTCGCTACATGAGGGATATGAAGATTAAATAGGGATATAAGTGATTTGTTTTTAAAAGAGAGGGATACAAGTAGGCCTGGGCATAAGTACCCGTTACTTGCCTAATACCCGTTACTTGCCTTGTACCCGCCTCGCAAGTCCAGGTACTTGTTTTGAACAAGGTGGGTAACAAGTCCAAATATTTTAGTACTTGCAAGTAAGGGACAAGTATCAAGTAGCAATTTTAAATTCGAGACTTGTCCCGTTCGGACTTGCCCCGTTAATTTAACGCCCAATTCAATATTTTTTTTGTTTTTTATGTTTTATCCCACATAAAACATATACACATTAGCAAATATTTTTTCTTTTATAAATAAAAAATGTGACATTCCTTCATTTGCATAACATTGGACTTATATGTAAAGCCTATCACGATTATTATACATTTTAGTATAGAAATCTAAACCTAAAATAACTAAAAATTTTAATTATTTCATTTTATTTTAGTGTTTCATTTTATTTTAACGGGTAACAAGTCCCAACGGGTACTTGCAAGTCTTCTAAATTTTGGCAAGTACTTGTTCAAACAAGTACCCGTTTTAAGCGAGTCCAAGTCCAAGTCCAAAATTTTATTACTTGTATAAGGCGGGTCGGGTAGCGGGTAGGGCGAAAATCCCGGGTACCCGACCCGTGCCCAGCCCATACAAGAGATGTCTCTTTGTCTTGTCCGAGAACAGAAGAACACAATTGGGTGGGGCCGTGATTCGATTCCAGGATTCAGCCGCCAAACCCTAAAAGGAGATGAAGATGATGGGAAAGAGGAATCGGAAGCAAGCCAGCATTGCTCCCCAGGTCGTCTCTCTCAGAGGCTTCAACCAAATTGAGGTGTAAATACGTCTCCTTTCGGATTTTTTTCTCTCAATTGGATTGTATGTATAATTCTCAACAAAAGAAAAAGGATTGGTTTTTCTTCTTCTTCTTCTTCTTCTTTACTTAGAAGCTCAGTGTTTCAGCTAGGTCGATATAATATGAGTTGCGATTGATTGATGGATTGTTGATTGATTGCTGTTTTTGTTTTTGTCTCTTTGAAGACAGCCGAGAGCTTGCGGGTCAGACGAGGTAACTTTTTCTAGTTTTCATGAACAGAGTCACTTGAATTTTCTTCTCTCGGCTGAAATCGTGTTAAATTCTGCTCTCTTCTTCTTCCTTTTTTATTTTTTTTATTTGGTCAAGCTGTTAGCGAGCGAAAGAAAAGAAGCAGAGGCAGAGGAAGAGATAAGCGCAAGATTTTGTTTCCTTCCGATCTCATGATCGAAATTCTGACGAGATTGCCAGCAAAGTCCCTAATGAGGTTCAAGTGCGTCTCAAAGCAGTGGTCATCATTCATCTCTGGTCCATACTTCACCAAGCTTTTTCTTACCGCCACTCGGCAACAAGCACCACGCCTCTTCTTGTCTTTAGCGGAGGAGAAAGGCGACGAAAATATACTGCTGTCATCATCAACCTCTCCTCCAAACAATACTTGTTTTGTGGTCAGCCAAGATTTGACCATCCAAAAGTTGCCATCCCTCTTCTACTTCAACGGTCTTCACGGCTTGATCTGTTTGTCCTTCACTTATAGAGAGGCTTGTGTCTATAACTCCACCACTGGACAACTCTTGAGATTACCCTCCATCAACAGCTCCAACATGCCTCAAAGGAGGACTACCCGTTACTATATCGGACACGATCCCGTTAGTGATCAATACAAAATACTCTGCACGATCGCGAATTTCTCAGGAGATCTTGAAAACATGAAGTCGGAGCATTGGGTCTTGCTACTAGAAGCAGGAGGAGTAGGAGGTTCGTGGAAAAAGGTCGAGTCTTATCATCCTCATGCTCCGACCTCACTAGGACGGTCTATCAATGGACCTGTAGTACATTATTTGGCTTGGCTTGATTTTCACACTTGTGCGGTTGTGAGTTTCGACATAAGGTCTGAAGTGTTCACTACCGTCCCAGTACCTCAACCTCAGGAGGGCGAGCGCTCCGCAGCTGAGATGAAGGCGAGCCTTGTGGAGTATTGTGGAAAAATAGCTGTTTTCGATAATAGCTGCCTTATAGACAAGGGTTCGGTGGATATATGGGTATTAGAGGACGCCGGGAAGAAGGAATGGTCTAACAAGACTCTGCTTTTGCAGCCTTGTCAAAGGCATTTAGTCGATGGCATTTTACTAATCATAAAAGGTACAACCCGAGATGGCAAGGTTATCTTGGCACCGTGGAAGATGCGTTCTCGGTTCTACATTTTGTTTTATGATATGCACAGCAATGAGTTGACAAAGATCGAAATCAAAGGAGTACCAAAACTATGGTTTGACAAAGAAGACTGCTGTTATGACTTTAAGTTCATGGATGAGAGTGAGAGCAATATTTGTTTTAAATCTATTTAACAATCAATCTCTTTTGAATGTTAAAGAGTTACAGTCTCTTGTTTACTAATTTATAAGAGGAGCCACTTTCATTCAATCTTGATTTATTTTCGTTCAGATAAGTTTCCTTGCTCAAATGCTCTACTTTTACTTGTTGGAGTTTGGTTATTTTGAAATACTGTGTTGAAGAATTAAAAGAGATGAACATAGGAAGGAAATAAAATTAAAAGGTGAATGAATTCAAAAGTTGCGGTAAAAGGTGATAACAAAATCAACATGTGACCATTGCTGCAAAATCAACTCATTACTAATTGATGACAATTGTTTAGTCAGTGGGTTTAGAAGAGCAAATGACGAAAATGGTCATTGCTCCAATTCCTGAATTCTGATTTCTCTATGGAGGTGTTATTGGATGTTGTATTTGAAATGAACTGAAACTGAATTACAATCCAGTGTTATTCAATCAAGATTTCAAATCCGGTTTTAAAATCCAGTGTTATTCAATATATGATTTGTAATCTATCATTAATAGATTCTCAAATTCAGTGTTATTCAATCAAGATTTCAAATCTGGTTTTAAAATCCAGTGTTATTCAAAAGGTAAATGACTTTTAAAATCTTTGTTTATTGAGTCATTTGAAATAGATTCTAATGGAGTTTCATGAGTAAATTATTTAAAACAGAATCCAAGCTACATTGCAGAGATTTTAGAATCAACTCCTATGGATTCTTTAAAATAAAATCAAAACTTTAAATCTGAAGGATTATAAAACCTATAGAATTGATTTTAAATACATAATTGAATAACATCCCCTATATGTTTCATGTCAAACAACAATAAAAGCAGCTCTTGTGCATGAAAAAAAAAACAAGTTATCGAAAGAAATTGATTCTAGGTTTATGAGATGAGTGACCGACTCATAAACTAAACATTGAAGCGGTTTAATTCTTTTACACATAAAATATAACTTATTCACATATGAACAGATAAAGGAATAAAATGAGAACATAGACAAACTCGATTAATCAAATTGGAATTATGTTTAAAAACAATTATTTGGAAATTTGGATATCCATATGAACGTGTATTTCGTATTTCTTTTTATTTATAAAGTTTTTTTTTTTATTAGGATTGTGATTTATGGGGGCCTTCTCAGAACGTGTATAGTAACGTGTATTGAATTGAACTCATCTGTAGTAATTTCTCTAAACTGGATTCTTTGAAAAATACCCTATGTTTAAAATTTTGAAAAATACCCTAACTTTTTTCTGTTTTGAAAAATACACTTTTTGAATGTAAAAAGACTGTTTTGACCTAATTTAAACAAAACATTAATAAATAATTACAATTACAAATTAAAAACGAAATTCAAAAATAATAGAATAAATAAGATTTTTTCAGATAAATATAAATTTTAAAATTTTAAAAGTGGATAAATCTATATTACATTTTTAATGTTTTCTTTTAACAAATTTTAATATTTTTAGAACTTTTTATAAACAATTTTAGTCTCATCCCATTCCAATCAAATGAAACTTTATAAATTCAAACTTTACATATATTTAAACTTTATAAACTATTAAAATTTTAATGTTGATAAATCTATCTTCCATTTTTAATGTTTATCTTTAAACACATTTAAATATTTTTGTAACTTTATATAAACAACCTTAATCTTACCCTCATTTAAACTTTATATAAACAACCTTATATTTTTAAAGATTTTTTAATAAAATCTAAACAGATAATTAGGATTGTTTAGTATTTTAAAATGAAACAAAATCATAATCAAATCTTAATATTTTATATTTCTTATTTTAATTTCGTTTTTATTAAATTAGTTGAAAACTTCAAATTAGGATAATTAAGTCATTTCACATAGAAAAAGTGTCTTTTTCAAAACTAAAAACAAACAAGGGTAGTTTTCAAATTAAAAACTCATCAAAGAGTATATTTCCAAAATTTCTATAAACTAATACTCTCTCTTTCATATTAAGTGTCACTTTGACACTTTTCACACAAATTAAGAAAGTATTATAATGTTCAATATTACCTTTGTTTGACTCTTAAAATTCTATAGTGTTTAATGTTTTTTCTTTTTTTTAATTAGGGATAAAATAGATAAATTAATGATAATAAGTGCATTAATAAAATAAAAAAACACACTTATTTTGTAACAAAGAAAAACTTCTAAAATGACACTTATTATGAGACAGAGGGAGTATTAGCCCAAGTGTGCAGTGTCACGAAGAAAAACCACAAAATGTTTTTGGTAAAGATTCATTTTTTTTGGTCATCTTTTTGTGGGCCACAATAGGCAGGTTCACAAACCTATTATCCTTCCAATGAAGAAATTAACTCTACACGGTAAAACTAAAATGGAACTCGAGACATGAGATGGCAGCAGATGTGCAACCACTGGCCCACTTGCTCCTCTCATATTCATCTCTTTGACCTTTGCTTTGTTTCTTTTCTGCTTCATTGTCTTTTTTCTACTATGAACTTTCATGTAATCACGATTCCCGCTCACAATTTATTTACCCTTCGCAGTTAAAAATATATGGACTAAAAGAAACGCCAATGATAATTCATGGTGAAACAAATTGGGAGACAAATGGGTTAGTGTGGACCGATTGCAAAGGTCATATGTTAACCCAAATAGATACTACAATGTTGAACTTTTCTCACTGTACACGATGTTAACTTTAGGGGTTGTATTGTGAGTATTTTTAATTAATAGAAGTATTATCTATCTTTTTCGGTACATGAATGGTTGATTTGTGAAATAATAACAATTTGAGTGATCTATTTTGTAGTTTTATCAAGTGATGTCATGTGGTTGCATTGCAGCTTAATTCCTTACAAATGATTCGAATGTCCGAACCAGAGTAACCCTCAAATTTATCAACCAGCACATGATGAGGCAATGGCTCATCCCCCCGTTGTGACGGCAAGAGCATCTCTGAAACAACCAAACTTTTTTTTTTAATTAATTAAATGCGGAAAATATAATTAATTCAAACTCCAATAAATAATGAATAATTAATTCAAACAACCAAATTCAATTCAAGAAATAATATAAATTACTAGCAACCTAAACACCAGGTTTGCAAATAACCAATAACACAAAACATTAAACAATCCCTATCATCCTCTCCTCAGTCCGATTCCGCGATCACACTTTCTTTTTACCTGCATCACATTAGGGAAAAAGAGATGCATAAATATTTAATAAATACTTAGTGAGGCAATCACCCCGCCTACAGGCCAATTACGCAATTTAAACATTTTTAAGTATTTATAATAATTACCACAATTATTAAATTCATTTCTTTTAATTATTAAATAATTTCCACAATTAAATAATAATTTTTAAACACTTAAATAATTTCCACAATTATTTTAGATCACTTAATTAATTCAATTCACCGATTAATAATTAATTCTCGCATTAAACAAATTTAAATTCCAATTAAATTGAGTTAAACCGGATTAAACCACTTAATCCAATCAATTCAATTAATTCGCCAGATAACCGGATTTAACCGGACAGTGTCGATCGACACAGATTGTGTCGGTCGACACCTTGCCCGATTAGTGTCGATCGACACCAGCATGGTGTCGATCGACGCCCGAACGATTTTCAACACAGAAACACCTCAAACACGAAATCATCACAATTAACACGATTCAATACCACGATTATCACACAATCCATCTCGAAAACACATAAACTCAACCATAACACAATCCAATTCCACAAATCTATTCTCTTGCGAGCCTACGGTCATGCACTCACCTTGACAAAGGATTAAGAGAATGAAGGAGATGAAGAACAACACAAATCCACCACAGATCAACCACAAAGCTCCAGAATCTCCCCAAAAGCTCTCAGCCACCTTTTTCACCTTCAACTCTCGAAAAACGACAAAACAATGCGGCCACACCATTTATATCGCGAACTAGGGCTTTTTCCCACAAAACCAGCCCAAACCAGAACTCAAATCGAACCGAAATCGACTTTAACCACTGGTGTCGAGCGACACTCCCCCTGGTGTCGATCGACACCCCACCTCAGAAACGATAGATTGGTTTACGAATGTTACAATCTCGAACATTCCTCATCTTGCTTCCGGATCCGGTAAAGGTACAAGAATCTAAAGATTTTTCACTAGCTGAGTCCAGAACAAACGGGACATCTCAAAGAAGCACTCTTGTTCAATTACCAAAACAAAACAAAAACAAAAGGATACTCTTTTCTCTAGACGCCGGAAATATATCGACCAATTCAGTAACAATTTCTACTCACTAAAGATTATAGAACAAGTGTTTTCAACTCACCGTGAGAGATTAAGAACCAGGGATCAAGATCAACCCAAAGCCACCATCGTATGACTTCACAAACAATGTAGCACTAAATGCTTTTTCTTTAAAGCTCCAAAAGCTTATTACCTTCCATCATCCTGTTGAAAGGTTTTTCATGGACAACAAGAGTGATTCACAGTCAACGGTCGAGAGATCATGCCCAGTGAGCTTAAGAATGGCCAATGCACAATAAGTGCTTGCTAGGTGACTCTTGTTGTAAGTTAAATCATGTGCCAAGGACTAAATGTAAAGCCCCACACACATGCCAAAACAAAGATAATCAAGGTAAAAGCTTCGTTCTCGAACCAAAGAATTAAACCATAGAATTGATAAAAAAAACTGACATTTCATGTCGTGTATTCTTTTTTTTTTCTTTTTCAAAAAAGAAACGTTTTTACAACTGATGCTACCTGTGTGTCTGAAAATTGTCACATGAGAAAATTGATATCAAAATCAATTATTCTTTGCACAGTTGGTGGTGGCATAATGAATAAATTTTATGCCGCTATATCACTTTTTTGGCGGAGATACTTATATAATTATATTTCATATGTTTCCTGAAGTTTTTCTGGTTTAAACATGGTGTCTTCGAGCTGTAAAATTTACAAACAAAAACTATATTGTATGCTCGGATATAAACATCCAGTTGCTGACGTGTGTCTTGGATTAATACTTTTCTAGCGGTTGAGTAGTGGACTTTACTTAAAAAAATAAAGAATCGAGTCAGTGAACGCTCTTTGGCATGGTTTCATGCAACTAGATGTTACTAGGAACACAACTCCTAGAGACGCGTTTCCGTGTTACAAAATATTAAGGAATTTATGAAGCATCAGTTTTTGATAATCCCTAATATATTAAAAGAAAAAACAGTTTATAAGTAATCTTTAATTTATGTGTTATTAACAAAAATGTCATGCTGATGTGTCATCATTATGAAGTTTTTCATGTTACTTATTAAATAAGGATTAGTTTACTAGAATAATTACAAACATTGTCATTCATATTTTTGGTTAGAAAATAAAATATGTATTATTAAATTAATCATAGTAACTATTAATAAAAATATTAATTCTCTTTCCTTAATTGGCAATTACGAAAATTTGTATATAAGGAAAATATGAGATTCAATTTATTTCTATCATAATAATTTCTTTTAAAATCATTGTATATCTCCTATCATCTTTGTTTAACTTTATTTTATAAAATAATTTGAATCACAATATAAAAAATTTATTAACGAAAATCTAAATTTTTTTATGTATATGCTATGATTTAAATTTTTAAATACAAAATAATAACTAAAACTGTTAAAATTATCATATTAGATATGTTGTTGTGTGAAGGTTAGAAATATATTATATAATTAAATATATTTTTTATTCGATTTAATATGATTTTTCATTAAATTGTATAATTAAATCAGAATAAAACTTCCTTTTATAAATATTTTGTTTTGATCAAAAATTTGAATATTACTCCATTTATTTCAGCTTTCAATACAAATTAATTATATTTTTGTTGTTTTGACAATTTGGATTCTGCATATTATATTTTTATTGGTTGTATTATTTTAGAATTATAATAAAGCATGTTTTAATATTGAAAGAAAATAAATAAATTAGTTATAATCCGTGTGCACACACCTAACACTTCGTATCTTATGGAATACATGAAGTATAATTTTTAAAAAAGAATAATGCTTTATTTTCAGTTTTTTTATTCTTTGAACTATCTTATTATATTGTAGTCATTTGAATTTTATATATCTCGTTTAAATATATCATATTTAATATATGACTGCGGTCAATGCCTTAGTTTGTTTATCTTTTTTTAAAAAGGTTTAAGATGCTTAATTTCCACACTATAAACGAAGACAAGTACCAAACCAAGTAAAAAATCAGTTGCATAACATTTCGAGATAGTTAAATTTCAGAAACCATCACTCTGTGCAGGGCGCGGGTCCAACTCTAGTTATTAGTATTTTGTTAGTTTTATCTATAGTTTTTTAGGTTAGCTGGGTTGGGTAGGATTCTTTGAGTTTAATTATAGACCTTCAAATTATATAGTTCGATAAATTAAAAAACGAACTATGTTGATCAATTCTTTGAGTTGATCGGTGTGTGACGTGTATACATGTGACCACAAAGAGTATTATAAGGCGCTATTTTCTAATTTCGTTTTGTTTCTTGGGGTGATTTCAAAACTACACTTAAACATTTCCCGAATTGCAGATCTACATCTCTCTCATTTTTTAAAATACTTACACCCCATTTTTCCTATATCATCCTTACCCTGCTAACATAATCACAAAAATGCCATTAAGTAGACTTCTTTATGAAGTCTACTTTAAATGATAATGTCCAAACCAACCTCATCTCCTACACTTATTCACGAAAATGCCATCCACTTCAATTCATCCAACAACCATTTTCACCCATAATCAAGCTTTTAATGCTTCTTCTTCCCATTTACACCACTTAAATCTCATTCTATTCACTTCTAACCTTCTTATCTACCTTATTCTCTCCAATTTCATCACAAAAAACTTTATAATCCATCTCTCAAAATTTCAAGTTATTGTATGATACCATTTCCGGTCACCAAGCTCACGGCGACGGCTGGGCTTCTCTATTGAAGCTTCAGATAGAAGCAATCCGCCGTAGACGACACCGAAGAGCTCTCTAAGGTGATTTTTCGTTCGTTTTTCGCGAATTTCAAAGCTCCGGCGAGAAGTAGACTTCTTGAAGAAGTCTACTTGTCAACGCAGGGTATAGTTTTGCAATTGACTTTTTGACATTTCGGGCTTGTAGACTTCTTTAAGAAGTCTACATTTTTCCTTTGACAACAAAAAAGTGTGGGTCCCGTTTGTAGACTTCCCTAAGAAGTCTACTCTTCGGAAAAGGTCTAGATTTGCAATTGACCACACGAAGACTTTTGTCTGTGAAGTCTACAGATGAAGTCTACTCATCAGGGGTATAGATTTGCAATTGACCAAAGTCAACTTTTTCGAAGTAGACTTCTTTTGTGTATGTAGACTTCTTCATGAAGTCTACTTTCTCGAGTAGACTTCACTATGAAGTCTACTTTCTCGAGTAGACTTCACGATGAAGTCTACATACAGAAAAGAAGTCTACTTCGAAAAAGTTGACTTTAGTTGACTTTAGTCAATTGCAAATCTATACCCCTGATGAGTAGACTTCATATTGAAGTCTACTCTATAAAGTAGACTTCATATTGAAGTCTACTTTGGTAAAAGAAGTCTACTTCTAAAAAGTCAACTTTGGTCAATTGCAAATCTGTACCCCTTGATCAGTAGACTTCAGCTGTAGACTTCTCCAAAAAGTCATGATTTGGTCAATTGCAAATCTATACCCTACAGTAGACTTCCTTATGAAGTCTACATTTAGACTTCCTTAGGAAGTTTACTTTGTTGCTGTTTTTTAAATTCGATATTTGTGCCTAATGACTAGCTAATTGTTAAAATTTTCTTATACAATAAGTTGTGTTAACCTGTTTACTTGCCTGTGTATCATCTTGACATGCTTAATCATTATATTTAGAAGGAAATCAATTTTCTTGTTTTTGTTCTAAAGTAGGTGATTATGTTGTAGACTTCTTACCGATGTCTACTTATTCGATATCTCAACTAATAACGTGATGTCTTCTTTTGCAGAGCAGAAAATGGTGTACGTAGCTGCCGTTTATGGAAAATGGGTCAGGAAAGACGACGGATCCTGGTTTTTTGAAGTTGATGACGGAAAAGGGGGGAGACTGTTCTCACTGAGAGATGGTTTAACCCATGGCGAGCTTGTTGAAATGGCAAAAGATGATTATGGGGTTGATACGAAGGTTGACCTTATAGAGATAGCATACCCACTTCCTGCTGATATTCTCTGTCATCTACCCACTGATTCTCCTCCGACGTTTGTAACGAATGATAGGCAAGTTCAAAGTCTGATTGAGCTTAGTAGAGCCCATGTATTACGCTTGTGTGTGTCGAGCCAACAGAGGAATCATGCGAACAACGACGTACCTGGAGATGGTAACGTAGGTCTGGATAGTGAGTGGGGATCATCTTCTGATGATGAGGAGTGGAATTCACATTCAGAAGATGAATGGGAAGTTGATAGGAATGTCAATGGAGATAACAAGACAAAAACGGATGGGAGTGAAGTTGAGATTGATGACACAGACGCTGATTACAGTATGTTTGGGCGAGTCATAGACGAAGATGAGCGTGAGGAAAAGGTTCCACTTGACGATATCCGGCTTAAAGGGCGTTGTTATCATGATGGAAGACGTTTTGATAAGTATCGGGATGCCGTCATAACGGTCGGCCAGCGTTTTGGAAGCAAGGATGAACTCATGTCTCAGCTGCGATTGATGGCTGTAGTTCACAGATTCTCATTTTCTGTCTTCAAGTCTACACCAATACTATATGTCGCCATTTGTAATGTAAAAGGATGTGCTTGGCGAGTTCGGGCGGCTGTGAAGAACGAGGCAAACACGTTTTGGGTCACAAAGTATGTGAACACTCATACGTGTTTTGTTGTTGAACGAGTAGCTACCCGTAGAGCCTGCACACCAAAATATGTTGGAGCTGTATTCATAGAGAGGGTTGGAATTATTGAGGGAATTGTGCCTCAACACATTGCTATCTCCATGAAAGTGATGTTTGGCTTGCGTCTCAGCTATACCGCATCATACAGGGCTTTACGAGCTGCTCAAGAGTACGTCAGAGGAACAGCTGAAGACGGGTATGCGAACCTCGCTTCCTACTTGCACAGGACCAAGGAAGCAAACCCTGGAACTATTACCGACCTTGTGCGTGATGATAAGGATCGATTCAAGTACTGCTTTATTTCGTTTAGAGCTTCAATAGTTGGTTTTCAATACTTACGGAGAGTGATTGTTGTTGATGGTACTCATCTAACTGGTCAGTACGGTGGAGTTCTTCTTGTTGCAGCCGGCCAGGATGGCAACTTCCAAGTCTTCCCCTTGGCTGTTGCTATTGTAGATTCCGAGAATAATGAGTCTTGGGGGTGGTTTTTCAACCACTTGAAGAGTTGCTTCAGTCATGACTACCCACTGGTCATAGTCTCTGATAGACACCCATCTATTGAGAACGCATTCGACAGTGTCTTACCGTGGGCAACACGAGGAATATGTTACTATCATATGCAGCAAAACATAGCTGGAACTTACCAGGCAAAGGAAATCATGTATTTGGTGAAAGGTGCGGCATATGCACACACTCTCGATTCCTACAACTCGTATATGGATCAAATCCAAGCTGTAAAACCTGAGCTTGCAACATACTTGGAAGAAACCGATCCAAAGTTATGGTCACGAGTTCATTGCGAAGGAGAAAGATTCAACATAAAGACTAGCAATATCGCGGAGTCAATCAATTCGGCGTTTAAGAAAGCAAAGGGATATCCAATACCTTTTCTGTTGGAGTTTATCAGAGACAAGTTGAGCAGGTGGTTCAGCAGGAGGCGTGACAGTACTCTTGCTCTCACCACCATCCATAGCAAAGGAGTTGAATACTTGTTGGCTGTTCGTGAACATTATTCTGGTTTTATGGACGTCGAGCGCATAGATGATTGGCATTTCAGTGTAAAGTATGGATCCGGATACTACAATGTAGATTTGGAGCTCAGAAAGTGTTCTTGCGGTGTGTATGATACTGAGAAAATACCTTGCGCGCACGTAATTGCTGCGATAGCTGAGGCGGGATTGCTTGTGTAGGATTATGTGAGTCTATCTTACAAGAAAAACACCGTTTACGCTACATACGCGCATCCACTATATCCGCCTGCATCTAACTTCTCCGTCGTTAAGAAGGAACCTTGTCATCCTCCAGAGGTAAAACCTCTCCCCGGAAGGAAGAAGAAATCCAGGTGGCAAACTTGGTTAGAAATGGCAAGAAAGAGGAACAAGAAACCGAGAAAGATGCCAAAGAAGTATACGTGCTCGAAATGCAGACAACCAGGGCATACTATCCGCAAATGTGTAAGCAAATTGAATCATTAACGGTAAAATTCACTTTGCAAAATCTGTTATAACGGTAAAATTCACTTGTTTTCCGGATACAGAATGCTACCGATTGAAGTCTACTTATGAAGTATACTGAGGAAGTCTACACAAGAAGTCTACATTTGCATGAAAAGCTTATGTTATGTTAATATTCGGAATGTATGTTATGTTAAGTCTATCTTATCAGAAATTTAAGTAAGTCATGGACGGGAAATAGCTTACATACGAAACTGACTTCAAAAGAAGTCTACAAAAGAAGTCTACAAAAGAAGTCTACCTTATCCGAATGATACAATAACCCTGATACGTGATAGGTTAAACCAAAAACTCTTAACCCTATCAACAAGTCCAAAAGAAGACTACCCTATCAACAAGTCCAAAAGAAGACTACGTTAGTCATGTCTAGTGTTTCAACAACATTCCTAATACATACGTCCTAATACATACGTCCTAATACATACGATTAGTCCAACTCGGGGTAGTCTCGTTCCTCTGGTCCCCGACAGCCTGTCTCATGGAATATGTCACAAGCAAGCTTCATTCTAATGTTTGCGTGACACTCAATGTACTTCAGCGTGAACACCCCACAGTCGTTGCCATTACTCTGCTGCGGCACGACGGCTGGATCGATTGGACGGTCATAGGTGAACAGATCGAAAGGCCAGGCATCTTTTTTGTCCTCATCCGCCAATAGCCTCATCATGTAGGGAAGCATCACTGCGACAGGTTTTATTAGAGGATATAACTCCTGAGGACTCGTGTAGTGCGGCAGACTATCGTATATGGTGATGTGCCTCTTGGGGAGCGAAATGTACAGAGCAACCCAATGGGTACCTTTCACGTTGTAGGGTATGTACAGGTCATCAATGTCGACTCCCCAAATCTTCATCGATGGCCGAGGCTCTGGTAAGGCACCTTTGTAGTAATCATACGAGAGTAGAGGAAGAGATCTACCAAAACCATGCTCATCGGGTGCAATCATATTGAACTCATCGTACTTGGTACTCCAGTAATGCCCAAATATAGTGTCGACGAAGCAGATGCGGTCACTTCTAAACCACTCGGGGTGATTCAACATACGCATCCTCAGCATGTAAATAACGGCGTTTATGTGCTGCATTTTAGTCAGTATTTTAATTAATGCATTTTAGTCAGACGATTGAAGTCTACTATCTAAGTCAATGATTTACCAGACTTACCGTATCAATCAGCCACTCCTGTTGATTTAGGAGGTCGTACCACCAAAAGCGGAGCGGGAACTCGCTGGCGGTCTTAGTGGTCTTCCTTCTGCCTGCACCACTGATTACATTGCAAGTGTTAGTGCTATAATAAAACAGAAGTCTGCAAATAATGAAGTATACAAAAGAAGTCAGCAAAAGTAGTCTGCAAAAGAAGTCTGCAAAAGAAGTCTGCAAAAGAAGTCTGCAAAAGAAGTCGTGAACTTACGGGCAGCTCTTATAATGATCCACCACGGCCTGCTTTATAACCTTGTCCAACGGCCCAAAGGGATTATATCCACGACCTCTATGTTCCTGGTTAGGGATTATACGCTTCACGGTGCTGTTACCCTCGAAAATTCCACCTTGCGTATCCGCCAATGTCCTCAACCTCTCTGTCTTCCTGACCTTAGCTTCAACTACGGCCGCCGTCTCCTTTGGTTGCTTGTTTTTTAGATCCGCAATCCTTTCTGACTGTGTTGGCATATGCTGCCTCACATACTCGCAGCTCTTGTCCGCTTGATTATTCACACTCTCGCAAGGCGCCTCGGGTTTGTGCTACACCGAACGATACAGAACACAAATTTCAAGTCTTTAATGAAATATTGAAAACGAATATATTACTCTGTATTATTGAACACCATAACATGAAGTCTACATGGGAGCTTCACATGAACAATTGCAGTATAACGGAAAACAGGAAACAAAGATTGCTGCCACATAACAGGTAGTTTACGGTTGTTGTTGTTGCTCTTCTTCTAAACAAAGATGACTACTTCTGCTGATTCTTAGTTGTTGCTCTACTTTTAGACGGTTTACGGTTCTCAGGCTTAACAGCATTTTGTTTTGCAGCAATACGAGCAGATAGTTTTCGAGAGGGATCTTTACTAACCGGAAGAGCAGCAGGAGCTCGATCCTCTGCAGCGTTAGACTTCACATCATCTTTTACTTCATGATCCCCATCGTTGGACTTAACATGCTCTTTCGCTTCGGTATCCTCCGACATACCTCCTCTAAGCTTTTCGACCTTGTTGTTGATGAGCTCAATCTTCTCATCCAGACTATCGAAACGGATCTTTAGCTCATGTGACTGCTGCTTAGTGAACTGATCAAACATTGCCTGCATTGCGGACTGCAATGTCTCCCAACCAGCGTCGGAGGATTGTCCTTTGGTCCCATTGTCAGGACATGGTCTTTTTGCCGACCATTTACCACCCGAATGTGAATCCAATACTCTCTTCTTGCCAGTTCCCTTCTCCGCCGTCACGTTGTCCCAGACAGCTACGCCTTTAGAGTTCCAGTCGGAAGGCTTCCATCTCCAGCGGCCACCAATCTCCCCGTACAACGCCTTGATAACGTTGTCAACGTGCTCATCCTCCACGTCATTATCCCACCTAGGGTAAGAATCTTCCCTAGCCACCATAACCATATGATTGAAATTAACCTGCAAAAAAGGTAAAGCTTTATCAGTATCCACGTAAAGTAATAACGCACATGGTGCATTGACAACCGTTAATTACCTGCGCAATAAGATTATCCATTATATTTTTACGCCCTTTACTTCCTTTAAAGGCCAGCATAGGCGGAGATTGTCTACCCGGAATGGGAAAACCAAAGTCTTGACCGAAACTAGGCATAGCGTAGTACACCCACAGTTGCAGCACTTCAACAAACCCGTCAAGATAGTAGTTCTTCGTGAGGTTGGCACTTTTCACAGATCGAATGAGGTTGCAGAAGGCTACTCTCCCCCAAGGGTAACCTTCAAACTCTTCTAGATCCATTACTAACTTTGCCATCTCCACCGGTGTAGCAATAGATGGCCTTCGTGCCACAATGAAACCAGCATATACGGCTAAATAAGCCAGCCTCTTTCTATCCTCTCTAGACCAGTCTTCGGCCCACCCGCATGCCCGTGTGAGGTTTTCAATGGTAGGACCACTGTTGACATTCACACCAAGTTTCTCCCAAAACACAACCGCATCATCTGTGTCTTCAGCTGTATCGGGGGTCTCCAGTTTCTCTTTGTATTCGCAGTTAAGACCGGTTATGTGAGCAAACTCATGCAACGAGAATCTTACTGGGCTTGCGCCAACGACACTCCAAATCTCAAAGGGCTTCAAACACACTATTTGCATGGAGAGCATACACTTCACAACCATTGATGCCCAGGAGAACTTCATCTTCACGAATTTAAAGAAAACCCCGAGCAAGGAGGACTCGAGCTCGGTCCATTCATCATCGCTCAGTAGTTTGTGAAGAGCCTCAAACAACTTCGTGTCGCTGCTGTAATATCCGATGCTTTTGTCGGTCTCAGGCTCTACACCTTTTGTGAAAAACCTTTTAGGAAATCTCGGCTTCTCCATCCTGTAGCTATTAGGGATCGGGAAAAAAACCGAGTAAGCCTACAATTGAAGTCTACAATTTAAGTCTACAATTTAAGTCTACAATTGAAGTCTACAATTGAAGTCTACAATTGAAGTCTACAATTGAAGTCTACAATTGAAGTCTACAATTGAAGTCTACAATACGGCATACGAACCCTAATATTCGGCAAACGACGAACAACATAACAAATTTAAATTCAGCGGTTTACCTTCGAAGTTAGACCTAGTAGTAACAAGATGGAGAAAGAACGGCGACGAGTAAATGTCGGATTATGGTCGCGAGATGGTGGAGTACGGCGGCGGACGATATGAAAAATGAAATTATACGTGAGGGTGGTTAATTGGAACAACGGAAGTCGAAATATGTTATGAGGGAGAGGGTTTAGATATAACTTACTATTAAAATTAGCGGAAAGGGAAAATAAGGGCGCGAGATGGTGGAGTACGGTGGCGTTCGTCTGGTCGGGAATCGCCAGCGGCGGTTCGTATGGTCTGAGATCGCCTTTTCGCAAAGGAAGATCTTGGTTTTGATTTGAGTGACTAACAACCGAAATGAAGACACCAAAGGAGGACATTAGGTTAATTTGAGCCGGTTGGGAGCAGTTATCGGTTATCGGAGCGGTTATCGGTAAGTTTTTCGAAATAAATATAATTTCAAGTTGGTTCAGTATAAGTAAACCGAGAAGTAGACTTCTACATGAAGTCTACAATTGAAGTCTACAATCAAAGTCTACTTCGAGTAGCCGGATTTTAGAAAGCCCGCCGATTTTTTCTCAGAATATTTCAATTTGCCGCTCTTTTAATTTATATTAAACCGAGAAGTAGACTTCTACATGAAGTCTACAATTGAAGTCTACAATCAAAGTCTACTTCGAGTAGCCGGATTTAGTAAGCCCGCCGATTTTTTCCCAGAATATTTCAATTTGCCGCTCTTTTAATTTATAGTAAACCGAGAAGTAGACTTCTACATGAAGACTACAATTAAAGTCTACAATCAAAGTCTACTTTGAGTAGCCGGATTTTAGTAAGCCCGCCGATTTTTTCACAGATTATTTCAATTTGCCGCTCTTTTAAATTATATTGTAGACTTCATTCCGAAGTCTACAAACAAAGTCTACGATTGAAGTCTTAAAAACGTGGAAAATGCAATGCAAGAAATATAAATAGACCCTCGAAATGGGGTTTAGGGTACCAAATATTCGACGGGATCCTACATTACATATAACTAGCATCATTTTCAAACAACCAAACCCTAAACCCTAAACCAAAATATGGTCATGCAACCCCAGACGATCAATCCTGCAAGGAGAAGCCCAATGATGATGCTCAGTTCCACTCTGCTGTCCCGCTTCTTCTCCATAAGAGCTAGCTGTTTCAGTTGAGCTAGCTCTGCCTCAATCCGATCAGCAACTCTAAGGACACGAATGCAATCTCCTTGGTTGTCAATAGCACGTCGCAGCAGAATGAATTCCTCCATCATAGCCTCATCCCACCACTTTAGTAGATGCATGTTATCAACATCCTATAAAAACACAATAATGGAACTTAAAGACATTCGTACATTTAGACACCAAACAAAACAGCACACCACCATTACATTTACCTTGTAATCTTTGCATCCGAAGAACATTCTACCCGGATAGGCATCTGTGTTGTCCATTGTTTTCATCATTGTCCGCAACCCACAATAGCATAAATTAGGAATTCCATAGTCTCGGGTGGTGGAGCTCACATCTGGTTCATCCCCACTGCACAATCTCACAGAGCTACTTGAAGGTTGACTGTAGCTGTATCGCCCCATTCCTGTGTCCAATAAGACAGGTACCCAGACCGAAATTAGCTTCCCACATGCATAATTTTTTTGAAAATAAGAGTATTGCATACTAACGCTCACCTGTTAGCGGGTTCTGTCACAGATCTGGATCCGAAAGTAGGAGAGAGAGGCCTGACAGACCTTTCCACCAACAAGAAATCAGATATTTAGTTCGGGTATAGAAGAAGAAGAAGAAGACATGATGACGATGGAAGAACGAGAACAACGTCGACCGCTTACCACAAAGACGACGCACACGGCGACGGAGGATGAGGGGACCAGAGAGAGAAGCTGCGCCGTTTTAGAGAGATAAATGAGATTGGATTTATCGAAATTAGGGTTACACCCTCTATATATATGAAGGGGCTCATTCCGGTTTACTTTAAAATTCTGGTTTTGTATACTTCTTAGAGAAATCTACATAGGAAGTCTACAAACGAAGTCTGCCATACCCTAAACCCTAAATCGAATTTTATACATAAAAACTTATAACATACATTAGTTTTCTTTGCATATTCACAATTTACACTATCAACAACAAAGATATATGAACCTTAAATCATTATACAACATGTAAACTTTGTTTTCAAAAAATATTTGTCTAAACCCTAACAACTCATACTATCAAACCTTAAACTTTAAACCTAAACTCTAACCTTATTGAACCAAATACTCATGAAACTTATAAACGTATACATTTTAATGAGTTTGTATTTTATATAGATGACCTTTGTATTTACTTAAATTACTAGCAAAAAATATTTGGTAAAATATTTTTTATAAATTTTTAAATTAAATTTTAAGATTTTGCAAGTTTGTAGACTTCATGTGTAGACTTCTCTATAAATTTTTAGCTTTGTGGCTTAATTTGTCTTTGTTTTACTTAGGCTAATTAATTTCTAAGTAAAATTATTTTTAAAAGATGCCAAACTTCAATGTCTTATTTATGTATAATTTGTTTGGTTTAAATATTTTTCTTTAATTTTATAATTTAAATTTAAGATTTTAATCTGTTGTAGACTTCGTTTAGAAGTCTACTTTTCGTAAACTTCTGCTGTAGACTTCACCTACGTGGGTAAAATGGTCATTTGCAGCACGCGTTTATTGTTTGTTCATGAAAGACCAAATGGTCTTTTTACACCCCTTGGGGTACACTTTTGGTTAAAGAGTCATATTGGGTATAGTTTTTTTTAAAAAAAAATGTTTGGGTACAAAAAATGAAATTCCCCCTTGTTTTGTACATTTGATGATATGAAAAGTGAAAAGTCCTAAACAGTCGAATCTAACTTTTAACAACTATTTTATGTTCTTCAACGTTTTCTCGTCTAATACTACCAAATAAATATAGGAAAAAAAGAATTTTATGATTGCTTTTTCTTATCAAACTTCTTTTTGTTTTTGTCGTATCTTCTCAAACTATTGTAAACCGTTAATATGAATATGCTTGTCAATTACATTGCCAAATTAGTATTACGAAAATAAACTATATAAATCCACAGAAAAGTCTAGCTAGACGTATCTATGCGTGAATGTATATATTAGTCAGTTGATGGTGTAGTTGGAATGTATATATATGCTAAGCCAAAACATACTGGGAGATTTCGCAAATTAAGATACTTTAAAAAAAAAAAAAAAAAAGAGATCTCTAATTAGTTTTGGTTTTGTATTTGTGCCAGCTGAACATTCTAATTCAGATTAAGTGATTATTCTTACCTCGAATACACAATTACCAGATTGTCATATTCTACGGAACTCTGAAGATGAGGACAGCCGAAGTAAATGGATGAAACGCTTAACAATAGTAAACTGATGTAATATGTTAAATTTGTTTGTTTGTTTGTTTTTTTGTGTAGCAACGGTCAGATTTACATTTCAATCATATATGGTTGAAAACATTAGTGTAGGACCAACCTAATAATGCATTTCCATGAATGAAAAGTACGAAACAAAAATAATAAAGGAATAACAAATAGTCAAATACGGGAGGAACTGAACGTCAAGATTGAAGAGTTTAGGCATACGAAACTGACCGGAAGTGAAGAAACGTCAAAGACATCCCAACTCAACTCACCAAAAACATCCACTCACAAATGATTTTTTATAAATTCATTATTACATAGTAATCTGAATCAAAAAGTCATAAAAATTTACAGTGAGCTTAAACTAAGATCTAATATTTTAACGGATTATGTCTTAATTTCCATTTCCACCATTGTTGGTAAAAATTATGGCTGAAGAGAAAACACGTAAGATCCGATCTGTCCAACGTCAGACCCAATAAAAGCCCACAAAATTTAGGCCCGAAACGAGCGAGACTCGAGTCGCTCGCTCCTTACGAACGAATTTACGCGAATTTAGTTAGCCTTGTCGGAGATTCACGTCGTTTTCGCTCGCTCTATTCTCTATTTTCCCTCCGATCTGCTCCGGCGTTTCCGTGCTTCCTCAATGGCGGCACGATCCTTGTGGAGAACCCGCTCGAAGCTCCTCGTCGTTGGTACCGCCGTATGCGGTGGTTCCGGCGCCGCCTTCATTGCTTCCTCCGAAGACCCGTCCGCTACGCTCAAGCTTTGCACCAACATCCCCGTCCGCCTCTACCGCAACACCGTTACCGCCGCCTCCATCGCTTTCGGTACGGGAAAGTTATTAAAAAAACAGAATTTGTATTGCTGCAATGCCCTTTTCCTTTCAAATATCATTACTTTGCAATTGATTTTGATCTGTGCTTTGATTAGTTTGTGAATGAGATTGGTTTCTATCTGAGGTCTCGTATCTAGGGAGCTCCAATCGTATTGGAACGCTTTAGGAAATGTAACTGATTCCTCGAGAACGAAAGCAAATGTTAATTACAGCTAATTGCGTTTGGCTGATATATACGTTTGACACGGTCGAGCTCATAAGTCTCTTTCGAATCCTGAAAAATTGAGATTTGGATAGTTTTCTCAATTCATATGACTTGGACATTTCTTGTGTAGAAGCGTTTTGCTACCATAGAAGTAACGTTGTATGTTGCTGTGGTTTGTGTTGGCTATAGATTATGAATACTCATTGTCGGGTTTGGCTGAGGGAAGCAGTGAGAGGGATAAGGTCAAGCATGAAGTCCACCTAAGGTCAGCACAGAAGCTTCAAGAGCTCTGTTTCAAAAATGGAGGAATCTATATCAAACTCGGCCAGCATATAGGGCAATTAGTATGTAAACTTCTGCGCTTCTGTACCATTTGAATGTCTCAGGTTAAAAAATGAAAACCAACTGAGTTATATTTCATTTGTGCTTGAAGGATTATCTTGTGCCAGAGGAGTATGTTCGTACTATGAGGGAGTCGATGTTGAACAAATGCCCTGTTTCTTCGTATGAGCAAGTATGTGAGGTTTTCAAGAAAGAGGTTGGGGAGACGCCAGACAAAGTATGTTTCTGTTTTCCAAACTTATCTTAAATTTATATAACAACACTTAATGCTTCATTTATGAATGCATCTCAATTTGGCTTTGGTATTTGTACAGGTATTTGCTGAATTTGATCCTGTTCCGATTGCAAGTGCTTCCCTTGCTCAAGTTCATGTTGCTCGCACCCATGATGGGAAAAAAAGTTGCTGTCAAGGTCATAATAGAACTATATTTACTTGACTATGATGCCACTCATTACGTTTCTGCAACTCCTTAATTAGAGCGTAATTGTATTGATTCGAATATCCTGAATCTTTGGTCGGCAGGTTCAGCATGCGCACGTGACAGACACTGCAGCTGCGGATACTGCAGCGCTCGGAGTTATAGTGAATACCTTGCACCGGATATTCCCATCATTTGACTACAGGTGCAGTCTCTTTCTCATTTCTTGTAGACAGTTCATAGTCCGTGCCTCTTATAATTAGCTTATACTGGCTCACTGTTTGCTGGTGGTTGATAGATGAAATGAGTGAAGGCTTACCAAAGGTTGGTGTCTTTAGTTGATCCATAACATATTTAGTATGCTTCGATAGGATCTTGCATCTTCTTGTATGTGTTTACCTAAGTACCTCTATTTATCTTTCGCATTTCTGATGACTTTCATTTCATTCATGTATTTTCTTTAACTGTCTATTCTGAAGCATTTATGAATGGTCATAGATTTTTTTTTCTTCCACTGGTTTGATATTTTGATTGCCTTTTTTGTTGCTTTATTAATGTAATTTTTCATCAGGAACTAGATTTTTTGGTTGAGACGAAAAACAGTGAGAAATGTCTGGATAATTTTAGGAAGCTATCTCCCCATCTTGCAGAGTACGTTTATGCACCAACGATCTATTGGAACCTTACATCCTGTAAGCTCTTGACAATGGAGTTCATGGATGGTGCTCAAGTCAATGATGTGGCCACGATCAAAAAGCTTGGGATTCAGCCCTTTGATGTATCAAAGCTAGTAAGCTGTTTCACCTTTGATCTTTAAGATATCCGTCTGGTGTTTGCAAATACCAGTCTCTATAGTGCCTTATAAACTAGTTTGGAGAAACAAACTTTGATATGTGTTAAGCTCTTCTTAACAGGTGAGTCAAGCTTTTGCAAAGATGATGTTTAAGCATGGTTTTGTGCATTGTGATCCACACGCTGCCAATTTGATTGTTCGTCCAGCTCCTTCTGGTAAAAAGAACATATACGGCAAGAAGAAACCTCAACTGGTGCTTCTTGACCATGGCTGGTACAAGGAGCTTGACTTCGACACAAGATTCAACTATGCTTCGCTATGGAAAGCCCTGGTCTTTGCGGATGCGAACGCCATTAAGAAGCACAGCGCGAAGCTTTTAAGCTTCGGCCATTAAGACGATCTTTCGCCGGGGTTCTAACAATGAGACCGTGGAACCAAGTCGTAGACAAATCTGTGGATCATTTAGTCATCCAAGGAACCAAAGAAGAGGTCTCAGAGATGCAGATGTATGCATCACAGTATTTCCCTCAAATCTCAGAGCTTCTCAGGAGGTTGCCACGCCTGATCCTCCTGATGCTGAAAA
This sequence comes from Erythrophleum ivorense, assembly GCA_026724425.1. NCBI lineage: Eukaryota > Viridiplantae > Streptophyta > Magnoliopsida > Fabales > Fabaceae > Erythrophleum > Erythrophleum ivorense. The sequence continues at coordinate 466,891 of JAIUCV010000360.1, read as the reverse complement.
CAAACGACTGTCTCCGGTCGGTCGGTGAACAATGAGCTGATGCGAGGGTCGTCGCTTGAGTCGTTCTTGATCATCGGGAAAGTGTCTTCAGATGCGGTTATGGAGGCAAAGAGGTCACAGAGGAAGTCGTTGATGGAATGGTTTAAGGTATGGCTTGAAGGACTCTCTGTTGAAGCAAGGCTTTGGGTTATGCAATTCGCACTTTGGATTTTACAAGTCAGAAAAGCCTTACCTCTATAATATAAGATATACATATTTCATGAATTGACGAAAATGTTACAAAGGCAATGTATTCTTTGTTCTGGTTGGATCCAGGACTGACATTTTACCATTCTTTGTCTCTACACAGGCTGTTGTTATTATGTACCAATAAATTAACTTTATAAAGTAAAAAACTATGAGATTTGTATTGTTTGTAAGCTGAGAAATGCTTTTTAATCACCATTTTTAGTTATTTCCTTGATTCTTATAAAGTTTTCTTCTCCAAAACATCTTTCATTATCCAATCCCAAAGTACTTCAGTTCTATCATCTTCGTCGAAGTATGTCATTTACACACTTCCGGTATAACTGTAAACGGAATCAGAGATGGACATTTAAATCAAAATTGAACCGAGATGGTACCGGTTTGGTACCGGTTAGGGTCTGATATTGGTTATTCGAGAAAACCTTAAACATTAATGGAAAGATTTGCTCATTTGCCACAAATTGGCGAACCGGTGGCCAATTTGCCACATTCAGAAAATTAATTTCTTTTTCAATTAGTTTTAAATCGAAAAACAAGTAAAAGACATGAGAACCAAAGCAAACTTGAAGTATTTACGAATCCAACCAGGGTATTATCCGACAACCGCAAACCCGACCCGACCGCATTGGATATTAACAGAAAAAATCCCTAAATTCACCGTATCCTTCGGTGAAAATTTTGAAATCAGTAACGTTTCAGTGAGTTTCGAAATTTCGAGTGGAAGAAGGGAGGAGCGAAGAAAGAAGAAAGCGAGATTTTTTTCCAGAACAATCATTCGGAATCGAGCAATGGTGAAGTTGAGAAACAGCAAAGAAACGTCGAAATTATCAGAGCAGATAGAACCCGCTGCTCCGACCAAACAGTCGGAGCCAACAGAAGCGGCGGAAGCGAGAGAAAGGATGGCGGAGGCAAGAGAATCAACGGAATCGAGAGAAACGACAGAAGCGACGGAAGCGATTGAAACGATGGAGGCGACAGAAGCGACAGAAGCGGTGGAAACCGAAGTTCTTCCGAGTCCTTCAAACGAAGAAGCAAATCCCGAACCAAAAAAATTGCAATCTGAGGAGAAGATGAACTCAGAGGAAGAAGAAATAGAGGATGAATCGGAAAAAGAGGAAGATGAAGAAGAAACAGAAAAAGATGATGAATCAGATAAAGAGGAAGAGGAAGAAGAAGAAAAAGAGGAAGAGGACGAGGAAGAGGCGTCGGGTGAGGATTTGTCTGGTGACGAAGTGGAGAATAAGGTATTGTATCTTGCTTATTTATTACATAAACTTTGAGATTGATAATGGAGAGGAGAATGAAGATTGAGCATGGATAAATTTGAGTAGGTAGTATATTAGGTAATAATATATTCGAGTAGGTTCAACTACGTTCAAATATGTTACATTGAACAGTTATTGCTAAGTTCAACTGGATATGTTGGGTACAACTACGTATATTAAGATTCAGATAAGGTTGAATCGGTTAATTAAATTTATTTGTTTGAACCTGCAGGATGATGAGGGTGATGATGAGGATGATGATGAGGATGATGGTGAGGAACCTCCGCAAGAAGAAGCTCCTCAAACAGAACAAACCCCGCAGGAAGAAGGTTATGAAGCTATGCCTTCAGAAGCACATGTCCATTGTTCTGCACCTTGCCTGGTAATGTACACTACGTGTTAACTTTAAATACCACATTGTAGCTAATGGTTTGAATTAAGTTCAACTAGGTTCGACTAGGTTCAACTACATGTTAACTTTAAATACCACATTGTTTGACTTGGCTGCAGGTTGATGATGAATATATACCACTGCAACCAGAGAAGTTTTACTTTCGTCCAGAGCAATATAGAAAAACTTGCAAGATATCAACGAGGTGTTACGTGAAACAAACGGTGCAAGACATCAAGAAAATTCCTGAGGCGTTGGAATGGTTCTCGAGTCATCCTCAGTTTAAGCATATCTTCCATATGCCTGTGGAGAATAACCGTAAATCACAAGGAGTCTGGATGCTTCTTTTGCACCTAGCTTGTACTGATAATGAGAGAGAGCTATGGTTTGTGGTTAATGGAGTACCTATTAGGTACTCCATGAAGGAGCATGCGCTGTTGAGTGGATTGGATTGCCATGACTACCCTAGCAACTATGGGGAGTTGAAGGATAAGGATGTAGGCGATTTCAAGTTTGTGGAAAAGTGGTTCAAGAGGAAAAAAAATATTACGATAGCCGATGTGAAGAAGAAACTATCGGGAATGAAAGGAGGTGTTAACAAGAAGAAGATGGCTGCGCTCTATTTCTTAACCAATGTCTTGAAAGCGAAGTCCAAAGTTCAAGGAAACATAGAGCCCTTCTTTCTTAAAGTTGTGGATGATTTGGAGTTGTGCGAAAAATTTCCTTGGGGCCGTTACACCTATGATGATTGTCTCGATGAAGTAAAGAAAATAACAAAGAAGTTCAAGAGGGGCATTGTGAAGGAGAACGATTCATGGACCTTTTCTGGTTTCATTCTTCCTATTGAGGTAATTATTTTCCTTAGATGTCGTATTAAAGTAATAATTTTATGGGTTTAGGGTGGTGATATTGTAATACTTTCTCTGCATAGGCTTTTGCGTATGAGAGTATTCCTGTGCTTGGGCGAACCTTTCGTATAGCTGTTGATGCAGAGAATGACTGTCCAAGGTTGTGCAAGCACATGTTCAAAGATACTCACATGAAAGGTTATCCATTGGATGACATAAACGAAGCGATTGGGAGCACTAGGGTGAGTTTTTGTCATCATTTATTGTACTGTCTTGTATATTAATTGAGTGAGCCTGATATTTGAATGTATTTTATGTTTTCGTAATCTCAGGATATCATTAGTATCTTGGAACCAACCTCAGATGAGGAAGCTCTTCTGGAGCGCATCATAGACCGTCATTGTGATGATGGGATAGGCTTTATGGACCCTCTAGTTGAACTTTGGAGAGACCATTTAATCGTGCAGAAGAAAAAGATATGGTGGGAGTCTTTGTACGAGATGGACTTGGCCGGTAGAGGTATCACTGAGGGAATAAATGAAGTACCGAGAGAGGCATCTGAAACCGGTGGATCACAACACGAGCTGATGGAAGCGATGAAGGGATTGATCAAGGAAGCAATCGAGAAGATGGAAAAGAAGATGGATGATATTGCATCGGAGATTAAGGCAATGGTTGGTGATTTGGATGAGAGGCTTGACGTGGTTGAGTGTTATGTCAGCGAGCAACGAAGAAATAAAGCTCATGATATAGGAGGAGCGAGTACTTCAGCTCTAAGTCCTACTCCTGCCACTGAGAAAGATGAGTCTGAGGCGGATGAGGAGAAGGATGAGTCTGAGGCGGCTGAGGAGAAGGATGAGTCTGAGGCGGATGAGGAGAAGGATGAGTCTGAGGCAGCTGAAGAGATGGAGGAAGAGAATGAGCCGGAGGTTCGTAATGAGCCTCCAAAAAAAAAACAGAAAACAATTGCAGTTGAGAAAAACGTGCGGCCTAAGAGGAAACTTAGACCTGCATCCTCAAAGTGCAGTCCTTATTTGGTTGTGGAGAAAAAAAAGAAGAAGAGGAAGGCTGCAAGCAAAGGAGGGAAACCGAGGAAGAAGAGGTGAATAACTAAGTTTGGGTACAACTAAGTTTTTAGTAGTTCAACTATGTATTTCGACTCAGTTTTAGTGTTTTTGGTACAACTCAGTTTGCATTGGTTCGAGTCAATATGAACATTCACAATAAACAACATAAACATTAGATATTTCATTTAGTTTGGAAAAACAGAGGCCTACCACAACTTAAAGAAGACCTCTTGCAAAGTTTGAAAAACAGAGGTCTTCATCCGCAGTTTGAAAAACATAGGTTGTTACTTAAACCAACATAAGAAAAAGTACAGCAATCACAAACAGAGGTCTACACCATCTGCGACCGAGCAGTTACTTAAACCAAATTATAAAGAGACCAAGGAAGAGAACAAATGTAGCAAGCACAAATGTAATCTCCGCAGTCGTGTGCTTCTTGTTCATATCACGAACCAACACCTCCATCTTCGCAAAATCCTCTTTCATCTTCACAATATTCTTCTCCACATCCTCCTTCAGATCACGGGTTGCCTTTTCCGCCACACACAGGTCGGTCCACAGGACATTTGTCTCTTTAATTGCTTCTTCCGCTTTTCCACAGTTGCGGGCTTCCTCCGTCAAACATGTAATGTCAGCGCGCAACATTTGAATTTCATCTTCGACACAATTATCCCACCATTTGCGAATATGATACCCATCTTGCTACAACATCATATGGTAACAACATCAAGTTCTAAACTTCGTGATATCAATATCAACATCATCATCAACATGAAAATTCTGAAAAAAAACTCACATCACGGCGGCAGCAAGTGAAGAATCTCCTTCCTTGATCCTCTCCGTTGTTAGTCGTCTCAAGAAAAACGTCTCCACCGCAGTAACACTGTTTGGGTATTCCGTGACGACCCATTCCCTTGTAACAATGATTCAGATACGAGAGGAATCGAAGAGAGGAATCGAAGAGATGAATCGAAGAGAGGAATCGAAGAGAGGAATCGAAGAGAGGAATCGAAGAGAGGAATCGAAGAAAATGATGTTGGTAATATAAGTTATGTTACCTTTGTTTCATCTCTTCAACCTCAGGTATGTTTGGATCGAAGAAAAACCTTGACAATCCCCCTCCATCAACTACGATGAACTCCCCTATTTCCGAATTACATAGTATTGTAAGAAAAATAAGCTTCAAGATGGAAAATAATGACTTCTGTAAATAACAAAACACTCACGGTTTGATCTTGCAACTCTCCATTCACTGAGAACGCAGATCAGAGGTTCCGAAGCGTTATCTTTCCAAGCCTGGTACAACTGCGCTGCCAAATCTTCATAGGCAATGCAGTAGAGTTCGGTGTTACTCAAGCTCCTCAGATGGAAAGGAAGGGATCTTCTCTCCTCAAGATTCCTGACCGGAGGTGATAATTTTCCCATGTAACTAATCACGCCGATAAAATCTGCAATAATAGGTTACCCAATATTTTAAGTATAGATACATCGAATATATTTGTTTAGTTCCAAGATAAATAAAACAAAAGACACAAGATTTTGTAAAGCATACCAACGGGATAGTTAACATCATGCCTCCCAGAGATGACTCTTTCAAAGCTGGAAAATTGGAAGAAATGGTTGTCCGAGAGAGGTTGAATCGGCAGAACAACTGTTTCATGTCTCAGGATAATCATGTAAGTGTGGTCAGCGACCATGAATTGGGGGTTGTTCCAATTGTCATTCGAGATCTGGAATCTGGTAATCTCCCTCCATTCTCCTTCTGGTAAGGCAATCCGGAAATGATGATAGTTGGTCTTGTTAACAGTTGCATGCATTTTTGTTCCCTATAAAATCAAATGGCTTCATATATTAAAGATCTAGTAGAGAATCGCATTTATGCGAAAATTTTCAAATCAATCATCAATAAGTAAGAAAAAATATATTCAATAGAACTCCATAGAACTTACTTCCTCGTCGACGAAGATGAAATCCATTGCGCTGTTGCCCTCGGAATCCATTGCTTCTGCTCTCCTAAACACTTTAACCCTGATCAGAGATGGACCGGTCCACGGGAAAAGCTGTTTTAGAAATCTGTATGTGGCCATACTCAAGATGATAATACTCAAGGTTTGAGAAGTTGTGTTATTCACAAGAATTTCAAGTTATAACGAGGGCAAATGAAGTTGTGAGAAGTTGTGTTCTTTGAGAAGTAAATATCGGTACTATATAGTGTGAGTTTGTGAGAAGTTGTGTTCTTTCAATTAATTTTTTTTTTCCAATTTAAGTTGTATCGGGTAGCGTAAGAGCCCTCATCATTTCCGTTTTGATAAAAATGTCCATGATGACAGATTACGAATCGACTCTTTGAAAAGTAAGACACCTTTCCAAAATATTTGTCAGAAAATATCACCATAACCTTTCCTAACCTTCTCCATCTACTCATTACATTGAGAAAATTAACTTCTTAATATATCTATACATTTTAATCGTATTCTTTCAACCAGTCCTCGTATTTGTTCCACTGATTTCCAAAGCAAAAACTACAACTCTAACATCTTTTCAATTTTAATAATCAAGACAAGATGCAACACAGATAATCACAAACAGGACGAGATGAGATGGTCAAAAAGGGCTACTTTGAAACTATCAATCAAATCAAATGGCTACTTAGACCAGACAGATAACCATAACAACTATCAATCAAAGGAAAGTGTCATTGAAATACCCAAATCGATGCGCGAAGATGGATCTGATACCATCGCCGACCACCAATTCGAGGGAAATCGAGCATGAGACTTCCAGGGACACATTTAGCCATCGGAGAAAACGAAGTTCGAAGAGAGAAGATGCGAGAGAAGAAAAAATAAAGAAATTGATTTTCAGCAAAATAATACTTGGTCCCAAAATTGATTCGTGTTTTTTAATAAAAATTGCGGCCGAAAAAAAAACTATTAAAAAAAAGTGAATAAGATTCCCGGTTACTTTTCCCGCCGACGGCAAAATTAAAATTTTGCAATTTTCGGGAAAAAATGGTCATAGTTGAACTCAAGCTATTCGTTGAACCAAAATTAGTCATAGTTGTACATTCACGAGTTTTGGGTTTTTATAGTAGAACCAACCCAGATTGTGTAATGGTAAAGTTGAACCAATGATAGTTCATCTTATTTTGTCATTGCAAACATGTTTGAGAAAAAATTTTAAACAAAACTCGCTTTCTTCTTAATTTGTTTCACATCATCGACACATTACCTATATGTACCATATATTGTATAGGGTGCTTCATGACTAACATGCTTATCTAGTAGTATAATGTTTTTTTTTATCAATTTTTGTTCTTTCTATCAAATAATTAGACATAAATATGTAATTTTCTTATTTAATTCCTCTACGTTGCATATCATAAATCTATTCACTAAGCATTTGCCGGTCATATATAATTCGAGCCGTATAGTCGAACCTATGGGAGCTAGTTGTACCAAATGTACTTGAAACCAAAACACGTCCACATTCAGACGTCTACATTCATAGACGCAATGAATTAATTGAGTGAGCCTGATATTAATTGAGTATTCATCATTTATTGTATTGTCTTGTATATATTAATTGAGTGAGCCTGATATTTGAATGTATTTTATGTTTTCATAATTTTATGTTTTATTTTATGTATTTTATGTTTCTTATGGTACAACTATGTTTATTATCGTGTTGAGAACTTATGGTATTTTGGATACAACTATGTTTCGAGTAGTTCAACTACGTATTGGTTAATTTGCCACATTTGCAAGTTGAACTCGATATTACAGACACCATGAACTGGAATAACATTGGAATACCATTAATTAATTTAAGAGGTCTTTAAATGAAAGTTGTTACTTAAAAAAAAACAAAGCAAGAAGAAGTAAAAGTGCAGCAATCACAAACGTGCTCTCCACAGCTTTGTACATCTTGTTGACATCACCAATCAACAATTCTAGCCTTCTAATCTCCGCTTTACTCTCTTCGTGTTCTTCCTGCACTTCCGAAATCCGTTTCTCTGCACTACGCAAGTCCATTCCGACACGGTGGTGAGTTTGAAGACTCTCAACCTCCCCAGATACCCGCTTAATGTCAGAGTGAAGGATTTGAAGCTCATCTTCAATCACATGATCCCACCACTTCCGAATATGATAACCCGGATTCTACAATCGTAAACAACAAGGTGCCAACATTAGACTAAACCCTAAATACCAAGGAATTCGCAACTAACCCTAAATACCAAGGTCACATTCTCAACTAACCGCTTGGAATTCGCAGGTGAAGAATCTTCTCCCACGGTCTTCTTCAGTGCAAGACGTTTCCCGAACGACCTTGCCACCGCAGTAACAGTTGGTGGGCATACCATACTCGCCATCTCCAATAAGACCTTCGTCGAGGGAGTATGAAGAGGAAGACGAGGTTGCAACCCAACTGTGAGGTCCCATCTCTGAAAATTGAAGAGAGGAAGCGAATAGAGGAAATGAAAGGAGGAATCAAACAGAGGAAGCGAAGAGAGAAATTGATGAGAGAAATTGAAGAGAGGAATCGAGAGGAATCGAAGAGAGGAATCGAAGAGAGGAAGCGAAATTGAAGAGAGAAATTGAGAGTGGTGTGAACCCTAGAAACCTAGGAATGGTAAAGTAACAATGTCGACTATTTCGTTCGTTCTTCTTAAGCGGCGGAAAAAATAAAATAAAAATAAAGCAATTAAAAACTGAAAAAAAGTTCTCTTAATTAATTCTCTACATTCCATATCATATCATAAATATATTTATTATGTATTTGTTGGATGGATGTATTTATAACCGAGTAGTCGAACCAATTAGATCCAGTTATACTAGATCCAGTACATACTCGAACTTCAAATAAAATGTTCAAACATAGTTCAAACATAGTTCACCAGAATAATTCAAACATAGTTCTAACACAAATTACACAACAAAACTCAAACATCACCGGCTCATAGGTTCGAACCAATCACCCAAATTCTTGTAACGATTACACTTGTTACTCGTTTTCTTCTTCTTTTTTCGAATTTCTCCTTCTGATGGATGCCGTCCTTCTTTGTTTCTTCCCCTTTTTGCCGTGTAATCAGGAGGGTATGCGAACAATTTCATTACATCCTCAGGAATACTCCAAACAGAGACATGTGGCACTGTATAGATTGTTTTCACATATGCTTGTGACCACGTCTCAACCAAGTAGTATTTGGAGCACATATCATATATAGAAAGAGTCGACGTTCTTCCATCCTTCTTTATTTTTGCCATGACTGCGGCAATTGCATGAACACAAGGATACTTGTCTATGTCAAACATTCTGCACATGCAAGTTCTGCTTGCTAAATCCACAAGGTAGGTCACACCATCTGTTCCAACTATGTCATACTGAAATTCCAGTCCATTTACCTCCCTTACAGTTAAACACTTAGCCACTGGACATCTCTCGTGAAGCAAATTCTCCACATAAGGCACAACGACCTTTGTACATGGCATTGAAGCGCACTCGTTCCTATACTTGTTGGACCAAAAAGCGAATTTCTCTACTATTTTATCAACCATAGGTAAGAGTGACAACTTTCTATCTTTCCTAAACACACTGTTCATAGATTCACAAGAATTGCTGGTGTCTAAGTTATACTTATCTCCCTCAAAGAAACACCTTGCCCACCTATCCACATCTACCTTATCAACCAAAAACTTAGCACACGCAGGGTACCTCTTTGTGAAATCATCAAACTCTTGTCTAAACTCAGACACAGTATAAGCATGAGCGCATTGGATAAACTTATCCACAACATCATCTCTCTTCACCCCTTGTTGAGCATGCCCTTTTACGTTTTGTGCCAGATGCCAAATACAGTGTACATGGCGAGCCAATGGATAGACTTTCGACACTCCGTTTATGATGCTTTTATGTCTGTCACTCACAAAAACCAGTTCAGGATCATCTGGTATAACAGCTTTCAGGTTTTCCAGAAACCACGACCAACTAAGATGATTTTCGCTGTCTATTATCCCAAAGGCAATAGGGTAATGGTGATGATTAGGATCTTGAGCAGTGGCAAACACAAGCTGTCCACCATATACAGTCTTCAGAAACGTTGCATCCACAACTATCACTTTCCTCATCCATTGAAACCCTTCAATGCTGGCGCCCAAAGCTACAAATAGATACTCGAACCTGTTATCAGCATCTAGTTGCACGTTCGTTTTTGTTCCAGGATTTTCCTGCTCCAGCATGTACAGATAAGAAAACAACATCCTATAGCCTTCTTCAGGAGTGCCCCGCACATCACTAACATGTAGTTGTTTTCCTCTCAAGGCAGTAGAGTATGACACGGTGACACCAGCTCTCCGGTGAACAACATCTACAATAGTTTTAGGAACTGGTGTGTCGAATTGACCTGGATAGTCTTCATGCAGAACCGCTGCCACTAATCGTGGGTTGCCTCTTCTTCTACAATTGCTACTACTTTGAACAGCCCGAGAGCATGTATGCTTACTCCTGTATCTTGTGACGCTGAAAAAATCTGATCCAGCTATCTTCGCAGCTCGTATATACCAACTACAGCCTTTGCTCTCCTGAGTGCACTTGAGAATAAGTCGCACTGTATCTGACTTATAAGTGCGAACTCCAAAACAGTGCTTATGTGAAGCTCTGTCAACTAAATCTTGCAATGCCTCCTTTGAGGGAAATTGCTGTCTTAAGTCAATACCAATACCATCTTCCCATGCTTCAACAAACTGAGATTCTTCTGTATGACGTGAAAGCTCAATATCCTCATCAAACCCATTTAACCCGTCCTCCTTACTATCAGGTTCTGGACGCTCAACATTGCCATCATGTTCTTTGCCATCAGACTCCACCTCTTCGATAAGTGGCTCTTCCATATGTGGCTCCCTCTGTTTTTCTCTTGTTCCGTCCTCCATGAAAATAGTAACGATACCATCATTCGGTACATCACCTATACCATTTGGAACCGGCTCCTCCTCATAATTCAAACCAAATGAACTTTCTGCCTCCGTTCTAGACAGGTGCTCGCTCCTATGATTTATTCCCAAATCTTTGATTACCTCCACATGCAAAACCCTCCTAAATCCCAGTTTGTCAATTGTCGTTAGATAAGCAAATAGGTCCTCATCATCGAAAATGTACATCTCTCTGGCAGGATTATTCGACATTGGAATGTAACTCAATTTCAGCTGAGGCTTAGCTCCATCTCTCGCAATCTTCCTGCATATCTTATCTACTACTGCCGAGTACGTAATCTCCTCCAAAGATGAGATCTTGAATGTTATAGCGCAAGTGGGATTTTTTGAAACCCATTTCAGTTCCTCTTCTGCATAATGACCTCCGTGGTCGAAAAATATGTTTGTGATGTTCATGCTCATTGTCCCCTGCAAATATAATGCAAATAATCAATTGCCAATTACAAAACATCTCACAGTTGTACTACGTGTACCAGTTGAACTTTTAGTACCATTATTCTTTAACATGCAGTTGTACCTATATGAACCATTTGAACTTTTAGTACCATTAGTCTTTAACTCTCATTTGTACCACTCGTACCAGTTGTACCATATCTGCAGGTTCCGATCTAGAAAATGGTATTACGAGTTCAAATTGAGCCCATTCACTGCGATTCACAATCTACAATCGTCATATTTCTTAATCTAACGCATATTCTATCAATGCATGTATACCATTCCATTACAAATCCATATACCAAACAAATAAACAAAAGCTTGGAAATCACCTCCAATGGAATTGAAGCTTCAACAATGGTGGAAAGGAAGAAGTAGATGAATGAAGACGATGCGGAATCAGTGTTGATGAACTCAGCTTGAAGAGGAATTCGATTTCAATGCCAGAAAACGGAGAGGAGCTCGCGAGGAAGAAACAATGGTGGAAAGGAAGAAGTATATGATGAAGACGATGCGGAATCAGTGTTGATGAGCTCAGCTTGAAGAGGAATTCGATTTCAATGCCAGAAAACGGAGAGGAGCTCGCGAGGAGGAAACAATGGTGGAAAGGAATAAGTAAATGAATGAAGACGATGCGGAATCAGTGTTTATGAGCTCAGCTTGAAGAGGAATTCGATTTCAATGCCAGAAAACGGAGAGGAGCTCGCGAGGAGAGCGAGGAAGCATGTCGGATCCGACCAAATGGAGCTCGCGATTTGATTTTCAATTTTCGATTTTTATTTAATTTCATTATTAATATTATAATTTCACTTTTTATAATTATGTTTTTATTTTCGAATTTCATAGGTAAAAATGTAAAAAGGTGAAAGAGAGTAGTAAGGAGAAAAATGTAATTACACAGTCCTCCTTCATGACAAAGTGGCATTAGATTAGAAAGTGGCACAGCAGATTAAATTTTTCCAATTTGTGGCAAATTGGCCGCGCCCTCACATTAATGGCGTGGCCATCATCTTCCCTTTTCAGTCAGTCTGTCCGACACTCAAAAGTCGAATCTTTCTAATTCACAGCCGCGACTCTTCTATTTCACCACCGCTCGTGAAATCTCTCCGTCGATCGCTTAATTGCATCGTCTCCGGTAACTTCTTCATCTCTCTCGCTGTCTCTATCAGTTCGCTTTGTGTTCATTTCACTTACGCAATCCCCTTATTAGCCCTAAAAGAAATCGAGTGCTTTCAAATCGTATAAGCATTGTTGGCTTGTGTAATCGATCTCTGTTGATTGAAATTAGGTCAATTTAATTTTGGTTTTGTCTTGGGTGTCTTTTGAAAGCTTACACATTTTTGTTTTAATTTTGTCTTGTTGAGTGTAGTAGATAGATGGAAGACAATGATGCTGTCCAAAAACCAGTTGTTGTTGACCCACCACTACACAGCGAAGCTCCTCCGTCGGTTTCTCCTCGCCGGCCGGTGGTAATCGCCGCCGACGCAGCTCCTCGGCCGGAAAATCAGCTCATTTAGCGAATTCAAAGAGCGCTTGCGGAATTGCGCGAATTGAGAAACCAGTTTAGTGCCATTCTTAGATAAATCTGAGATCTTTTTTTCCTTTTTTAATTTGGTTGCTGTTCTCTTATCTTTAGTTCTTTTAGATATCGAATAACAATCGTAAAGAACAAAAACAAAAAGTGATATTTCTTACCAATCGACTATCAAATCAGTGTAATGCATCCGCTACTTCAAAAATCATGCTAAGCTAATTCGATGTCAACTCATTTTGCTAAATTTGTCCAATGTGGTGGGGGAGAACAACATGATTACTCCATCTTCAAACATTTTTGTGTGTAAGTTCATTGATAAATATCTTTATAAAAAAAAGTTAATGATATACGTGTACACACGCATGATATATCACAATTAGAGAATTTTTGTAAATTGTACATATGTATTAGCACTTATCCGGGTTTGAATTTCACTAACCATCATCATTAACATGACATATCACATATTTTGAACACATACAAAACAAAACGTACCACTTATAAGTTATAAATTTGATTATCTGAAAGTAGAAACAAAAACTCCTGACAAATTATACTGAAGATGGGAATATATAACGTCAGGAAACAGTTCGCCACACAACATGCATACGATCGATACACAATTAGGCTGTCGGGAATTAAACTCTGTGGGATTCGTCAGATATATATGTATATATTCCATTTATCATTTTCAAACAAAATATTACTACTATTGTTCTATGTAAGAGATATAGGTTCCAGGTGGAGAGAATCACAAAGTGCCAAAAATCCTCAACCACGACGTTGGCCAAAAGTTGTTTTGTTTTCTTTCATCCGCATATGATCTGATTCGGATGCATTATGCGTATTTCCATTTATTAATGTGTTATGTGGACATGTATTCACATATTCTAATTGTTTTTCCAGCTTGATTGAAGTTATATCTAATTCTGTGGGTTCAATTATTCGTTGTATCTATTTGATCTCTTCTTATCTTAATTTCATAAACTACAAATACGAATTGGGCACGTATCCACTTATGTTCCTAATTAAATTGAATCTCATTATCTTCATTTGTTGGCTAAATATCATATTCGGTTGCTACCCCTTTTTGATGAATTCTAATACCTATTTCTAGAGATATCTATACTATTATTTGCAAAGTGATTTTGGAGAATGGTGAAGCTCAAAATTGACCTATACTCCAAGGTTTATTTCTTTCTTGCGCTAGAAGTAGTTAGGTTGGAGACCTATCTTGGTTGGAGACCTATCTTACAAAGACGACTACCCAAACGATGACCAGAGAAAGTGTTATTGTGGTTTTTCGTTGAATTTGTACGACTTACCAGCATGGAAAACCACGAGACTGAATTATTCTGGAAAATAGTAAGATTCACATATATACCATCTCTAATCAACACTTTTTTGTAATTCCACTTTTTTAGTTTTTTTAATGTCATCAGGGTTAATCAATCATGCCTTCAAACCCTACAATATGATGCCATATTTTATTTTATTCTAAGATGATGATGATTTATTTTATTTAATTATGTTTTGCTGTATAAGTAATTAAACAAACTTCTTCACATGGAACTATACTTCTTTTGAGTTTTGATGCTAATTTGTTCATGGATTTTCATATTGTGACTTGCATCTCAAGTCTTCTTTTAAACCTATATTTTTTAGGAAAGAACGCAAATACTATTCTTGAGTCTTTATTGATGTTACTTTTAGTCTTTCAAGGTACAAGGCTAACTCATAACTCTTTTGTCATGTGATTTTGAATTGCATCGATTATGTTTTGGTGATAACTACAATTATGAACAGCTCAAAAGCTATCTATATATGTATGTTTAAAACAATCCAAATGTTCTTAATAGTGTTAGACAGTTACGCCTTTGCATAGTGCCGGGCTTTAACAACTAAATTTGAGCTATATCAGATAAGCTCGATAAGGTTTTAATTTGTTATTATGTACGCATAGAATCAACAAATAATAAAAATGTTGGCCTAGACATCACGCAATAAAGGTGATGGACTCTAAGCAATGAGGATAAATTGAATCGGCCTATATATGAAGTGCAGGACCAATGGTTAAAATGAATTATTTATTTGTATACAAAAACAAACAAATCCGAATTTGAACATAACTGAATAAATAAAACTAATCCAATGTCTATATGAATTTGAAAATTGAGGATGTACTCATATTAAAACTTGAAGCCAAACAAAAGGTATAACCAGATTAAACCATTATAACTTATTTTGAAGTTTGGAGCCTATCATTTATAAACTAAAGAGATTTAAAATTCAAAAGAATAAATCTTAATGAATCAAAAACTGAAATGAATACATGGTATTTTCACGTAATAAATAGTATATGTATTTAATACTTTAAATTTACATTTAATCCCGCGCGGGAAAATCACTTAGTGTATATATAAAATCAACAGATGGATATAAGATAGCAAATATTAAGCCAACTCAGCAATGTTGCCTCACAATTATCTTCTATAGTTTTATTAAAAGTTTGAAACCGCGTGGCCATAGGCCAGTAAAGTAAAAGTTACTCAGTCCAATTACAATAACCATAATCGCAGGTTTTGTTTCAAACTACTTTCAAAGTCAGTCGCCATGAAGTCTGGCTGGAATCCTCTAAAGCCAAAAACTCCACAGCCAGGCCCCACCAAAGTTCCCCAGACTCCCCCGGGACCTGGCTCCGTCAAGCTTTCCCAGACTCCTATGAAGCCACCAGGCACTGTCAAGCAACAAGAGTTGCCAGATGATCCGCCAGAGAGCTTTAAATGGTTGCCTTCGCAAGATACTCCAGTTCCCGACGCCGGAAAGCCTCCGCCAGGTGCTCCAGTCACCGAAAGCACCGAAAAGCGTTCACCGCTCAAGGCAAGCTCTGAATTTCTTCAGTAAAATGATTTGAGATCTCCAAATCTTTATATATATGTGTGTGTATTTCCTCCTTTGCTTAACGATCTACATGTTTTTATTGCTCTTACTCTAATTAATAAGCAGTTTTATATAATTGTAGTTTGCAAGTATCTTTTCGTTTTCTCCATTTCAAATAACATAAATTTCCCATTAATCACCAAGTCTCCAAAAGGTTTATAGCTGCAATTTTCTACCAATATTCTTCACACGAGACTTGAATAGTCGAGATAGTGGGACACAAACAGAGTAGCTTGATCGAGTTAATTAAAAAGAAAGAAAACAGAATAACAAACTGATTCCTGTCGAAGGATCTTCGACAATCTTAGTAATAAGTTAGAGTCATACATGTTTGAATGTCATTTTAACTTTTTAAAGTTCATCTTAGAGTCCAAGTAAAATCTTCTGCATTCTCGTGTGCCGTTTGAAGTTAATTTAGGTGAATGGAGGAGCAAAAAGAGGACATGAAAGAAGCTTGCGGATGAAGAACAACAAGAGAGAGCTAAAGAAGGATTTGCGAGAAACCAAGGAGAAGCAATGAAGAACAGACGGTATCTTGTCAAACAATTTAAAAAATCTGGACAGAAACAGACAATAACTAACACCAAAACTTTATGAAAGCCTAATAGAACAATGCATATGAAGTAAGAAGACGAATACTGAAACTTTATTCATATAAGGAATATATCTAAAAGGGTAAAGACTCTAAAATTATACAAATCAAAACCAATGACTACGTACAAAACACAGCTTCCGTTTAACCTTCTGCTATATCTTAGGGTAGGTCACGTGAATACCTTCTCCAATGTGTTTGTGCTTGTGTAGTAACCTTCATCTCTCACTTCTTTTTCTACCTTGAATATCTCAATATCATCGAATCCTGTACACCATTCATTTCAACTCTTTTTAAAACCTCAAATCTTATAAAAGAAAGAAAAAGAGTGTGGGGATGCTGAATCTTTTTTACCTGAGCCCAAGTCATCAGTTTCATCAATGATCGGTACTAACTGTGTCCTCTTAACAGACTCGAGCAACTTCCAGTCCGAGCTTCCATTTTCTTCTACACAAGCTTGGTCTCTAGAAACCCATGCTTTAAGAACATCCATCCTGCTGTGTGACGATAACGGGTCTAATGTGTCATCACCGCTCTCGGGGTCCCTAGAGGAGACAGAGAACTATTAGTTCCATTCTTTTTACTAACACAAAGATTCTGGTTGGCAACGGACACTTACAGTTGTTTAAGGCGCATGTTGTACTGAACAAATGCAAGATCGCTGAGCCGTTTTTGCTCAATGGAGTTCTTCGATTGGTATATTTGTTCGACCGGTATCTGGTTTCTCCTGCAGCCAACTGATGTACTGCACGTCTGACTAAGAATGCGTATCGCAAAACGTGAGAGGTTCAAGCAGCTTTCTCCATATGTTGACCACCACTCAGCTAAGAAACCAAGCATGTGAAGAGAGATAGAGAGAGTCAAGTAATAGAAGAACAAGCGGCAAAAATACACAAGAAATTTAAGTAGAGTGAACAGTTACCAGGAAGCATTGTGTCCCGAGCTCTGATCGCCAAGTTCCTTCCAAATACTCCAGCAGCATTCTTGTACGAGTTTAACTCCTTGACGATCTTCTCTTGAATACCCATGACAGGAACCAAACGCTCGATGCAGTCAAGCACCGCTGCACTGATCTCACTACGCATTTCTTCGTTGGCGTTGTAGAAGAATTTCGGGTTAAGAAAGAAGCCAGCAGCGTGCATAGGAACGTGCTGTTGCTGCTCCCACCATTGATCTATGATTCTCCAGTATATTATGTAATCCTCCCTATTAACCAGATGTGTCTTGATTGCCTCCTTTGCTCGGTACATTGCTGCATAGACATACCCCATTGCAGGCTTCTTCTCCGAACAAACGATTCTCAAAAGCCTTAAAAGAGGAGCAGTTAAATGGTTTACTAAAGTTAGTGTCTTCCAAAAGGCTTCATCAGTGAGAACATTCATCGCCAGTCCGCTTGGTTCTTTCGAATATGAACATTCGTTCCACTCTGGCGAAGTAACCATAGCCTGCAGATTGAACTGAAGCTCGGCTATTCTACACAATGTACCAAAATCTGTGGCGGAAGTGCTAAATCCTGGTTGCAGGATATCATTGCCGGAAGTAAATTTCCTCATCAGGTTCAAAACATCACTACGATTGTAAACGAATCTTGTGATAGCTCGAGCCTGTTCGATAGTGTCCCTTATCCAGTCAAGTTTCCCGAATTCTTCAAGAATCTCATCTATGCAATTTGCAGCGCAAGGAACCCAGTATAGAGAAGGATACTCATGCATCAACTGTTTCCCAGCGGCCACGTAGTGATCATCGCATTTCGTAATCACTTGAACCACACTTGCATGGCCTATTTCTTCAACCACCTCTCTAAAGATCTCAACCAATCTATCAGCAGAAGAAGCCAATACCTCAGATGCGTCCACAGATTTCAAAAAGACAACCTTTTCAGGGCAGTAAACCAAAAAGTTAAGGACTTTAAGGCCTTTCTCATTGTTCACTTCCTCGACCAAAACAGAACAGCCTGTCCTCTTCCACATCGCTCTGCACTCATCAATCTCTTTCGTCGTTTCCTCAACACAATTCTTCGGTATCCAACCTCGAAGGTCATCACTCGTGGGAGAAGATACACCGAATCCTCCAGAGGCAATGGCATCGATCATCGGTTGGAAATTAGCAGAATTCACCGCATCGAAATCAGCTCCAATACCAAACAAAAACCTCCCCACCGCCATATGAACAGTAATCTCCCTATCTCTAAAAGACGGATGCACAATGTTCTTGCCCTCACTGTCAAACTCAGAACCGATATCGCGAAATCCTCCCTCTAGCCCCTCCTCGTCTTGTTCATTATGCTGCTCGGGCTGCTCTTCTTCATTATGCTGCTCGAAACCATGTATATGCTCGCCTGCTTTATACAGTGACTCTGCTGCCTCGACTCTGTCTAAGAGTTCTTGTGGCACTAGTGGTCCTCTTCTTTTCTCCTTTGAAAGAGATGCTGTGTGAAGCAAAGTTATCCATTTATCCTGCAAAAATCCAGTCAAAAGTTAGTGGTATATAAGTTAGCTGAAATATAAGTTTGACCAGTTTCGTGTTTTACCTTCAAATCCACAGGGGTTCGATGACTATCCTTAAAAGAATGATTTTTCACATCCACCCATCTGCTACTGCGACTGTGAGATTAGAGAGTTAGTTGACACAACCAAATAAATGGTAAGTTCCAAATAAATAGAGAGTCTTTGGAAGGTACCTTCCAGGGCCAAGTTCCTCAACTGCTTGTACTAGAGCTGTTGACTCTGTAAGAGAGAATAGTGTCCTGTCTCTGCGCTTCTGAGGAGCTCTCGTGCTTGTTTTCCTTGGTTGTACCTAAAACACAAAATTCATGAAACTTGAGGGTTTTGAATCCGCTAATCAAAAGCGTTCTGGCAATAGCGAACACGAAAGCTTTGGCATCACAAAATCAACGCCGAATTCCGCATAACATATACCCTAAATCGATAAACCCCTAAGATATCACATCCCGTAACAAAATCCGTTCGCTATTACTTGGAGAAATCATAGAAGTTATCCAGATTTGCAGAAATAAGAAAAATGAATAGTAGAGGAACAGGTTTGTTGGGAGAGAACAATACTTCGTGTTCGGCGGAAGTGGAGGCGGTGAGCGTGAGCGGAGGCGGTGAGCCTTCTTCTTTTCCGGCGACCGAAGCGTCCTTTCCGGTCGGTGACGTTATCTTCTTCGACTCTCGCTGGTGAATTTCAGTAAGAGGAGCTGATACGTGTTCAGTAAGAGGAGCTGTCGTGCTTGTTTGCATTGGTTGTACCTAAAAACAAAATTCTTGAAACTTCAGGGTTTCGAATCTGCTAATCAAAAGCATTCTGGCAATAGCGAACACGAAAGCTTTGGAATCACGAAATCCACAAACAAATAGGCCATAAAGTCTCGGAAATCGCACCACACATACACTAAATGGATAAAACCGTAAGATATCACATCCCGTAACAAAATCGTATCCAGATTTGAAAATCAATAACAGAAAATTGAAAAACCATGAGTTAATAGACTGTACATCAGCTTCGGAATCGGAAGCGGAGAGGCCTGCTTCTTTTCCGGCGACTGAAGCGTGCTTTCCGGTCGGTGTCGTCATCTTCTTCGACTCTCGATGATGTATTTCACACCGAAAAATCTCTCTAGAGAAGGAGATGGAAAGAAGAAGAGAGTTTTACTTAAGAGAGCTTACTAATGATCACACCTCTCTGCTGGATACTGGTTGCGACTTGCCAATGGAGTACGGGCGTTCTAGAAAGGACTAATATACCCTTTAACCGCCTAGTGTAGTAGGGTACTACCATGCTTAACCGCCTAGTGTAGTAGGGTACACTATTAAAGAATTGAGACAATTAGTTAAGTAGTATTTAGGAATTTATTACTACTAAATATTACTATTAAAGAATTGACACAATTAGTTTTAAGTAGTATTTAGGAATTTATTATGGGTGGATATTTAAATAGAGCGAGTAAACCCATTTTCTTGATTTTTAAATTTTTTGGGAATTTATATGTTAGAGAAAAGACACGTCTTCTGTGAGAAAGTGATATCTTGAATGTTTCTTAGCTACGACGGTTCGTGTCACAATTCCCATATAAAGTACTAGATTAGACTATGTGTAAACGCGGGATTTATTTTAAAATTTGTGAAACAAATTACAAAAAAATATTAAAAAATATATGATTATTTTTTAAAAATAAATAAAATAATATTGAGAACCCGATAAAAAATTTATGAATAACATAAGATACACAAAAACTTAAATTGTGTATTCCTGTTTTAAACAAAAACAAAATTTTTGTTTATATCCATATTATGAATATATTAATATAAATATAAAATATAATATGTTACTAACATTTTTCATAAAGTAATAGAAGGTCCACTCCCATAAGAATATTATTTTCTTTAGTATATCTAACTTTTCATTTTCAAATAACACGTATTATATTATACTATGACGATAATTTCGATTTCGATCTAATTGTAGAGAGAAAAAAATGATATCACACAATTAGAGAGATGAAAAAAAAAAATGGAAACACTTAATTAAATTTTGAAAGTTATAACTTATTATATCGGGCTTGGTAAGACATATAAAATACTTTTTTTTCCTTTTTCCGTTAGAATATGAAACATTTTTATCTTAGAATATGAGGCATACAAAAATACTTTTTTTTTTCTTTTTCTATTATAATATGAAACTTTTTCAGTTAGAATATGACAAATATATTTTTTCTATTTTTTATCTTATAATATAAGGTATGCAAAATACTTTTTCTTTTTTTCGTTATAATATGAAACATTTTTCCGATGAAATATGGCAAATATATGTTTTTACCTTTTTAACACATTTTTAAATATGTTTTTTTTTCCAAGACACCTGTTAAGATCTCAAAATGAGTAAAATTAAAGTTGACACATATTGCGATCCTATAAATTAGAAAAATCCTACGTTTCGCAACACGTAGCGCGCGCAACCAGCTGTATAAAAATCGTCAGTTAATTACCCTCTCTATCAGAAATTTAATAAGTTCTGATTGCTGAACCGGATAAGAAAAGTGTTATCTACACGTAGCGCGCGCAATAGATTCTGGTTTTCATGTGTTATCTACTCCGGACAACGGTATGTGTACCTAACCGGATTCTTCTCCCGCACGCATAATGGCATGCTTGCGTGGCAATATACTGATGAGTCCAAGTTTATGGGACCCACCAAAAGTTTGCCGGATCAATGATCATGTATATGGGACCCACACCACTCCGCTGCCTCCGTCGTCTCAAATACCTTATGTTATAGCTGAAGCAAGGCAACGAAAAAAATCTTTCATCAGCATAAGAGAGTTTTACTCTTATCAAATCCAAACAAGGCTAAGAGAAGGAAATACAATTACAAAACAGGTCGTTTATTTCATCAATATGACGATGCCTACACAGCTATTGAAGCAGAGAGGCTAAGGTGGAACAGAAACAACCAAGAGCAACCCGCGCGTAAAAAGTCATAAATTTTTTTTTTTAAATAATAAAATGTAACCCGCGCATAGCGCGGGTAAGACACCTAGTTAATATAAAAAAGGAATCATAACAGAATCAATTACAACCAAATAAAATAAACCAGGAACCATAAATACAGAGGAAGAGGAGAAAAGACATATGATGCTCAAAATGATCACACGCTAAAGAACATGCAATAAGTCGTAAGTCGTAACCATTTAATTTCGTGAAGTGCATCACCATGTTTGGAACCCGTATTCATCTTGTTGTGGGGCTTTGTTTTCTACCATCTTGAAGCAGAGCTGGAGATAGGTCCGTATAAGAAGACGCATGTAGCAACCAAGAGAGGATATGGTTCCAAGATGAATGAGCTAGCATTTATGGAGCTTGAACGTAATGCAAATCCATATTTCAATGGAGAAAGAACACAGATTCATCACCTTGGCCACAAAGAAGGCAAATGCTTTCAAGATCCAAACCCCAAAAAGCAACATGAGATATAGTGTGAGATATAAGTCTATAACTGATCTTAACTTCACAGTTGAGTGCAAGAAAAAGTACCGATTGATTATGCTTCCATGTTTTTAATCTTTTTTTTGCCATGTGACCATTTATTAGGTTAAGCTCTTTGTTAACACAATTTGTAAAACCAATCCTTTTCATTTTATAATGAAATATTTACAATTTAGCAAAAAAAGAAGCTTTGGGGTCTTGCCAAATAAGAGAATACCAAGAAACTTGCGGTTTCAAATTTTGAACATTATTCCAAATGTGTCTTTTGAAGAGAAAACCCTACAACTTCGATCGCCAATATACCAAATTGAGATACATCTAGCAGAGATATATTTTTTTGCGACAAAGCCCAAGTGAAAAATGAAAATGTTCGAAAAGAAGTATAATCAATACATAAATTCGGTATTGGGTCAAAAAGGGAGTATCTGTAATTATAATGAAACAATTCAGGGTAAGCCCAACCAACCCATACAGGAGATCTGCAACAACAACAAAAACGCAACTAGGCAACATACGATAATGCAGATAAAGAAGATATGCATTATTAATTATAACTTTTAAGTATGTATCCGTTCGTTTCAAATATTCCTTTTTTTCTTTTTTCGTCTATACAACTTGAAGAAGAAATAAGCGATGTCTTTAGGTAACCGAAGATAATGTTAATGTTATTGGATTTATAAGATATATTAACCTCGTAACGGTCAAATTTGAGCTCATTTATCGAGATTGCTGTTTCAATATTTCCTTACCTATTCCCATCACGATTCACATGCACATACAAGTCCGTTTTAAAATGGAAATTTAAGTTTCTACTTTAAGTATTTACCAATTGCAACAAACAATCAGGAGGAAGTAGAGAACAAAGATATATGATAGTAATATTCAAGAATACAAAGAATCGGAACACATGTTTCTCCGTCGTGAGATTTAAATGCGATCCAAAGAGCAAAATTCTTTTTTTTTCAGAGGCATTATTTGTAATCTTGTGTTTGTGGAATTTTGATTTGCATCACGTGGATGTCTATATCGGGTGAAAGAATTGAATAGCCGTTTATTAGAAAAAGAAAAACTTAGAAGAAAGTGCAGTATATCTCGTGGCCCTTTTTCTATCCATAGGAGTCTTATGTCAGAATCTGCATGTGACGAGCATTAATATTCCCATTCGTTCCAATATGAAACCCACATATTTTGTTTCTTTTTTCTTACAAGCATCAATGATATTCACATTCATGTTCTTAGCACATGTAGTCATTCCAGAACGGAAACGGCCATTGTGATCTATCTTTTTCATCACAACGTAAATGCTTTCCCAAATTCATTTTTTATTTAAATCTTGGATGATATATATTAGCTCTAGAAATAGTGAAACCGTACAGAGAAGTGGAAATTTTTTGAATAGGAGCCGTTTTTGTCTCTTTGGTCCCTGTATTGGGAGATGGCTTGAGTTAATTCTCTGTCCTTTAGGTCATCTCGAGATGGCTGTTTTGGTCTTTGTATTGGGAGTTTCGTGTTGCGAGGAGGTTTACATGTCTGTTTTCCGGGGTTTGAAGGTGGTGGGGCTCTGGCTCTTCTCTTGCCGGCTGTGACGGCTCTGGCTCTTCTCTTGCCGGATGTGGTCTTCTTTTCCTCCTTGTAGGTTTCCTGATCCACTTCTCAAAACCGGTGCTCGATTAGCTTGAAGTTGTGAGGTCTCGATTTCTTCTGTGTGGGTTGATCTTTGCAGATACTTTTGTGACCGAAGTTTTGAGAATTCAAGAGAGGATGAGAGTGAGTTATTTGTTGGGTTCGTTTCATCGGAGACTTTAGATGGTGATTCAGCGTTCGAGGGTTGTGTTCGTAACCTTAGATTGTTTAGTTCTGATTATATTTTGTTTCCCTGATTTTAGTACGCTTTGTTGTTGTTCATTTTTTTTTATCTTTTTGTAATCGTCATTTTATTATTTATGCAAATCATTTATCAAATAAAAAGAGAAGTGACCAAAAAGAAAAGAAAAGAAATGGAACCGACTAGGTCTAGTTTTCATGGAACAAATAAATAAGTAATTACTAAAACAAATAAAATGGAAAAGAATATAATGAGAAATACGATTACATACATACAAAGTTACAAACACAGAAATAGTTGAGTTAATACTATTCCGTTAATCCGTTATTGTTGGTGCAATTATTAATTATTTGATATGAGCAAGTAAATTAAACATATAGGTGAAGAGAGAAAGAGGCCAGCGATGACTGAGATTTGCTTTGATGCGCATTTAAATCTCCTCTACTCTTTCCATTTGGAACATCTGGTAACAGTATTTTGTCCGTAATTTAGCTGGATTTTGTACTTTAGGTATGATTAATTAATTGAGGTGTTTATTTTTGAATTCCCTTGCATTATCTTGTAGACAAGCATGTTTTACTTGTTCACTTCGGAAGGATACAAAAGCCAGATCTGTGTGAGTCTAACAACATTACTAGCTTCAACGAAAGACTCAAATCTCTTCAATAATAGTTTCCTGAACAAATATAAGTGGTATGTTCAGATTAATGAGAAGAATGTGATAACCGTGTAATCTCAGATCTGCCATTGCTACAAAAAAAAAAAAAAAAATTAAAAAGAGGAGCTTGTCAGTCAATAAGAGGGGCACCTGTAGAGATGAGAGAGCCAATGAGTTGTAGGAGGAAAATATACATTCACTAGGCTATTTCGATTTGAGATACTTGACTAGGCTTCTTACGTTAGGTCAATAACAACAACATATGGACCCAAACAAATTGACTTATTCTGTAAAAGAGGTTGAAATTTACTTGGGAACAACACTTGTACTATTTTTCTTGTACAGAGCGTACGTTTTTGATGCAGTGGTCATAAAAGGCAAAATGTTTTGGTTTCTTTCCTTGTCTCCCAATTTATTGGATCTCTATGTCTCTGTCAAGAATCCCATATCATGATCAATCTACTATTTGCATAAAAATTAGAATGAAAATTGAAAAACACTTGTCAAACCCTTATGTAGGTGTTATTGGATAGTGTTTTAAATACTTCACCCCAGGAGAGGTAAGCTAACTTTCACTCCCTGAAATTTTTGACATCCCCAAGCAAACAGAGATATGCAATGCTTGGAAAGAGTTTAGTTGGGGCTTCTCTGCTTGGGTATATCTATTCGAGTCTTCTCCGTATTGACCGCAGAATAGGAAGTATTAAGTCAGGCGACCAATTATGATCTAGTGTTTGCCCCAATCAGTTATATATCTCCTGAACAAGCCTCTATTGAATTGGGAAAATACAATTCAATACAAATTTACTGTGATTAGAAAATGAGTTCATAAGAGATTAAGCATATAAGAAAATAGCAAGGATTTTATCATCAGGATAATAATTAGTAAACCATTGATAGGCTTGCTGCTTTGTGGCCAAGAGGTTCTTATATATTTGTGACCACATTGATCAGTTTCAGCCTATTTCATTATATGATCAATGCTTATTGCAATAGTTTCAAGATAAACACTGGTTTTTTTTTCTTTTTGATAACATTCCATTCATTAATCTTCAACTTACAAGATAATAATTGGTAAACCATTCATAGGCTTGCTGAATGATTTGGAGAGAGTCGTACATAAGTGAGACACTGTTGAAATTCTTCTCCACTGCGTCAAATATGGTGGCTGCCCGGATAGCTGAAGCTTCCGCCATTAGTGACGAGCTAACAAAAGCTTCACTCTTTGATTTGATGGAAAGAGATTGATGGCTTCGATTTTCCACAATCGAACCTACACCTGGTACCAATTTCCCAGGCAGCAAGACGCTCAAAAAACAAGCAACGAGGCTGAAGGATTCGGCAGCACGAGGCTTCGACGCCATGGATCCAGAAACAGAGAAGAGTATCGACCAGACGAAACAGAGGAGAGTGAGAAGTTGCAAGTGAAGTTGATCGGTGTGTGTAGTCAGTTAAAAAACGAATTACCGACATATGTCACGGAAATGACAATAGTACCCTCAACTTGTTAAGATATGTGTTACCCTTTCTCGGTCTCTCTAGCTTTTATGCTTGCTTTCTTTAGCTCCACAGACACACGAACATCTGGTTTCAATATCCAAATTATGCGCTTAGACTTTTTTTTTGTCTTTCAAACCAACATAATCAAACCATTTATAGTTTTATACAATTGTGGTGCATATCTGGTGCAAACCATTTATACAATTTTTCTGAATGAATTAATTTTCAGATAAGGTTCTCTTCTCCTACTTACTCCCAAAGAAGAACTGAGTCAACTACATCCTGAATTCAAAGCAATTAGAGAAAGAGAGAAGATAAACGAAGAAAATGATTTGACAAAGTTCGAGATCAAAAGAGTACCAAAACTGTGGTTTGACGAAGACTGCTATTCTGACTTTAAAATGATGGATGAGAGTGAGAGCATATCCATCACTCAATGTCAAGATTAAGAGTTCAAAAGAGAAAACACGAAATAAAGACGCTTAGATCTAGGGTTTTTTTAAATTGGAAATTAGTCAGAATACGTATCCTAATTAGGTAAACCAAGAAGGTGCTGCATATTAGGTCAGCTAAAATGGTTTTCTAGAATAGCTAGATTTGTATTCTAGTATCATATCAATAAACTAGGTCCCCAATAAATCAATAAACTCATCAATGTTAAATGACAAACATGTAATTAACAATAAAATTAACCAATGGATCGTAGTATATATACTAGATCAATATACCGATCTTAATCTTAGTGAAATAAAACATTGGCAGTAAACATGATTTTATTATATTATAAAATATGCTTTGATCATAAGCGTGATTCTAAAGTGTGAGATAATTACTTACCTCTATTAGAAAAATCGGGGATTCAAGGGATCAAAGATGGTGTCGGATTCGGGACTTCTCTCAGCTCAACCGGCCAGCAAATTTTGACCAAACAAATCGAACATATGTGAAAATACTAAAAGGCATAATTGTTCATGTAATGAATTAAATAATATTAACCAGCAGATGTCAAATTATCATATTCTTGTAAGTGTTGTTGATCATATAAAAATAATGAGAAGAAAATGTATTTGTGAAATAGATAGGAACCAACATCATACACTGATGGTGAATACCAATGATTTCTAACAATTAAAACAACCAATTATTCACTATTAAATACTAACAATCCTCAATAGTTAAAACAAACAACTTTTTGATCATTCTGATAGATGCTCATTAATCAAACGTTCGTGCAACTATATTGCTAATACTTAAAACATGTATGACAAACAAGATATGTTTTACATGTCTAAATGTCTATTTTCACTTCTTTAAAACATGCTTTAGAAAGGAATTCACAGCCTAAACAAGTTACAGGAATCATATATATTAATTAAGTATGATGTGGGGATTAGAGAATAATCCTAAATTGCTATGAATGGTTTATCAAACAACAAAACCAATATTTCTACTTTATTTATTAAATTCATTTGCAAGGATCATCACACTAATTTCAACTAGAATCAATTGATAAAATAATATTTTCACGATAAAAAAAAAAAAACGAAATTAGCATAATATGTTCAATTATGAACATACACCTAAATCGATACCTTAAAAAAAAAAAAAACAAATATCATATGAGAAGTAAATAAAAATAAATAAATAAGAATAATAAATATGCAGAAATAATGAACAATATAAAATCTTTTTAGGATAAAATATAAATCTGATATAAATAATTTTGAATTTTAATCCTTCAGGGATACAAATCCTTCTGGGATAGATCGATATATTGATGCCTTATTATTTTATAAACATGTCAATATAAAACAATATATCAACAATAATCCTTTTGGGATACATATATTAATCCTTCTGGGATTGAGATGATAAACACAGATCAACAAAGTAATATGAATTACTCATTGTATCTAGTGAATTCGATCTTTGAAGAAAGAATAAGGAAATTTGATTTCCTCTTACCTCTTAGCTTAGACGGCTAGGGTTTTAACCTAATGGTTAGAGACTCGTGCTGATAACGTGTTATAGAAGAAAAGAGAACAAGAGAAGAGAGAAATTGGTTGTGTTCTTATTCCATGAATAATGAATCCTTTATATAGGAATACAATTAGGGTTTAGCTTAGAGAATAAGTACAACTTGGGGACAAAGTAAGAACATTCTAGAAATGGGCTTTCTAATGGGCATCCACTTAATAACCCATAACAAATCCGTTATTGTTGGTGCAATTATTAATTATTTGATATGAGCAAGTAAATTAAACTTATAGGTGAAGAGAGAAAGAGGCCAGCGATGACTGAGATTTGCTTTGATGCGCATTTAAATCTCCTCTACTCTTAGTTCTCTACTCTTTCCATTTGGAACATCTGGTAACAGTATTTCGTCCGTAATTTAGCTGGATTTTGTACTTTAGGTATGATTAATTAATTGAGGTGTTTATTTTTGAATTCCCTTGCATTATCTTGTAGACAAGCATGTTTTACTTGTTCACTTCGGAAGGATACAAAAGCCAGATCTGTGTGAGTCTAACAACATTACTAGCTTCAACGAAAGACTCAAATCTCTTCAATAATAGTTTCCTGAACAAATATAAGTGGTATGAGAAGAATGTGATAACCGTGTAATCTCAGTCAATAAGAGGGGCACCTGTAGAGATGAGAGAGCCAATGAGTTGTAGGAGGAAAATATACACTCACTAGGCTATTTCGATTTGAGATACTTGACTAGGCTTCTTACGTTAGGTCAATAACAACAACATATGGACCCAAACAAATTGACTTATTCTGTAAAAGAGGTTGAAATTTACTTGGGAACAACACTTGTACTATTTTTCTTGTACACGTACACGTCACCAGATCATGATCAATCTACTATTTGCATAAAAATTAGAATGAAAATTGAAAAACACTTGTCAAACCCTTATGTAGGTGTTATTGGATAGTGTTTTAAATACTTCACCCCAGGAGAGGTAAGCTAACTTTCACTCCCTGAAATTTTTGACACCCCCAAGCAAACAGAGATATGCAATGCTTGGAAAGAGATTAAGTGTAGCAGTTGGGGCTTCTCTGCTTGGCTTCTCTGCTTGGGTATTTTGATTAGTTCAAGCTTGGGGTCAAGCTTGTTTTCAAGGGAAGGAGTATACAAGAGAGTACCTTCTGGTCTGTTGATAGTAGATGTGCTGATTTGCTTGTTATCATCTGCAAGTGAGAACAAAGATGCTGCTGGGGTGTTTCAGTTTCTGCAAATCACAAAACCTGCAAATGTTACTTTGGGGTTCGCCCAGCCCATATCTACTGCAATTCAGGTGACGGAAGCCCATACAACGAATTGTAGCATTCAGAGACCATTTTCCTGTGTTAGACGTTGGACAATAAAAATGGTTTCTCATTTGTGGCATCGATGGAAGGCCAAGGTTGGGATATTGCAGATTGTTTCAGAATTGGTGCTGCCGAAAGTGAATCTTTTTCAGGTTACAAAATGGCAAGGATTCTATGTAATTGTACGAGATTATAGAGAAAAATTGGAGTTATATTTGGTCATTGTGGAGCGACAAATGACACAACTTATTCCAGAACTGAAGTTACAGCCACATGGGTCTCCTCATGAGAGTTTTTTTCATCGTGTTGCTTAATTCAAGCTTGAGGTCAAGCTTCATTTCAACCGAGGGAGTATACAAGAGAATATCTACTTGTCTGTTAATAGTGGATGTGTTGAATTGGTGGTTATCAACAGCAAGTAAGTCTGATACTTTCGAAAGAAATGCTAAAAAACAGAGGGTGAAGAAAAGATTGATTACACATCTACTGCAAAGTCTGATACAACAAGAGAAGAACTGTAAGACGCTTTAGAAATCGAGAATGTAAGAGTATAAATGAAGGGTGATTGGATACAAAAGTTCTTCTGCAATCATAGGGACCAAGAGGCAGAGCTCAGAACTGTCACTAGCTTTTAAGTGGGAAGAAATGTTGACTTCAGTCTCTGCTGCCATTGATTCAGTGATTGTCTTCTTTTGCTGTTTATGCCACAATTGCAGACGCAAAGGAGAGAGGCAGTCACTTGAATTTTATCTTGGAAGTGATGACTTCAGTTTCTTCACATCAAGCTTGAGGGCAAGCTTGTTTTCAAGGGAGGAGTATTGATAAGCTTGGTCAAGAAGTTGTCTTTGAGCTGACGTGGATAAGTGTGAAGAGAAAGTAAGGCTCAAGAAGTATAAGTAGTCGAGTCTGTTATGGGTTTAGGTTGATGCTTTGATTGTTGTATGTTGTTAGACGCTATGAGTCTATGCTCGATCGCCATGAGATCGATGAGTCGTTTGCATTCGCCATGAGAGTGTAGATTGATTCAAGCAATCAGAGTTTATCCTTGTAGTTCGTTTTATCATAATCAATAGAGAGAGATTGAGATTTGTCACCTTAACAGTATATCTATTCGAGTCTTCTCCGTATTGACTGCAGAATAGGAAGTATTAAGATATAGTGTTTGCCCCAATCAGTTATTTATCTCCTGAACAAGCCTCTATTGAATTGGGAAAATACAATTTAATATAAATTTACTGTGATTAGAAAATGAGTTCATAAGAGATTAAGCATATAAGAAAATAGCAAGGATTTTATCATCAGGATAATAATTAGTAAACCATTCGTAGGCTTGCTGCTTTGTGGCCAAGAGGTTCTTATATATTTGTGACCACATTGATCAGTTTCAGCCTATTTCATTATATGATCAATGCTTATTGCAATAGTTTATTTCTTTTTGATAACACTAGTTAACGGAGAATTTCTACAAACTGGCAACAATCCAGTTATAAAGCTGAGCCGGAGATACAAACATTTTGAGAACAAAAACAAATTTCCAAAGCAATATATTCAGATATTGCAAACACAGTTAAGATAAGATTTGGATTCACTTTTGATTAAATGTTAGAGATGATTCCTATTAAGTTCCCAGGGTATTTGGATTCACAGCAACTCAGCAAGACACAAAGCAGATCCACCACTGCATAATCATAGTAAGAACCTCAGGACACTAACTCACTGATAGTGTCTGAAATCCTATGTTTTGCTCTGTTCAGCTTCTTAATTCCTTTTTCAAGAACAGGTCTCTCTTATATTACATACACACAAACTAGCTATGGCGTAGATTTTAGAGTACTATTTAAGTATATAAAAAATTTCTCTACATTTTTCAAACAAGATCTTCTGTCACTGCAAGATTTTATTCCTATTACCATGAGTGAAGTTACAAACTTATGCCACTAATCTGAATTTCATGAGTAAAGTTTCAAGCTTTGAGAACAGAGACACTTACCAAAGCTCTTCGAAACACATATATGACGAGTTTTGTATCTACCAACCACGCTAGTTATACTTCAGAAACTCTTAAGGTCTTACCTTAGATTACTTTTATTAGAGGATTACTTTCTTTTCTTGAGAAATCACAGAGCCTGAAACCACCGCAAAATCCTCTTACATGTTACATATAACAATCTTGAGAATTCCAAAAGGAACACAAGCAAAGAGGCTAAAGTGAGTAGGAGGACATACCACAGAAGAAACAAGGTCAAGCCAGATCACTTGTCACAACACCAAACACTAAGACAGTATGTCCAAAAATCTCTTGTCCAATCTACCAGCAGATACTTTATCAACAATCATTTTAAAGGTGGATGCATCTGCACAAAACCCGTTGCTTCTCATTTCCTTGATAACTTCAGCTGATGCCTCAGTTTCTCGAGCTCTAAGACATCCTCGAATTAGTGTATTGTATGTGCACTCATCAGGTACATATTCATTGTCCTTCATTCTCTGGAATAACACCTTTGCTTCAGAAACTGCACTTTTTTCACAAAATCCATTTATCATTATATTGTAAGTTTGAACATCAGGCTCCACTCCATCGATGGGGAGACTACAAAACAAATCCCATGCCTTGTCCACTTTGCCACCCTTGCACATTCCATGGATGATGATGTTATAAGTAACAGTATCAACATCAATCTTACTCTTCTGCATAACCTCAAACATTTCCAATGCCTTTTCCAGTTTCCCGTTATCGCAGAGACCGTCCAGCATAATGTTATAAGTTAAGGTGTTACGGCACACACCATGAGAAATCATCTCCTGAAAAAGGTCTTTGGCGGCATTAAGGTCGCCCACTTGACAGAAACCATGAACGAGAGTGTTGTAAGAAACTGTATTGGCAACCAATCCCCTTCGAGACATCTCACGGAGAAGTTTCATTCCGTCATCTACCCTCTTAGCGCTACAGCATCCGTCAATGAGGGTGTTAAAAGTCACAACGTCGGGAGAGCATCCCTTGCTAGCCATCAAAACAAACAGGCGCTCTGCATCATCTAGACGGTTATGCTTGCAAAATCCACCGATCATTGAGTTATAGGTGAACGTATCAGGAAATATACCCCTACAGAGCATCTCATCGAGTAATTTCTCAGCCTCAGTGAACTTGCCTTCTTTGACAAATGCATTGATCAATGCATTGAATGTCACAACATTGGGACTGATTTCTCTTTTAATCATATCATGCAGAAATCTTACGGCATCACTCCATTTACCATAGTTACAAAAACCATCTATCATACAGTTGTAGGTAATTACATTGGGGGAAACTCCTTTCTCGTGCATCTCATCGAAAAGATTTTGAGCTTCCGTATGAAGTCCGTCTTTGCAAAGACGATCGATGATGGCATTATAGCTTACAACATCGGCTTTGATGTGGCTATCCTCCTCCATCTTCCTAAGCAGATTCAAGGCGGAGACAGTGTCGCCCATCTTACACATTCCGTTTACAATTGTTCCGTAAGTAAAACCATCAGGTTGATGACCTTTTTCTACCATCTTATTGACCAGAGCTACTGCTTCTAGAACTCGACCTTCGAGACAGAGACCATTGATCAGTGTGTTGAATGTTGTGACATTTGGTGCACACCCCATTTCAACCATCCGATCAAGCAGAGCTACTGCTTCGAGTATTCGACCCTCACGGCAAAGACCATTCATCAAAGTAGTAAATGATACGACATCGGGTTGACTTCCCGTTTCAACCATCTGATCAAACAAAGCTACGGCTTGGGAAATCCTTTCTTCGAGACAGAACCCGTGGAGCAATGTGTTAAACGTGACAACAGTAGGATGGAATCCAAGTTTTGTCATCTTGCCAAATGTGGACAAAGCAAACGAAAACTTGCGACAGCTGCAGAAACATTTTAGGAGAATATTGAAGCTGTAGATATTACATGGAATCCGACGCATTTCCATCTTCTTGTAGAGAGAAATCACGACATCGGGCCGATCCATTTTCACAACCACGCCCATTAATTTATTGAAATCGATTGCCGAAGGAAGACGATGAGATCGAACAATATCACCGAACAAATCAATCGCATCATCTAAGCTTTTGATGTCATGAAACCCACTTCTCAGTTTCAAATACTCTCCTCGGAAAGTTCCTTCGCTCAAAGACGGTACACTCTTTCTAATCGTACCTGTTTTGGAGACACCACCATGAACCAATCTCGTAGTGATCGATCTAGCAGCAGAAGCAGTAGAAGATCCCGATCTCGAAACCCTAGCCAGCATTTTGTTTCGCCTGATTTTGTTTCTTCTCCGATCTCAGAACTGTAGCCAAGGAGTAAAGTGTAAAGTGTAAACCTTCTTGACAGAGGCTCGAGCAACTAAAACGACGACCGGTTCCATTTGGCTGGTACATCGACCGGTTCAATTCGATGAAAAATAACCTTAACTGAACACTGGTTTTGCAAGCTAGCTTTTTTTTTCTTTTTTCTTTTTTTGCCAGCAGGTTTTGCAAGCTAGCTTAGTGTGTAAATTAAGGTTTTTTCCTTTCTTAAACATCCATTAAATAGCATTCTTCTTTCTGAACTAGGTTGAAGCCCGCGCTACGCGCGGTAGTGTTATCAAATTTTCTCATTTAATTTGTTTTTCATATTTGTTAAGTTTGTTTTAAAATATTAATAATATGATAATCTCTCCGACGTAGTATTTTATTTTATTTCTCAAGTTATTCTTTCCACCACTCATTTGACGGGACAACTTATTTCAGAAATTCATAGTTGCAATTCCGACATCATACATATATTTGACGGAACTATATGAATGATGTTGAATCTCAGATAAGTAAAACTCCATGTTCAGTTAATAAATCAGTTATCTTATCTCAATATGTTGATGATAGCCAAAGTTATTGCTATCCACGAGGTTCTTTTCATACATTGTTTATTTATAATGACTATGAACATAAGTTCAAGATTTTGTCTTTATAGCCTTCACGTTGACGACTCCTCTTATTATAATTTTATAAGTCCAGTAAAGATTCTTTTTTTCATATATAATTATGAGAAATCATCTTTGGTATTTGGTGCTTTGTTTGTCTATAATAGATTCTGAATCAAACCATCAAACATTGTTGGACACTACAACATCAATCAAAAACAAATACATACTATACAAGCAATATATGCTATATGTGGACTAAACATCTTGGAACATTATGAACAAAAGCAAAACATGATTTATGCTGAATTTGGAATTAGTGTACCAAAGCTTTTGTGTTACGTGTCATAGTGTCCATAACTTTTGCTATTTTTGTACGTGTACACCCCACTCCAAGCAAAGCTGTAATACATAATTAACTGATAGACTTTTCAGTTTTTTTGTTTACTCAATAGACACAAAGCTGTTTGATTCTAATAACTAATATCCTTGTATAGTAGACAGAGCCAAATCCTTGTATAATATAACAATAAAGAGTATGTTTCAGTGAAAGCTGTATAAGGAACTTAGCATAGCAGGTTAAGAGTAGTTGTAGTTATGATTTCCACATTTCAGACTTCAGATTCTCCTTTTGAACTCAAATCTGGACTTTGTCCCTATTAAGATATTTCGAAGCAGTATGCCACGAGAAAGATTGCAACTTAGAGTCAGCCGAAATATATAGATAAACTTTAGTTTCTCAACCGAGGAATATGGGAAGGATGATTATTAAGGCATTTGAAAGACGTACAGATTACATGGGTGTTTGACAACATTAAACACTTAAAACCATAAGAGATTTAAAGATCTCTTAATGATATCATAAGACAAAATTTAAATTACAACTTTTCAACTTTGGTGTCTTAAAACAAAAACAAAAAACAGAGCAGAGAAGATTACATTACAACGTCCGTACTTTCCCACCCTCATAACCTTTTAAACTGAATGCCGAGGTATTCCCAGTAATAATTTAGCATATGATGATCAGGTCTCAAACAATCCCACTTTCCATTACAGAATATCCCATATGAAGAAGGAATGGTCTAACAAGACTCTGCTTTTGCAGCCTTGTCAAAGGCATTTAGTCGATGACATTCTACTAGTCGTAAAAGGTACAACCCGGGACGGCAAGGTTATCTTGGCACTGTGCAAGATGCGTTCCCGCTTCTACATTCTGTTTTATGATATGCACAGCAATGATTTGACAAAGTTCGAAATCAAAGGAGTACCAAAACTCTGGTTTGACAAAGACTGCTTTTCTGACTTTAAGTTCATGGACGAGAGTGAGGCCAATATTTGTTTTAGATTTAAAGAGTTACAACCAGTCGAGGAGCCACTTTCCTTCATTATTCTTGACCTTATTTACTTACATTCACATAAGTTTCCTTGCTTAAATGCTTTACTTTTACTTGTTCGAGTTTGGCTTTTCTGAAATCTGTGTTGAAGAATTTAAACAGCAAGGAAATAAAATTAAAAGGTGAATGAATTGAAAAGCTGCGGCAAAAGCTGATAACAAAATCAACAACTACTTTGAATGACACCTGTGACCATTGCTACAAAAGGGGACAACTCGTTACTAATTGATGACAAGTGTTTAGTTCCAGGATCTCGGTGGGTTGAGAAGAGCAAATGACGAAAATTGTCATTGCTCCACTTGAAGAAGAACCTGAATTCTTAATTCTGAATTTCTCTATGTTTCATGTCAAACAACAATAAAAGCAGCTCTTGTGCGTGGATAAAAAACCAAGTTACTAAAAGAAATTGATTCTAGGTTTATGAGATGAGTGACTCACTCATCAACTGAAGAATAAAGAAGACTGCACTAAGTCTTTAGTGCTGTCCGAGTCTTATGCGTTTGTTTCCTGCATTTTCGTTTGTTTAAGTCTTAAGAATAAGTCTTCCGAGTAATAGGAGCTGTTTAGCTTAGTGGCGATCCTTTAGGAAGTTTGTTTAGCTCAAGTCTATTTAAACTCTTTGTCGATGTAATGTTTCCATTATTCAATCGAATTATTCAGTTCCAAAAGGTCTCTGTTACTACAAGTGGTATCAGAGCTTGTCTTTCTAAGAGAGTTTTACTGATTTAGAGAAAAAGTGCAGAGAGTGAAAATGAGTGACAGAGAAGCTTCGATAAGTGTTCCGAAGTTTGATGGAGATTATGAGCATTGGGCCTTGCTCATGGAGAACCTGTTGAGATCTAAAGAATGGTGGGATATCGTCGAGACGGGAGTTACACAACCGGAGAGAAACGTAATACTCACCGGTGCTCAGAGAACAGATCTTGCGGAGGCGAAGCTAAAGGATCTCAAGGCGAAAAACTATCTATTTGCTTCCATAGATAAGACGATTCTGAAGACAATCGTCAAAAAGGAGACATCAAAGGAGATCTGGGATTCCATGAGAACCAAGTACCAAGGAAACCAGAGGGTGAAAAGCGCTCAATTGCAGAGGCTAAGAAGAAACTTTGAAGTCCTGGAGATGAAGGAAGGAGACTCGATCACCAACTACTTCTCGAGAGTCATGGTGGTGGCAAATGATATGAGGAACCTAGGAGAAGATATGACTGACGGGAAGATAGTGGAGAAGATTCTTAGAACTTTGCTGGAGAAGTTCACATATATCGTGTGTGCGATCGAAGAGTCACATGACATCAATACCTTAACCGTGGATGAGTTGCAGAGCTCTCTACTAGTGCATGAGCAGAATCTCAGTAAACATGATGGAGACGGTGGAGAAGAACGTGCACTCAAGATGGAAGGTGGTAGAGGACGTGGTGCTTATACTCGAGGAAGAGGTGGATTCCGAGGAGGCAGAGGAGGACGAGGAAGAGGCTACGGTGTTTTCAACAAGGAGAACGTAGAATGCTACAAATGCCATAAGTTAGGACACTTTAAAAATGAGTGTCCTAGCTGGGAGAAGACAGCCAATTACGCAGAGATGGATGAAGATGTGTTGCTTATGGCACAAGTAAGCCTGATGAAAGAAGAAGATGAGCACGTGTGGTACTTGGATTCTGGATGCAGCAACCATATGTGTGGTTACAAAGAGTGGTTCACTGAGCTTGATGAAAAGTTCCGCCAATACATCAAGCTCGGAGATGATAGAAGGATGCAAGTTGAAGGAAAAGGAAGTTTGCGAGTGGAGATAAATGGCATCACACAAGTAATCTCTTCTGTTTATTTTGTACCTGGTCTGAAGAATAACTTGCTGAGTGTTGGTCAATTACAACAAAAGGGGCTAAGAATCATTATCGAGAATGATGTGTGTGAGGTGTGGCACAAGCAGCAGAGAAGAATGCTTATGCGATCTGTAATGTCAACAAACAGGATGTTTGTGATATTAGTCAAAATAAAGGAGCCGAGGGAAGAGATAGAAGCAAATCATCTCCAAAGTCCCATTGATGATGTAGACGAGATATGGCACAAGAGGTTCGGGCATCTAAACCACCGCAGCCTAGCAACATTGGCGGAGAAGGAGATGGTAACGGGCTTACCAAAGATCAACATCAGTGGAGTAGTGTGCGAGATCTGGATGAAAGGAAAGCAAAATCGTGAAAACATACCAAAGCAGAGTGTATGGAGATCAAGCAGAGGACTAGAGCTGGTGCACAGTGACATTTGCGGCCCTATATCACCTACCTCAGAGAGTGGGAAGAGGTATATGCTCAATTTTATTGATGACTATAGCCGCAAATGCTGGAGCTTCTTCCTCACAGAAAAATCAGAAGCGTTTAAAATGTTTAAGGAGTTCAAAGCTGCTGCAGAGAGAGAGCTAGGAGAGCTCTTGATTTGCCTAAGAACCGATAGAGGAGGAGAGTTCACTTCGAAGGCGTTTCAGGAGTATTGCACGGAGAATGGCATTAAGAGACAACTGACAGCAGCTTATACTCCACAACAAAATGGAGTGGCAGAGAGAAAGAACAGAAGTGTGATGAATATGGTGAGATGTATGCTGTTCGGAATGAAGGTTCCATTGAAGTTTTGGCCAGAAGCAGCTCAGTATGCGGTGCACATACTAAACAGAAGTCCAACAACAATTCTAGGAGAAGTCACACCTTCGGAAAAATGGTACAAGCATAAACCCTCTGTTGAGTACTTGCGAGTTTTTGGATGTGTAGCTTTTGCCATGATCCCATATGAGAGACGCATTAAGCTTGATGAGAAGAGTGTTGCGTGTGTGATGTTTGGAATCAGTACGGAGTCAAAAGCCTATAGACTCTATGATCCGAGCAACAAACGGATCATCATAAGCAAAGATGTTAAGTTTGACGAGAAGAGAGCGTGGGATTGGAATGGAAAAGAGAAAGAAGATGTGGTGCTAAAGATATTCGGAGAAGAACACCATGATCAAGAAGAAGTGGAGGTGGAAACTGCAGAAGAAGAAACAGCAGCAGTGGAGGTGGAAACTGCAGAAGAAGAAACAGCAGCAGTGTCTTCTCCAACTGCAGAAGAAGAAACAGCAGCAGTGTCTTCTCCGCAACAAACAGCAATTGTTGATGGCTCACAGACAGAAACTGCAGAAGAAGGAACCAGAAGAAGTGGAGGAAGAAGAGTCTCACAGAAACCGGCTTGGATGAAGATTATGAGTGTTCGGGTCTCGGACTTTACATGGAAGAAGATGGAGAAGAGCTGATAGCCATGTTTGTATCTGAAGATGATCCAAGCAAGTTTGAAGAAGCAGTAAAGCACGAGAAATGGAAAAAAGCTATGGAAGCAGAGATTGGCTCGATTGAAGAAAACAACACATGGGAGTTAGTTTCACTACCAGAAGGAGCTAAGGTGATTGGAGTTAAATGGGTTTACAAAACAAAACTCAACGAAAGAGGGGAGGTTGACAAATTCAAAGCAAGATTGGTGGCAAAGGGATTTCACCAAACACATGGAGTTGACTTCTATGAAGTGTTTGCACCGGTGGCCAGGTGGGATACAATAAGACTGATCCTTGCTTTGGCAGCGCAAGAAGGGTGGATCGTTTACCAACTAGATGTGAAGAGTGCTTTCCTGCATGGAAAACTCAATGAAGATGTGTATGTTGAGCAGCCAAAAGGTTTTGAGTTGAGTGGAGAAGACAGCGAGAAAGTATACAAGCTAAAGAAGGCATTGTATGGCTTAAAACAAGCACCAAGGGCTTGGTTCAGCAGGATCGAGAGCTACTTCATGAAAGAGGGATTCAAGAAGTGCTACTGTGAACACACATTGTTCGTTAAATCAGTGGGAGATGAGGTTTTGATCTTAAGTCTTTACGTAGACGATCTCATTTATACAAGCAACTATGAGGATTTGTTAAGGAGTTTCAAGGAATCAATGAAGGAGGAGTTCTCAATGACAGATCTCGGGAGGATGAGATATTTTTTGGGTGTCGAAGTGACGCAAGATGAACAGGGGATATTCATTCATCAGAGAAAGTATGCAATGGATGTCTTGAAGAAGTTTGGGATGCAGGAATGCAACTCGGTAAAAAACCCAACTGTTCCAGGCTACAAGCTGACAAAGAAGGGAGATGGACCAGCTGTAGATCCAACCACATTCAAGCAAATCGTTGGGAGCCTAAGGTACTTAACTGCAACCAGACCCGATCTCATTTACTCTGTAAACTTGGTGAGCAGATACATGGAGAGGCCAAATGAGCAACATATGTTGGCTGCAAAGAGGATAATGAGATACATTCAAGGTACCATGGGGTTTGGTATTCAGTATAAGCGGGCGTATGGTGGAAGAGAGAAGCTAGTCGGATTTGTAGACAGTGACTACGCAGGAGATGAAGATGATAGGAGAAGCACTTCAGGCTATACTTTTATGTATGGGAATGGAGCTGTAGCATGGTCTTCGAAGAAACAACCGATCGTGACACTCTCAACCACTGAGGCTGAGTTTGTAGCTGCTGCAAATGGAGCTTGCCAAGCTGTTTGGATGAGAAATGTGCTAGAAGAAATCAGAGTGATGCAAGAAGGAGGAACGATTATCTTTTGTGACAACAGTTCAACAATAAAGCTATCAAAGAATCCAGTTCTTCATGGGAGAAGCAAACACATTCATGTGAGGTACCATTTTCTCCGTGAACTTGTGAATGAAGAAGTCATTAGCTTGGAGTATTGTCGCACTGAAGATCAGTTGTCTGATATAATGACAAAACCGGTGAAACTTGAAGTCTTTGAGAAGCTCAGAAGTGAGATGGGAGTTGGTCTGAAAGAGGAGTAAACTGGAAAGGAGCAATTCCAGTTTAGGGGAGGAACTGAAGAATAAAGAAGACTGCACTAAGTCTTTAGTGCTGTCCGAGTCTTATGCGTTTGTTTCCTGCATTTTCGTTTGTTTAAGTCTTAAGAATAAGTCTTCCGAGTAATAGGAGCTGTTTAGCTTAGTGGCGATCCTTTAGGAAGTTTGTTTAGCTCAAGTCTATTTAAACTCTTTGTCGATGTAATGTTTCCATTATTCAATCGAATTATTCAGTTCCAAAAGGTCTCTGTTACTACATCAACCAAACTAGCCCTGTGCATAAATTCGAGATGGGAATCCTTTCTCACTTTTATCCCGTTTAAAATTTCCCCAAGTTTTCGGTAATGAGAATTTGCAATTTTCCATTTGGGAACATTTTTTTTATACAAACGGGTAAGGAAAAGGTTCGGGAAGGGTACGGGATTTCTCGATTTTCCCATTTTTTTCCGTCTAAACAAAAAAAATGAAAATGATATTTTTTTTCTTAAATATCCCAATTTTTCCATATTTTCCCGAATTTTCCCGTAATTTCCCGAAATATCTTTAATTTTCCCGATTTATTAAGATTTTGGGTACTTATTTTTTTATTTCCAAATTTCTCGTTCCCTTCCATTCCCGTTATTTCCCGTCCCGTTATAATAAGGGAATACTTCGTGTGGCATATTTGGTTTCTCAAATTTTCCATTCCCGTCCCGTTCCCGTCGATTCTCGTCTCAAAACCCGAAATGTACAGGGCTAAACCAAACAGTCAAATGGGTGTGATTTCAGGGTGGCCCGGCCCGTTTAGACCCAGCCCA
Organism: Erythrophleum ivorense; assembly: GCA_026724425.1. Classification (NCBI taxonomy): domain Eukaryota; kingdom Viridiplantae; phylum Streptophyta; class Magnoliopsida; order Fabales; family Fabaceae; genus Erythrophleum; species Erythrophleum ivorense. Next base: position 425,325 of record JAIUCV010000360.1, on the reverse strand, counting down.
TTTATCAAGAACCCGTTTAAACCCTTGTAACGTATAGACCCGTTTAGGCCCACCAAAATTGTACGGGCCCGATTAAGCCCATTTAGCATTTACAAAAAAGAAAAAAAAAAAAGAAACAAATTCAACGATCTTATTTTGCTGTTTTACAGAATCAAAATCAGCACAAGCAGCAAAAAAAAATGGTCATGTAGATGAACAACAGAACAACCTCAGTCTCTTAGATTCAAGAGTAACGTCATGTATTTGATTAGGACGAAATCATCATTGGCAGGACACTACAAAAACTCATCAAACAAAAACAGTGAATCAAGCCAAGCCTAGAAAGGAATACAAAATGTCTCATTCTAACTAGTCTAGACCTAAGTTGTCAATAGAATCAAATCAAAGAAGCCCCTATTACGCTAAATCATTTGTTCTTTCATTTAAGTATCGGGTACCAAAGCTTTAATCTTACGCACAAAGTTCAAGATCAGGAGAACTAGAAACTCATGAAAAGATCACTACCAAAGCTTTAATCTTACGCCCAAAGTTATGTGCCGCTGAATCCATAAAAAGCTTCCATTTCATTCAAGCTTATCACTACCAAAGACTCCACTAAATCTCAAGAAAGCTTGAACTTTATAAATGAAAGTATGTGTTAAGGATCAACAAAGCTATAAATAGCAATCAAAGCCAAATAGAAACCAAACTTAACAATCCCAAAATTTTCAGCTCAAGTCATAAAGCAAGTAAACGTAAGCAAGTAAACGTACAATTCTGGTGCACAAACCTGCAACAGGAATCTCGATACCAAATAGCTCCTGATGTGGCTTGCCCTTGCCGATAGATCCAGCAAGTTGTGCTTCTTCAAGTCTTGCCTTCATCTTAGAACGGATTTCTAGGAGTCGGATAGCTTTGTCAGTCTCCGTCTCCTTTATCACTGGTGGCTTGATAACCTAATTACAAAGAAACAATACAATCACGGAGGTTCCAGGGTTAAGATATATATAGAGAGAGAGATGAGATCACGAGCAAGTTGGCCTAGTGTTAGGTTTCCAGTGTCTATGGATTTCTCTATGTCAAAAGACGTACGCTCATCTGAGAAGACCAAGTGTAAGGATATTAAAAAGCCTAACACACTCATTCAACAACCAAGTCAAAGAAAGGACTATTAGTTTGTTAAAGGGTAAAAAACGTAAGAGCTATTGCCATCTTTGAAATGATCTTATGGTTTAGTATAGGATGACCATACTCATATTCCTTAACGACCTGTTTCTTCTCTTGTATCATCTGTAAACAATAACAAACAAGCATTTCTATTATGTACATGATAATCAGACACATATATAAAGAAACAGAGGGAAGAAATATTACTTCAGCAAATTGAGCTTGAGACAGATTCTTGGCCTCTCTTGCTTTTTTAATGGCTCCCTTAAGCTGATTAGAGATACGAAGCTCAGACACATTCTCATTCTTGGACTCAGCTTTAGTTTTTGAGACTTCAGGCACAATAGTTTTTTTTCTTACACTGATTTGATAGTCGATTGGTAAGCTCACGTGCTATGAGGAGAGCCATCTTACAATCCAAAAGGGTCTCTATGAAAAAAAAGAGGTACAATCTTATAAACTAATCTCCAATAACTGCATTGTCTTCATCGTCATGCATTATTATATACAAAAAAAAAAACTGACATACTAAATTGATTTGGAAATAGGAAATCATAAATCACAAGCCTCGAAATCACATAAGCCTCCTAAAAGAACAAGAAGAAGTAAGTAATCTCGACAAAATTTAATTTCTGTAAACTTTTACATTCAGTTGAGATAAAAATCTATATAATATTGACATTCTTACATGGTAAATAACTCTAGCTGTATTGCAGAACCGGATGATATACTCGAATGCCCTTATTGCAATGCTTTGGTCTAGCATTCAGAGAAGGTTGGAAGAGATCCAAAGACTGGAAACCTATTGTACACAATCTGTTGCCAACAAGGCCGTGTAAGACTTCAACCAGTAAGAGAACCCCCACCTACGCTTAAGAGACTGCAAGATGATAAAAATTCATGAATAACATTCTGAGTCTACAATTTTGTATTGGCGTTCACATCAATTGGAGCCAAAATAGATCACACAGTCACATATGGACACGGACCACCTACGTTTAGAATACAAGGGCAAAATTATCATCGGATTGGTTCTCTCCTTCCTATGACGGGTCAAGAACCAAGATTTCTCCAGTTATACATTGTCGACACAGCAAATGAAGTTACAAATCGCATTAAGAATCTATCGCAAACAACTTCATCAGGTCCTCTTCATGAAAGCATTGTCAAGAAATTGATTGACATGTTAGATTCAAACAATCATCTTTGCCAAATTTTCCGAAAAGCAAGGGATCGGTACAAGAATAACGGAACAGAAGAGTTTACCATAAGATTGATAGCCCAACAAGGAAAAGGGAAACAATATGATTTACCATACACCAACGAAGTTGCTGGTTTAATCGTTGGTGATTTGTCTACCACTACTGGTTACAAAGACGTAATCTTGCAGTTCCAGTCTAACCATTTGCAAGAAATAAAGGATGACCATTCTTTGTACATGTCCTTGCAATATCCATTGCTTTTCCTTTCGGCGAGTATGGGTACCACACTGAAATACCTTATGTTATAGCTGAAGCAAGGCAACGAAAAAAATCTTTCATCAGCATAAGAGAGTTTTACTCTTATCAAATCCAAACAAGGCTAAGAGAAGGAAATACAATTACAAAACAGGTCGTTTATTTCATCAATATCTCGTCGATGGCTACACAGCTATTGAAGCAGAGAGGCTAAGGTGGAACAGAAACAACCAAGAGCACGCGCGTAAAGAGTCATAATATTTTTTTTTTAAATAATAAAATGTAACCCGCGCGTAGCGCGGGTAAGACACCTAGTTAATATAAAAAACTACCTAGCCTCCAACAAAGAAATGCATATCGAGATTCCTTAGCTATCGAATCGTCTTACACTTTTGTGTGTGTGTGTGTGTGTGTCTTTGAAGATAATGGATGCATCACTCATCAGCATTGTTTAAACGGATCGAGAAAAAAAAGATCAAATCGCTATTTTGATTTGCTGGGCTCCTTTTGTGGTCTTGGTCTCCCCCCCCAACAAGAGAGAGGAAAAAAAAGAAGAAAGAAGAAAACAAAGAGATGCATGTCCGAGTTTCCTCTAATCTTGTGATCGAAATTATTATAAGGTTGCGAAAAATGTTTTTAATGAAAGAAAAAAAAGGAATCATAACAGAATCAATTACAACCAAATAAAATAAACCAGGAACCATAAATACAGAGGAAGAGGATGTTGGAACTTAAAATAATAAGTGAGGTTGAGTCACTTTTCCGGTGTCTTTTCCGGCAAGGTCATTGCCCGGAATTACCGGATTATGAGCTCATTAGAAAGGTTGTAATATGGACTACAACTTTGAATGCTCATATGATAAATTTGAAGAATTGGTGAATGAGAAATTGTTTGGTCAAAGTGTGATATGGGAGACATAACAAGTTTTGTCCCACATTGGAAGTGGAGAGATTTTCTCTCTACTATATAATAAGACATATCATGGTTGATGATCAACAACATACATGGAGTGGAAGATGGACCGACCACCACCACCGAACCGAGCCGCGTCGGCTTGGGCTTGGGCTTGGGCTTGGGCAATTGGACCTTCGGTCCATAAGTTAGTTCTTTTTGGGGCATTTCGTTTTGGTTCAGCGAAACATTAAACCGGTACAACGAAACATTGCGTGGTTTAATTCGCGCAACGAAACATTGCACCGGTTCAATTCGTGCCCCTCCGGTTTATTAAAAACCGAACTCCATCGTCTTCTCCGATTCACTCTGAAATTTTCAGAAAACAGAAAACCAACGTAAAGTTCACGACATCTTCCTGCAAGTAAGTCTCGAGAGTATTCATAGAATCTCGCGTTCGTCAGACTACGATTTGGGTGTTACATATCGTTTTCATATACGGTTTTATCCTGGGATTCGTAATCGTATCGAACCGTCACACTACGGGCGATTTTTCGAATTAAGGAAAGAGAGAAATCTCGACTCCGTTTTTCATACGCGTTTTAAGAATCAGGTTTTATCATTCTTTCTTAATTCGTTCTTGTTTTTACATTCGGTATTCTCAGTTCCGTTTTTGCGGTCCTACAGAGGAGAAAAGACATATGATGCTCAAAACGATCACACGCTAAAGAACATGCAATAAGTCGTAAGTCGTAACCATTTAATTTCGTGAAGTGCATCACCATGTTTGGAACCCGTATTCATCTTGTTGTGGGGCTTTGTTTTCTACCACCTTGAAGCAGTGCTGGAGATAGGTCCGTATAAGAAGACGCATGTAGCAACCAAGAGAGGATATGGTTCCAAGATGAATGAGCATTTATGGAGATTGAACGTAATGCAAATCCATATTTCAATGGAGAAAGAACACAGATTCATCACCTTGGCCACAAAGAAGGCAAATGCTTTCAAGATCCAAACCCCAAAAAGCAACATGAGATATAATGTGAGATATAACTGATCTTAACTTCACAGTTGAGTGCAAGACAAAGTATCGATTGATTATGCTTCCATGTTTTTAATCTTTTTTTTGCCATGTGACCATTTATTAGGTTAAGCTCTTTGTTAACACAATTTGTAAAACCAATCCTTTTCATTTTATAATGAAATATTTACAATTTAGCAAAAAAAAAAGCTTTGGGGTCTTGCCAAATAAGAGAATACCAAGAAACTTGCGGTCTCAAATTTTGAACATTATTCCAAATGTGTCTTTTGAAGAGAAAACCCTACAACTTCGATCGCCAATATGCCAAATTAAGATACATCTAGCAGAGATATATTTTTTGCGACAAAGCCCAAGTGAAAAATGAAAATGTTCGAAAAGAAATATAATCAATACATAAATTCGGTATTGGGTCAAAAAGGGAGTATCTGTAATTATAATGAAACAATTCAGGGTAAGCCCAACCAACCCATAAAGGAGATCTCAACAACAACAAAAACGCAAGTAGGCAACATACGATAATGCAGGTAAAGAAGATATGCATTATTAATTATAACTTACTAGAAATTTGATCCGCGGGATTAAAATTATATCGAATTTAAAATTTTGTTAATTTAATTTAATCATAAGTATTTATATTTAATTTTAAAATTTCTATTATTATACATAGGCTTGAGACTTTTACCCAAAACCCGAATTCGATCCGAGAAACCCAAACCTAACCCGAACCAAAAATTTTAAAAAACCCGAACAGTTTTTATATCTCAAACCCAAAAAACCCAAAAAAACTTTTAAAAAACCCCAAAACCCCGGAAAAAAACTGCAAAACCCGAACCAAAACTTTAAAAAATCCAAACGGTTTATATATCTCTAAAGCTGAAAAATCAGACTTGAACTCGAACCGAAACCTGAAGTCTCAGGCCTAATTATACTAATGATCTACAATATTTGTTCGTATAGTGATTTTAATTCTGAAATTTTAAAAGTAATGTTTTTAACTATCAACTCTTATTCGTACTATTACCTGATCCTAAATTTTATAAGTATGTTTAGAATACTATTTTCGATATATCCTTACTCGCTATAATTCTATCTTTTTCACATAATGTTTTCGCATATTTTTATATATAAAAATAAACAAAATTTTACACACAAAATTATAAATATATTTTTCATGAATATTTAGTTATTATTATTATTTTATTTCCAATTTTCGAACATTAATTATCATTTATTTTACTCGGAATTTTTATTTAAGTCTGAGAATATGAATAGGTAGCTTGAATGCAGAAACTGAAAAGTCATAAAACATTGGTTTTTTTTTGGGTGAATTAAGTAAATATCCCTAGTTAATGTAATAATAAAGAATGTAGGACTGATAACGTAAATTGAGATGAGTATATATTACTTATAGTGAGAACGGACAATATAGTCCTTCTAGCGCGAGTGGGGGTGAGTGGAAATAAAATCTCGGATAACGTATGTGGACAAAGCATTTATTGCCTGATATTGGGCGAGATATTAATTCACATAATCGAGGACTATTACCCTAATAACAATTTTATTGTTATGATAACAACGTTATTCTCATGATGATGTTAACACGTTAACAATATTAACGATAATATTGATGATAACATTGATAATCGAGTTAATTCAATTCTTATATAGTAAAACATGAAATTAACATGTTAACTTGGTTATCATATCATCAAATTTTTGTTTACCATGCTAACTAATATACATTTAGTTAGCAAACTTATAGTGTTAACCTTGTTATTGTGATAACAATCGTGCTAACTTGTTATCATTTCATTGAAAATATGAGTTATTCATTGACAAATTGTTAACCGTACAAGTTACCTATAATATATCAATAACAACTTAACTAACAATCACCAAAGTTACCGCTAATATGATTGTTATCCATCTATTGGTGTTACCGCCATCATCTTCACCACCATCACCATCATCTTCACCACCACTTTGACGTTCTGCTCGACACCAAATAGTTTTTCGTAAAAGAGCTCTTTCATCTGAGAAACTGTTTTCTGTTTCTTCTTCTCTTTATCTTTCGCCGGATACTTACCGCAAGCTAGCGCGGTAACGATTTTGAATTCGCGGAGCGAGAATCGAATAGGCTTACCTGCGAATATTATCCAGATCTCATTTTCTTTACTTATCTCTAGTTGGCGAGACAATAGAAACAGCCCCAAACCCCCAGACCAAGCAGGTTTATTCGGTAGATCCAGTAATTGAAACAAGATTTTTACGTGGTGTTTCAATTACCCACTCATATCATTGCGGTTTTAAGATGTCAATCCATAATGGAGCTAGTTTGAGGACAATTTCGAATGCAAGGAATAATCAAGTCAAGAGCAATAAAATGAAATGGTAACAAGTGAACAAAGACTAAAGCTTAAATGCAATGAAAACCTTAATATGCAAGCTAGAATAAATGCAAATCGATAGACAATATGCGAGAGATGAGAAACGAAATGAAAGGTGTTAACTTTGATGGTAAAAGGAAGGTCTTGGGATGAAGTTATTGATTACAAGTTCTTAGGGATCAATAAAGAAGTCTAGGGATGCTCAAAGAATGCTAAGTCCTAGGAAGAGAGTTCATGAAACAAGGCTAGCCCACTTCCGTGGTGAAAGCCACAAAGCCATCCTCGGAATCATAGGAGCTAACTTTCGGTTAGTGACTCCGATGGAGGCCAGCTTTAAGCGACAACCCTCTTAGTCCAGTGAGCTCTCCAAACAACCACTCCCGTGTGAAGGACAAGCTCACCTCTTTGCTGGTCGATCCAACCTCTCTCAAGGCACTTTCGGTGTGAGAGAGGTCTTAGATCAAGACCAAGATGATCAAGCAAGGTCTAGCCTTAAGCAAACCCAGCAAAGAAGGACTTTTGGAATGATTAAAAACCTCTAGACACTAGATCGGTCCCCAATAGCTTCTAATCTACCTCATCCCTCAAGACCCAAGAAGACTCACTCACTATCCATAATAAGAACACCAAATCCTAGAGAGGAAAGGGTCCTAATCATAAATAGAAAGAGAGATTAATGTGAGACTAAGCAAGATAAGAAGATTGCAAAAGGAAATGACCAAACTTGATTTAGATCCTTCAACAAATCTTACAAAACGAGCTTAGAGCTAAAACAAAGGTTTTTTTTGTTCTTGATAAGGAAAATTACAAGATAAGCTGTAAAGAGATTAGGTTTAAGGCTTTATATAGTTGGAGGAAATAGAAACCCTCAGTCAACTCATTTAAGTTGACCCATCTCCTTCCCAATTCGCACAGCTCCACTCTAGCACGGGTCAACTTCCTTCCTTTGGTCAATGCTCAGCTTTTGTTCGGCAAACAGGTTCCCAAGCTGTCTCACATCCCGTTTGCTCTTCATTCTTCACTCCCTCAACTTCTTCATTCCATTTCTTCCCCTCTTGTACCAAATGTACCTGATACAACTCCCAAATGCGCAACTAATGCAATGTAAGTCCTAAATGCCATGTGTTTGTACAATGCAAGAGATCTACACTAAAATGCTAAAGATATGAGCTAAAATATGAGTGAAACTAAATGGAACATGCTCCTAAAGGATGTAAAATACAGAGACATCAGTAATCGACCGAGAGGTGAGCGGAGGATGAAATTCACCTCACTGTCGTCTAGTGCTTGTTTGATTTCTTGTATAATACTCATTTTCTGATAGATGTTGACCCGGTGTCCGAAGGGTTTCTGTCCGGCTGCAATCAGTCGAGGAGGGAGTTCCATATGTGCCATCTTATGAACAAGTGAAAAAACTTCGTGAGTGGGAAATAAATTTCAGATTCGAGTATAATAAGCAAGATAATCAATCGAACAAATGATTTGGGCTTCCATATACCCGTCGAATCGGACACTATCGGTCACCGTAAATTAGCAACAAACGCTGTAAACCCTAAAGCGCCTTTCCGTTGTCTTTCGTTGTTTTGAATCTGTGGACCAGGAGAGTTGCGACAAAAGATAAAAAGTTTTAAAATGGAAACCCCCAAAAATCGAGCTAAAAAAAGGCTCATGTCGATTTAGTTTTCACAGCAGTGGTCCTACCCCCCGAACGCTTCATCAACGCGCTTAGGTTCCATCGCGTGAGAGGGTATTTTAGTTTATGTATTGTAAATAGTAGTATGCAAAAAGTGGTTAGAATGGGTGAACTAATTACTGCGTTATCTAGGGACATTTTGTACAATTTCCTTCTTTTTTTTATTTTTCAAGATGCCACATAGCAGCTCCAGAATCAACAGAAAAAGCTGAGGTATGAAGAAAGTTATTCTCCTTAGATAAGTATGTATCCGTTCGTTTCAAATATTCCTTTTTTTCTTTTTTCGTCTATACAACTTGAAGAAGAAATAAGCGATGTCTTTAGGTAACCGAAGATAATGTTAATGTTATTGGATTTATAAGATATATTAACCTCGTAACGGTCAAATTTGAGCTCATTTATCGAGATTGCTGTTTCAATATTTCCTTACCTATTCCCATCACGATTCACATGCACATACAAGTCCGTTTTAAAATGGAAATTTAAGTTTCTACTTTAAGTATTTACCAATTGCAACAAACAATCAGGAGGAAGTAGAGAACAAAGATATATGATAGTAATATTCAAGAATACAAAGAATCGGAACACATGTTTCTCCGTCGTGAGATTTAAATGCGATCCAAAGAGCAAAATTCTTTTTTTTCAGAGGCATTATTTGTAATCTTGTGTTTGTGGAATTTTGATTTGCATCACGTGGATGTCTATATCGGGTGAAAGAATTGAATAGCCGTTTATTAGAAAAAGAAAAACTTAGAAGAAAGTGCAGTATATCTCGTGGCCCTTTTTCTATCCATAGGAGTCTTATGTCAGAATTTGCATGTGACGAGCATTAATATTCCCATTCGTTCCAATATGAAACCCATATTTTGTTTCTTTTTTCTTACAAGCTTCAATGATATTCACATTCATGTTTTTAGCATAGTCATTCCAGAACGGAAACGGCCATTGTGATCTATCCTTTAATCACAAGTTCACAACATCAATGCTTACCCAAATTCGGTCATGAGTTGATAAAATGGAACGAGTTACATTTTTATTATTAAAAATACGTAGAAAGAAGTGAAAAATAAAAATGAAAAGAAATGGAACCCGACCAAAGGTGGAAATAGGGATCGAAGAAGATACAGTCAGCACGTGTTTTGAGTTTACAGATTCTCTTCGTGCAAAATTGAAAAGCCAAAAGAGAGAGTATGAGAGAGGTTTGACCGTTGACGCAAAAAGAGGCGCGGGTAAGCGGGCTAAGTCGGTCCCCTGCCGATACTCGGTACCTCGCTTTCGCACATCTCTACAGACACGTGTCAGTGGTCACGCATACCTGTTAGCCGCACGTGCCTCAACGTCGACGCAAGAAAAACCCCACAGCTTTTTGGTGAAGATTCATCTCTTTGACCTTTGCTTTGTTTCTTTCCTGCTTCATTGTCTTCTTCTACTATGAACTTTCATGTAATCACGATGCCCTCTCACTATTTATTTACCCTAGATCAAGTGGGGATATATATATGGACTAAAAGAAACGCCAGTGATAATTCATGGCAACTCATGGTGAAACATATGGGTTAGTGTAGACCGATTGCAAAGGTCATATGTTAACCCAAAAAGATACTACAATGTTAAACTTCTCTCACTGTACACGATGTTAATTTTGGGGGTTTGTATTGTGAGTATTTAATTAATAGAAATGTTATATATCTATCTTGTTCGGTACATGAAGGTTTGATTTGCGAAATAATAACAATCTGAGTGATATTTTGCAGTTTTATCCAAAATATTATTTACTTAATCTCCATTCCAAGTTAGGAATATGGGCTCTGAGCCCAATAAAACTGGCCCTACACAACCGTTAAAAGTCTGAATTTTATGGAACAACATAAATAAAATAATTAAGCATATAGTACTATTATTATTTTTTGACCAAAGGCATAGCATATAGTACTGTTAATAGGAAAAGAAAATACTTTTATAAAAAAGAGTATGACAAAAGAAAAAATAAAAGGATTAAAATTCGGGAGAGAATAAATGACCAAACGAGAAAAGAAAGAAACAACAAAAGCAGGCAAAATTGTGAGCACTAAAATAGCCAAACCAGATTACTGAGGTCTCTCCATGTGATTTCACATTCTTTCTTTCATCTTCATCTTATCCACGGCAGTAAAAGGAGAGAGATAAAACAAAGTTTCACCAAGCAAAAAAAAAGATTCATGGAAACATTAGAGGGATGTATTGAACTTGAGATTTATAGTGATTTACAGTGATTTCATTTTTAGATAATTTAGGATGATTTTAGAGAAGTTATGATTTTAATGAAATCACTCTAGAATCCCACCAAAAACTATGAGATTTTAGGTGATTTGTTTTTAACAAATAAATCCCACCAAATAACTATAAAATCACTTGAAATCACTTAAAATCCACTTCTAAAAATATTTCCAATAACACTGGATTTGAAAGTGTATTTTAAAATCACAAGTTCAATAACACTGGATTTTAAAAGAGGTTTTAGAATTTAAATTTGAATAACAGGGGATTTGTCATTTTAACACAAATCACCTAAACTCACTCAAAATACCAAATTGGATGTAGTAAGTTAGTAACTGAGTCTAATGCCCTTATAGAGAGATTTAATACGTTATATACAAAGTCACAAACACATAAATAATTGAGTTAATACTATTCCGTTATTGCTGGTGCAATTATTAATTATTTGATCTGAGCAAGTAAATTACATTTACAGGTGCAGAGAGAAAGAGGTCAGCGACTGAGATTTGCTGTGATGCGCATTTAAATCTCCTCTTCTCTACTCTCCCCACTTTCTGACTTTCCTTCTCTTGTTAAACTTCTTATTTTATTTTGATATTATGATGGGAAAATCCCAAAACAATGATGACTGATCCGATCTATTTTTGAAGTTTCAGTTTTTTTTCCACAGTTTTCGGTTTTGTTTTCTGTTAATAAACACCATTCATATATTCTTTGAAAACACATTGTCTAGAGATAATAAATCTCTCGCTGGTTACTTCTTTCCGAGGATAAAAGCTGGAGTGAGTGATCCTCGTTAATTTATACGAAGTCTTCAACATAATTTTCGATTGTTGGAACTTCTCTGCCACTGTATTTTCTTCAAAATCTCTAGATATTGCATTGCTTCAAAAATTCCAAATGTTTGATAAGATTCCTTGGCATCCAACCTAAAACCAATTGGCAATAGGTGGAGAGACCTCAGTCCCTTATATATCACTTAAGTCCCATCTAAACTTCCGATGTGGGATATTCTCACACACACTCTCTAGAGATTAAGGCATCATGGCCCATTAACCTCTACAATATCCCAATACCCCCCCTCGAGATAATGGCTTTTCTAGCCACCATCAATCCTAGGGTCGGGGGGTCGGGCCCTTTCTGGGCCGGGTCAACGAGAGTGTGTGGATCAGGCTCTGATACCATGATAAGATTCCTTGGCATCCAACCTAAAACCAATTGGCAATAGGTGGAGAGGCCTCAGTCCCTTATATATCACTTAAGTCCCATCTAAACTTCCGATGTGGGATATTCTCATACACTCTCTAGAGATTAAGGCATCATGGCCCATTAACCTCTACAATATCCCAATAATGTTATGGTATGGTTTATCAGAGTTATGGTCACGGTTCTAAAGATTAGATGGAAAGACAGCTTAACATTAAAAATTTAAAACCAAAGAAAAAAAGTCAGCTTAACACGATTACAGTGTCGTGTGTCTTCTATAATATGTATCAGTTTTGAAAGAGAAGCAGTCGATTTGAACAACAACTAAAAAACAGTCTACGCATTCCATTTCAAAAAAAAAAAAGCTTCACTACTTTTTTTTTACGTGTTTAATTTATGTGTTCTGCATATTTAAAAATCTTTTTTTTTTAACTGGACCAGATTAAATATAAAATTAAACCTACGATGGGTTGTGTTGTATAACAGTATAAGTGCTTGTACTAAATAAAATGCTTTTACAAATTCAGAATTTTTTAACTGTAGTTTCAAAGTACAAATGGTTTAATTATACAAACAAAATTATATTACTCGTACTTTCTAACTTTCAGAAATTCAGGTTTGCCTAAACCAGAACCTCCTAGTACTTTTAGCACTGTAAAATGTTGACAAAATATAAGCAAATAAATTTGGAATGAGAAAATCTGCGCATATCACAGATATTATTATTTACCTAGTAATTGTTAAAGTATATCTGGCTCCCAACCAACTTGCTGTTAAATGCATCGTCTTATACAATTCTGTTGTTGATAAAAAAAACCATAAATATAAATGAATGAAAAGCGAATGCCGTTGCTCTCTTAGGATTGTCGCCAGATATAAGTTGGATTATAAACTAACAACACTTGGAACATTTTCTAACAATATCTCGTTAAAGATTTCGTAATTTGTCTGGATTTTGTACTTTACATATGATTAATTTAGGTGTTTATTTTCGAATTCCCTAGCATTTAAACAACAACAACAAAAGTGGTAATGGTGGGGCAATCGAGGCTCAACAAGGCCCCGGGCAATACCGACTGCCACAACTCTCTGCATCCTCTTCTATTTATTTTTTTATTTACACAAAGAAAGACAAACCAATACAAAAACAAACAAATTAATTATCTAAATATTTTTCTTTTTCAATTATAGATCGATATATGTTTCTAAAAAATCCATTATAAATACGGAACCCTAACTCTGTTTTCCGTTGCTGCTGACTCAAAATCTCCGAACTCCGAGAAAATCTACAAATTCCCAAGTTTGTTTCTTTATCGCTCAATTCCTCACAATTCTTCATTTTCCAAGGAACCACAAGAAATAAAATAAAACACTCCTGAAGATCAAGATATTATCAATCTTCCTGGTTTGATCACACAAAGCAACCAAACAAAAATCAGGAAACAGAGATCTTTACATCAAATGGCGTCGTCTGGCCTGACTCGATCGGGAAGCGCGCAGCAGTTCCACCTAGATGAGAAGTGGAAACTGTCGAAGAAAGACGTATTCTACGGCGGCGCGTCGAGGATCACGCGTTCCTCGTCGACCTCTTCCTCCTTCAACGGCGGCCAGAAGACACAGAAACAGGGGAGATGCGCTTTTACGAGGAAGTGCGCGAGACTGGTCAAAGAACAGAGAGCTCGCTTCTACATCATGCGTCGCTGCGTTATCATGCTTATCTGCTGGAGAGATAATTACTCCGATTCTTAAATTCAACACAAAGCTCTCTCTTTACTCTGTTTTTTTTTTGTTCTTTCTCTGTTCTGAAACCGAAGTAGATAGATATGCTGACATGTACATAAAGGGTTCTGTTTATGTTTGGTTTCTGCTTCTTTAGATCTGTAAGTTTTATGTTTGAGCCTATGATTTCTGGAAAGAGAGGCTCTGGGTTCAGTGTGAGGAAGTTTTCAAACCAAATGAAAAATAACAAAAAAAAAATGTAAAATAAGTTAATACTAGTACTAAATAGTGAATTAGATTCGTCTTCCGACTTCTTCTGATGATTTGTTTTGTTTGTTGCTTTATTTTTTTTCTTCTTCTTGTACATTAATGATTTACTTTGACGATGACGACGATGAATGTGGCGTTTCTCTTTCTCTAAAGTCTAGAGAGGTAGAGAGAGATAAAAAGATTCCATTGGAACTGTTACGATTAAGCTATGTGTGGATCTTGTGTGCTCAGTCTGACAAAGTGAGTTTTTCTCTTTAATATAAATATTAATCAATTATGAGTTTTATTATTTATATGCGTGCATATAAATATTGTTTTGTTAATTATGATTAATATTTAAAGTTCCAGTCAGTCTCTATCAAGACTTGGCCAATTTAGACTTGTTCAATTTACGTCAAGAAATTAAAATGTGTTAAATATGATTACGACTTTCTTTATTCTTATACTAAAGATGGCCATATATCTAAGTTGGTAGCTTTTATTTCTGTTTTATGCTAGGACACTACAATTATTCTATTTTCGCTAAATTTAATTTGTAACAGGTTTCGATAGTTTTCTTCTTGTATTTACCATTCATATAAAACCTTATTTTTGTAGCACTAAACCCATATTATTTGTACTAAAGAGTTTTTAAAATCTAATTTACTAGGGTAGTTTTCTCGTGAATTAGTAAAAATAATTAATTAAATAATTAATACTTCACATGGGAAACTAACAGCTGGGTTTCCCGTAGTTTCTTACCATGGGCATCTCTGCATTGCAGAGATATCATATGCATCTGACTCCTTTACTACTAACTTATATATTTGTATACATTTTTAACTTATGTGACTATATATAGTGGTATATACTGTATATATTTATTGGAAACAAAACGAAATTGACAGTATTTTTAGAAATTCCTTACTATTTTTTTTTGTTTGCTAATGAATTTCTTTACTATCCGACGCTGTTTATTTTATTTACAGGTAGTTAATTGAGTCAGAGACTACATATGATTTGGTACCAAATCAGTACACTATGCAAGTCTTTCCATTTACAGTTGAGCTTACCACTTTAGGTTATTGGACTTTATGATACACATCTGATATATCATGCTAAACAAGTCGATAAATCAATATAATTGTCACCGAAATAAAATTCAAATGATGTATGTTGATGTGACTATTGAGGTTTATAGAAACATAGACTTCTATTATTCGGAAAATGGTTCTGTGAAATTTATTTTACTGTTGAAATATTAGTATTTATATTTCTTTTTCCAACTAGCTTTTATTTTTATTTTTTTTTAATCGGGCAACCAAACAGAAACAAAGACACCTCTGAAGTCTGAACGAAGCCAAACCAAATTAAATAAACTATTGTCAATTTTAAAAAGTGTTTACAAACGAATCACTCAAACTGAAAACTTACACATTTTTTTTTTTTTTGCTTAAGAACATACAAAATCGTTGAAAGCAAGTCTAGAACTGAAATATTCTCCATATTTAACTTTCGTTCTCTGAGTATAATTGCAAAATAAAAAATATTTTGGTTCATCGTTTTTCTTAAGTTATGAGTTGAACATGTGATTCTATATTTCGGAAATTTCATTTCGTCTTTGACTGATTAATGAATCAATGACCACACTCTTTTTTTTTGATGTTCTTCAAAGTTCAAATAGCTAGGCAATGATTATGAAGATAAAATTTAGCATGCCCAAAACTTTTCACCATGCCGCCACTAAAATTTTTTAGGTCTTGTGAATAAAAATCTAACTAATACTAAAACCCAAATAAAAACTACCATTATCCAACAAACTTGAAATATTATTTGGATTTTCTTTGGGTTTATACTTTATAGAAAAAAAAAGCCGTGTAATGATATTTCGGGAGGATATTTTACAAAAAGAGTCAAACTCTGGTAGCATTTCCCTTTTTGAAAAGTGTTTAAAGAAAAAAAAATATTCCATTGGCTCGAGATCGAGAAGAAATATATTTTTAAAAAAATTTGGCAAAGAAAAGGCGTATATTAGCCATCCCCACAGATCCAAATGATATTTCTTTAATGATTGAAATTTTTTTGATTGTTCATTAGCATGCTTAATTTGGATTATTATAGACATATCCGGAGTTCCGGACAATTCCATTTGACCTCCTTTATTCTTTCGTGGCCGTCTTGTTTATTTAATTTTGTCGACAATTATTGAGGATTATTAATTTACTATTCTGTCTTTTTATCTCAAATCCCAAACTAATGAAAAAGCGTAACTAATGCGCGTTATATTAGATGCGTTCTCTTAAGCAGTAGGAAATGCTACTCCATCCCACATAATCAAAATTTACGGAAATTTTTTGAGTCAGAATCAAATGGTCATAGAAGATTAAATTCACTCATTTTAATTATGTAACAAGATATCAAATTATTCTTAATTAGTATCTTATGATATACAAGGTGAAAAAGAAAAAAAAACTACCACTCACGCTGATGGGTGATATACAATTGGCGAACAAGAATTGGAGTGAGGCGACATATATGAGTGCCATTTTCTTTCTAATTTGCCAGCCAGTGTTCCAAATTTCATATTAGTTTCATATTTTTCTTCAAGAAGAACCAAATTGAAATCATTTTAACTATTCAAACCGTGCATTCATCATCAATCAAAAGGTATTTTAAACTGCTATATTCAACCGCCGAAGAGCATATTCATATGTTTAAGTTTGATATACAGAAAAACTATAAATATTTGGTACTGTCTCCCGTTAGAGAATTTGGTAATGTGTAACTGTAGTAAAGATTAATTATTTTAGCCGACCCGACGGAGTCTTAGCTAGTTATATGTGGTTAATAAATTAAACATATATAAAGAAAAAGGCCGAATGCCAATCTCAAGGTCTAGAAAAAGGGTAACCTCGATCCAAATCATTCTTGAAATAAATACAAAAATGTAACATAAATAGGCATTAGGGTCCATGTTTGGTCAACAATCACATCCGTGACACGCAAGCCTGAATAATAGATACAAACTATCTAAATGATTCCAATACATGATCTATAACTCCATATAGTAAAGAACTAAAGATCGATGCGTATTGCCAAACTAGCGGATATTTAGAGAAGAAATAAAATAATCGAGTTCCAGAAAGGGACATATCGCAGGAAACGAGTTCAACATATTACGTAAAATATTACAAAAGCAATGTGATAAGTTAGACGAGCACAAGAAGAGACATAGACCTCTATTATCCCTTTTTCTATATTAAAAGTTTCATTATTATGTATCACCATCTTTTTTGTTGCGATTTGTTATTTGTAATTTTGCAACGCTTAAATTATTATTGCTACGATAATCGACAAATCAGGTCCAATGGCAAACATGCAACGAGTATGTGACGTGTGTATGAAACTATGAATGGACATATATGAGTCGGCATATCTCTTTATCCATTTTAACGTGAGACAAAAATAAAAGTAGGTAACGAAAGAATCAAAATTCAAAGAACCGAAATCAGTTTCTTTTTTCTTTTATAACAATGGAAAGCTTTTTAGTTTTTGGGAGAGATTTTATGGGTCTTTGATAGCATCACATGAACAAATATGGATACCCACCAGCATCTGGCATGACTTGCGTCTCCTTGATATGCTTTGTCTTTTTATGTACCCCAATACGTCTACTCAAGTAAAATAGCATAAAGTTCAAAAAGAAAAACAAAATAATAGAGACTTCAGACAATTATAATAAATTTCAAGATGTAGAGATGTTTGTTGAGTTTAGATTTCAGTTGTTCCCGTTAATTTAAGATTGAGGTTCCACTTGAGGTAATTCGTTATCATAAAACAACGCGATAACAATGAAAAAAATTGGCCATTATGTATGATTTCAGATCAAACGTTAAACAAAAATGACATGCGATACAACCAACTGTACGTCTCTACATAACTTTTTAACGCAAAATCAGTTTCTTAATTCATTGATTCAAGATTGGAACCAATGCAGTCACAATGCAAAACATCTGAATAGCACTACGAATATACATATACACCATTTCTTTGATCCGTTGTCGTTCCAAAAAAATCTGCATGCAGGCTTGTTTCTGGTCTCTTGGAACTAAATTGATCATGACATTTTCACACTAATTTAGATAAAGTTGAGATAGTAATTTTAGTGATAACATAAATTATCGTTTCAGAATTCATCTTGGCTCTACTGGTATAAACTCCAAATGTTTTCATTTTGAGGAAAGAAGGTGAATAAAAAAAAAATAGATTCGTTTCGAAACATTTATATCTGTATAAAAAAAATTAATTATCATATCAAGTGAAACTGAATCTAAACATAAACCGAACCTTGAAGACAATAATTGAAAGGGTTGGGGGGACACCTCCAATTAGAGTCTCCAACGACATTTATAGGCAAAGCCCAATCTTATAATATTGACATAATCCTCACTAATTTAATATTCTTATTAACTGGAGCAATCCTTAATACCTTATCATCCCTACATCATGGTGGTGGGTATATATCTATACATGACAAAATTAAAGGGAAAATTGCATTTTAAACCCTCAAGGTGAGACATGATAGCACTTTAAACCTCAGAGGTTTAGGTCTAGCACTTTAAACTCTCAAAGTATTTTTGTTAACACTTTTAACCACGAAAGTGGCAGAGTTGGTCGCGCCGCCACTCGACGGGACGGAACAATTGACGACGTAAACGGAACAGTTAACTGGCGTTATTTTTTTTTTAAAACGTGTTTTAATGTTAACTCGAGTTAATTATATGTCGGGTTAAAAAAACCAAAATCGATTTGGGGATTAGGGTTCTAGAGAAAAAAGAGAAACAATCGCAGAGAGAGAGAAACAGAGAAATCGACGAGAGATTGAACGATTTCACGTGGTAATGGGGTAAGGGTTTAGTTCTTCGTCAATACTAGTCTCATCATGCTGGTTCTTATCTGCTAATTGAATTCATTTAGCTTTTTCGGATTTGAAGTTTAAACTCAAGATTTCTAGGTTTACAATTATCTGGATGTGTTCGTCGAAGTTCTGCTTCATAATCCCATAGCTTACCAAACTGAGTGGTTTGAGCTTCCAAGATTTGGTTCAGAGCAATGCGCCTCCCTCTTTGACACTTTGATAATGGAACTACAATGTTGTATCGCTCTTTGATGGTGTCTTTGATGACTGACGCTTGCAAGTTTATGTTCCTCCTTATCTCTTCCCTAAACAATCCTGCGATTACACCTTGCTTCAACATGGAGACTCTGCTTGACTTCATGTGATTGTGATGCATATGACAGACTTTGACCATCCACTTGTTTATAGGCGGTTCAAACGAACAATAAACCCGAAACTTACAGTTTTCACCGCAGCAAATAACACCTATCCTGTTCGCTTCAGACCTTGCCATTTTCACATCATACTGCGTCTTCAGTGAGTATCGAAGTAACTGGTCCTTAAACTCTAAACCACTGTTAAACTTTTGAAATAACCAAATATAAGGCTCCTTATCAAGGTCTCCATGATACTGAGCCCTTTTTCCTTTCCTCTTCCCTTTTGGATCATCCCATTGTTCCCACTCTTCATCTGTGTCTAGTGGTGTATCTGGATAATGAGCATGCTCCTCTATCACACGGTCTTCGTCACTGTCTTCTGCTTCCCTTTCGGCAGCCTCTTGCTCATCTAAGTTCTGATATGCTTCCTTCACTGGTATTGCATTTGTACCTTCCTCAAAAACAGCTGTAAACCTATTGTCATTACCACCATTTCCAGCATCTTGCACGACATCATCTCCATCATCCATATTATGTTGACTCTGGTCAGGAGCCACATTCTCATCTGCCAAAGGTGCATCTCCTGCTACAGCCGCAGTCTCATCATGATCAGATGCCAAATTGTTTACCATTTCATCCACATCAGCAACCTCTTTCTCATATATTTCATCCTCAGATAGTTCAGGTTCTTCATCCTCCTTTGGCCTGTCAACTTCTTCATCACTGTCAGAAAAACTATCTTCTTCTCTCTCTAGAAAATTGTTAACAGTAACATCTTCCCCTTCCACACGCTGGCTGGTTACAAGAAAATTGCTAGCAGGAGGCTCACTGTGTTCCGTGCAATCATGCTCAATAAAAACCTCAACCTCACCTGCTTCTTTTGCCATACATATCAGAAGGAACAAATCTTCACGATCCCACTCATTCACATAGTCAACCGTCTTCATCTCATTCCTTATTTTCTTGTACCAGATGAACCTAATCGGTGCATTAATCTTCTCTTCCTGACTACTGAATTTGAAGAACCTTGCCCATGATATGTCATACAGTTCCCAGCTTACAACTTTCACTCCCAGTTCGCCAATGTATTTGTAATCCTCATCTTCTCTGATCATGGTTCCACCGAAGTGAATTGTTATTTTAGCCAGCGTACTGTCTCTGTAAAATAACAAACATGCAAGAATCGTAAATAAGCATAGAAGAATTTGAATAAACAACTTAAGATTTCCCTAAACCCTAAACCAAATTTGAAAATCCTATACATTTTGAAACCCAAAACCAACTCGAGAATGAAGATTTTTTTTATGCAAATCCCGAATGAAGAATTTCTTCATTGTTAAAACGACAATGATATTAGAAAACTACAAGGATCGACACGACTCTTACCCCATTTTGACTTGAAAGCATCCGAGCTCCTCCAAATCTCTGTGATTTCTCTTTCTCTTTATGTCTCTGCGATTTTACTTTCTCTCACGAACCCAAAATCGATTTGGGGGTTTTGATTTTGATTTCGACCAGAAAGCATCCGAAATCGTTCAATCTCTCGTCGATTTCTCTGTTTCTCTCTCTCTGCGATTGTTTCTCTTTTTTCTCTAGAACCCTAATCCCCAAATCGATTTTGGTTTTTTTAACCCGACATATAATTAACTCGAGTTAACATTAAAACACGTTTTAAAAAAAAAATAACGCCAGTTAACTGTTCCGTTTACGTCGTCAATTGTTCCGTCCCGTCGAGTGGCGGCGCGACCAACTCTGCCACTTTCGTGGTTAAAAGTGTTAACAAAAATACTTTGAGAGTTTAAAGTGCTAGACCTAAACCTCTGAGGTTTAAAGTGCTATCATGTCTCACCTTGAGGGTTTAAAATGCAATTTTCCCCAAAATTAAATACACCTAGAAAATTTCCCTTCTTCTCATTTTCTACACGGAGAAGATTTTGAAAAAATTAAATACAAAATGTAAAACCTACTTTGGAAAATCCGAAGAATACACATAATTTTCATTTTCCGCAAAAAAAAAAAACAAGCCAAATATTTTATTTTATGTTTTTGGCCAAATATTAATCAGATTTAGGACAGTTTTATGTTTTGATGTTGAAAAACATAAAATAAACTCTTAATTACAAACAGAAACTGACTTGAGCATGCGATCTTAAAAGTTCAAACATAAAACAAATTTATACATTGCTTGATCCAACTTGTATAGCCCAACGATTATTCAGCCACAAGGCCTACTGTAACCAAAACGTTTGGGCCGAAGAACCCACTTAGCATGGGTTTACGCGCGTGTCGTCAAGAGACTCAAGACATACGATTCTCTCCATTCAACTCATGAAAGACTTAAAATAATTATACTTTTTGAGTTTTGACTCGTCTAAACAAATATATTGGAATGGATATATCGTGGGACGTAACGTAATGCGAGTGTGCGAAGTTATGATCTTTGAAATAAAGCTAGTCGCAAACCAGGGAAAAACATTGACAGATTACGAAAATATTTATATGTTTTCGACTATCGACATATAAAAAGTTTGAAGATTTGCTATACTACACTTTCCCACAAACAGAAAAAATCTACGAAAAACACATCGTATATAAACTACTTGTCACACAAAAATATATTAATGTAATAATGTGGTCTAGAAGATATTTCCCACAGAGCACAAAAACACAAATTATCAATCTCGCGATCCGAGCCGTTGACTGGCATGATCACATCTGACGTCAGCGCCAAATCCAACCCTCGATTTGGCAAGATCAAACTCCATCCACACGTTCTGCTGATGATGATGACCAATCACAAATGACTCTATTCCCAGGAGATCGGAGTTACCAAATGTGAAGCAATACACCTCATATTTCCCTTCCGACCCGGCTCCGTTTACCCGGTACAACAGCTTCTGACCCGACACGCTCATCTCCGCGCCACGAAAGATTAAACTAACAACGGGCAAACCCGAGAAATTGGGCCTGGTTAACGACCCAACCCGGTAACACAGGTCCATGGTCCCTTGGAACACGAAATTTGGGTCGTCTACAACTCTGAGTACCGATTTGGTTTGCGCAATAAACTCGGTTTTTAAGGCGGTGTAAACCGGACCCATCAGGAAAGTAAACTGTGTACCTGAATCCACCATCGTCTGACCCGCCCCGGTATGGTCCGGTACGAACACGGATTTGGGTAAAGTCAGTAGCTTCGACCCGACCCGGATTCCTTCTAATTGGACCGTGTAAGCGACCCGGTCGAAATACGGTAACGGAACTGTTTCGAGTATCATAGGCGTGTATTGGATTGGACCGAGCCACGAGAAACTCGCGTCACCGAGAAGCAAAATACCGGAGGAATCCGAACCGGAGATGCAGTACGAGAATTTAGAGAAACCCAGCTGGTTAACGAACGATAAAGATCCCCGGTTCATTCCCATTAATCCGGTTGATTTTGCATCCTCCTCCGAATCGGAGCTTAAACCTGAGTCCATGCACCCGAATATGGTACCGGGTCGGGTCGAAGACCCAATTACGAAGGTCTCGTGAGCTAAGTTGCCTTCGATTGAGGTAGCGTCAGCGTAGGAGATTGCCACGTGGCAGAGGTGGGTCGTCGGATCGCATGAGGCGGGTATGGGCAAATCCCGTGTCCGGGTCCTGCAAATTGGCGATGAGCAAGGTAGGGGCGAGTACGAAGAGGACTTAACCGGGTCAAATACGGATCCTAAGTTGGGAAATTTCTTGCAGTGAAGCCATGAGAGCTCGCTTCCGGTGTCAAGTACCATCGAGATGTTTTGCGGTGGAGAGCCGATGGAGAGAGAGACGGTGAGAGTGACATTATGTCTGAAAGAAAGTTTGTCTGAAGGAGACTGAGGAAGATTCTGAGTTTTGAGAGAGAAGAGGAGCGTTTGATTTGAAGAAGATATCTTGCAGAGCGTGAGAGGGAAAACGAGAAGTAGAATTGAAATTCGAAGAAAGAAACTTGAAAGAGATGATGATGATGAAGCCATCGTACAAGTCTTGACTCTTTGTTACATACTCGACGTCTTTAAATATTGTCTTTCTTGTTTTTACCCTCGATTTCTTGATTACGAAATGCCCGGTTTGTTTCGGTTTACTCGAATCTTTGAATTTTTAGGTGGAAAAGTATTTGTGTTAAATCCAATGGCCAAATTTTCTTGGGAAACTACAACAATACTATTCAGAAATCATAATCTTGTGTAACAATCATTTCACGAAGAGCATTACGGGTTTTGTGTTGTCAATTTCATTTGAATATTTTTAGGGTTTTAGAGAGTGTTAAGTCTCGAGACAAAGACAAGTTAGTGCCTTAGTGGAGGAGTAGGTCTTTTTGGCTGTCTTTGTGGGTTCTGTTTGGTCTCCGTAGTTTCCATCAACTTTGTTTCTACTTTCTTTGTGTTCCCACTTTCTACGGGATATTGGTTTTATTTTATTTTTCTTTCTGTTATAGGAAGAATTGTTTAATGTTGTAATTATATCATATTTTACTATATTTAAATCAAAAGAGAGATATCGTGTAAAGGTCTATTTGTTAAAATGCAATAACCGACCTCACTACAAGAAATTACAAATGGTGGAATTGTTCTTTTTGTTTTTGATTGATTTTGTTAATCTTTTAAGGCCAGTCTAATTTTGCAAAGTTGTTACAGTATGATTAGAATAGAAGGTTTAGCAATTTGACCAAAGCACCTCCCTAATATAACCCACAACCGACATAATACAATACTTTTTGAATAGTAGTATTTGTTACCATACGTGAAAAGATGCCGTCCAAATTTCTACTATTCGATGAGACCGCAAAAACATTGCGGTTAAATAATAGTTTTTACATAAGAATTGGTAATTGTGTTTTGTTTTTGTTCTGTTTTCCTTCCATATGAATAACAAAAACTGTGTTCTATCTCATTTCGTCCCGACCACGTACTGTCTCATCTTGTTTCCCATCACCTAACTAACCTACAAAAAGGTCGTAATATAACATTGCTGGTGTTGCCTTGGTCTTTGCAAACTAAGTAAAATATCGCATTTTCTTATCCGGTTTGGAGTCCGGATCATCCAAAGTTGTTTAAAAAACAGATAATTTTCTAATATTAAATTGCACAGTAACTACAAAAGGTTTAGGATGGTCGTAACACGTCAAACCGAGTCGTGCTTGCCTTATAGTATATTTAAGGAAAAAAGAAAGTTGAATTATATATTGTAATTTTGCAGAGTTTGTCAAAGTTAGCGAAAGGTGGAAGATGAAATCGGCCAAAAAGTTTGTCAAATGTATGCTGGAGGCAACCCATTCGTAAGTCTTTCCCAATTCTCACCAACTCCTTCCTGTTGTGTTACCAAATAACTCAACGTCCCTTTCCTAATTTCAACCATGTACAAACAAATATATTTCGGTGTTTGGACAAAAGAGTCTCAACTAATAAAAGTATAAGAGTTTACAGCTGCAAGGTGATACTATTTTAGTGGTCAAAACTACACTTAAATCACTACCGATGCCAAGGTCTTGACAAAATATAAGTATATAACTCATAAAATCGAAGAAAATGAACATCATTGAAAAGAAAAAGTTGCAACTTAAGTAAGTATTTTATATATGTATTTATCAATCATCAATTGAATTATGTTATTTTTTATAAAGATCATTATTGTCTCACTACGTTATAGATTTTTTCTTAAAGATTTCCCATCTCCCGCAATGGACGATCGATTTGCATGTGATACACAAGGTTAACCTTGATATGCTGAATTCTAGACCCGTTTGTCACATAAAACTGATAAGTGATTTATATATGCTTCTACAATTCCCACGCAGCATTTTGGTGAGATAATTTCAAACATCTTCATCGCAAGACACTAAAAGTGCATTCATGGTTGAGGCACTGTAGACTTACGAAGATTGATGTCTCATTTCCAATTTAATACTATCAGTGGAAGTTATTTCCTTTTTTGAGTTTTTGATATTTTTAGAATTTTTAATAAATAAGAATAAGATTTTATACACTTTGGCATTGATTGATTAAACTGAGGTTTCTATTTATTCAGATACTCCTTTATTCGTGGTATTATAGAAACCATTGTCTTGAATATTCAAAAATTCAACGAAAAAAAATATTATCGACGATCGTCAAACAACCAACACCAAGGAAATAAAAACGAATTGTAGAAGTAAAGTCAACCTGACATAAATGCGTTTTTTGTATTATAATGTATGCAAGGCCAGACAATTGCGTATGGGGGACCATATTCTTCGTGTTTGTAGTGTATTGTGGTCTAATAGACTAATACGATTGAAATGAATAATCCAATATTTAGTTACGAGTGTGAAAATGACTGAAGCAAATCAATAAGTTGCGAGTAGCTATGTGAACTAGTTTGTCCCATTTACAGTAGTACCTCCTCATTCGGCTGCCAACTAAATTTTTAAAATAAAGTTTACGAGTTTACTATTTGGATTTGCTTGCATGTATGTTAGTAAACTTACTGCTCATGTACAGAGATTTCATCATCGCAAAATTCATGGTTTTTATGTGTGAGCTAAACCGGACCTGTCCTGAGGCAAGGTTGAGCAAACTCATGTTTTAGGACTGCTCTCGAAATTCATAAAAGTTTTAGGGGCCTCAAGTGAAAATTATCTATCGCTATCACTTTCAGATAGTACTAATAAAGCCCAAGTTATCTTAAACTGTTAAACAATATAGGTCATGACAAAATCGTTACCAGGTACTATACATTTACTCCCACTTATCCAGCCACTAGTAACTGAAAGCAAACATCGACATTAAACTCTATGAGATTAAAAATGGAATTGTTGTTGTTGTCATGTTCTCTCTCTGAAAAATGTGATAAATAAACGAAAGAGTTTAAATAATTGTTGATGTTCATGTTCTCTCTCTTAAGTTTATTCTGTTTTGTGTTTCTACGTTCCAGGTTTCTAAGTGAGTCAACTGACATACACAAGACCAAAACAAATCTTCTTGAATCCACCAAAGATAGGAACTTTCTCTTTTCATTTGTTTTCTTTTGTTTTGCCTACATTTTCTTTGGTACGCTCAACGCCTAAGAGAGATAGTATCATCATCAAAAACGATCTTCATCTCTCTTACGATACCAAGAGAAAAAAACAAGCTTCAATAAAACGGAGCGAAGAAAAATCTGATTTTATCTTTCTTTTGTGCAAGAAAGAAAAGATGTCGAAAAGTACACATTACAATCGAACCCCTTTTTTTTTAATATATATATATATTTTTTAAGAAAAGATTACCTATATCTTATAGGCTATAAGTTTTACAATCGAATTGTTACATGAAAGTCACTGGAGACGATAAATTAATCGAGGAATTGAAAAATGTGCTGCAGAATAAGAATATTGATGATCTAACTCAAACATTGCCTACAAAAACCAAAGCCTTTGTCACATATTTTAAAGTTCGTCCCATGAGAAACAATATGGACGCAACCCTCGGTATGATGCTCTTTTATGTCCCTCCATAACATTTGGTAACTATTGAAAACTGTAGACGAAACGAGTTACTTGAAGCAACACTATTTGAGAAAGAAAAAAAACTTATTGTCTAAATCAACTGTTTTTGATTTACAGAACTTGTTAGATGCTGAATAAGGGTTTTAGAGATGTGTTCAACTAATTATTCTAGCTAGTAGCTACCATGATGTGCGAGTGACTAGTGTTTTCTACCTATTGGCCTTATGGTAGGGTGTTGATAATCCATCTGGAAAACATGATCATGAGTGATGACCAGAAACAATTGTTTCATCTTATAAGAAAAGTTTTATCATCTCTTTGGGAGAGAGAGGTTTTGTTGAGACCTGAATTCGCGTTTTCTTAAGATATGATGGATTTACAAAACCCAAAAACGCTCTGCATATTAGGTAATCTTTTATATGATAGAAAACAACAAAGACCCAAAAACAGTTTCAATACTTGCGACAGAGTAATGCTAGTGCATTGACATAGCAAACACAAAGGGCATACACAAATCTATATAATGAAAAATAATAGCTAACCTACAAAGGCCGTCTCCAATAATCGACTGCATTATCAGATGCGTTGTATAACTCTATTATTATTGCCTTCTTTCACGTTTTCTGTAGTTACTGTCCACACAATAATTGTTCCCTTAAAGATTCTCTAGCCTCTAGCCTCTAGCCTCTAGGTCTCATATCATTTTGTTCTGTGACTTCTTCGGAGTTCGAAGATTATATAGCTGTTCAATTTTGGCAACATAACTCTGATTGGCTGTGGAAATAAACCATGAGTTAAATAACATATAAAATGTTGTCAGCATTCTAGATTGTTAACTGTACGATAAGTTTTAAAAGGGTTAGGCCACGATTATGTTTTTTTTTTTTCCGAAGAAATATTGTGATTAGTAGATTCAACAAAATCGCAGAATCATTCAGCTATTCCATGTATTCACAAGGCCAAAACAATCATTAATCTCCTCCAAAATCCATTATCCGATAAATATTATCTACACTCTCACTTCACTAAACGACTAACGATTTCAACTATCAATCTCACTTCACCACTCGATTACCTAAAACTTTTGTATCGATTCACTCGGATAGATTCAAATTTGTGGGAAAGAATATAATCATTACACTGACAAAACAAAAAATATAATCTTAAAAACGAACAAACGAAAATAGAACGGTGTTTTTTTTTTTTTTTTTTTTTTTTTTCATGTGTTGTTTACCTGAGGGCGATAATTCTAGTTTTTATCACGCTAGCCAATTTCGTCTCCTTGAGGACGACGACGCAGTATTGAACAGAGAAAACGACGACCTGCTCCTACGGGTAACCCGTGATCTTGACCCGGACACTGATGATGTTACTGCAGCTATGGATCCAGATGACCCGCTGAAACATCCGAAGAGTCTCATGATCCGACCCGCAAACCCACCCGCTCTCTCTGTACTACTTCCATCTCTTCCTCCTCTTCTCGAACCCCACGCTACTCTTCTCGGAAGTCTCTCGTCACCGAGTCTTCCACCGTCAACCTCCGTGTAAACCACCGGCATCATTCTATCTCCTCCTCTCCATCCTCCAGGGATTCTCCCCACTGCGAATCCTCCACCTGGTAACCTCCAAATCGTGAGTCCAGCCGCAGAGTCTTCCTCTTCCTCATGTGCTACTACGGCGGAACCGGCGGTGGCAGTTACAGCAGCAGCACCGCTTACGTCGGTGATATCCTCAGCCGGTAGCTCGTGGCGGCAGACTGGACAAGAGTTTCTAATTTCAAGCCATGGAAGGATGCAGTCGGGATGGTAGATGTGGTTACACGGCATCTCGCGAGCAGCGGATTTCAAAATGAAGTTCTCTTTGCAGACTGCGCAGTGAGATTGAGAATCCGATTGAAGATGAGTCGGATCGATTTCGATCACCGGCAAAGCTTCGATCGCCGATTTAGAAGCCGGCGGATGCTCACACGAACGGTTGTTCCGATTCGTATTAAGCTCGATCTGAGAGATCTGATCTAATAACCGATCGAATCCAGAACCTAGCAGAAACTCCGTCATACTCGGCGGCAACGGTCTAAGACCGGAATCTGTACCGTCATCGTAATACATCTGGAAAGAAGACCGATCTAAACCTTCGGAAACATCGGAAGGACCAGATCCACGGAGAACAATCACCGGATTAGGAGACCGGTTGCTCCGCGTTCGTGTAACGGTGCCGGAGGCGGGAGACGGACTGTTCTCAGCCGTGGAAGCGTGCATAGAGGAGGTAGAAGAAGGAGGGAATCTGGTAGGGCTGCGATGTTGACTAGTAACACGGTGGAAAGAATCGGAAGGTGTGAAATCAACAGGCTCCTGGATATGCTCGAGGAAGCCGCCGTCGCAATCAGGGCAGGAAATGGAATCGGCGATCCAGACGAATCGGCTACAGCTATAACACCAGTAAGATCCAGAAGCCATGGGAATAGGGATCTGAAAGGGGGGGGGGGGGGGGGGGGGAATCAAAATCTTCAAGAAGAAGGAGAAGAAGAAAGCAACATCTGGAGATTTTGATTGACTAAAAATTGAGTTTGCGAGGATAAACGGTGAAGAAGAGGAGAGAGAGAGAGAGACAATGAAGGCGGGTCCTGGATTGTCTTAACAACAAGGATACAGAATTGGCGTGCACTAACCGTCCTTTTCGTGTGCTGTCACGTTCTCCTTCTCATCCCTCTTTTTTTTTTTCGGTTTCAATTTCTTTCTTATCTCAGCGTTATGTTTTTTGGTTCTCAACTGTAACCCCGAATTAATAACTTATTTATTACCAAAAAGGAAAAAGCAACGGGTTTTTATTTTTTAACTTAAAAAAATCTTACACTTATGACTTATGAAAGTAAAATAAAGTTATTAAGAAATTTAGTATAGATGTTTCGATATTTAAACATTTAAAAAGGAAATTCTGAATTATATTACTATATATGTAGTTGGATATTGAGTTGAATATTTTGAGGAAAATATAATTATTTATGAAAGTGAGATTTCTTATTCTTTACGAATTTCATCATTTCTCTTTCCACTTTGTTGTATGTTCCCGCCAGTCATAGCAGTGAAGCCCATTCTACTTAAAGAGTTAAGCCCGAAATACAAAGAAAAGCCCATTACATCATCTAACTTTTAATCCCAAGAATAGTGGTGAATCATCCATCAATCGCAGAGTAATAATCAATCAATCCTTCTTTCACTTTCTTGTTCCTTCAATTTTGGAGCCGACTTGATCATTTGCAGGTGCGCTTGCTCTTTCCTTTATAACATCTTCTTCTCCGTTGCAGATTCTCTTCTTGCCTAGCTGTTCCATTTGATATATGTGGTATGAAACAGCTCAGATCTCGTTTGTGAGCCAGAAATCGAAACATATTTGCATATTTAGATTTTTTTTTGTTCCTGAAGATTTCTTGTTTGAGTTTGAGTGTGTGATCCGTGTTGCTCATAATTCAGTGGAATATCTGATTTAAGTGTCGTATTTGTTTTCCCAATGTCAAAAGCAGAGTCAGTTTCATTTTTTCTTCTCAATTTCCAGAATCTCAAATCTCTGGTTCTATCCAATGGCTCATCATATAGAGAGATTTAGAATTTTAGACTATTCGAATCATTCTCTTCCACAGTCACTATCTCACCAGCAATCTATATTCGAATCATCACAACTTTCTCTAGGAAGAGATTTTTAATTGTTGACAATATATGATGTTTAATCACATGCTTTTGCCAACATTGCAAAAGTTTTTTATTTTTAAACTCTTCTCTTGTCGATTTTCTGATTCATATCTGATTGTAGCTTTAGCTTAATTGTTTGTTATGTTGTTGACAATGAAATCTTGTTTGGTGTTTTGGTCTTTTGTTAAAGAGAGAAGAAAAAAAATGGGAGCTGCGAAACTTTCAGGGATGCAAAAGCAAGTGCTGAGTCTCTACAGAGGATTCTTAAGAGCAGCTCGTTCAAAGACAACACAAGAAGACAGGAAGAGAATAGAGGACGATCGGTGTCGACGGAGTTCCGGCAGAAATCGAAGGAGGTCGACCGCAAGAATTTCCAGTACATAGAGTATTTGCTCCGGTTAGGTACTAAACAACTCGACCAGCTCAAAAGCCCTGATATGGTGAGCATCTCCTCCATCAAGGTCGTCACATCATCTAAAACCTGATCATTTTGTTTAGTCTCAGCCTTTAAGCTTACTTGCTCAACATATTGTTATGTAGTAGAATCATAGATAACAAAAGAGAGAGGAAGCTGATACATATACACACAAAATATGTGAATCTACTAATAATATCCCATCAAGTTAGAGTTTGGAGATTGCAATCATTCAACTTGTGATGACTGATGAAGAACAACTCTTTGTAAGGAATTGAAACTAGAGTTTTGTTTCCATTTTAATTTATTTGCTGAAAAAGGGTTGAGAAATGGTTTATGACAAGGCAATTTTACAATAATCACTGTTTGCACATGATCATAAAAAAAAAAAAGGACAAGAACCAAATCCACTATTACACAATGAGTAAAAAAACCCAAAAGAGACAGTAATAGAAAAACAGGAAATTTAATATAGAGAAAGCTCAAAAGTTGTAGACACAAGTTCCATCGTCACTTCTAGCCGTTGGATCAAAGTTTTTGGCCGTTGGATCAAAGTTTTTGGCCGCAGGATCAGTACACCCTTCTGGAACAGGCAAGTTTACTTGCTGGGCACTTTTTCCTGCAACAACAATACAAGCAAAACACCAAAAGTTCAGAAAAACCCTAAATTCCATTTTTTTTTGTTCTCTCTTCCAAATGCATTGGCTAAATCAAACACAAAAAGGAGCTTCAAACCTCGGTTTTACCGTAGAAAGTTCCGCGGCCAATGGCGTCAGCGTTTGCGTCTCCCAACGCAGCTTCATTGAGGTATTGGTCAGCAAGTTGGACTCTCTTGACGTTCTCTTGTTCCATGACAAGCATGTTTCCGTATTCCATAAGCTTCGCAAGTGTCATCTCCGGTTGCTCGAACACTGGAGGTCCTTCTCTCGAGTTCACTAGCCTCTTTCCGATCTTCTCCACTCCAAGTCCTTCAACGAACTTCCTCACTTCATCATCGTACACTCTCGCCCTCAACGCACCGAAGAAATCTGTCCATAAAACACGAAAATCATCAGCATCTGCAAACACACGAGTTCTTGCTAAGGTAATCAAGATCTTGTTTTTTTATTTTTATTACCGATGGATTGGCCAGGGAACTGATCAACAAGCGTGACAATGTCTTCGTCCTTGATCTTGTCAGTCCTGAAGATACCCTTGCAGACACCGATACGGTCTTCACGAGTCGGGGCCCAGTAGAACTTCTCCATACGCCCGTCACGGATGAGAGGTGCGTAGAGAGTGGAGAAATCGTTACCGGTGACGATGATGGGGACACGTGCGTTGTCTTCCTTGTTGTACATCCCTGGGAGCTGGACGTTTGTTGGGTTATCAGCAATGTTCATGAGCGTTGCGTTAACCATCTGGTTGTTGACTGTGTACTGCGTTGTGCCACCCATACGACCAGCACCAGCGTCAAGATCGTTGATGAAGAGACAACACATCTTTCCTTTCTTGATCATGTCTGCTGCCTCACGGTACCTTTGACGGATCAGCTTAGCTGGCTCTCCTGCGTTTCCGCTCTCAAGCTCTCCGGCACTCATCATGATTGGGCTGCAAAAAGGTTCAAACTTTTTATAGATTTTGATTCGAAACCGCTACAGGTCGAGGATCGTTAGATAAGAAAATGGACTCACTTGATGCCCATCTTGGCCATGACAAGCTCACACTGGAAGGATTTTCCTTGACCTTTGCCTCCCCAAATACCCAAAATAAGTGGAACCTATTCAAGAAAACAGAGAATTTCAAGATTAAAATATGTAACTTGTAGAAAAAAACAGAGCATTTCAAGATTAATAAAGTTGGAATCTTTAACTGTGCAAATAACTCAAGAT
This sequence comes from Erythrophleum ivorense, assembly GCA_026724425.1. Taxonomy (NCBI): domain Eukaryota; kingdom Viridiplantae; phylum Streptophyta; class Magnoliopsida; order Fabales; family Fabaceae; genus Erythrophleum; species Erythrophleum ivorense. Next base: position 392,552 of record JAIUCV010000360.1, on the reverse strand, counting down.
TCACCAATAGAAAAAACAGAGCATTTCAAGATTAATAAAGTTGGAATCTTTAAATGTGCAAATAATTCAAAGTTTCACCTAAAGGAAAATGTGGTTAGTACCTTGATGTTAGGCAATTTCAAGAAGTTCTTGGTGATGTGAACAACAAGCTTGTCCATGAAAGCAGGAGCAATGTAGAATCCATCCATCATGTTGTCCAAGTTGTACCTATTTCAACAAGAAAACACAATGTGCTTAAAACAACAGATTTCAACTAGTGAGAGGGATCTAGCTAGAGAGATGTACACTTACTGCCTAAGGCCTTGGCTGATGTACTCGTAGGAGCTGAGGACAGCATGGTGAGTTCCGGTTCCCATAGGAGCTTGGAAGACTGAGTCAACCATACCTTTGCCTCTGGTGATGTCTTGCTGATCATCAGATACGTCGTAGGCAAGTCCAGCCCATCTGTCTGCCTCGGTTTGTTTCTCTTCATCCACTGCAACCACTTTGAATGATCCTTTGCTCTTCTTGGTGCTCTGTGCGAATCTTGACGCTGTGACAACTTTCTTTCCCAAGAAGGCTGTAGCCGGGACTGAAGCAGCTCCTGCTCCTGACCCGTTCAAGCTCAACTGCAAAACATCAATTTTGGTTAATACTCAAGAGCCGGTTTAGATACTATCCCTAAGGATAATAGATGTTCAATTGGAATAAATTAAACCAAACCAAAACGAATCTGAGAACTAAACAAGATTTGTTTCATTTGAAGTTTTTTGACATCTTGATAGACACATAACCGAATCAGAACATAAAAAATAACAAGCCGGGTTTAGAATTCTTTTAAAATCTTCCAAAACTCTACAGTGAAGTGATCCATACTTAATTAGTTTCATTTCATTTACTACACTTTTAAATTTTAACTACAAGAGTCGGAAATAGAAACCGGTAAGAACAGTTCTACTAATTTGTAGTTCTCAAGTTGTGACTAAAAGAAGCATCACATAGTATCTCTAACTTTTACTAGTTAAAGTCCAGATTCTGATGACATGTATTATTGAAGACAGAGAATCTGAAAGTTATCATGGATAAGGAAAACTCAGAGCTACACAAGTGGATGAAACAAATGTATTTACATAGTAGTAAAAGCATCATTTGAACCACTAGTGAAATGGTTAAAGGAGATTGAATTTACCGGAGCTCTGTTGATGGCACCGACGGTGGAAACTGCGGCGGCCATTTCTGACGAGTGTGCGTCACTTGAGAGAAGCTGAGGAGAGAATTTGATTGGAGAAGAAGCAGTGGTAGATGTTGGTGTGGGCAAGAAGTGCAGAGATTTATAAAGCGAGTGATGATCAAACAATTTCGTTATCTCTTCTTAACTCTCTGATTGCCACACGATCCGGATTGGCTAAGTGCCACGTGGCGCCACGAGGAAGATGATGAGGAAATTTCTTTCTTGATTGGTCCACGTGGAATGGGTTTCTGAGGTTGTCGTCAAATAACTCATCTGTGTCACTGGATTTGTGTTTTTGGCAGTGAAGATTATAACATTACTTATTACCACATAAGATTTTTTTTTTTTGCTTAAAGGATCTTGGAAAATTATTGTGTGTTTTTATTTTATTTTTGAGGATGAGCTAAGCCATTCATATGTGATCAAGAAACTTCTACAGAATTCTTCATACAATAAAATTCCAAATATTAGATAATGACATTACTTATCGATTAATAGTGTTATCGGTGTAAACTTATTGACAGGGAGAGAGATTTGTCTATAGCCAATAGAATACTTATCGAATTCTATCATTAAACCAAATATGTACCATACATTATCGCATATGAAGTTAACATTCTAACCATAGTTCTTCTGACCACTACAACTAAACTGATATTAATAGTTTAATCTATAATTTTATCTCTTTAAGAAGTGAATTGTAGTTGATGTCCCAGCTCTCAACAAATTTTGTCGTGCTACAATGTCATCTAATTGTGTGGCGATGTAAGAATCATATAAAAATAATGTTTCTGAAACTTTATTTGACATAATTTGTTGTCGATAAAAACTGCCATCGGTTCTTACACGCTGCCTTTATTACACCACTTGATACAAAAAAAAATCTAATTATATTGGACATAATATAAGAGTTTACAACTTGACGCTAACATTACAAGTTCTCCCTACAATCAACAATGCATCATTTAGGGATGAAATGGGCTTTCTTTTTAAACATATGGCACACATATCATGGTGTAATAATTGAAACAATTACCTAACTATTGTGGCATATTCTGTGGCCGAGATATATATATCTTATGATGTATTAGAGATCTGGTAAGCTACTAGTTAGAGTAACCAATTGTACCATATGGAACATTGGGTCGCCGTGCCCGGTAGGTTATGTTGGTCTTATGAGCTGAAAGTCCCGGGTTCGAGTTCCGCCGGAACCAAAATTTTGTTTTTAAATGTTCTTTCTTTACCCAAAATAATAAAACATTGGATCAACTAAATAGATTATATTTTTGTCTTTCTGCTTAAAATTCAAATTCGGTGATACATATATGAAATTTAGTAGGAAAAAAAAAAAAACTTCCTTTTAGGTTGCCGATATTTATAAAAAATGTGTTTTGTGAGCCATACCAAGTTGATTTGCTTATCTTATTTAATATTAAATTTTCATTATTAATTTTTGCAACATTTTTTCCCAAATTGATTGAAATCATAAAAGACTTTGAATTATTTTATTGACTGATTTTAATCACCGTCCGAGTTTTGAATACTTTGTGCGATTGATCATACAATTCATTGGAATTTTGTTAACTATCATGGTTGATTGCTGCACAACTAAATGTGTATCAATGACATGATGCATCAACAAGAAATATCTTAGAACAAAAGTGAGTTAATCGGAATTACTATATTTGAAGAATCTGAACTTGCAAGAGATAATGTGTCCATGAATCTAATTATCCAAAAAGGTAAAAGACCTTGCCATAACAAGCTTAAGGTGATGGTTTTTGTTTTATTAATCATTTTTTTCTTCGGCAATTTCGCTCTCAAAAGTGTGATGCAATTTATTTATTCTACTCATGTTTATCCTTCATCTAAACTGAAGTACAATTTATGACTTTTTCAATGAACTTTAGAAACAAAAAATTCATCATTATATTGTTTTAAAATTATCCATATCAATTTTTACAATCCAAAACACATATATTTGACTCAATGTGTTGACTATTTATGTTTTAATGGTATTGTAGATAGAAAAGAAGAGTTTTCACATTAAAATTATAGCTGAGAGATTTATTCTTGATACATCTAAATTTGAGGAGTTTTTTTTTATTATTTCTTTTAAGATTTCACAAAACATGTGTTATTTTTTTGCAAACCAAAACAGCAAAACTCATAGTTGACCATTTATTTAATGGCCACTGTAGAGTATAGACGGATATGTTTTTTCATTAACGGACTTATAGTTAAAAAATTCTACAGTAAATTTATAGTTGATGAGTTTTTTCTCGATAGTTTTTGTATTGAAAACCTTTTTTTTTTAATTACAAGTCTCTCTCCCATAAGTATGAGGCTTTTTACCTACCACATTGATATGTAGGAGTAGTAGTTATCTTCTATAAGACATGCAAATGCAACAATTTCCGATCCAGATAATAAAAACATTATTTCAAAATCTGTATGTTTATTGTTAAACTTGCTACTATCTCAAATACTAGTTAAATGAAATCTACAAAAACGTCATTCACCGTTTTTTAGCCAACCATATCCCGTTCATTCAATTTCTTTCAATTCATCTCACTTCAACAACTTTTATTTTTCTTCTTCATTTTACCATTCCACAATATTACTATTTTGTATTTATCAGAAAAAGAAACGAATATACTATTTTGTAATTGGATAATTTAGAATCCAACTAACATTTTACATTTTTGATCATTTTAATTGATTCAGTCAACGAAATAAAGACGGGTTTCTTTGGTCTACTGACTAATAAATCCAAACTTAAACCCTCCGCAGGAGGAGACTTTCCATTGTCTTCAGTGTATTTTGCTTCAAAGCTCATAACTTTATCAGAGAGAGCAATCAATCTCAGTACGGATTGCTGATTTAGGGGAGAGAACCCTAGATCGGAATTAGATTCTGGTTCTAGGGGAAAATCGTTTTCGCAATAACTCGTTCCTGATTTTCCGAGGAATCTCGCTGCACGGAAGAGGATTTAGCTTTGGTTTCTCTTGCTTCCAAAAACAGAAAACTACGTAAGCTTCACTGATTCTCTCGATCATTTTGTGCTTCGTATTATCTTAATTCTGTCTAATGGATGCGAAAACCCAATACTCATGTTATGATGATTTATTTTATTCGGACCTTTAGAGGGCTTTTTGGGTAGAGTTGTCACAGTCCTGATGATACTAAAAATGTAGGTAGAGGTTGAGGAGTCTTGCTTTTTTGGTTTTTAGTGATAAAGGTTGTTCCTTTAGAGTAGTAAGCGAGCAATGTGTACGTAAAAATGGAGCCTTGATGTTTGTTCTGTAGAGATTTCTGGTTAAACCGAGTTGGTTTTATCTAAAGAATTTACCTTTAATCAGAGCTTGTGAAGTCGTTGTGTTATTTTTGCCTAACTTAGGAGTGTGTGTTTCTTGTAGAAGAGCGAGACGATGAATAGAAATCCAATTTTGGATCCTACCCTTCAAGAAATTCTTCAAGTGATTAAACCCACACGAGCAGATTGGGATACGAGGATCAGCGTCATTGATCAGTTGCGTAGTGTCGTACAATCCGTAGAAAGCTTAAGAGGTGATGATGACCCTTGATGCCACTTTTGTGTTTCTCCCATTATTTCTTACTGTATAGTTGCACAACAGTAAAAGTTGTTCATGTTACTCTTTCAACACTATTCTCATTCTGTATACAAATCACTTAATCCGGATACTGAAAAAGGAAGGTGTTGCTTATAGCCTATTTTTGTCTGTTTTGGGATTGTTAGGTGCTACTGTTCAACCATTTGGATCCTTTGTGTCAAATCTCTATACACGATGGGGAGACTTAGATATCTCTGTCGACTTATTCAGCGGTTCGTCCATCTTGTTCACTGGGAAGAAGCATAAACAGACTTTACTTGGAATGTTACTTCGAGCACTGAGAGCCTCAGGTGATTCAAGTAGCTTTTGCTTCAAGATTATTTCTTGTCATGCAGATTCTTGTCTGATCTCCATTGTTATTGCAAAAATCAGGTGCATGGTACAGACTGCAATTTGTTATCCATGCGCGAGTTCCCATTCTGAAGCTCGTGAGCGGCCATCAGAGAATTTCCTGTGACATTTCTATTGACAATCTGGAAGGGCTCTTGAAGAGCAGGTTCTTGTTCTGGATCAGCGAGATAGACGGGAGATTCCGCGACTTGATTTTGCTAGTAGGTTTAAAAACATTTCTAATTAAAAAAAACAAGATTGTTGTGTGCATCCAAAAAGGTTTGATTGATTTCAGACGTATATGTATATTCTCGTGTATATATTCTACCTTTATAGGTGAAGGAATGGGCCAAAGCTCATGACATCAACAATTCGAAGAATGGGACTTTCAACTCTTACTCTCTCAGTTTGTTAGTCATCTTCCATCTTCAGGTTCGTTCATAGTTTCTGCTGCATTTTGCAGTTACTGCATCATCGTAGAACATTTTGACGATACTCAGTGTTCTGTGTTGTTTGTTGCAGACATGCGTGCCTCCAATTCTGCCGCCTCTAGGAGAGATATATCCGAGGAGTGCGGTTGATGATCTGAAAGGTACATTTCTATGAATTGGTTTTCAAGCCAAAACCACATAAACTTTATGAGGTGTTGGGATGAAATTAGCTGCAATGGTCTCTTGTAGGTGTGCGGAAAACTGCAGAGGAAAGCATAGCGCAACTTTCTGCTGCTAATATAGCGAGATTCAAATCAGGCGCATCAAGATCAGTCAATCGAAGCTCGCTCTCTGAGCTTTTGGTCTCGTTTTTTGCTAAGGTGATTAGATTTCTCTAACAGTTTCATAGCTCAAGACTCTTAACATTGACTGTAGAGCTCTTGATAGAAATTAGTCTCTTGATTTTGCCGTGGCTGTGTTTATCAGTTTTCAGACATAAACGTGAAGGCGAAAGAGCTCGGTGTTTGCCCGTTTAATGGAAGATGGGAGAAGATAAGTAACAACACTAGATGGCTGCCTAAGACATACTCACTCTTTGTAAGTCACTCTTTCATCTTTATGTCTGCAGTGCACAACAACACTTGAATCTCCAAACTTAAGTGTGCAAATGGTGTGATTTTAGGTTGAAGATCCATTTGAGCAACCAGAGAACGCTGCAAGGAGTGTGAGCCGTAAAAACTTGGACAGAATAGCACAAGTGTTTGAGATGACATCGCGCCGTCTTGCCTCAGATTGTAACAGAGACTCCATCGTTGTGGCTCTAACAGCGCCACACATTTCACAGTCTTTGTACAGAACAACAAGCCTCCACAACCATCATGCAAATGGTGTGGGCAATGCGCATAACCTGCGTGGTCAGTCTAGGCCATGGAACCAGCAGAACTGGTCGCAGAGCAACAATATACAGAATCCGCCATATTGGCCAGCACCAGCACGGTCCCGAACGCCGCATCAGAATTGGTCTCAGAACAACACCTGGTATCCGCAGGGACAAACACCTAGCCAAGGCCAAACTTGGCCTGTAACCACACAAGCTCAAACGCAGCAGAAGAGTCAATATAAGAACGGAGTACGACCAGTGAGAAACACATCTGCAGGTTCAAGTCAGAATCAGGGTCACATTGGTAAGCCATCAGGTCAAGTTAATGGTGTGAGACCTGCTGCACCAATAAGTCAAAGTCAACGTGGACAGATGTGGAGGCCAAGACCCTCCTAAGCAGTAGAATCAGTTGTGCAGAGACACTCCTTGACATTATTTTGGACGATATTGTATTCTTTTTTATTTTCTATGGATTCTTTGTTACAATCAACAGATTTGCAATTGCAGTGTTGTTACTTTTTAGTCGAGGACTACGTAAAGCTTTACTCAGTAAACACCACAATCAAATTTACAGTTACATATTGAGGAAACAAAAAAAAATACAAACAATAAAGAGATATTACCAAACAATATATGTAGTGTCGACTAAGGGCAGTAATATATGTCTGGTATTAAGCTCGAAGGAGACGCTTCTCGCATGTTAGAATCCTGTAACTAGCGTGAGGACCCTCTGATGTGTCACGCAGAGACGTATGCCAACCCATTGCCTTTGTGATATCTTGAATCTCACCCATCACATCAATCGAATCCCTAATGTATGCTCTTCCTCCAGGTCTCAATATCCGGTCCATCTCTAATAATATGGTTGACATCTCGCATCTGATAAAGCCAAAGTTAATCCATGAAATGTTAACCATTGTTCAGCATGTACAAAGTAGAATGGCCACAATCAATTGTGGACATGAGTTTATCACTTTGAAATTGAGTTGCAGATAAGGCTTACCTTTTTCTTTCGATTGAGAAGAGTCCTGAGGCATGTAAGAAGTCGTATGTCCTCGGGTATGTATCAAATGGTTCACACCTGAGGTAGAATGCACAGTTTATCAAATAGCCAGAGACTACGAACCTAAATCTTAGTTTAACTTAAGACAAATATGAGCAGGAAAAGCAAGAGGACATGTGATAAGGAAAAGAACAGCCACTTAAGAACTCACTAATTTCAAACGGTTATCAATTATAGGTTGCACAATTCTATGTTTTTTATATGATAGTTTGGAAGGAGAAATACCAATCGTGCATCACTCCTAATAGTCCGCGATCATAAATGACAGGCAATGTGTTAGGGCCGCTGACAGGAACCACACTGAGAACCCAGCAATCAAGTTTATGATCATTTAGTGCAGCTGCAAATCTGCCAAAAACCAAAGGAATCAAACAAAGAGAGATAAGCTAAGAAACAGTGGTACTATACTGTCATAGTACTTAACAAAAAATTATCATTTCATACCCGCCAAAGCCTGCTCTCATGTCCAAAACGTTTCTTAGTTTCATCTTTTTCCATTTTAAGGCACGGATATAACCCCCGATTATTTCATTCCAGAATCTGGACTCTGCCTTGAATAGCTCTTTCCTAGCAATGTAGGAATCAAATTGTATTGTCTGGAGCCTATCAGGTGGAGTGTGGAGACGGGCAGGCCATGAAGGAACTTTGCCTCCATATCCATTCTCAGGTATGCGACTGATACAAGGTTTCAGGTTTGTGTACCTAAATTAAGAACAAAACAATGTGAGACAAAGAAAGTGTGATTTTTTTGCACACGTTGTCACAGACCAAGTCTATAGGCAGACTTGATGCAACTCTAGCAGCATAAAGTACATATAGCCTTTCCTTGTATCACAAACAAAGAAAGACAAAAACTTTAAGTAGCTGTACCAAACACTATCCGGGTCATCAGATTCATCACAAAGAGGATGTTTCATTCCAGCCTCACGACTTAAATAACAATTGTTGTTGAGAGGCTTTTGCCAGATTGCAATGTATCCTTCCTTCTTTATCAGCTTCCAGCAAAGGCTATTAGTAAGATTCAGCATCTCTGGAAAGCAAAACGTGAGATTAAATGAGTACACATATTGGCTGAATCAAAGTAGCAAATGGAAACAAAAAACTCTCCCTCTACCCACATAGACAAAATATGGTTAGTTGAAGAAAGGGTTATCATTTCAACTTTCCAGGTTCCTCATTTTCTCTAACAAAGCTACGAGCCATGATCACTAACTCCAAGCAGATTTAAAGGGTGTTACCTGTCCACTGTTCTTCCAATGCGGCTTCATGCTTATAAACAGGCTGTGCAGCCCAAGCAAAATATCCCCCAGCACGCAACATTCTGTTGATCTCAAGGAGCAAGATTCCATCTTTATCAAAAAGAATGAAACAGCAGAATGAGAATTTTCTCCACAATGAATAGAAGTTACAGCGTAATTCACCATAGGGAGATAAAAACTACAGTAGATTTTTCTTCTGTACAGCGTGAAGAATCAAGCAAACTAGAGAACCTTACCATCACGAGTCCAGTTGACTCTACATCTTGAACAATGAATAAGATCAAAAGCTTGGCTTGGATATAACAAACGCCTTGTAGCAAACGCTGCCGCCATAGCAGGCACACCACGCTCAAGAGCAAATTGAATTTGGTTCTCGTGGACATCTTTTGGTGCTACAGACATTGTCAAAACATCGCGTGACAATAGATAAGCACCAAAACTCGCCACACCACAACCAACATCCATAGCAACCCGAATACTCTTGCCAAACTTGATCTCAGAAACCATCTGCAGACACAAAGTCAGAGCTCAACATCAGATCAAAAGATAACCAGATCGATGACGTAAAGCAAGAACTACTACTTCTTGAACAATGAGTAACCTTAGAGATCTGGTCCAGGTACTGGTCAGCTCCATGAATAAATTGAGTACCGCCTCCAGGAAACTTGAACTTGCTCTTGTCTTTTGGGTCTCGTGAAATCCAGTTCTGGCCTCCTTTGTCTTCAACAAGCCGAGTATGAGGAACATTGCTGAACCACACCTATCCGTATTAAACTTAAGCAAATCAATTCCAAATACTCAAATAAGCAAAACCTCAAGACATATTATCTGAACTTTCCAACAAAATGCGGAAATTCTAGTGAAGCTTTAGTCACCCATAGCATCAAACATGAAACCGACATTGAAAAGCAAAGATTACAAACAAGAGGAGTACCTCGTCACGGCTTTTAGGCCATGGAATCGGCTGGCGGTAACCTTTAGGAGGAGGAACCAAGCAATTCAAGCCTTTGCCTTTCTCAGGGCAATGACGCTCGAATCGTTCCCCTCTTTCCGTCGATTTGAGCTTCTTAATCGCATCAGTATTATCCAAACAAGGTATATACTCTCTCATGCTCTCAGGACACATCCCGAATTTCTTAATTCTAAACCTAGGCCTAGAATCGCCGTCACTTTTCGCTTTAACGACCTCCGTCTGGTTTCCCCAGTCTTCCACAGAGTCGTTCTCAACATCTCCCACCTCAAAATCGTCAGACATCACGCCGTTCGCATCTACTATCCCGAAGCTCTGAATCGGACCAGGCGGGGGAGGAGGAGAAGGAGGAGGAGGTGGAGGAAGAGAGGGAGGAGGAGGAGGATTAGCCTCCACTTTCTCATTCTCCGTCTCCGTCACCACCGACGGAAGCGGCTGTGTTGTGGCGGAAATTTCAATCTCGGTATGATTAGCAGGAATTATCGCAGATAGATTGAAGGTCTTGTTACTGTTCGGAGAGATGGAAACCTCCGGGATCGAGCTCCCGGTGGTGGAACTGGAGAAGAAGACGAGCTGCTGGTAGCCATCGTCGGACCAGTGCTTCCCCAAGTAGAAGAAAGCGACGGTGACGAGGACTAAGCCGGAGATCTTGATCAGCGTGGGGCTTTTGAGCAGATCGCCATTGGCGAATGGCTTCATTTGCTTGCGTATGAAGGATCAGCGATCTTCTGGATCTGCCCAGTGTTCGTAACTGTGCGTGTGTGTGAGAGAGAGACTAGTTATTTTCCAGCAAAAACACCATTAGTCGTAAAAATCCATTTACAAGTTGCAGATTCTCTATAGCAAAAGGATCTTTATTCTTTAATTAATTGGCTATTAGTGAAAATTTTGAAATATAAAAAAAAAAAATTGTTGTGATTATTATTAAACCATAATTTATGATTATTATTAATTTAAAAAAACACAGAAATAAGGCGAGGACAATTTTCCCCCAAATTCTCATATTTCTCAAGCAACTTCATCGTCAAGGTTATCAAATTCCGGTTCATGTAATTTTCCATTTTCAAATCAGTAAAAAAGGGACGACGGAGATGATGAGCACCGCCGGTGTGGAGCAGCTGAATCCGGATTCCGTGTCGATAACGGTCATGGAGACGGTGAACGGGTCGCACGAGTTTACGATTAAGGGTTTTTCTCTGGCGAAAGGCATGAGCCCGGGGAAATTCATACAGAGCGACGTCTTCTCCGTCGGCGGATACGACTGGGCGATCTACTTTTATCCCGACGGGAAGAACCCGGAGGACAACTCCGTGTACGTCTCTCTCTTCATCGCTCTAGCGAGTGATTCTAGTGACGTTAGGGCTTTGTTCGAGCTGACGCTGATGGATCAGAGCGGCAAAGGGCATCACAAGGTGCAGAGTCACTTTGATCGGGCGCTCGAAGGTGGTCCTTATACGCTCAAGTATAAAGGGAGCATGTGGTAATTTGCTGCTTCTTTTTGTGTCTTTCGTTTCCACTTATCATATGGTTTTCGAATTTGGAGTATGATACAGTCACATTTGTTAGTGTTACAGTGGAGTGTTGAATTCATGTTTTAGCAATGTTGTTTATCTTCTGCTTGAATTGCATGTCGTTGTTGAAGAGCTGTTTATTGGTTTCATGTTTCGAAGCACTTAGAATTAGGGAACTTTATGCATTGTGTTTGTGCTTTTCTTTGCTTATGGCTAAAACTGCGAAGCACAAGATTTTTTAGCTGTATGATATAGGAGAGAAGATATGCTTGATTTTTCTTAGCGTGATTGCTTAGGCCCGTGTGTTATCTTTACTCATTCCTTACATTTGAAAGATGAAAATGGTCTGAGCAAATTAGGTAGATTTGAAATGCTTGGAAGTGAGAGGTTCTTTTGCGTGCATGCTGCTCTAGTCTTGTAAATCCTATATGAACTCTTCTTCTGCATCATTTTTTTGAGTTCGTACAGTGAGTTATTTCCCTTTAATTACATTTTTACTCCGACCCACCATCACTTATGTGCGATGAGATTTCCTTCGGGAAGTTGGTGTTTCTGTAGCATGACTTATCCTTATGTATTTCAGGGGTTACAAACGCTTTTTAAAGCGAACAACTTTAGAAGCCTCTGACTTCTTGAAGGATGATTGTCTTGTCGTCAATTGTACTGTTGGCGTTGTTAGAGCTCGACTTGAGGGTCCAAAACATTATGGAATTGTGCTACCCCCATCGAATATGGGCCAGGGATTGAAAGAATTGTTAGATTCTGAAGTTGGTTGTGACGTAGCTTTCCAAGTCGGAGATGAAACATACAAAGCTCACAAACTGATCCTCGCAGCACGCTCACCGGTTTTTAGAGCTCAGTTCTATGGACCAATTGGGGATAACAATGTGGATAGAATAGTGATAGAGGACATCGAGCCTTCTATCTTTAAGGTAATGTTTGTTTAATAATGCATTGTGAATGTTTAGTTGTACTTGTACATGCAACTATTCTGCTGACTTGGGGCTCTTGGAATTTTGTAGGCTATGCTTAGCTTCATCTACACCGATGTACTTCCTGATGTGCATGAAATTACGGGGTCAGCTTCTTCCAGTTCATTCACAAACATGATTCAACATCTCTTGGCAGCTGCTGACCTCTATGACCTTGGAAGGTTAAAGATATTATGTGAAGTTTTTCTCTGTGAAAAACTTAATGTTGATAATGTGGCAACAACACTTGCACTTGCTGAACAGCACCAATTCTTACAGCTCAAAGCCTTCTGCTTAAAATTTGTTGCATCTCCAGGAAACTTGAGAGGTGAGTGTTGCATATATACTGATCAGTGCCATTTTAAAAGTTTATTTGTCTGTATTTTTATATGCCTATATAGACGTTCTTTGTGTATTTATTATGTTCATACATGTTTTCTTACTTCAGTTGCAACAGTATTATTATGTGATGAGATAGTAGAATGTATAGGTCCTGCATTGAATTAGTGTTACTAGTAGTGCAGTTAACTTTGTTTAAGGTTGCTGTCATGGAACTTTTGTCATTACATACAACTTGAGCTGTGTCTTTATTTTGGAAAATAATAGCAGGCGTAATTGAGAGAACATATTTATGAAACTTTATAAAAGAAGCTCAGATATTGAAAGAAATTTGAGCCTCTTGCTTTCCTCGTATGAATGATCATCTGCTTTTGTGTGTTTTCTCTGATCCAAATTATATAATGCATTTGGTGCTGAGCGCTTGTTGCAACAATCACCCATTAAAGATGTTAAGTGTATTATTAATGGAAGTTCTGTGAGCTAGTTCGATTTTTTCTGTATGTTACGTGTATATGGTTTATCTTGCTAGTATACTGAAATCTAAGTTTCTTGTTTTATGTTCAATTTCGAAATAGGAGACTCCATGTTTGATTAGACGGCATGAAGTTTATCCTCCTCAATTAGGTGCGATAAATAGGTTATTACTCGACTAAACAAAGTAGTGATGTATTTTGTGTAGCCGTAATGAAGTCTGAAGGGTTCAAGCACTTGAAACAGAGCTGTCCTTCTTTGATGTCTGAGTTACTGAACACGGTTGCAGCGGCGGATAAGAGCTCGACGAGTGGACAATCAAACAAGAAAAGAAGTGTGAGCAGTGTGTTAGGCTGTGATACAAGCAATGCAAATGTGAGGCAAGTGAGGAGGAGGGCATAGGATCAATCCAAATGCAAGGAAAGCTTTGTTATGGAGAAGAAGAAGAAGAATTCGAAAAAGTGGCTTAGAGAGCAAGAGGAAGAAGGAAGGACTCTTTGGGGGTGTTATTGAATTGGTTATTTTAATGTACTAGGTCTTTTACCCGCGTTACGCGCGGGTCTGTATAATAATTTGATTGAATATCTTTTATTCATAACCATTTGTCGTCTGTAGTATGGTCATGATTATTGTAGTGAACATATGTTTTTTTCCCTCAACGGGTCTATTCTCCTTTATTTCTTATTTTTGCCTTTTTTTTATTTCTTCTTTATCTTTACTCTTCCTCATCTTACTCTTTAGTTTCTTCGTCCATACAGTTTTTTATTCCATTATTCGATCTGCTTTTTCATCTTTATTTATCTTTAGTTTATTTATTGTCTTCGTTCTTTGATATCTTCGTATTCACTTTTTATGTTTTTTCTTATTTTGTGTGTTCGTCTTGGTTATTAGTCTCATGTTTCTTCTATAATTAGTTCAAACGATCGAAGTTGTTAGGGTTTGGCTATAGTTTTTTTTTTTAAGCTTCATTTTTTACTTGATTATTCTCCGTTGGACGACTTTATCCCTTTTATAAATAATTTTCTTGTAATTCTCTTTAATTTAATCTTATATAGAATAAAATTTTCACTATCTAATATACTTAACAAAACTTTAAAATGAAAAGATTCATAGAAACAAAATTAAGCTAGAAATGGTACAACTACATATTCACACATGTAATGAACAATATCTAACAATAATGTAAATAATTCAATTTATACGATCATATAAATATATTTAAGTATAGCTTTCAATTTTATATTCTTCGGTTTCTTCTTTTTATTTGGTTTCCTGGTTTAGCGTTATATTATGCGGTTTCTTTTATCTTTTCGTTATTTGCTATCTTTGTCTTCGCTATTCTTCATTTATTTTTTTTTACTTTTGCTCATCTTGGTTCTTATTCTTCTATTTCTTATATGATTAATTATTTCCATTGAAAATGCTAGGTTTCTCTAGAATATGTTTCTTCTAGCTTCTTCTTCTTCTTCTATGTACTGTTTATTTTTTCCTTTAAATTCTCCATGATTGTATCTTTTGTAAATATGTTTAGTATAAGCCTATTTAATCTTTTGTTGATCTGGTATCTGGTTGTTGATTGATGTGTACGAACATTTCGTCCTATATAAAATCGCGAGAGTCAAACTCCAAAGATTGTTGATTATGTTTTATTGTTTTTGTGTTTGAATCATATGATGAATTATACCAACCTTCAATTATTTATTCTTGCTCACTGAAACGTCCAAATTGATTTCCGGATAATACTAGTGTTAGATCTCTATCAATTCCAATGGCATCATGTTGAAAGACAACACTAGTATATAACTAAGGATAATTTTTGGGAGAATTAGAAATTAATGATACTTTTAATATGAGTTTGGTCATCTACGTTTTTTGTTGTTGTTAATTTTTGGACTAAACTAACCTTAAATAAACAATTATAATTATAACATAAGTGTTTTAAAAATCATTCTAATATGGAAAAAATTATAAAAAATGAAAAACACTATGATAACATTTTTATGATCTTAAGGTTTTGTTGAAAATATTAAAAATAAATATGTTGTTATCATTCTAAAAAATTAGAATGTGTATTCTAGTGTCTAACTTTTTTAGAATTTGTATTCTTCAGTTTCTACAAGTTCTAAAATTTTTAGAATGCGCGCGCATTCTACGTTCTAATTTTTTTAAGAATTTGCATTCTTCAATTTCTACATGTTTTAAAAATTTTAGAATGCGTATTATACATTCCAATTATTTTAGAATATGTATTCTTCATTTTCTACTTATTCTAAACGGGCTGTTTTCACTTTTACACCACAAATTGAAGTCAAATGCAAAACTAACCTCTTCAATTTTTTTTTATTTTTTGTCCAATTATTTACGAGAATGCCATTACTATTTCGAGTGGTAGACCTCAACAGAGGTCTACGAGAGCTGCATAAAGACCAAATTCCCCTCATCTTCTACACTTAATTTCCAAAATGCCATATCATCAATATTGCCAACCACCATTTTCGCTCAATTTGGAGCTGTTAATGCTCCGAAAATTCACTTTTGAGCTACCATTTCTCATTCTCTCAACTCATAAACTCTTATTCTTCCATTTTCTCCCCATTTTCATCCCAAAAACTCTATAAGCAAACTCAAATCTTGGATCTTGGCATTTCCGATTGTTTAGCTTACAGCAACGACCGGAGCTCGTTACTGAAGGCTTAAATCGAAGTTATCAGCCCTCGAATAGCCTTTCTCCAACGCCCATGTAACTTTTCTTCCAAAATTCTAAGATTTTCAGTTTTGGTCCGCGAATGTAGACCTCAGTTGAGGTCTACTATGACTTAGTAGACCTCAGTTGAGGCGGAGCAAACGGAGGCGGAGCAAACGGAGGCGGAGCAAACGGAGGCGGAGCAAACGGCGGCGGAACAAACGGCGGCGGAACAAACGGCGTCGGACACGGAAATCGAAGAAAATCACCTCTCGAGAGCGCCGAATTCAACTTCTAACAAACCCTAAAAATTTACAGTTCAAGGTAAAAATCGAATTATATACAACGGTTCAGATGTACGGTTGGTTATTACAATTAATCTCGGTTCAGGTGTTCAATTTACGGTTCATTACAACAAATTCAGCCGGTTATTTTATAACTGAGGTCTACCGCTACGGTCTACCACGAAATTACCGAAACGTTTCAAATCCCCCCCCAAATCCACCGTCTATTTGAAATTTTGGGATTCCCGCTAGGTTAATTATGTGGTAGATCTACCAGGTAGATCTACATGGTAGACCTCACACATTTATATGTTTTAACCTAAATGTCTTTGTTTATCTATAAATGATTCATTTGTATTCAATCATATTTTTTGTAGATGATAATGTCTATATTTTAATTATTCAAACAAGTGTTTTTGTCAAATTATTTTTTCTTTAATTTTTAATTTAAATTTAAGATTTAATTATTTGGTAGATCTACCTGGTAGATCTACATGGTAGACCTCACACATTTATATGTTTTAACCTAAATGTCTTTGCTTATCTATAAATGATTCATTTGTATTCAATCATATTTTTTGTAGATGATAATGTCTATCTTTTAATTATTCATACAGGTTTCGTTGTCAAATTATTTTTTATTTAATTTTTATTTTAAATTTAAGAATTAATTATTTGGTAGATCTACATGGTAGATCTACTTTACCCTAAACACTAAATCGAATAATTTAGAAAAAATTTTGTAACAATGTGCTTGCCCTATTGTCATTTTACAGTTTGGATAACAAATAAACGAACATTGAATCGCATAACAAACCAAAAACAACAATTGGTCTAGAAATTTTCAAAACCCTACAACTTACACCATTCAACCCTAAACAATCTACTCAAACTCTTATCCTTATGAACTATATATTCATGATATTTATAGATTCATGCATTTTTCTGAGATCATATTTTTAGTAGACGTTAAATGTCTATTATTTCGTTATTTGTGAAAAAAATATTTCAAAGTATTTTTGTTTTAATTTTTAATTTAAATTTAAGATTTAATTATGTGGTAGATCTACATGTACATGGTAGACCTCACACATTTATATGTTATAACCTAAATGTCTTTGCTTATCTATAAATGATTCATTTGTATTCAATCATATTTTTTGTAGATGATAATGTCTATATTTTAATTATTCATACAAGTGTTTTTGTCAAATTATTTTTTTTTTTTAATTTTTAATTTAAATTTAAGATTTAATTATTTGGTAGATCTACCTGGTGGTAGATCTACATGGTAGACCTCACACATTTATATGTTTTAACCTAAATGTCTTTACTTATCTATAAATGATTCATTTGTATTCAATCATATTTTTTGTAGATGATAATGTCTATCTTTTAATTATTCATACAGGTTTTGTTGTCAAATTATTTTTTATTTAATTTGTAATTTAAATTTAATGTTTAATTATTTGGTAGATCTACCATGTAGATCTACATGGTAGATCTCCATGTTTGTCTACCACAGCGTCTGGAGGTTAAAATCGTAATCGTGGCATGCGTTTTTTTGTTTGTTCATAAGAGAGTGTGAGGTACTGTTACTGTAGAAAATGTTAGTTTTGCAATTGTTTCAAATTGTGGTCTAGTTAAATAGGAAAAATCAATTTGTGGTCTATTTTTAGCAATTTCCCCAATCTAAACAAATTAGAATGCACATTCTACCTAACTTCTAGATTCTAAAAAAACAGAATATATATTATGTTTCATAAATGGAAATAAAATCTCAAAATAATCTCTCTCAAAATAAATTGTCCAATATCGGTTCGGTTCGGGTCCGGGTTTTGGGAAAAAGTCTCAGGCCTATATATAATTAATATATGTATTTTTCAGTTTCTAATTTAAGGGTATATTAATATTAATATTAACATTAATATAAAACCTAATCTCCTAAACTTTAGATAAAAAAAGGTATAGATCACCGAACCCACATTAAATCTATCGTTTTATTCCAATTTTCCCCATAATTTTTAGTAGTTGACTAACTACTGTTAACACGGTGTTTTGACCTAAAAGATTAATTCCATCCTTGTCCGCGGAGGCGCTCTCTCGAACTTTAAGTTATCATCCAATCCGAACGGAAAAGCCAGATCCTTATCGCTCTCTCCATCCCTCTACCTCTACTGATCATGGCGACTCCGGCTGATTCTCGGGCTGTCAAGTCACTCAACAACTCCGAGGGGAGCAACAGATTTGTGGTTCGTCTTCTCGTTCTGCTTCCTCTGTATTTATTTACCGCTTCAGAAAACTGACAATTTACTTATCGATGCAGTTCAAGAATTTCCGTGAGAGAAGGAATGACACTGAAATCAAAGTCTTTAGGAGCCTTGATAAGGTGATGGCTGATCCTTCACAGGGTTCCACATTCTTCAAGGACTGCCTCGTAGAATTGAGGGTATCTTTCTGATCACGTTACCTTTTTAATGTTTCTTCTTCTTCTTCTTCTCCTTCTTCTTCTTCATCTTCTTTGTCTAGTAGTGTATTACGGCCTCACAAGTCAAAGGCTTTTACTGTTAACAAAATACTATATTGAATTCGGTTCCTTCGGTTGGTTAAATGCAAATGCAGGAGCTGAATACAGCAGCAGATTTTATTTTGTTTTATGAAGAAATGTTGCCCTTTGTTCAAACTCTGCCGTTGGTCATCTCTCAAAAAGAGCTCATCTTCTCAAAACTTGTCTCTGGATTACAAATGAAAGCAAGATTCTCCCTGGAAGCCTTCCTCAGGTTTCCTCTTCTTCCCCACCCATTCTTTCTTTAATCAGTGTTTGTGATATTGTGTATGAATATTTCCTTTTTTTTTCTGCGCAGTTTGATTGCTGCTTTATCTAGAGATCTCTTGGACTCCTTTATTCCGTGAGTATTTTTCAATCTTTGATACTCTTGTTACGTAGCTTTTCCAAGTGCTTAGTATAATAATTCTTAGTCACAGTCGATGCTGCTAAGAGTATTCCAATCATCTTCTTTGATCAGTTCTTGTCTATATCTTCTAACCAATTTTCTTGTGTATATTTCTTGTCTAGCTTCCTTC
Source organism: Erythrophleum ivorense (assembly GCA_026724425.1). NCBI lineage: Eukaryota > Viridiplantae > Streptophyta > Magnoliopsida > Fabales > Fabaceae > Erythrophleum > Erythrophleum ivorense. The sequence continues at coordinate 373,431 of JAIUCV010000360.1, read as the reverse complement.
CGCGGGTTGTTAACTCCCTAGTGACTCTCCTGAAAAATGGTGGTCAGAAAGTGGCAGAGATTATAGAGCAGGTGTTTGCTCTTGTATAACATGTTTTACACTCGGGACAATGCTTAATAGCATATGACTATTTCTTCTTTTGCTGAATCTTTCGTCCTTTCCTTTCATGCAGATATTCACATCATGGTCGTACATAGTGAGGGACCTGCAGAAGTATCTCATATCCGACATCGAAGGTATCCTCAGGTATGTAGAGAATTATATAGTCCTTCTGGATATAATGAGAAGTTTATCTGTTACTACTTCTAGCAGCTTGACTTAGCCCAATATGGTGTTCCATTAGCAAAATAATCTTTCTTAGTGTACATCTCCGCTGCAGGGGTTTCTTTATGTTTTTAAAAATCGGATGTTTCTTTTGATTCAGGGATACATTGGAGCTAAGGTATTACCCCGACAAACATATCAACGAATTTATGTCACCGTCAATGTCATTTTTGCTGAGGACTGCACGGGATGAGCAACTCGAAATAGGTGATGAATTGCTTTTTTTTTTTCTCCATTTCTCCTTTTCTTTTTTTCCATGTCTATGTTAGGGACAGTCCAGTTGATTCTTCTCTCATGGACATTACAGGGATCAAGATGATCCTTTCTGAAGTTGCAGATCCACTTAAACAATGTGGAGGAGTTAGTCTACTCTATCATGTTATGATTGTCAAAGCAAAACAATGTCGTACCCCTGTGAGTCTCCATTCCAAAGCTGCGCAGGTTTTGAGGTTATTGCTGAAAGAATCGACATTGTCCTCTTGTGATAATTTTCCACAAGGCAAGTCCTCTTCTCTAAACATATTTTATTTATAAGTCTAGTGTGTTTTCGTATAAACTTGAATTTATACTCTGAAGCTGCTTTACATCCTGATCATGCGTCGATGTTGTATCCCATTGACAGGTTCTGGTAGTACAGTAGAAGCTGCGAGTTCAACTCTGCAAAGACTATGCGAGAATGTTAAAGCAGAAGAATTAAGTGTTATGTGGAACTGCTTGTATAAAGAAACAAAGGAAGCAATCAAAAACAAAAAATCAGCTCATTTGGCCCGACTCTTGACTGTGCTTACTTCAGCTGTTAGGGTTAAGAAAGGTCTCACTGTCTATGGTGAGTTATTTCTTATTGGACACGCATGAAAACATACAATCGTATGATCGTATTGCCAATTTAATTCCTTGTCAATGTGTAACAGATTACCCATATTTGGTTGGACTCGTGAGCCAGATTGTGCCAACTTTTATCCATTCCTCTGATGTTCTCGAGAAAGTTATGGAACTGATGTTATGCACTGTTGATAGACCCAGTGATGTCATTGATATGGAATCCATTGCTTTGCAATGGGCCCCCATTTTTTCGTTGAAGAGTTCAAGGTATCTTATCATGCAAGTCATTTAATTTATACTTTTCAATGCTAATTTTTTTTTGCCTTCCTTATAATTGATCTTGTAATCTTTGCAGTTTCCTGATTTTTTTGCGGGAGTTGCTAGAGAAGGATAAATTAGTTGTGAAAGCCTTTACAAGTAACATATTAAGGCAAGACTCTTTTTCATTACCTCTTCGAAAGCTGCCTATCTTTATGTCTTTAGTGACCGACTTATATGTTGCAGTTGGATCAACAATCTGATAACGGAGTCTTCGGAGGAGGTTATTCCTCTGTTACTATCATTGTGTGAGAAGCAGCAAACAAGTCACGAAAGGGTGAACATCATCAATGAATCATTTGAGAGCAAATTTGAGAGAATCCATGAGTTCCTGGAAGACAAGATTAAGAAAATTCAAACGAGTGTAGAGAGTAGAGGATTAGCTCAAATTGATGAAGCTGAGATTGCTGCTGTTTGGGGAGCTGTCAATTGTTTTCCCTATTTCAAAGTGGATTCATCATTACTGATTTGCTTTAAGAATACTCTCAGACAGCATTTGGCAGCCTCAGTTGGTAAGTTTTTGCCATGTTATACAGGTTTTATTTCTTACTCAAACTTTTTTTATGTGCTTCTATGAGATCATTTCATGCATTCTTTTTCAGTCAACACTTTTGGTGCTCCGGAACTGATGTGGCAGAGCTTACTTGGGGCTGCTTTGAGTTCATGTCACAAATTCTATTATAGTGGAAGAATTAACCATTTGAGGCCATGCCACGGTGATGTAGAGGAAGCTTTGTCTCTTGCTAAATGTTACAAGTCATGTATACAAGTGCTGTCTCCTGTGGCTGACTATTTGGATTTTGTGTATAGGTGAGTTTGTATGTTGTGGTGGTTTATTCAGTTTTTTTTTTTTTTCGTCCAATGTTTGATGACCTTACACTGATTCTTTTTTTGTTTTTTTGTTCTTAATCGCAGGCCTCTATTAGCTAACGATGATATCTCAAAGGCATGTCCAGAACTCCAAGCAAATAATGCTGAAGATGCGTTCAACATATTTTCTGAAAATTTACGCCACCCGAACAAAGACGTCCGTCTTATGACCTTGAGGATTTTGTGCCATTTCGAAACTTTGTTTCTTAACCCTTGTTTTGAAGAGCATCCTCCAAAGAAGAAGCTGAAAACTGAAGCGATTCAAAAGTCTTACACTGAAAGGAATGTGAGTAAAGATATCTTTAGCTATCTATATTCCAAAAGCCTTAGATCCAAATCCTGTTTGTTTTACTAACAGTAGTATCTTTTCCCTGTGCAATCTATCAATTACCAGGTTCTTCAGATCTTGCACACAGTCCAAGCGTCTCATATCACAGTATCGACTGGAAAGGAGTCGGTCAGTGGCATCAATAGAATACGAACGGGTCTCTCTGCTGGCAGGATACATGACGCATACGTGCCCATTGTATTCAATGGAATGATAGGGTTATTTCATATAAATAATCAATCTACTGAAATTTGGGAACCAGTATCTCAGTGCCTTGCGGCTCTTATGGAGAAGCACACAGGTGCGGTGTGGAATGATTTTGTTCATTATTTGGGACAGTGCCAACTAAAACTTGAAGCAGTCCGCAATCATAGTGAGAATGAAAACTACAGCATTTCACAGAAGCGTACTGGTAGTCTTTCCGTCATGGAATGTTTTAATGCATTTCTCTTCCCGCCGTCTAGTAGTACGCCTACTTCAGATGTAGTATCTCTGTTGCTAAAGACCTTACAAAAAGTTCCCACTGTTGCCCAGTCTCGAGCCTCTGACATCCTCCCTTTGTTATTGAAATTTATGGGATACAAGAGCGAAAATCCTTTGAGGTAATCTTGTGTCTCTATATCTTTTGTTCTTGAAGAGTGGTAACTTGATTCATCCTTGTCATCAAGTTTTTTCTCTTTTACGATGCAGGGTCGGATTATATGACGGCGGAGCTTGTAAAGGAAAAGAGTGGAAGGGGTTGCTTAAACAATGGTTGACTTTGCTGAAGCTGATGAAGAATCCGAGGTCATCACGTTTTAGTCAATTTGTAAACGATGTTTTGCACAACAGGTTGGCCCCAAACAGTCTTCTGAATCTCTTGGAGTACGATGGATAATTTCATTGACATCTCTCTGCATGTTGGTTTCTCTTCTTTGGATATGTTTCCCAGGTTCTTGGACGATAATGATGCTGAAATACAGATGAATGTCCTAGAGTGTCTTGTGTTGTGGAATGACTATCTGCTCCCACACCGCCATCGTTTGGAGAATTTGATCAAACCTAAAGAACTGAGAGAAGTGCTTGCGACCTGGAACTTCTCCAAGGACATTGAAGAAGCTCACAGATGTCATTTTGTTTCGCTTGTAATTAGGATCCTGATGCCAAAAGTTAGGAATTTAAAGAAGTCAGCGTCGCGAAAGGTACGTAAATTACATACTTCGTTTTTAGTTTTCCTTGGAGAAGTTCCTTATGTGAGCTTCAATTAGATCCTTACAGCTTTCTTTTTTGTTGTTGTTGTTGTTGTCAGCATACAAGTATTCGTCACAGAGAGGCGGTTCTTGGTGTCATATCTCAGCTGGATGTTATTGAGCTTGCCCTCTTCTTTGCATTGTTGATAAAACCTCTGAACATCATATCAGAGGAAACAACGGACTTGTTTTGGAGCTCAGGAAAAAGCTCCCTGGATCATTTCCAAAAGTCGAATTTCCTCAAATATATTAACGTCGATGCTCTTTCCAACTTATCCTGGAAGATGAAATCTGGTTTTCTTCACGTCATCCAACATATACTTGAAGTCTTTGATGAATTCCATGTCCGACCATTTCTAGACTTTTTTATGGGATGTGTTGTTCGGCTCTTGGTAAACTATGCTCCAAATATCGATGAAGATATGAGCATTCATAAAGAGACTGTTTCAACAAATAACGACCAGGTACATATACTGCATAATTTGGAATTCAAATCTTATCTGACACACTTAATTATTTGGATTTTTTCTTTTCTTTTGTGTGTGTGTCTAGGCTGGCACTTCTTTAAAGCAGTTTAAAGAGTTGAGATCCTTATGTCTGAAGATTATTTCTCGTGTTCTTGAAAAGTACGAGGATTGTGATCTTGGTTCTGAGTTCTGGGATCTCTTCTTTCCAGCAGTGAATCCGTTAATCAAGAGTTTTAAGCAGGAGGGTTCTAGCAGCGAGAAACCAAGCTCATTGTTCTCATGCTTCTTGTCAATGAGTAAAAGCCGCAATCTCGTCACCTTCTTATGTCGGGAAGAGTCTCTTGTTCCAGACGTTTTCTCCATTCTAACAGTCACCACAGCTTCAGAAGCTATAAAGTCCTCTGCCTTGAGTTTCATAAAGAATCTGCTCAGTCTTGAGAACGACGTGGATGATGATGACCATATGATCAAAGGATTCTTAGATCCATATATAGAGCCTCTGATCAACAGCTTGCATTGTCTTTTCCGTGGGGATACTTTGAAAAGGTAGGGGTTCTTGTAAGTTAACACACATTTTATGTTCATTTTTATTTTCTAACAAAAAAAGTGTTAATCATAATCAGGAGATCTCTCAAGTATCATGGAGAAAGAGAGATTAAGATTCTTAAACTATTGACGAAACACATCCGAGATGAATCTCATGTTATGAAGTATTTGGATGTCTTGTTGTCTTTCTTGGATAAACGTGTGAAAGATTCTGGTATGGTTATTCATTTCTTTTCTTGCTAAGAATTATATCTAACACTCGCGTCTCTTGTGTGTGTGTGTGTGTTGAATGTCTTATTTGTTTTTGCAGATATTCATCGTGAGGCTTTGCTAGCCATTCAGGACATCTCATCGCTGCTTAGGAGTGAGCGTACTAGCAAAATTATAGATACAGTCTCTCCTCTGCTTGTTGACGCTGAACCTGACGTTAGATTATGCATTTGTGACCTTCTTATATCTCTTGAAAAAATCGACTCTTCTCTGGATCTAGTGGTAAGCATCATATCTCTGTTAGAATCTGAGTCATTTCCTTGTCCCTTTGTTTTTGCATTTGAGATTGTAACAAAGTATTGGCTGCGTAATTTTTTATATATAGGCAAAATGCATCAGCGATATGAATGCAACCTCACCCATGGAAGTTGATGACCTTGACTATGTAACGATAATTGATGCTTATGCAAAGATTGATACGGATTTCTTTAACAAATCCTCGGAGCAGCACATGATGATCATTCTCTCACAGAGTCTATACAACATAACATCACCAGAAGTTACGTTAAAGGATTGCGCATGTAACCTCCTGTGCACTTTCGTTGAGTTTTCAGCCTCCATACTTTGCCAAGAGGCTTTAGCTCACTCTGACATTGGCAAAGAGGTTGCAAAATCTGTTGCAAGCTGGACAGGAGATCGTGTGTTGTGGATTATGAATAATTTTATTTTGAAACACATTGGAGATGCAGTAAACAGAGGAATTTCTAGTGGAAAGGTAGACAGTGACCCTTGCTAAGTCTGGCATGAGTGTATGTTTACTAATGTCATGCTTCTGATTTATAGTTAACTGTAAGATGGATATTGCATGGCTCTCTCTTGGTAGCGTTAAATATTCTTAAGAACGAATTGTTATTCTGCTGCAGGGAGAGATTCTTTTGATACGCAAAATGGTGACGACACTTCCAGATTCCGGGAATCTTGCTGCATTCAGACCTTTATGCTCTGAAAACGATGATGTTGATTTCTTTAAAAACGTCTTTAGCATTCAGGTAAGACATTTTATCATATGGCTCCTTCACAATTTGTAGTTGTGCTGTGGTGAAAGATGATAGAAACCTTAGAGTGACATATTTCTTTTGAACTCTTGTAGGCAAGCCGTAGAGCAAAGGCGCTTAACCGTTTTGTCAAGGAGATCAAAGATAGCAGTCTGCCTGAGGTGATCTCTTTGCGTCTCTTAGATTGTATGAATACTTATTTTTGTAGTTTCAATGGACTTATGACCAATTGCTGTTGGGGTTGCAGGGAGTAGTGACGAAACTCTTGGTCTCAGTCTTTTTTATCATGTTACTTGATGGACAAGATAGAAAAGGTCAAGATAGAAAAGGTCAAGACAGAAAATGTCAAAATGTCCATGGTGCATGCGCAGAAGCCCTCGCATCCGTGTCTGCTCATATGAGTTGGAATTCGTACTACGCTCTATTGAATCGGTGTTTCCTTGAGATGAAGAAGCATACTGAAAAGAGAAAGCGTCTAGTGAATCTTGTCTGCGCGATTTTGGACAAGTTTCATTTTGCAAAAGATGGTTACGCACATGAGGCTCATGGAGAGATTAGGGTTTGCCTTGAGAAAACCTTGTTCCCCAAGATACAGAAGCTGATGGATTCTGAATCTGATAGTCTTAATGTCAACGGCTATGTGGCGGCGGTGAAGGTTCTAAAGCTACTCCCCAAAGAGATAATGGACTCAAATATAGATTCTATAGTTTATAAAGTTTCCAAATTTTTGAGGAACCCGATGAAGAACACACGTGACGAAGCCAGAATGGCTCTGGCTGCTTGTTTGAAGGAGCTTGGGCTGGAGGACTACTTGCAGCTTGTCGTTAGAAAACTAGTTTCTCTATTAACTAAAGGATCTGAGGTGCATGTGCTGGGATACACTGTTAATCACATTTTATCAAAGTGCCTGCCCTATCCTACGGGGTGGAAGTTGGATCATTGTTTGGAAGATCTCCTTGATGTGGTGGAAGCCGATCTCCTTGGAGATGTTGATGAACAGAAAGATGATAAGAAATATTCAAGGAAGAAGAAGATAGAAACGATAAAACGCAAGTCACTTGATACTCTGAGATTGATTGCTGCAAATGTAACGTTCAGAAGCCATGCATTGAAGCTACTATCTCCGGTCACTTCGCAGCTGCAGGGGCCTATGACTTCAAAGTTAAAATCAATGCTGGAGAAGATGTTAAAGCATATTGCCGCTGGTATTGAAGGCAATCCATTTGTTGATCAAGGAGATCTTTTCTGTTTTATATATCACTGTGTTGACAACAAGAGTGGTCTTGGAGATGAAGCGTCTTCTCAACCATCCAAGAAGAAAAGGAAATCGAGACATATTCAAGAGACTGCTGGTGCTAAGTCATGTCCACATCTTATAACCGTGTTTGCTCTGGACTTACTGCACAACAGACTGAAAGGAATCCAACCCAGCAATACTAATGAAGAAGACCTAGTGTCGAGGTTGGATCCGTTTGTCAGACTACTTGTTGGTTGCTTGGGCTCTAAGTATGAAGATGTTGTATCTTTATCTGTTAGATGTTTCACTGCATTGTTAAGGTTTCAACTGCCTTCCTTCAAGTCTGAAGCAAGTAAAGTGAAAACCCAAGTGTTAGACATTGCTCAGTCTGCAGTGAGTTCCAGTAGTCCTCTTGTGCAGTCATGCCTTAAGCTGTTAACAGCTCTCATCAAAAATGAAAATTTCACATTATCATCGGAACAGTTGAAAATGTTGATTCAGTTCCCTATGTTTGTTGATCTGGAATCGGATTCGTCCGTTGTTTCTCTTTCACTTCTCAAGGCCATTGTGAAAGAGAAGCTTCAAGTTCCGAAGATGTATGCTATCGCAGATAAGGTGTCAAGGTTGATGATTACACATCAGGATGAATCAATCCGAAAGATTTGCGGAGAGATACTGGTAGGACTTTTGGTAAATTATGACTTTCTGCGGGGAGATAATGAGAAACGCCTAGAAGGACATTTTAACTTTCTGCTGAAAAATCTGAGGTATGTATGTGCAACCAAGCTTTGTGGAATCTGGCCTCTTATTATAATTGTAATTTTTTATTTTTCAAATAGTTACTGAATTATATTCTTCCTCCAGCTATGAACATTCAAGTGGAAGAAAATCAGTTGTCTGCGTTCTCCAAAAGCTTATTGCTGAACTCTCAAAACCTAATCTTGGGAAGCAGTCAAAGCCTAATCTCGACAAGCAGCAGTCTGAAAACTTGTTTGTTGGGCTTGTTCATCGTTTGGCAGCCGAAAATGATAAAGAAGTGCTTTCCAAGATTTGTGATGTGATAAAACTTCTGATAGGTTGCATCAGTAATCATCATTCAAGTCTTGAGCTCTGTCTGGGTTGGTATAAGCAGGAGAAGTCACAGGCTAAAGCAGCACAGGTAAATTGCTCTGAGGGTCCATGTTATTATTTACATACAGTAGTTAGATATCAGATCAGTAGGAAATAGGAACAATTAACTTATAACTTCACATGCTTCATATTGAAAATCTGTGGCTTGTAACATCGTCACAAACCTTTGTTTGTTTTTGTGGTATGTGGGTTGCTTCTTGCAGCAGTTGATAACTCTCATTCATTTGTTGGCTGCCTGTGCAGGTACTGGGATTATTCATCGAAGTCAAGAAGGATCCATTTCCAAAGCATATCCGCAGTAAAGTGTTGGAGGAGGCTAAAACGATTTTGGAGTCTGCTGTAAAGTTGCAAAATACTGTTGAGGAAGGCAGTATTCCTTACTGGAAGGAAGCATACTACACTTTGGTTATGATAGAGAAGATGCTCAAGCAGTCTCCTGGCATATGTTTTCACAAAAATCTAGAGGTAACTCTAGCTCTGACATGTTGTCTCGTTAATCATTGCACTATACACTTATCTTGTATTTTTTGGACGATTCACATTGTTGATCTTATTTTTTTTTGTTTTTCAGGATGTTTGGGAAATGGTGTTTAAGTTGTTGTTGCACGGACATGAGTGGTTGCAAACTATAACCTGCCGCCTCCTGAATTATTATTTTAAGAAATTAGCCGAGTCTCCGAAACAAGTAGCAGGTTCTCTTCTCGGTAAGCCAAGTAGCCTTTTCATGGTAGCTGCTTCTCTTTGCTTCCAGTTAAAGCTTAAGGTGCACCGCAGTACAGTGGTCAGCAAAAAAAATGATGCCACAGCAGAACAAGGCAAGAAAGACGACAGTGCTGCCACTGAAGAAGATATTGTCACAGAGAATATTGTTTTTGCGGTCTCTGGTCTTCATTCAGTGATTGGACAATCAGATCACGAGTACTGGTCCAGTCTTGACAATGATGAGCAAGCGAAGTTCCTCGAAGCCTTTCTTGGATTTGATTCAGGGAAAGTAAGGTCTACTTTTCTGGCTCTTACTACTTCAGGCAACCTTAGCAGCGAGAAATGCCAAGATGATGTAAGAAATGTATTGATTGGAAGTTTGCTCAAAAGAATGGGGAAGCTTGCGTTTGATGTGGACTCTCTTCAGATGAGAATTGTGTTCAACGTCTATAAAGAATTTGCCTCAAAGTTGAATCAAGAAGAGTGTCGCCTATACGCCTTCAGAATTCTGCTTCCGCTGTATAAAGTCTGCGAAGGATATACCGGGAAAGTCATCTCAGATGAGTTGAAACAGCTAGCGGAAGAGGTAAGAGACAGTATAAGAGACAAGAGCTTAGGCGTCCAAATGTTTGTGCAAGTTTACAGCGACATCAAAAAGAGTTTGGAAGCGAAAAGGTACAAGAGGAAACGAGAAGAGAAGCTAATGGCGGTGGTAAACCCTGAGAGAAACGCAAAGAGGAAACTCAAGCTAGCTTCCAAGAACAAGGCTAACAAGAAAAGGAAGATTTTGAGCAATAAAATGGATAGATGGTCACGCTCTTGAGCTATCCCCCATAACCACATTTTAGCTATTTTTAGCGTGTTTTCTGGATAGAGATCCCAATCCTCATTTGACAATTAATTAGGAGAAGAATCATATATAAACCATGTTTTTTTCAAGACTTGACTCATAATCATAGCTTTTAGTTCAAAAGTTTCTTTGTTTTCAAGGCAAGACTCAATATAAATTCTTGCCCATCGATCATTTATTGCTGGTAGCCTTTGAGTTTTCCTATAAATCTTTACACTTTGCATAGAAACTCTCCGAGAGCTTTCAAATATAAGATTAAATCTTGTGTTGATTTCCCCACTTGGTTAAATAATTTTGTGACGGGTGGTAAGGATGGAGTTCCATAATCATTAATGAATAATTGTTTGGCAGCGTCCACGAAGGTGATGGATGTGTGTATTCAAACCTAAAATACGTTGCAAGAGTAGGTATGCATGCGGAGTTCAGCGAGTGATAAGATTGATTATGGTAATATAATAGTACGATCTTCGGAGACGTGCATATCACGTTACTCAACAATGTCGAATTTCTAGCATCTTCCATATATGTTGGTTGAATGGAGGGACTCTCGAGTGAGTGAAACATTACATCCTCTCGTTTTATGTTATGTTATGTTATGACTACAGCCTTGTACAATACATTTTTTTGTTATAATTTTCATCATCAATACTAAACCTAAATAAATTAAATAAAATGAACCAAACATAAACCTAAAAATGGATCCATATCCTTTATTTACTAAAGCACAAGTCACCTTACCAATTAAAATGTGACATGTGGAAAATCAAAAAAATTAAAAAATATTTACTGAAAAATCAAAGTAAAGAAACGAATTATTTTGCAAATGAAATAAATAAACAATTAAATGCACAAATTCTTTATTTATTTCATAATCCCTAATTTTTCTCATCTAAACTAACCACGATTTCACGATTCATTCCTATCAACTCCCAATCATGTCACGAACTCAATCCATCTCAACTCCTATATAACTTCTAAGTTCTCGATTCTTCTTCAGTTTTCATATTCATCTTTCTGGTCTCTATTTATGGGGCTCCCTCGTCTAATTGATAATGCATAAAACAGAAATCTTTGATTATAGTATTATCTACTCTAATTTTGGTATTATCATCTAGAATTGAAACATGTATTTTTAGAGTTTTGGAAGTTGGCACATGAACCGCGAAATTAAAAGAATCGATTAGAAATGTATTTCTCGATTAATATTATAATTATATATATATAAAAGATGGAAATATACAAAATGATATTCTCGTAATGTTTTTATTAACTATCTAAATTAATTAACAGTTTAAAAAGAAAAATCTTCGTCTAATCTTTCTAATCGACACCTATTTTTTAGGGAAAATAATAATTCTCGATAGCATGCAAAATTTATGAATTATGATGACTCTTGTGTTTCAAGTGAAGTCACCAATTATACTACTAATTCCTCACAGGTCATTTTATTCAACGAATGACCTGTCACTCAAGTAAAATATTCAAGAAGAAAAGAACCAATTATTTATCATGTTTCAACTGAAGTCAATTGTTTTTTCATCATGTAGTAATGTTTCTGCCAATTATTTACATGTCTCAACTAAGAACTGATGATATGACTCAAATCAAAACTTCGACCTCTTGTCTCAACTGTTTTACCATCACCAATTGCACCACTAATCACCTTACACTGGCTTGCATTATATTCTAAATCGAATCTTTGCTGCAGACCATTCGGTAGTGAATGCAGTTTAAATAGGCCGGCCAAGAAAAAGTTTGGGCCCTGTGATCAAAAGGATTTTGTACTTAATTTTTAAAAGTTGGGATAGTTTTGTAATGTTTTGGAATTTTGGGCCCTGTGATCAAAAGAATTTTGTAGTTATTTTCTTTGTCTTTGATTATATGGTGAAATAGAGATCTGAAAATATATCGATTCCTCAGAGAAAACCTCCCATAATGAAGTCGTATTTTTGTGAGAAAAGACCCTTTGTGTGTGAAGAGAGATGACTAGCAAATAACACTCGTTAGTATGCAAAATTTATGAATTACGATGACTTGTGTTTCAAGTGAAGCCATCAGTTTTCTTACAGATTGTGTAATTACTCGCAGGTCACTTTATTCGTTGAATGACTTGACTTGTCACTGAAGTAAATTCAAGACCAAGAACCAACTTTTGTTTCATGTATTATATAATGTTTCTGCCAATTATTTACATTTCTCGACTAATTAAGAAGATGAGAATAAAACTCAAATCAAAACCCTAAAAACTTCTACCTCTTGTTCAATTTCTCATCAAACCCCCTAATCAAATCCCTAAAAACCCTACAATTCTCTTGAAGAAACCTAATCAATCTGAAACTCATCTTTCCATCAATCTTAATCCTCGAAAGCAGCCATAGCGATCCTCTTACTCAACTGTTTCCTGAACACAAACCTTTTGGAGTCAATAGCTAAGCAAATCTTTTGAGTCGTGTAGTGCGTAAACATCCAAACCGTAACGATATCGCAAAACTCCCTGAGCTCGTAATCTCCGACGAACTTCCTCCACCCCGTCGTCAAACCAAACGAATGCTCACCAAACCACATCTTCATCTCATGAACATTCCCGTCTGGTCCATACACCGAAACCTTAATCCCATCTTTACCACTCCGAATCTTGGACTCTTCAAGAAGAGGCAGAAACTTCTTCGTCGCTTGAGATTTCGCTAACGTCAGCCTACTACTCCTCTCTTCTTCCACGCTTACGTCACTCTCCGTCAGTTGCTTTCGAATCGGTCTGCTGCATTGCTCAACCAGGCCGCCGTAGATGATCTTGTCCGGTGGAGTCGCCGGCATTTCCCATCGGCTCAGTAAGCTCAAGGTTTGTTCGGAATCGTCTTCGTCTTGGTCTTTCGGTTCCTCTTTTATTTCATACCTCTCAGTCCGTTTTCTCCTGACTACAGAGGCGAAGATTCTGTCTAGGTCGATTTCTTCTTTAGCCTGACAATCAACATCATCTTGATCCTTCTCGTCCTGTTCTTCTCTTTCTTCGTCGCGATCGTATCCTTCGTGTTGATTAGCGTCTTCGTCTACTTCTGCTTCTTTGTTCAGGTCGGCTTCGTCTCCGTCTTCGGCTTCCGGTTCTTTGTTAAGGTCGATTTCTTTCTTCGGGTGTGCTTCTTCTGCTTCTTCGTTCAGGTCCGCTTCGTCTTCGTCTTCCGGTTCTTTGTTAAGGTCGATTTCTTTCTTCGGATGTGCTTCTTCTGCTTCGTCTGAATCTAAACTTCTTGCTCGCTTCTTTGAAAACGCCATGATCTCTGTTTCTTTCTCCGAGGAAGTTAATATCGTTAGAGACGATAAAAGTTTGTTGGGATTTGGTAATCGAGTGAAATGGGATGTGATCAATATGCAAACCACTTCCATTATATATAGACTTGTTTTTGCCCTTTTTTATATAAAAACAAAAAATGCTTTATTATATTCATTTAGTTGGTAATTCCCGCTATTTTTTTATCATTTAATACAGATTATATTGATATTTAGTTATCAGATTAATTTGGATGGTCAGTTTAAAAACCACCTTCTATTAGACGTCACCCAAAACATTAAATTTACATCAGATTTTTTCACAAAATGTGAACAACCAAGAACAAGTTAGGCCTTTTTAAAAAAAAAATAAAAAAACCATTTGTTAAATATTATTTATTTTAAACAGATTTTTCGAGAATTTCCAATAGGAAAACTGTAACAATCCACTACCAAAATCCCTAATAGACTCAAATCAAAACCCTAAAAGCCCATTTCTTCTTCTAAAATCTCATAAATACCCTATATATAGAATAAATTCCTCAATTATCTTTTACCCAATTTTTGGTTAAGAAAAAAACAAGAATTTGGGTAGAAGATTAAGGTGTTATCTTGAATCCTAACCAATCCCTGCAGGAAATGACCCAATCTATCTCAAAGTACCTAATCTGAAACCTAGACCTTAAAGGCAATCTTCGAGATCCTCCTACTCAACGGCCTCTTTACAGGAAGCCTAGTGGAGTCAATAGCGAAGCAAATCCTACGAGTCTCAATGTGCCTAAACATCGAAATCGTGAGAAAATTGCAATGCATCTTGAGCCCATATGTTGCCACGAACTTGTTCCATCCGCACGTCAACACAGGGGTCTTCTTATTCCACAACTTGAACATCATTTCATGAACCTTCCCGTCTGGTCCGTAAACCATAACCTCAAGCCCGCTTGTCCCACGTGGAATCTCTGATTCTTTAAGAAGGGGAAGCATCGTCTTCTCCACTTGAAGCTTGCCTAACATGAGCCTGTTCTGATCTTCCTTCACGTCGCTCTCCGTTAGTTGCTTCCGTATCGGTTTGCTGCATCGTCCCACGATCTCTTCAGGTCGAATCTTCGTTTCTCTGATCCATCGGAGGAGTAGGTCTAATGTTTCTTCGGAGTTGTCTTCCTCCACGACTTTCCTCCTCTTAGGCGCCGACAGAGTTTGATTATTAGCATCAGCTTGGGACATGTCGCGGATATACATCATGTGGCTTATCGCGAAAGCAGCTCTAACGATATCGTCTTGCTCTTCTCTTTCTTTTTCTTCGTGTGGAGTTAATCTTCTTGTAATTGTTCTCTTCTTCGAAATCGCCATTTTCTGTCTCCCGGGAAGCTGCCGTGAAATGCAACACTTATCTAGGGTTTTCTCTTTCCATTTCTCTTGTGTCAAAGTATACTAAAATAGCACAAAAAAAAGGAATGACCGACTCTCCAAGCTATTGCTTTGATTCTGAAAGGTCGGTCAATGGCTTTTTGAGGCCCAAATTCCATTTGGTTTAAAAAATGTGAGGCCCAAATATTCATGGATTCTCTATTATACTTTTTATCATTGATGTGATAATTACGAAATCAAGTAGGGCGTAAAGAAGAAGTAGAACTTATTGGCAAAACGTCGGTGGGTCAAAGCTGAAATCAAGGGGCTGCCTAACTCTTCAATTACTTCATAATGTTGCTTAGTTGTATTTCCACAAATGCCTCTAAAGGTGTCCACATCAGCATTTATTTTTTTAACCAATTAAATTGTGCCAAATCAGCATCTCTAAAATTAAGAAATTTTCCAAATTTTAAACAATCAATAATATTTTTATATATCATTATCTAAGATTAAATTTTTTTCCAAATTACAGATTTGGAATATCGATAGATATAAGAAAAAAATGTATAAGTTTTTAGTAACACCAAAAATCTACTTAGATTTATATTAGGAAAATTTCTTAATTTAAGATAATGGTATTAATTATATAAATAATCACTGAAATTTTTTAACACATAAAAAAGCTTATGTTAAAATTAGTTTACAAATTTCAACATAAAATTAATATTTTACAAGAGGAATGGAGCCATGTAGAATTTTAATTGTGGAGAATAACCTAGACAAATAAGAAAGAATAAAAGTTGAAGAAAAAAACAGAGAATAAAAGTTGAAGAAAAAAACAGACACAAATAAGAAGAGTAAGAAGATAAAACCAAAGAAAAGCGAAAACGAATATATTGAATTGCGAAGACAAAATAAAAACCAAAGAAGGCAAAGATGAATAAGAAAAAACCAGATAAAAAACTTGCGAAGAAAAATTTGAAGAGGAAATCGAATAAGAACGAAGGAGAAGAAACCAAACAAAAACAAAAAACTTGCAAAGACCAATCTAAAGAGGAAAGCGAATAAGAACGAAGGAGGCAAAACCAAAAAAAAAAAAAAAGAATAAAAAGAAGCGCGAAGACGAAGAAAAGCAAACGCAAAGATGAGTGAAAATGAAGAAGAAACCATATAAGAGAAAAGACAAAGAATAAATCAAAACAGAAGAGACTGAATAAGAATGAATCAAATAAATTAAAAAAATATAAAAACAAGAACGAAGAAGAATAAAAAAACAATGATATATGTCGATTAGCTTCTCCTCATTTTGGTTTTATAACCCTAGAAAACCTACCAAAATATTAGTTTATCTTCTAGCTTAAATTTGTTTATACGTACATTTTCATTTTTAAGTTTGGTTTGGTGTATCAGATAACTATGTTCTACATCGGATTAAAAAGACTTATGCTAAAATATGTACAAAAGCAATAGAGTGAGGAAAAAAATAGAAAGGAGAATAATGAATACAAAGAAGAAGAAAACAAATCTAGCAAAACATTAGCATTTTTTATGGAAATAATTTATCATAGAAGAAACATAAGAATAAGAACCAAGAAGAACAAAAAGAAAAAGAAGTAAATGAAGAAAAGGGAGGACGAATATAGCAAAGAACAAAGCCATAAAAAACCAAAAAGACATGGCTTGAGAAGGAAACCAAATAAAAAGATTAAATCGAAAAATAAGAAATTGACAGCTATGCGTAACTATATCTCTATGATCGCATAAATTAAATTATTTATATTATTCTTACACATTGCTTATTACATGTGTGAATATGTAATTGTACCATCTCTAGCTTAATTTTGTTTTCGTGAATCTTTTCCATTTTTAAGTTTGGTTGGGTGTATCAGATAATTAAATTTTTACTCTACATAATATTAAAATAAAGAGAACTACAATAAAACTATTTATAAAAGGGAACAAGTCCTGGAGAATAATCAAGAAAAATAAAGAGAAGATACTAAACAAAAGAAATATAGCTAGCAAACTCCTAGCAACTTCGACCAAAAATAAGAAGAAACAATAAAAAAAACGAAGACAATGATATTAAAGAACGAGGACAAAAGATAAACAAAATAATAACAAAGATGAAGAAGGAGACCAAATAAGAAATTGAAGGACAAAAAACTAAAAAGAAAGGAAGACGAGGAAGAGCAAAGATGAAGAGAAAAAAATCAAATAGAGAGCGAAAATAATGGAAAAAAAACTAAAAAACATGAAACAAAAGAAGAGAAATAAGAATATTGATTCACTACAATCAATCATACTACTGACGAAAAAAAATTATGAATAAAAATATTTAAACAAATTATTAATACAGACCAAAACCTACTATGCTTTAAAGTTTGAACGTTTGACCACCAGCTTAAGTTCTACTATAATTTTTATTGCCAAGGAAATATCTTAGTTCATAAATCAAATAATGAATACATTTTATGCTGTGCCGTCAACGCGTAGGCTGATTTGAATCTCTCCACAAAGAGAAAACTGAATTGGAAGAAAGTCAAAGATTGTATTGGGTCTACATTGGGTTCCTAGAGACTCTTATGGTTGATAATACTCCTAATATATCTCTTTTTGTAATTCATCAACCATGTTTATTTGTAATTCATCAATCATGTTTATTAATATGTCAAGTACTATCACTCTTATCGTTCAAAAAAAAAAAAAAGTACTATCACTCTATTGTAATAATTTTAAGTACAGATATATAATGTTCTAAAAAGCTTACGTAACATAGCAGAATTACATATTGATTATAAGATACAGTACAATGAAATATAATATAAATTTCATATGTGATATTTAAAATATTTTGATTGATTTACAGATAAAAGAGTTTTATTTTATTGCTATAATGGCTATTACTTCAACGGCCTCGCTTCTATATCTCTATAATCAAAGAAATGGCTTGGAGAGTTGGTCATTTTTTTCCCCAAAAGTTTAAAACGTTGTATGATGTCAAGTTTGGAAGTCAAGTTTGCTAGAAAATTGTATTATTGAGGTATGAGAGGAATACTTTAAAAGCCACCACCTGTTCACTTCAAGTGATTTTGCTTCTTAAATGTTAATATTTTAGAGAATTGTGATTTTTTTGGTTTAATTTGTGTTTCGTAATTCCTAAAACATTTAATTATTGCAGATTTGGATTATAGTTTGGTTACTATAACGTGTGTACTATGTACTATAGAGATGGGCATGAAAAGATTATTTTTTCCTGTCATGGTCAAAGTTTTGGAGGTTTCTGATGATTGCAAGGAGGCGGTAGATTTAGTTCCTTTGAATGCAGCCCAATTGGTGGGATTTATGTATTTGATTCCATCTAGTAGTGTTTTTGTGCCAAAACAGTTGTTTTTCTTTCAATTTTTGGTTACCCAAAATCACGTTTTAATGTCTAAATTAGTTAAAAGTTATGAAGTAGTTTATAGAAAGAAAATAAGTTCAGTTTCTACCTAGTCTATTTGTTTTATAGCTTATGCAACTTTCCTGCAAATACTATTTATTTATGTGTTGTAATTTAAACATGTTAAGATACAAGAGGTCCAAAATTCAACTGATGAAAGAAGATTTATAAACATACATTCATACACACACGGTAAGCTTCTAGAAGTTAACTAATGAAACAAGGCTTTTAAACATACATTCATACAAAGATCTAAAACCATAATTAAACACCTTGATAGTTTAAGTAGACAAATCAGTTTCTTCTAAATTCTTGATAGGCACCATTATCAAAAATAACAAAGGTAACAGGTCCACTGCATCATTATATTTATAAAATCCAAAGTATTAAGAAAAAGAAAAGAAGAAGAAAAAAAGCCAAAGGTAACACGTCCTATCACGTGGGGAAGAACCGAAGAAGGTGAACCAAAAATATTCGCATCAACTGAAACTAGTTGTAAGGGTGGAGACAAGCAAACAATAGTTGGAAGGAAAACAAAATTAGGAAATGTGATTCATGTGATGGATCAAAATACAGGTATATTCACACTAGCTCTTTAGTGTTCACAGCCTCTGCCACGCAGCTTCTCTCTTATCCAAAAGATTGGCCCGCATTATAGAGACATTACACAATACGATTATACGAATGTTTTTCTAAATTTGGGCTGCATTCGAAATAGAATCTGCATATTCTTAAAAATCTAGGATACACTCATTGTGTAAACTTCTTGTAAATTTAGTCCACTCAACTTAGTTTACCAAAGAATTGGCTTTCTATCTATGTGTTTACTGATAAATTTAAAATATTTTCACTTGGTGTCGGGAAAAGATAAGTTTTATGCCATGTTCGACCGGTTCTTCTTCATTCATTATGTGAATGTCAAAATCTTTTTTTTTCTCTGAAAGTTTTAGTTCCTTATTTTGTAAATTTATATATTTTTTGCAATGCATGGTATGACACTATCATGTTGAATATTGAATAACGTTCTGTTGTTAAATATGACGACATTATATAGTAACATATATACATTTTAATTGATAAAGTAATGAATGCTTTACCCCACAAACACATCTACATTATTGAAAAGTTAGTTTGTGGAAAGAAAAACTAACTAACAAAATAATATCTTCAATTCCACAAATTAAACATAACTTCAATAATTATCTACACTTAAAGAACAGTAATTATGACATAACTATCGCTATCAGTAGCCAAAATGTGAATTTTGTAGATCTGGTTGTTGGTTGATATACATTTCTTTATAGTTTCTTCTAGAGTTAAACACGAAAAAAATGAAGGCTCTTCATAGAATTAAGGAAACAATATTAGTGGCTTTGGCCGTCTGATGAGAGATTAGATTGGTAAGCATTTACGCCACGGTGGACCTTTACTTCCGAACCAAAAAAAGTCAAAATTTATCATGTTAATAAAAAATCATTATTTTACAACATGGTAATATTATTTATTATTATTTTCATTTTGGTAAAATACGCAAACTCGTTTCTCGTTATCTCCACGGTGTATGTATGTGTGTATATATATAAGAAAAGAGGGTGTGCCTTTGATAAAACTTGCCTTTGATTTGCCAACGGACGCTCTTTCTTCATCACAGCTCAGCCTGACGCAACTCTCAGGCTGTTCTCTCTCTCTCTCTTTCATTAACCCCGATTCGAAGCTCAGATCTTTCGATCCGCTGAGATCTCTTCCAAGGTAATGCCTGCAATTTCTTAATGTTCTGCATGTCCCTTGGGTTTTTTCCACCGCTTGTGATTCGAAATTCTGTCGGGTTTTGGGTTTTTGATAAACAATTTCTGCGGATCAGATTCTAAGGATGTGGATTTGAGTGCTTGATGTTCAGCGATTGTGATTAATCTCGAAAATGATGAACCTTTGGTTTCCTGAAATTTGTTTTTTTTTTTTTTGGGGGTCCGATCTGGGTTTAAGCTGAGATTTGGATTATGGTAGTGACGTGACGCAAACATTTTACATGGGATTTGATTGAGCTAAGTTTGTCTGAATTTTGGCAAATGCGATTGTTTTATCTGATTTATTAGTGTATTTTGTTGTATCGTTTTTGATCTATTATCGTGTTGTGGATCTGAAATCATCGGCCTTCATTAGATCTAAAATGCACGTTTAATCAGTCGGTGCTCTGTTTCTACCTTTTATTCACCTTTCTTGTCTTTAGCCAATCCTCTTCGACAATGTGATGTAGACTTGTTAAGATCTGAAAGAAGAGTTAAAGAAGATCAAAATGAAGGCACTCATTCTTGTTGGAGGCTTCGGGACTCGGTTGAGGCCATTGACTCTCAGTTTCCCAAAGCCGCTTGTTGATTTTGCTAACAAACCCATGATCCTTCATCAGGTACTTTAATGGTACTATTTGATATATATATATATATATTATCAACTTCAGTGATTGCTCTCAGCCTCTCATGGCCTATGTGTGTTCTTGTAGATTGAGGCACTTAAGGCAGTTGGAGTTGATGAAGTGGTTTTGGCTATCAATTATCAGCCAGAGGTTAAATAAATACCTTCTCCTAGACGTTTTCTCCTAGCAGTTGTATTTACCGTTTATAGTTTGTGTCGGCAGGTGATGCTCAACTTCTTGAAGGACTTTGAGGCAAAGCTCGAAATCAAGATCACTTGCTCGCAAGAGACTGAGCCTATGGGTACAGCTGGTCCTCTGGCTCTAGCGAGAGACAAACTGATCGACGGATCTGGAAAGCCCTTCTTTGTCCTTAACAGTGATGTGATCAGTGAGTACCCACTCAGAGAAATGATTGAGTTTCATAACGCTCACGGTGGGGAAGCCTCCATTATGGTGACCAAGGTGAGGCTATCGGACCTGTCATTGAGTTACATGTTGTCTGTTTGTTCATCTAATCTAATGTGGACCTGTGTTTATTGGTTATAGGTGGACGAGCCGTCGAAATATGGAGTTGTGGTTATGGAAGAATCTACAGGGAAAGTGGAGAAGTTTGTGGAGAAGCCAAAGCTGTATGTTGGTAACAAGATCAACGCTGGTATCTATCTTCTGAACCCATCTGTTCTTGACAAGATTGAGCTAAGACCGACTTCAATCGAGAAAGAGACCTTCCCTAAGATTGCAGCAGCGCAAGGTCTCTATGCGATGGTGCTACCGGGTTTTTGGATGGACATTGGGCAACCCCGTGACTACATAACGGGTCTGAGACTTTACTTAGACTCTCTGAGAAAGAAATCTCCTGCTAAGTTAACCACTGGTTCACACATTGTTGGGAATGTTCTTGTGGATGAGACCGCTAAGATTGGGGAAGGATGTTTGATTGGACCAGATGTGGCCATTGGTCCTGGCTGCGTTGTTGAGTCAGGGGTTAGGCTCTCGCGGTGCACGGTCATGCGTGGAGCTCGCATCAAGAAGCACGCGTGTATCTCGAGCAGTATCATCGGGTGGCACTCGACTGTTGGGCAGTGGGCTCGGATTGAGAACATGACGATCCTTGGGGAAGATGTTCATGTGAGCGATGAGATCTATAGCAATGGAGGAGTTGTTTTGCCACACAAGGAGATCAAATCCAACATCTTGAAGCCAGAGATTGTGATGTGATTGTTATGTGGAGTGTGATTAGGACCAAACTTGTTAAACTTTTGTTTTGTGTCTTTTTCTTTCTCAACTTTGTGCTTTCTTTATTCTTCTTGGCTTGAATAAGCATGAAAAAATTGATGTATATCTTGTTAGGGGTTTAAGTCATTTCGTGTTTTGTCTCTATTTTTGTAACTTATCAAAATATTTCTCTCAAGTATTTGAAGATCCTTCTGAATATTCCTATTTGTTACTTATGAATGATTTTGTGTTGGTAGTTTCTTGTGAACGTTAAAAGCATACCTTTTGGTTTTGATTTGGTTCGGGTATTGAATTATCTTGAACCGGACTATCATGGAGCTCAAAACAAATTGGTGTTGGAAACTCAAAGTTTTGTTAAAAGCCCTAGCAAAAAAAAAGTTAAAACCTTTAAACCCCTTGAAACAAAAAAAAACTTCTTTTTTCTCCAAAGAGCCTAAAAGAAGAGAGAATCCATCACTGCACATTTGCTTTATACAGCCATGGGTTTCGCTTTGTGCGTCCGTAGGTCAGCGTTTAGGTTTGCTTCCGCGTGTGGTGGTGGGTTGGGTCGAGTCCGGTCTATCTCCGCCGTTGTCAACCGTCCTTCTCTTGCTCGCGACCCATCTCCTCCGCTGCGTCCCTCCGTCTCTCGTGGCTTTCTTTACTCGACGGCTATTGATCGGATGAGCTCCGAGCAAAGCCTTCTCCGAGTGATTGAGTCTGAGATCAAATCTGCTCGGGAAACCGGTGATCGCGATTTGGTAATTTTAAGCATTTTAGCTCATTTTCAATCCTGAGAACACATAAACTGGTCCGTAACAAAAATCATTGCTTTGCTTCGTTGATTTGGAAAATGAGCATTGAAATTTTTACTGATTATATAGTTCTCACTAGTTTCAGTTTCTTGGTGTGTGTGTGGCTGTGAGCATATGCACATTGGCTTATCTAATTACTCTTTACAATGCATTTCCTTTAGTAGCTTGTTTAAAAGTTGTCTCCTTTATCAATTCTAATCATATGCTGTTGTTGATCTCACTGAATTCTTAGATCTTTGTAAGCAAGTAAGAAATTGGGCCTTACGATGAAAGTTTAATCATCTCCCTAGTCCTGTTTGCATTTGACTCTGAGCCTGTACATTGTAACACAGCTAAGTTGCTGATGATTTTTTTACATTTAGAAGATATTTGTCTCTGTTATCGACCAGATTTAGTTTGTTTCTTACATTCTATTGGGGTTTGGTTTGGGAGCAGGAAGAAGAGTCGGCTCCAGGAAGCTTCCCTTTTAAAATTGAAGACAATCCTGGACGTCAGAGTGTAACCTTGACGAGAGACTACAAGGGGGAGCATATTAAGGTTGTAGTAAGCATGCCTAGTCTCGACGCGGATGCGGAGGATGATGAGGATGATGATGATGATGGCCTTAGTAATGGATCAAGTATTCCACTAGTTGTGACTGTTACCAAGAAGAGTGGACTCAGCCTTGAGTTTAGCTGCATGGCCTTTCCTGATGAGATTGCCATTGATGCTTTATCTGTGAGCCAACCGGGTAATTCTTTGGAGGATCAGTTGGCGAATGAAGGGCCTGATTTCGAGTAAGCTCTGTGAATGAATCAAAAACTCTATAGGCATTAGCAGAAAGGTTCTAATGTTCCTTTGTGTTTAATCCCCTTTTTTGCAGAGACTTGGACGAGAATCTGAAGAAGACATTCTACAAGTATCTGGAGATCAGAGGAGTGAAAGCAAGCACAACGAATTTCTTGCACGAGTACATGATGAGGAAAGTGAAGCGAGAGTACTTGTTGTGGTTGAAGAATGTTAAGAAGTTTATGGAAGAATAAACGGTGCGTTTGATATGAAGTATGTAAGAATTAAGATTGAGAAGTCTCTTTTTTTTAGTTGTTTGCACAATCTTTGAGAATGTATGGTAACTAGTGTATGACCCGCACAGCAGTACAGTGCGGGATTAAGAATTTGTTTTTTGCTTTTCTTTTTCTTTTTATAACATGTTTAATTTTAGTGTTAGTTTAAGAGTTGTATGTTTTTTTTTTTTTTGTATGTTCTTTTCTGTTAAAATTGTCAAGTATGTTGTTAATTTGAATCTGAATTTTTGTATTAAGTGATTCGAATTTTGAAATTGGTTTTTGAAATTTTTTCTATATCATCATCTAAGATTAATTTTTTTTCTAAATTTTAGATTTGGAATATCGATAGATATAAGAAAAACATGTATAAGTTTTTAGTAACACCAAAAATCTACTTATAATTTATATTAGGAAAATTTCTTAATTTAAGATAATGGTTTAAATTATAAATAATTATCTTTTATTGAACCACAAAATTAAAAGAATCGATTGTTGGTTTAACTGAACCAAATATTGGTTTGATTTAAGTGATATTTTAGATTACTAAATTAACCCTCACTATACCTGTTTCCAAACAGATTTTATTCATAAAGAGAGATGGTTTTTTGGTCAAAAAAAAGAGATGTACTTCTCAATTAATAATAAAGAGATGACTTTATTCATATGCTTCTTTGTATTAACTTCTGATTTCCAACACAAAACCAAAAGCTGCAGATACAAGTATAGAAAAAATATGAAATATTGGAAGGAGAATGATTGATAAATCAGAAAGGTGTAGCTTACAAGGAGTTTTTTCTTTAGACAAGAAGAGAAGCTAATAAAAAGTTCTTCATCTTACTTACGAGCAAGACCATGTGGTAAATGGAACTTATTTTTGGTGCAGATCCCTAAACACTAAATCAAAACCACTACATAAGAGAGGGTTTCAATAAGAATAAGTAGTAATAATAGTAATAGGATATGATATTAGCAGGGAGGAAACAAAAAGCTAATCCTCTCCTCAAGTCTCACACAAACACACACACAAAGTCTTTCTTCTTCTAAGATTCGATGGGAATGTCCTGATGGGTGTAAACAATTCCATTGTCTCCATCCACAACTTGTCCATTTCCTCTCATTATCCTGCAACCACCACCATTCATTCAATATTGTACTTCGAAACCATTTCACCATGAAAATTTTATAAATAAAGCTATGAAACCAAAACTGTACCATCTTGTTGTTAGTAATCCTTCAACTCCGACTGGACCACGGGCATGGATCCTGCCTGTGCTTATTCCCACCTATTTACATACCAAACCAAAACTTACTTCATCACTCACTCTTCCTTTTTTCTTTCTACGTTTTAATATATTTGTATGTCTCTCACTTACCTCAGCACCAAGTCCAAATCGAAAACCATCTGAGAATCTTGTGCTTGCGTTGTGGAACACAGCAGCGCTGTTCAAGGACGCACACATCTTACAGTCAGTTACCAACATAAGCAAAGACAAACATTAAGCAAGTTCATGATTCTGTATTTTTACCTGTCTACTTGGCGAAGGAATAGCTCTGCAACTTCTGGATCCTCTGTCACAATGCAGTCTGTGTGTGCACTGCTCGCAAAAACATACAGTACAAGATAAAAAAAGTGAGCATTTACAGTACATATGCAAAGACTTACATAAGTTAATGTCTGTTATGAAGAGTATTTACCTCCCATGTCGGTGGATGTGATCTATAGCACCATAAACGTCTTCCACAACTTCAACGGTGCAAGACTTGGAACAATACTCATGATTGAATGATCGTGCTTCTGGTATGTTCAGTATTGCACTTGCCCTCGGTCCACCATACAAAGTGACTCCTGCAGTAATAAAAATAAACTTATGAGTTACAATATTCTCAACAAGTCTTCACGATTATGATAAACAGACAAATACATGGCCCATTTATGACCTACCATTGGTCTGGAGCGCAAAAACAAGCTCATTGAGCACACTACTCTGCTCTAGATCCTTATGCACAAGAAGGGTTTCCTGAAAATACCGAGGGAAAGAGAAGATGGAATGAGTCAGATGAAACTAAAAACCCCAATGCATTACTGAAATCTAGGGCGAAGGTAAAATTTCTCTTACCATAGCATTACAGGCTGCTGGATAATCCAACTTTGCATCAGAAACTATGCGCTTTGCCATATCCAGATTACAAGACTTGTCGACATATACATGACAGATTCCATCTGGAAGCACACAATTAAGTCATCACCACTCTCTAGCACAGTCCAACTAAAGAATTCTATGGATAAAACAAACTTGAAACCTTACCAGCGTGACCTAGCACAGGGATTTTTGTTGTATTTTTTATCTGGGAAACGAGCTTGTTGCTGCCTCTTGGGATCACAAGATCAATAACGTCATCAAGCTGTAGCACAAATGCAAATAAATGGTGGGTTCCAGTTTAACAAATGATATAAAGTCTTGTTGCAGCTCCCAGTTTGTAAATTCGTTTACCTTGAGCAAATCAGGAATCTCTTCTCTTGAAGTCACAAGTCCAATGAGTTTACCTCCAACAGTCTCTGGAATTGCATCAGTGATAACCTAGAAATTTACCATGAAAATAAATGAATTAAAAGTTCTTAAGTGGTATATTTTGTGGAAGCCATATAATGATATATCCAGCTTTTACTACAAGCTATGAAATCTGAGGGGCTGTACCTTGTGTAAGATAGCATTTGATCGCCGGGCCTCCTTTCCACCCTTCAATAGAAGACCATTTCCACTCCGGATGGCAAGTGAAGCTATCTGTTTGGATTGTGGGTAAAGCATAGCTTCAGTAAATTCACATTCGGAAAAGAGAAAGGACATTGACTCTTAACATACCTGTACAAGTGCATCAGGTCGGGATTCAAAAACAATCAGGAGTACGCCTAATGGGGATGAGGTCTTCTCTAAAACAAGACCATCTGCCACCTGTAAAAGGAATTGGCACAAAGAACAAATAACATCAACAACTATTATATGTCAACTAGGAGGACACTCCTAGACTGTAAAACTACTTATATGACAGAAATTGTCCTCTGACCACCTCAGTTTTCTTCAAAACGCGGCCAATTGGATCTTCCATATCAGCCAGTGTACGAACTGAAGCGGCAAGGCTCGAGATCTATCAAGCACAAAACAAGGAAGCATTAGCGACAAACAGGTCATAAAGAGAGTTGAAATTGGCACAATACCACACCACGAATACTGTCTTACCTTCCCAGTAGTCATAACTAAGCGAGCCACCAATGACTCTTCAAGTCCAGCTTCTTGTGCTGCAGTTACATCTAATTCGTTCTCAGTTCTGATAGTTTTTTCATTTGCTTCAAGAGCATCGGCGATATCATACAGAACTTTTTTCCTATCTTCTGAAGATAAGGCCTGTAACAAATTGCAAACAGTTTAAGTACATCTGCATCGAGCGAGAAAATATTTCTGTCGAGATTAGTACCTGAAGCTTTCTTGAACTTTCCCTTGCAGCAACTGCCATGTCACGAGCAGTAGAATCTGTGATTGGAGCCCATAAACGAGCATCTTGATGGAACAAGGTTCCAACACGCAGTCCTCTGAGGACTTTATCAATGTTCTCAGCTGCATACCCACTTCAAAAGAAATAAAAGTATCAACTTTCCATCCAACAAAATATGTTTTAGCTTCAATATCAGTCAAACATATATTCTGATCAGAACTGTAAGCGAGATAAGATACACTTGAGCATCTGCATTTCCACATGATGAGTGTAGAAGGGCCCACACCTGGTTATGATGACAGGAATCCCAGCATAAGCTGCATTCACTGCGGCTTTAACTTTTGCAGTCATACCCCCTCTGCCTAATCTTGACTTGTCGCCGAATGTGATCTCATCTTGATGCTTTTCTTTGATAAATGTGTGGATCAACTTTGAGTTAGGATCACTTGGAGGGCCTGTGTATAGACCTTCGACATCACTCAGAAGAATCAGAAGATCAGCCTTCAGTTCCAGCGCCAATAGAGCAGCCAAGCTGTCGTTATCCCAAAAGATACCAGAAGAATCCTGCATGTATATTAAATGCAATGAAGCTGAACATTAGACTACGAGATTCAAAGGGACCAGCTAAATTCTCGACTCCAGAGATACTCATAAAACATAAACTGATGATAATTGATAACATACCTGATATGGGGCTCTTCTGGTGCTTATAGCATCATTCTCATTGAAAATTGGAATAACCCTCAAATCAAGCATCGACTTGACTGTTTCATTAAGTTGCTTCCTGAAATCTTTGTCTCTAAAGCTACTGTCATTCACCAGAAGTTGAGCCGCCGTCACATCCAGCTGGTCAAAGAAAACAACAAGAAACAGAGCATCAATATATAAGCTAATAAAGACCATAAAGTTATCTCATTTCATTTAAGAAAAAGGAGGATCACCTGGTCGAACATAGTCTCATAATAAGCCATAAGACTGCTTTGTCCAACACCGGCACAAGCCTTCCCATCAAGTTCAGACTGAGGCTTCTGGAGATCCGCAAAGCTGCAATCCATTAAGAACCAAACTCATCAGTACAAAACAAACACACAAATAACACATCTCACTGTAAATATATTACGCCAATGGTCTCACTGTTCCTCTTTGTTTTAAGTGAAAGGATTCATTTTGCAAAACCTGCTATTGACCAATTGTCTGTATCGAAGCCTTTGCCGGCCAAGGCCAACCGCACCAGATGACACCAAAATCACTTCAAATCCATCCGAGTTTAATTCCGCAAGCTGACATTATATATATATATATTTTTACGAATTAAAGGTGCAATTACATCATAATCATCTTCACATGTCTTTCGTGAAACCTTTTTCAAAATTTGTGTTTAAAGCAAATTAATTAATTAAAACAGGTTTTCATCATCTGAAAGGAAAGAGAAAAATCAAATTACCTGTTCACACAGTGCTCCTAAGCGTCCAAGAGCCAATCTTCCACCTTTTCCAGTAACAACAGCGGTCCCAACCTACGAAATATAAAAACAAAAAGATTCATTACCAGAAATAAATACATCGAATATTCTTCATTCGTTTACGATGACATGCAAATTAAGATTCATGAACGTAATTCACGAGAGGTTTAATTTCTGGGACAAAAATTAAAAAAAAATATTCAGATTCACGAAAGTTTTTGAGTAAGATGCATATTAAATTATATAATATTCGTTTCCACATTACCACAGATTTTACTAGCTTCAAATGAAATTAAAAAACACTAAACCCAATTCACATCACCCAACGACGAACACTTCACGGATCAGACGTTCGCCGAGAAAAACAACGAAATCCAAATCAATGATTATACAAAAACACAGTCGAGACTCGAGAGTCAAATCAAAATCTGAGAATGCGGACGTTTCTCCACGAAACACGGATGGATAGAGAGAGAGAGAGACGATACCTTAACGACGATACGCTTAACGTCTTTGGCGAAAGCACGTGAACGATCTAGCTCCTCCATTGTGATGCCGCCTACCAAAACCCAGGGGAACGAGTTAACTCAGTGGCTCGTCAGTGACCGCGTTTAGGAGAGAAATATCTATCTGGTGAGGGAAGTGTGGAGATCAACAAGGGGAAGAGATGAAGGGGTTTATAAACACAACAACAACCAGAGCGTCAGGTCCTTGTACCAAACCACGAGCCGCCACGTGTGTGAGTAAGGGTATATCTGGAATATTACGTCCTGGCCGGTGAAGTGGCGTTCGTTCGTTGGGTGGCGTACGGTAATGAGATTAGGGTGCGTCGCAGGAGATAGACTGCTCGGGTTGTGGGTATTTTGGGTAATTAATAAAAATCGGCGGCTGAGGAAGCGCCGTGGACGTGAACAACACAAAGGCAAAACGGAGATCAGAAGTGGACAAGTTAAAAGCGGACAGCAGAGCAATTTTTTAGATGACGTACTTTCTATAATCAAAATTAATCACAATCTTTTTCGTATATGCGGCGCCACAACATTTTTTAATCATTATTATTTTAGTCTAACCTGATTTTGACACATTAGAGTGCAATGATTAATTCTAGGGATGTATCTTAATGAAATATTAATCATAAATCTGAGTTTATAAGCTATTTTAAATTGAAAAAGAAATAAGAAACATTCTTAATTGGACAAGTATCAAAATTCGAAACGTTTCTTTCGTTCAACCTATATAGAAGAAAAAAAACTGTATAATATTTATAGTCTTGTTAACAAAAAATCATTAAAACCGCTAATTAGTTATCAAATATCATAAAATTAGACAGATTGTAATTTTCCAATTCACATACAACACTATATAAAGTTCCTATAAAAATCAGCAATTTTTAAGATATTTACATTTTGAAGAAACCTATATGTTTTTGCTATTATAAATGAAAACTTCTCTAAACTATAGGTTTTTTTGTTTTATTGTAGTAGTTCTTTCCTGGTGTGCTTTCTGTTTGTTTAAATGTTTAAATTTGTCTGGTGGTTTTGTTTACATAGTTAATCAAACTGTGACAGTCGTATTTATCACTGCGGCTGCATATACCTAGCTAGATCAACAAGTGTGCATGTTTAAAATAAAATCTGTTTTGTGATTGATCCAAATTACATGTATATATATGAGTATACAGTTATATTGAATTATCACCTTATGCTCGAAGAAGCATGTTACGTTTATGCAATCAAAATAGAAGATTGTAAAAGTGGATTATTATTGTCGTCGTGTAGATGTAGGTCAGAGTTCAAATATTCCTATCCATATTAATCATGATTGGTTATTGTATAGTAAAAATGATTAAAAAAAATGTAAATCTTTCTATAAATTTGATATTAGTTTGAATATTGACCAATAATTCTCTGGATATATAAAATGTAAAATGACTTATTTTTGTTACATATAGCTATGATAAAAGGTAATAGCCAAATTAATTTCTAAAGACCAATAGACTAGTGTATATGAGTGCCCTTCTCGAGATTCTCCAGATAAATTATTTATTTCGTGGCCAGTTCATATAAATAACACCACTCATTTCATTGGCCCTTTTAAGAAGCCAATGACCATTAGCGATGGATTCAGATGGATCGGTTTTGATAGTTTCATGTGTTAAAAAATCATGACTGGACAAAAGTCATATATAAATTACATTTGTTATTCACAATTCTACACCAGGCGGGTTAAAAAAACCGATGAGAAACCAAGGATTTGTTTAAAAGCATGCACATGAGACTAATTAGTTTAGAAGCATGCACATGTACAATGCTAATTAAAAAAGATCCATGAGAAACTGAGAATTAGTTTAAAATTTTAAATAATGAATAAATCTTCATCAGATGTGTACCCAGGAAATCAAATTAAATCTCTTACATTCTCTAGCATAACGTGAAAGATTATTTTTCCCCAGCTACAAAGATATTTACTGCTTCCCTGCGAGTTTAAATTGTAATAGACTTTAGCAGTAAACACAATGAATGATGCATGAGGTATGGTCAAATTAAGCCATTATTCCAAGTTCCCACACTTATCTTAAGTTCTTAACGACTAGAGTACTCCCTTTCGGTTTTAATCTCCTTTAGTCTCTAAGTTTTACTTCTTTTCCTCGATCACTATATTTCTCGTTAATGGAGAAATATGAAACAAATAAAATAATTTAATGTAATCGGAAGGAGGGCACGTGGTTTGATACGATTAGGGTATCAGATGTCTGATTGTTTCTGTGGAATCATTGGTCCTATCTCCTATGTGCATGTGCCCTTTTTTAGCGTTTAGACCCACCAACTACGATCGTAGGCGTTTCATTTGTTTTTTCTGTGTTTAAATTTTTTAGTATGTTATTTTAACGAAGTGTCTCATTTGAAACCAGCGACATATTATTTTCAGGGATTTATAAAGATTCACATTTAGACTCAAGTATACACACGCGCACATGTATAACACTCCGACTGCCCATCTCGATGGGTCACCCATGTCTTTTCTCGGCCTATGGATTCCACATTTGTCCGACGGCCGGTCCGTTATTTTTGGGAGGCTCTAGAGACTTGTTTACTGTTCCTGCAATCAACACCCGACCTTTCCCCGTATTTTGGCCTCATTCACACGGTTTCGCAGACCACTTCCCGGAAGGTCACCCATCCTTCCACTACTCCAGCCAAGCATGCTTAACTCTGGAGTTACTTATGAGCCTTTGACCGAAAAGGTAAGTGCACTTTGTTGACATAGGTAGCCAAATCAATTCTCTTAAGACTCTCCTCATTTATCACAAATTGGGATGTTACAGTTCACCTCCACTCACTGTGCGCAACGTCCTTGTTGCGCACCTGGATCGTCACCTCCTGACGGTGTGAGTCAAGACTACTCCACTTGACTCCACACTCTCGTCTGGGTTTGGCTCTGATATCAAGTTATAACGCCCCGATCATCCATCCCAGTGAATTACCCACGCCCTCTCTCGGCACGTGGGCCCTACCTCTGTTCGACGATCGGTTTGTTATTTTTGAGAGGCTCTATCGACTTATTTACTATTCCTATAATCAACATTCGATTTTTCAGTTTTGCAGACCACTTCCCTGAAGGTCACATATCAATGAACTAAGAAATATAAATATGGAGAGGAAGTGACAAAGATATAGAAAATCAAATATGATGCGGAGATAACCACAAACACATACAAAAACGATAGACTTATCTAATCTAATTGACAATAGAGACATGAGTTAAAATGGAGAACCTTATTTTTCCACCATTGATAAATCTGGAAATAAAGAGTGAAAGAGAAAGAATGCAAGCCATCGTGAAAAAATACCAACTATTGATTAATGTAAAGTGAACGAAATGTAAAGCGAACGGTTATAGAAAGAATGAGAAAATGGAGATATTCTAGGGATTTTAGTTACTAAATCAAATAACAACCAATATTGGAATTTTTGTTTTTGGAAACGAATATTAAAATTTATTTTAACATTTCAATTAAAAAAAATTACATCAATTTTTATAATTGAGAATTACTAAATAACGTCAACTCTAATTAGCATCACGTTTTATGCTGATGTAAATTTCTGCATCTTTTTCTAATTGATGCTAATAAAAATATCAATTAAATAACTGATGTGAGTTCATATTTTTGTATCGATCATTTTTAAGGGATACAAACTAACATATAATTGTATCAGTTTTACTAAATTGATGTCAAAGAGGTCAATAATGGCATCCATTGCATCAATTGATGTTAAAATTACATATTTTCTATCATTTATTAATAAGTGATTTAAACTAATATCAGTTTTCTTTGTGATACTATTTATCTGATGTAATACAGTCTTTTTTTTGTAGTGTGGGTATAGTATTTTTTTTTTTTGGTCGTAAGTGAGAATACATTTTTTCGTTGGAGAATCGTGATTCGTGAACGCATGATCTTTTGTTAGAATTGGTAGGTTATGTGGTTCTAATAAATCCGTAAATGTGTGGTGAAATAGAGAAAAGCCTTTGGTAGTTTTGCGTGTGTGTACGTGGCATCTAAGTTTAAAAATGGTCGGAAATGGAAATTTTTATTTCTTACCTTTTTGGGTAAATGACAAGAAGTGATGTTAATATCTTGACTATCTTTTCTTGCTTGCATGAAATTAAACCACGTGTCTTGTATAATCACTCGCATTATACTTAAATGGAGTCCGATGAAATGATGGCGTCAATACAAAAGAAGCACCAGATATTAGTAGTGGACCTTTAATTTATTCTTTTCTCGATTCATACCAAACATTGATAATATATAAATAAAACATTCATAAACATAAAGCGTCATACTCAAACACGCTAAAGATGGTGAACGTCTTAAACTATTAGGATAACAACCAATTTATGGAGGGAGTACTGCTATGGTTTGAGTTTTTTTCACTGTGTTTCCAATCATATTTTCTTACTTTATCACTATAGATACTTTAATTGACAGGAAACTATAGATACTTTAATTGACAGGAAAATTCGATTTTTCATAGGTTAGAGAGGTTAATATGAATTTCGACCTAAGATTATTTCGATTAACTGGAAAAAAATAGTTATGATGATAACCTAAAAGAATTTTTAAAAGGAGGAATTGATCAGTTTTGACAATTATCTATAATGTTTTGACAAGAATAAATGGCTACAATCTTTTTGTGGGAACAATCCAATTTCAATTGACCTCTATGGATTTAACTCAAGAGACAAAGAAAAACACTTGCAAAACTAGGACACGTATCTATTTGCCGCCCATGTAAATTGTAAGATATAGAGCTATATAGATAGTCAGGTTCCAAGCTCGAAGACGTAATTTTCAAGCCCAAAAGAAAACACTTCAAGACTCGTGGAGTAATTAGAGAGGCTCACGCTACCCACACACGAACATTTAGCAATTCAAAATTTGTGACGACAGAACTAGATCATATATTAGCGAATTGTTTTGTTAAAAGTGTGTTAAATTAGGAATAGATACATTTTCAGGGTGACCTCGCAAACTTACTATTATCCGCCGATTATGTTAAACAATAGCCGTTGTTTCACAATCATCTAAACATTCTTACAAAATAACGGGAAAGCGAAGGAAGTTAAAAATATGCTAGGATTAGTGGAAACAATATAACAATTGTATAGGAGAGATGAATATATGATACCAACTAAAAACAAAGAAAACATGGTGACATGTGTCCTCAATATATACATAGTAAAAAGAATATTATGTGTAAAATGAATCATTTCATACTATTATACTTCATATGATAACAAGCACCTGCTGGTCAATTTTGTCTTACATCATCTCTTATGGAGAATCAAGAGCCAAACAAATTATTGTTTATATATAAAGAAGTCTTCCAAAATGGGTCCAATCACTTTTCAATTATTCATATACTCTTCCAAGTTCTGTTATATCTCTCCCAGTTTTTAGCGTATGATCATCAGATAACGATTGAAACCAACGGTTTCTCTGCCACCAGTAGTCGCATATACATATATATATTCTATGGATATACCAAAATAAACATATATTCAAGATAATATGGGAACCGTCGAAATTCACGTGCCAACGATCACTACAAGAAATTATGTGTATAGTGTCATCTGTTTTCTTAGTTTATTTATTGATTGATATAAATAAATTTACATCATTTATATAAATGATTTTGGAAATAGTGACTCTAATATCTTGTCATACTAAATACAAGTGGTGCAACTAGTTTAATCATTTTTTCAATTGATGTTAATATATTGTATCATTTTATAAATGAAGTAAACATTTGCATCAATTAACATAATTGAAGTAAACAATTGCATTAATTATTATAAATAATATTACTATTTGTCTCGCATATAACAATTGATATTATATATATTTAATTATATCATATATTTTAGTTGATAATATTATTATATCAATTATAAATAAGTAACCTTAAAAATTATATAAATTTTAAATTTCGTATTATTTTCCATAATATACTAAATTCAAAAATATTAATCATTTTGTATTTATTATTCTAAAGAATATATGTAAATACATATTGATGATTTTACTTATATAAAAATAAAATTGATTTTTGGGTGAAGTTATTATATAGAGAAGCAAACTATTATCCTTTCTCCTTGTTTAGCGACGTGGGATAAATAGTTTTCTATTCAAAATTTTGTTTGCATCACTTTTTATAACTGAAATAAATATTTACATCATTTATAATTGATGTAAACACATATATTTGTGTCGGTTTTTTAAAAGTAATGTAAATCAATATTCATTTGTATCAATTTTATTTTAATTGATGTTAATCAAGTTGATATTGATATCAATTATTTAAAGTGATGTAAAAACATAAATTTAATGCCAATGTTTGATAAATGATTCTAATTAGAGTCATTTAAGTTTTTGACACTGTATAAGTGATGCTGTCTACCTCATTTTTTTAGTTGAAATTAAAATTTGTGGTCATGAGGTTCCTAATAAAATAAACAAAATGTTTACAAATCAATACACATTTTACTACACAGTAAAATTAGCTATACCAACCCGAAATTAGTTGGCTAGATTTATCAGATAAAAAAGTTTCTTTGGCTCTTACGTATGATTCTGGCTGCAGATGTGATGATGTTGCTATAATAAGTGACTTTGGGTCTAGATGCATAACCCTAAACCCTTAATTTCACTGTTAAAAAAAGACTTATCATAGTATTACTTAATACTCAAGACGGTGTGCTATCAAAATTGCTAAACTGTATGTGAACATTACTGTTAAGCATGGACTGGATTCCACTAGTAACAATTAAAGTACACAAGGATGAAATATAAATAAAAAACTAAACAAAGATGAATGAAAAATAGATAAATAAACTTTGATTAGTTTACTTTTAAATTTCATGAGCTAATTTATCTTTAATATATTTATGGCCTAATGGGTATCGAGTGGCCAAAATAAGTACACCTTTTTCTTTTTGCATTGTTGTGATTTGTAATAGATATTATAATATCTAATTATATATAGATAAGATATTTCACTCGACCAACAAAAAATAAGAAGAAACGAATAAGATAAGGTGCGGAGTACATATAAATGTCTTATAGAACTTGCTACACCTGGACAGACTCAATTGGTGCAGCTGCATTAATCATTATATTTTGCAGCCAATGCAAAACCGTCACGAGTCACGAGCGTCCAAAATCTTTAGTGCAATCACGTTCAAAGAGA
Source organism: Erythrophleum ivorense (assembly GCA_026724425.1). NCBI lineage: Eukaryota > Viridiplantae > Streptophyta > Magnoliopsida > Fabales > Fabaceae > Erythrophleum > Erythrophleum ivorense. Next base: position 337,095 of record JAIUCV010000360.1, on the reverse strand, counting down.
CTATTTCCCAAAAAACAAGTAATTTATCGTTAAATTATCTCAAATTTATCTTCACAATAATGTTGGTAAAAGAAGATGAATACTCATTTATAAAAACTGAAAAAATTCGTGGGGTTGTAAAAGGTTGAAGTAAGTATTTTGGTTGCACTACTAAAGCTAAGCAACCCAAAGTTGTGTGAGAACAAAAAGTTCGTGTGAGACTTTATTTACTGCTTTTGTTTAATTTGTGTCTGCGCCGATCATGCAAGCAAACAAAAAAATATCTATCCTTTCTTTTCAATTTTATTTTGCTACGGTCACCTTTATTTTTATCGACAAATTACTTGAATCGTTTATAGGCATATTTTTCGAAAAACCAAACACAACGACTGTCAAAAATATTATATCTCCATGATTAACAACTGCAAGGATCCTCAAGAAGAATTTTCAACCATTAAACCAACATGCTATTTTTGCACAATTCCAAACAAAAATTGAGCAAATACTTGGTATCGACGACCTATTCACCAAATAAATTAGATGAGTTTGGCGGACATATTTTTGGCTTTTGTTTTCGTAAAGTATATGTGGTGATAAGACGCAGATACAGGGAAAAAATTGGAGGAATCACTATCATATACTAGTAATTAGTTACAATATGTTATTTCATGAGAAAGAAAAAAAACGTTATTTATTCAAAGAATGATAGAGACAGTGACTGCTATTGGGGAAGATCGGGTTGTTCATAGAATTGATATTGTTCTCGGCTTCTACATAAATTTATATATGTGTTTTTTTAATTGTTCTGGGGAAGGGTGAGCGGGAGAAAAGTTTTTTTTTTCTTTTAAAGTATTTTAATCCGAGATGCCAAAACCAACAAGTAACCCAAGATAAAACAAAACTGTAAAGTGTAAAAGATTTGGAAGATGTTTTATTAGTTGCTGATTTAATATTAGTAAAATGGCCGGTAAAGACGATGAAGTATAGTCATAATCCAACAACAATACACCAGTTCTTGAGGATCGAGTGCTGTTTTACTTAAGATACACGTGGATTACAAATTATCTAAGTTAGTGTTAGGTACTAGTGCTGTTTTACATTTCTTGATATTACTGGCTGTTGATATATATATGGAGATCGGATTATGTGTTGTTGTTTTAACACAAACTAATCTCCGAAGCATGTGAAACGCTCTTTTCCATTTTTTGTTCTTTGTCATTTAAAACATGAAAAAAATCCGAACACTGGTCCGACCATACTTAAAACCACAATCATTAGACCATTAAATAACTGAAACAAAAACAATAGAGGTGGATATACGAATATACCTTATGCTTTTCAATTATACACGGCATTTATCCATTTAGATTTTTGGTTAAAACGGTCGACTTCTGATTTAAACCATAGTTTCGACGAAACTTTGGGTTATATTAACATTCACAGTGTGACAATTCAATCTAAATTTCAATGCAAATGAAAAAATCTGAACATCAATATTGGGCATGATTGGTTGCTGCTGTAGCTTTAATTCTTTTGCTATAGAAAAAAAGGTGTAGACTTTTTTGCTGTAACTTTAGATTTATTGTTGTAGAGTTTTTTTCCATAAAATATTTTATTTATTTAATACATATTATAATAAATATTTAACATTAAATTAGAAAAAATAGATATAGAAAATAAGAGAAGCAAAAAAGGATATTAAGCAAAAAAAATAAAGAAAGAAAAGAAAGAGAATTCTTAGAGCATTTAAATTAGGGCTCTGGAAAATTTGAATTCTAAAGCCAAAATATTTTCATATTTAAAATTATTGTTCTAAAATTTAAAAATAGAACCAAAGCTTGATTGGTTAACACTAGGACTATAAAAAACAATATAGCTCTGCAAAATACTCATAGCAGTTACCAATCACCCCCATTATCCCAGCTGCGTGTTACAGCGACATTTTCTTGCAATATGTCCTTAGAGGCTAGAGCGTATTCTACGTGTGCTTCTTGATACTTTAGCATCTTCTTTTTAATCTGGATATTTATTAAAAACATTTGTGATAAATCAATTCTAATGGGGCCAAAGAAGCAGGCCCGTAGTACTGTTTTGGCCCATATATTGTCTCACTCATCATCATTTTTCCCCCCCAAATTTCACCTAATTCCACAATTTCGTTTGTGCTATGACTGTAGATTTTTTCAAGTCGAACTTAATGTTTATGTGAATCTGTAATTAGAAAAAAAAAATCTGGGTTTTCTTTTCCGAAATAGCAAAGTTTAAGAGGAGAGAATATGATGATCGACAGAATATTCATGAAACTTGTGCAGGAAGTAATAAATAGTTTATGCAAAACCATAATTGACAAGTCTTGAGGATTCTTGCTGTAAGTCTTGGTGATAGCTTACGCCTAGCCAGCCTTAGCAGCAAGTGAGATTGATCTGTAATTAACGTAGTTATTGAGTTGTTAGCATAAATCTTGCAGATATTTTATTCATTTTCCATTTTTATTTTTGAAGTGAAATAAAGACGCTTCACAGGTTCTCTAATCTCTATCATCCATCTAATGTGACATTTTGGCTTTTCTCTCTTTCATACTTCACATGCACTGTACTGAAAAGGTATTTTATATTCACCCTCTTCTGATATCTGCCAGAAAAAAACTAATCATTCACAAGATTATAAATGTACCAAATGTTTACATCAAATTTTATCTCTTGGTCTCTAGCGGCCGGCCTCGTGCAGTGTTTTCTCTTCATCTTTCACTTTTCAGTTTTCACATAGCACAAAAGAGAGTGAAATCGCAAAAAGATCTTGAGAATTTTCTTCCTTTTTTTAATTAATATATATTTTTTCACTTCAGAAGCAAGAAGTGATAACAAACAAAAAAAAAAAAACACAGAATCCTAAACAAACTCAACTCACAAAACAAACACACTCGTTACCAGCAACCATGAAAACTAAGCCAGTAACAAACGAATCCCAATGATTCAGTGTATATGTTCCTTCTTCTTTACTCTGTGGGTTTCATTCTCTGATAACAACATTCTTTGGTCTACCACAGCACATCAAGATCTAAAGGTTTTGACATTATATGTGTCTTGTTCTGGTGGAGATTAAGGAAAGAACCAGACTTTGATGAAGAGAGAAAGAAACATTTGTAGACCAAACGCTACAGCCACTACAATCGTCACATCATTGCTCGCTTCGAGGTAGGACCGTAGATTCAGAGCAACAAAGCACGACGATGCACCACCAGCTAAGAGTATAATCACCCATCTCAGAAACTCTACTGGAATAAGCAATGGAAGCTGGAAAAAAAGGACGATCCTGAGTGTTAGAATGTAGTATACCCATCAAAATTTTTAAAATTATGAATATTAAAGACGCTTTGATACCATTTTAGGATGATTTAATGTTACAGTATATGGTCCTATGAAAGTATGGTACTACACCATTTGTGTCTCAAGCATATGCAATTATCAGATGAGGTACTAAACCATTGATTTTAACAGCAAAAAGATGCAGAAGTTACTGGAGATACTTACAGAGGTTGGAACGAAAATGAAGAGAGAGTATCCCCAGAGGCACCAGAATCTTAGGAGATCAGCTTTGGACCCCATATACCGGAGTGAGAAATAAAATGCCAGAGGCACAATTATTGCATATCCATAGATTACAGATGCTGCCAAATTTATATAGTTCACATCAAAGACCCAAGGAGCATTAGCATCGTTTCGTTTCTTCACGAGATACGTGGCACAGTTTCCGAGTGAAGCAAGCACAAACACAAGCGTAGTGCAGATCCAGACAAGTCCATACCTAACAGAGCGATGAAACACGTACACGAGTCATTAATCTAAAAATTTGTGGAAAGGCCTAGCTTTAAGCCAACCAGTTTTGATGTTTTGCTAATTGAACTTGAATATATGCACTTGTTGCGATGCTTTGCAATCATTTGTCCCAGAGAAAAAAGGAAGATTTTTTAATCTCTAGCTTGAAGTAACATAGGAGTAAATGCATCCTCCTATTAACTTACAAGGGCTATCCACTAATAAATGGAGTAACTATGCTGTTTACTGATTCTTGAGAATCCAAGATTTAATAACAACAATACAAATGAAGCAAAAAATCTAGTCTTTACTCAACTGGATATATCCTACTGTCATACCTCAGGTTTTCTAAGCAAGAAGATAACACTACATCAACCTTACCATAATCTATTGGAAACTAGGAAAATAACATTTCTGGTTTCGAAATTTGAAACTATGGTTTTAATCATCAAATACCAATTGCTCCACTGGCAATCTCTCCTCCAGTACAACTACTTATCTAAAGCTGGCAACAACATAGCATATTAAACTCATTCCTCTTAGGTCTCACAGCTGGAATGTGCTTTCGGAAAGGATGCCAAAGATAACACTTTAAATGATAAAAAAATTAACAGCCTGACTGAGCAGTGGACTGATTAAAGTAATCTCAATAGGAGAAGCCAAAGAAATCTCGCAAAGCAAGCAAAATCACCAACAAGAGTCGCAGGAAAAAAGGCATTGAAAGACTTACATATCAGGGTTTGCATCAATCTTGTTGAAAAAATCTCCACTAGTGGGATACAACGAGCTCATCAATCTGTTCAGAACAACATCTGTGTCCACGTCGAAGTACTGGGTATATGAGTAGACGTTAAAAAAACCCTTCCAGTTGTTAGATGGCTGTTGCTCAGGTCCCGTTCCTTCTACAGGTGTATATAAAATAAATTGTCAAATAGGGCAGAAGTACAGCATATAAAATCTCGACATGCAGAACAAAACGGCATCCACCGAAACAAGCATTCTTTCAACCATGATGAACAGTTCCAAGTTCGAGTCATCTAATTTCGAATACAGAACAAGTTCCTATCATACACTTCTTGATTCATGGTGACTAGTGATGAATCTATGTCCTAAACTAAAAAAGCCAAAAGGAGTATATGAACCTGTTGGGGTGTCAAGAGTTTGATAACCTCTTGCATTTTTGCCTTGATTTGGTGGAAAGTTTTGCATGTTTGCAGATGGGCCTGCAAAGCCAGTACACATGCAACAGTCAAAAATCTTTCACTAAAGAACATAGTCCAAGCAGAAACTAGGAATGGAGCATACCTTCGTTTACGCTTGATACATGTACATCCGCGCTGCTTTTCTTGTCGTCGCTGATCACAGCCTTACCCAAAAATAAATACAGATTTTTTGTATTAGAAAGGATAACAAAGGATAACAAAGGATAACAAAGGATAGAGATGACACATTCATTCATAACAAATATCTCACTTTTAGCAGTTTTTATGCAAAATGAAACTATTATGCAAGCATTTTAAACCCTAAACCCAATTCAGTTTCATAAAGTAAGACACGTCTAAAGAATCCTCTCCTGAAAAAGGAGAAAAACTTCAAGAAAACCTTAGCAAATATGGAAACACAGAAATGCGAATTAAGATTGTTCAATGAAGATAAGCTCGAAAAACAAAAGAGAGGAATCGAACCAAGCAGATTAAGAAGTTAATCCCGCGAGTGTATTTATGCATCACCATGGACGGAAAGAAAAAAAGCCAACAAATTTTTAATTTTTTATTTTAAATTTCTACTTCTTAATGAAGTAAAACCCTTGAGCGATGCTTAAAATTGGACATTGTAACAGTTGAGACAGAACACAAACATACACGACATGCACCAAATCCGTCAAATTTCCATGACGGAAACAAGGATCCACATAGAAAGTCAATCAAAGAACTTATCAATGGTAAAATCGCAGAAGCAATAGACTTACAGGAACTGAGCCAAGCAAATGGCTCGTCTGTAGATTAGCGAACGACTCATCCATCGGAACAGAGAGATAAGAATATCAAAGCGAAAGCTTAGTGTTGAAAGAGATGTTTCTTTTATCTCTTTCAGAAATCGATAAGATCGGGAGAAGAGAAAAAGGATCGTCTTCTTCTCTAAAATTTAAAGGTTTCTGGGTTCCTTCTTCTCCTCCGTCGTCGTGGAAGCAATTGGGAAAGGAAGACAGAAACCGAGAGAAACGAGATCGAGAGATTCACGCGCGTTTTTAAGCAACTGAGGCACACGCACGGTTTACACGTGACTGGGCCATACAATTACAACCACGAGATTCATAAAGCTTTTAAACGGCCCAGATTAACTTTTGACCCGAATTAGACCACCTGATCCGACCCGACCCGACCCGACCGACGAGGAGCGTCGCCAGAAATTCACAGTGTTTCCCTCTTTGCCTTCCCTCCGGAAGAAAAAAACGCTAAATGGAGCCCTAGACTGGTTTTTATCACTCGCGAACACTTGCTTTTCACCTTCCCCACCTCCATTTTTCGTTTGTTTCTTTGCCGGAGAAGATGGATACAAGAGAAATTAATGGTTCTGCCTCCGCCGCGAGATCGATATCTCTTCTTAAGCAGCCAAATTACAGTAGCAAGCCTGTTCAGGTCTTCCGCTATATACTTTTGATTTTTCTTTTGCGTATTTCCTTCGTGAAGCTTAGCCCAGGTCTTATTTTATCTACATGCTTTGGTTTTACCTTCTTTCACCTTTAGGATTGTTGCTTGAGCTTTAGTGGGTTTTGCAGAGCTTGAGTTGAGACGAATTTCTTGTTAGTTAAGGAGTTCGTGGGTGTTTGTAATTCGTTTATAGCCTTTTGATATATCTGTCTAAAGGCATTGTTGGTGTAGAAACCTTTCAATTTTTTTTTTTTTTTTTTTTTTTAATTCCTCAACGGTAGTGTTTGTAACAGTGTGGATGCATTTTGAATCACTTGGTTTCAGAAATGGTGACCATTTGTTGGCAGCTACCATTTGTGTTCCAACCACTTTCCTCTTGCCTGTTCACCTATTGGAGATTTTATATATTTAGCGAGGAAGATTGAATTGAATGTTCAATATTGGTGTTTTTATTTGCCATAAATCCATTCCCTGTTTATGTTACAGGAAGCATTGAAACATTTGGCATCTATCAACCTCAGAGAGTTGTGTAATGAGGCAAAGATTGAGCGCTGTCGTGCAACCAGAGACTTGGCGAGCTGTGGGCGATTTGTGCACTATGTGTTAAACCCATGTGGACATGCCTCCTTGTGCTCAGAGTGTTGTCAGAGGTGTGATGTTTGTCCACTCTGTAGAAGCTCACTACCGAGAAATGGAGATAAACTTCGGCTTCGTCTCTACTACGAGTGTGTTGAAGCTGGTCTGATTTCCCAAACACATGAAGAGGCGGTGTCACAGGATTCAGATGAGGATGAGCATCAGTTGGCAGCTGATGTTCATCGCCTTTATTCTCTCTTTGATGTTGCCATGAACAACAATCTGATATCTGTGGTTTGCCATTGTATCCTTCTGTGGCATTCATGCACGTTGTCGGATATGCATTTAGTCTTTAGTTTCCTGTCTGATATTCCATTGCATCTCTTGTAGATTTGTGTGATGTGTGATTTATAGCTGTGACCACGAATCTCCATATGATAAGGCATGTGCAATTAGAACTGTGTCTATATGGGAATGTAGTAATGATAGGTTCATGTAATTTTAGGTAGTTTTTGTTCCCTGCACCCTCCCTGATGGACATAATGTGCATAGTATTTTCATCATTCTCTAAGAGGTATTTTATATTCGATGCATAATTGGCATCTCCTTGACAGAAAATGAATAGATATCACGAATGTCTGTATGGATGAGACAGCTGTATCGAGTGACCCGGTCATTGCTTTCTTGCTGGATGAAGTTGTTGTCAAAGATTGGGTGAAGCGTACATTCTGCAGCATCTTAGCTGAGCTTCAAGAAATATGTATCCTTTTAGCTGTTACAATGTTTATGTTTCTTAAACCAGTTTATGTGTGCACATTGGGGCCTGTCTACCTTTAACTTTGGTTCTCAGATAGTCTTGAAAGTAAAGAGATGGGAGCGTGGTTAGATAAACTCCTAAAGTGTTCGAAACAGGTGGCTGGCATATGTCGTGTGCTTGAAGTTATGGAATCAGCGTTTAAGGGCTCTGTTTCACCTCAGCTACAAGACGTGCAGAAGCTTAGGGAGAACATTGGGAAAACAAAGCAGGTCAGCTAAGATTCTGTTCCATTTAAATCCAAACAGCTTTGCAAAAGTATGATTTAATAACTCTGTAGTTCCTAAGAAACATCCATTTTATATTGAAGTTACCTGTGAGGATAATGTTTAGTTCGTCTTTGTCACTAGAATGGGTTGCTTGGTTTCATTTACGGCTTGCAATAGTGGTAGTACTGCAAAACCTTAACATTAGATGTATGAAAGACATGATATTGATCTTACATCATTGGCTTGGATCTTGATGGTTGTATCCCTACTTCCGTGACTCTATATTCAATTTCTTCTCATGTCATTAGCATATTAGTGAATGTTTTTTGGGCATATTTTAACCTTATCTTTGTGAGTCATACTAAATGATATCCATGGATAACCATATGGCTCCTGACCAGAGTGTTTGAACTATATCAGCTCTTTAGTTATTGGTGCAAGATCACTGAGCGTAAGGTGTGCTTAACCTATTGTTGTTTTTGATTTCAGCATTTGGACATAATGGTCTGGTGCATAAGACATGGATTTCTGGAGGATGTGAGGTCTCGATATTCTGATTTCACGTCCTGGAATTCTCTTGTACGTGAAAGGAAATCAAATGCAATTAAGCGTGCATGGCCTGATGCCGTAGACCAGTCTTCAGATTGCACTTTACAGGGTGCTTCCCTCTTTATCGAAGATGCTCTAGAAAATCTGGAGAGAGAGCCAGACTACAGTCAGGAAATAGGGGCAAACCTAGAAGTTGGATGCTTGCAGAAGGATGAGAGATCATTTCTTAGGTCCAAAATAGAGGGAACTTCAGGATCTTATCCATTTGAGAATCTTAGAACTGCTGCTGACATACTCTTTTTACATGGCAGTTCAGATTTGGTGGTTGCGAAGCAAGCAATTGTATCCTTTTATCATCGCCTATCTTTCACATTACATTGCAGTTTACTTTTCATAAATACTCAAAATCAGGAAATCCTTTTCCTTAACCAGTAAATAGTTTCTTTACTACCTGTTTGATCGGCATTGGACTACCCCTGAAAGGCACTGGAAGCACATTATAGATGATTTTGCTGCTACCTTTGGCATAACCAGGCATTCATTGCTGGAGTCTTTTGTATTTTATCTTCTCGATGATCACTCAGAGGAGGCACTCCAGGTACCTTTATGCATTCCCAGGGTTAACACATGGAAATATGTATTCTTGTGCATGTTCGAATTATCTCTCTGAAACATATACATCGTGACATTCACCATACATTTATTAAGTGGTGTAGCTGACATACTTTTCCGAATGGTATATCAGGAAGCTTGTACGATTCTTCCTGAAATATGTGGTCCAGAAACCTATCCAAAGGTTGCGCAAGTCCTGTTAGAAAGGGAAAACCCTGAAACAGCTCTGATGGTCTTGCGTTGGTCTGGTCGTGATGGCGCATCAGAATTGGTTTCAATTGGTGAAGCTGTCACAGCTGTTCGTGTGAGAATGGAATGTGGTCTTCTGAGTGAAGCATTCACATACCAAAGGACACTCTGCTTGAAAGTAAAGGAAGATAAACTGAAAAATGGAGCTGTGATTCATGTAGCTGATGATGTAGACAGCTGGAGTTGGACAGAATGGATGAAGATACTTGTCAACGAATTCTGCTGTCTTTCTATTAGGAGAAACTTGGTTGATCGAATCATTGAGTTACCGTGGAACCCAGATGAAGAGAAATATCTGCACAAATGCATGTTAGATTCTGCAACTGATGACCCCTCATCAGCTGTGGGTAGTCTTTTGGTTGTCTTTTATCTTCAGGTATGTCATTATATTTTTCATGCTTATATCAACTAGACTTGGACAACATGGCTTGAGAATGGTTTGTCAGCACGAGAGTAGCTTTAGAAACAGAGAAATAGATATTTTAATGCCACAACTTTAACTTCCAGAGCTTTAAGCTACATGTCTCATTTGGAATATAGGAAAATTTTAGTAAGGGATTAATTAGCGCATCCTATTAGATACTGGTACAGTCTCGTATCTGCTGTATGGGCTTCAAGGATCTTTCTTTCATTATTCGAGCTTGATGTAGTCTGGGATGTTGAGAGTAATAAACAAACATGAAATTATTGGACAACCAACCAAACTGCATCACTATAAACTCTGCTTATTCTCTGGAAATTTGTCTTTTGTATATTGTTGGGTATTTTGGCCTGTCTTTGACTGGAAATTACTGGTTGTTCACATTGCTGCAGCGCTACCGTTACATCCAGGCATATCAAGTCGATCTTAAGCTCCAGAAAATTGAAGAGGGTTTCGTATCCGAAAATCGTATAGGGGATGAAGTTATGTCCAGAATGCAATCACAGAGTCATTGGAGAAAAGAGTTAGTTGTAAGTATTCCAACCACATTTCCATAGAGAAGTGGATCCTTCCCACTTTTCCTACTTAAAGGCTACATCCTCAAACTTATACCTTCTTGCGTTTTAGTGCTTGGTACTTGTAGGATTGTCGTATTTTGCTGAATCTTGAATGTACTATTTATGTGCAATATTACTTGATCCTGGCTATCTCAACATGGAAATTAAAACCTTTCCCGTGTTTCTGGTGGTTTGAAACAGGATAAAGCCATAGGTATGCTTCCAGCAATACAGCAGCAGCAGGTTAGATCTGGACAATTTTCTGAGATGGAAGAGACCTCTGAAAGTGCTTCTGAAGCAGCAAGAAACGCTGATCTTCCTGATGCACCTGAGACAATTATGTCTTCAAATCCCTTTTCTACTAATTCCGTGTTTCTCCAGCGGGCTAACAATGCCGGTGCTAGAGAGCCTGTGGCTAACAATGGCAGTCCATTTCAACCCAGTCATTTGATGGGAAACGCTTCCGTTGATACTTCCCATGGAAGGTTACTTACAAGCACGAATAGAGGACAAAAGAGCGAAGTTAGAAGCATTACCAAGACTCTGAAATTCGGTGAAGTGTCCACACCTTTTAAAGATCTTAACAGAGCTCGTGGGAACAGCCAGCTCAAAGGAAAAAGGAGTGAAGAAATATCTCCAGAGACAAATGTTGATAGGTTCATGGAGAATGATAGCTCTCCTTATCTCCGCCAGGTCACAGCTAGATCTAGCAGCAACTATGTCAATGGATCTGCAAAGAAACCTGAATCCACTTTCTTTGGCACAAGGATGCAAGCAGATAGAGAACTCAAGTCCCATAACTTTGTCGACTTGGATGATCCTATGGACATGTCTTCAAGGTAGGTCTTTATCTCTTCTTGAAAAACTTTTTGGTTTGAATAAAAAGTTAGGTTTAGTTTCGGTTTGAGGAACTTCAGTTCAGTTCTTATAGTTCATAATCTTTCATATTTATGAATTGTAGCTTGAAGGACAACAACAATGTCTTGGCCAGTGAGAGCAGAAACAACAGTGGCGGATTAAGGTGGCGGTCGGATGAAACAAGCGATGAGGAAGTTGAACCGAAGTGGGATATGGAACCAATTAGCTCCGGTCCTGTGCCGGTTAAGGGAAGGAGGAGACGTAGATTCGCTGCAAGATGAAAGTAATCAAACATATCATCAGTTGAGTTAAGCATAGAGAGAGAGACAGAGAGCAAGTGGTGTAAAGAGAGGGAGTGATGGTAGTAGATTGAGCTTTGTTCTCCTGGTTATTTTTTGTGCGTTTGGGGAAAAAACATGATTTTCAGTAGCTTCCCTTTCCGGAAAATATTTTTACTTTTTTGACATCATTATGATGAGTATGTTAAACTTTTACATTGGTGCAATTACATGAAGTATTTTTTTGATACATTTAAGTTAAATAGATTAAAATTCCTTATACTTCATCGTGCATATATTACTTTTCTACAAAAAAAGAAAAAAATTATTTCTATAATTTCCAAATTTAAAAAATCGTAAAAATAAATTAGGGCTTAATTTCCAAATTTCTAATAGCCGTCGTCAAGTTTCCTCTATAAAAGTAAAATCTAAGACATACGTTAGTTAGGGCTTCGGAGGAAACGGAACCAAGAAATAGGGTTTCTTTAATCACTCCTCTCCGTTACGACGGCTACGTTGGCCGAGAAGGTACAGCTAAAATCTTATGAGACAAAACTCAACTAATGATCCCATGTCTATATAAATTCAAAAGCCCTAAACCAACAGACCTCCTTCTCTGTTTCTCTGCCTTAGGTTTTTGTTTTGCCTTAATTCCGCAGGTGTTGTTGGATCCTAGCTATCATGGCGACTCGTGAGTTATTTTCCCTTGTTTTAGCTTTATACGACGCTCTTGTTCTTATTAAGCAGCTTATCAGATTTGTTTGTTGTTTTCGTTCATGTTTTTCCAGGGCATCACTATGATAATAACAATTGTGACATTGGTGTATTTTCCAAACTCACAAATGCTTATTGCCTCGTTTCCGCCACAACTTCCTCCACAAACTTCTTCATGTATATATTTTGATACAAAATTTTAGACCCTCTCCTCGTTTAAATCAGATATAAAATATAAATGTTTAACTTTCTCTTTGTAGTGGCTTTGAGTCGAAGTTAAAAGGTGTTATCCCCATTGTTATGACCTCCATTGATAGTTCTGGAACCATCGGTAGTCTATGCGTCGGAAACAAAAACGGACTTCTTCTTTCTCATACCGTTACAGACCAAGGTAATTGATTTTTTCCACAATTTACAAGTTGTATATAGTTTTGGAATTTTGTAATGATAATTACTATTGTATCTATAGTTTTAGAGTTTGGTAATGATTATTATAATTTAATGTGAACAGAACTTCAACATATAAGAGATAGCTTGCCTGATCAAGTTATAGTCCAGCGAATTGAGGAACCTCTATGTGCACTTGGAAACGCTATAGCTTGCAATGACTATGTTGCTCTTGTGCATCCAAGGCTCGAGAAAGATACCGAAGAGATAATAACCGATGTTCTTGGTGTTGAAGTTTACAGACAAACCATTGCAAATAACGAACTTGTTGGAAGTTATTGTGCTTTATCTAATAAAGGTGGAATGGTAAGTAACCTACAACATAACATATAAAACACCTTTGTTGTTGTGTTCGAGTTTACTTTTACTTTAAATGTTATAAAACTTACAATTTTGCAAAATGTTTGATGAAAGATACCTATCTTTGTTTATATAGGTTCACCCTGACACGAAAGTGGAAGAAATGAACGAGCTGGCGAATCTTCTACAGGTCCCTTTGGTGGCAGGAACCGTGAACCGTGGCAGCCAAGTGATATCTGCGGGTTTGATTGTGAACGACTGGACAGCTTTCTGTGGGTCAGACACAACTGCTATAGAGCTATCTGTTGTTAACAGCATCTTCAAGCTAAACGAGTTTCAGCCTGATTTTGTGGTTACTGAAATGAGGAAGCCTTTGATCGATACCTATGTGTAAACCTTGTTTCTTGTTTTTTTTTCCGGGTCTTTTTGTGCTTTAAATGTGTTGCAAGAATTAGCTTCTACTCTTTAGGACTCAAGTCTTTAGTTTAACTTCATGATGATTTTTAGATTTTGGGAGTTTATTGATTTCATTATTTTTATTACTAGTGAAAAATGATTTTAAACGTCGACGGTCTAGGTAGTAGAGACCTAAAACGAATTAACACGCTGTGTTGATCCTGAAATGGAACAGAGACCTAATGTGATTCACATTCTCCAGCCACATGACTTGCTACTGAATAATAATGTCATTAAAACACTGACATCCTGTTCATCTGTTGCTTCCCCGAGGTAATAATGGCTCTGATCCTCTCCTTATTATTGGCTCAAACCAAGCAAAGCTTTTATAGAGATGATCAAAACGTAAAAACAATGATTATGTATACAGTTTAAAGGACATGCATCAAACGAAATTCATTTAAATCACATTATGAATAAGCACAAGTTTACTATTATCCACCGATTATGTTAAACAATGATTAATTATGTAAAAACATTCTTACAAAATAATGAGAAAGGGGAAGAAGTTAATACAACTGTACAGGAGATATGAATATATGATACTAACTAAAAACAAAAAAAAATATGGTGACAACCCAAATGGCTGTATTTTCATTTTCCTTCATTTTTGTTTAGATACTCTATTCATTTTCATTTTTGGCTGTATGTTCATTTTCCTTCATTTTTGTTTAGCTATTTGTTTAGATACTCTATTCATTTTCCTTCATTTTTTGTTTTGTTTTTTCTGAAGTGAAATAAAGACACGTGAGATGTTCTCTAATCTCTATCATCTTATATATAATAGAAGAGTTTTCTCTCCTGTTAGGGTGTCCACCTAAGCAAATGTTCATGTTCACCAAATTGCATTTAATTTATTTAAAATTTTCATTTCATTGTTAAGAATGCATAACGTGATTCAGATTATTGCATGTTCAACATCTGGTTGGGTTGGCAAATTAGTCCAGTCCCTTGCTCGTAACAAGGAGGAATCCTTCTGGCATCGAGAAGGCTCGTCAACAACAATTCATTGGTTCTTGTTTATCCGAGACATGCATGACAACACATTACCGTCGAACATTCAACCTTTAATGCTTTATTACCTCAACGTTAATTTTTTTAATCGAACATTGAAGAAGATGTTAAATTATTAGTAGATATAATCTCCATACAAAAAAAACACGATATTGAGAAATAATTTAAGAAGATGTTTTGGTAAAGTATTTAAGTCAATTAAAATTTAAAAACCGAGACTAGATGAGAAGCATATGTTAAAACACAACATTTGCCGGTAGAAGTAGAACAAACCATTCTTTCTTAACCATATGAAATGTCTTAAAGAAGAACACCGCCCCATTGCCACGGGCCATGTCTTTTCCGTCTTGTTCACAAATCATTCCGGGTCAACTTCTTCTTCTTCAGCCTTCCTCTTAAGGGGGTTTAACTTGAATGTTTGTTCGGATCACAAAGTCAGTAAATACAAAATCAACATGATATCTATCTACTTCATATCTGCGGTCTAGTTGAACTCGATTGTAACAATGACAAATGTATCGATACAATATCTATAAGCAGAGAGGTGCTTATAGATAACTAGTTCAGTGAGAAACAGCTTATTGCTGGTTATTTCAGTTTCAAGAGAGGACAAAACAAAACACCTTCGAGTAAGCTTTTCCAGAGCCACTCTTTAGTTACACGACGCAGAAAGCTTTTCCAGAGCCATCTTCATCTCGTCGAGGATATGCCAGAAGAATTGTGTACTCCTGATTTGCAAGGTCGTGAAGTGTAGTAGCTTGGCGATCCAGTGTAGAAAGACCGGATATGAACATTTTAGTATACGGTTCTTGTTTACCAGACGTCCCCGAGTACAAATTCACATCTGTTTCAGAAAAGGAAAGCAACGTTGGATCTAAAACCCTAATTTTTTTTAAAAAAAAATCATTAAAATTGTAGAAAGAGATGAAACAAGATTAACCGTAGGAATGTCAAAGAGCGATTCCAGTGGAAGAAAGGTGTCGCAGGACCTCGTCACCAGTCTGTCTTAGGTCGCCAATGGCCGTGATGGTGAGAGGACCAGAGCCGCAGCAGCCTGAATTCTTCAACGCCGATTCTATTCTCCGACCGACCAGACAAGGATCAAAACCATCGGGAACCGGACACCCGTTGATGTCCCACAACACCGACGTTTTCTTAGTGTTCATCATCTCCTTGCTATATATTATCAAAAAAAAAATCAATCAGATTCGAATTTAGGAAAACAAAATCGCAGTTACGTCTTCAATCTAGAACGTAGACATAAACATCAGGTAAGCATTCAGAGGAGAGATTGGCACCTTCAAATCAAAATCACCGACCCCGTTTATTGTCGTCGGTCGAATCTGAACCCACTGATATTGAATCAAACACTTTATTATTGCTTTAGAAACTTACTCAAAACTCATAAACTATGTCACAACTTGACATAGAAAGATAACTTATATATTTAGATAACTCCTAAATATGACTATTTTTTCTAATCTCAAATAGCTTATGACTCAAGATTCCTTCAAGCTTAAGTCAACCTCCGAGAGCTTGGAAGCTCCGAGAGCTTTATGAAGATGGATCTTGGAAGGCTTGGTTCGATGAAATCACTATTGAAGATTCCAGGATGATTCTTTTTATTATTTGTTTAGTTACCTGACAATTATTTTGTTAAATTTTCAATTCTAATATTATTATTTTAATTAATTTTATGCATTCATATGTTATCATTTGATTGATATTAGACACATGAGTTAAAAAAATCATAACGTGTTCCCATCCAATCCAGCTTTAAATAATGAGATAGATTACATCTCAAATAGGAGATAATGATGACTATGATTGATATGGTATGATATTACATATCTACGGATAATATGGATCATGGAAATTGATAATGAGAAAGTAGAAAGGAATAGTTAGTTTCTTATAAAATAATTTTAAATTATTCAAAGTAGATTGAAATAAATGTAAACTGGAATTAATATTGGTCAATAATTTTTTTAAAAAACAGATATAAATTATTTTAAATGATAGAAAATATAAGATTATGTATAGTTACTTTAGCAAAAAAAAAGAAGAAGATTATGTATAATATGAACAATTTGTTGAAAGTAAATAAATAATCATACTATTATAGTATTATATATTCTCACTTTAAAAAACTTTCAACGTTTTGAAAAAAAAAATATATCACATAAACTCAGATTTTAAATTCTTTCACTTTTTAAGTATATAATCACTACTAGAGCAAAAAAACCTTATTGTTTTTCAATATTTGATTTGTTTCTATAGAATATCATACAGCATTTGCGTCCAACATAACAGCTCTCATTTCGAACTCTATAAATTCTCAGTTCTTCACCACACCACAAAACAAACCCTTAGCATATTTTTCTTTAAGAAAAGAAAAAGACAAGTTCATTGTGAAATTTTCTCATATATTTTGATCTATCGTATCCATCAAAACCAAAATGGTCTTGGTAGTATCGTATGTTTTCGTGGTTCTAACCATTCTTTCCACGGATCTAAGGATCTCTCAAGCCACATCCCGTGTCACTTTTCACGAGTCATCGGTTGCTGACTACCACCAACAATGGATGATCCAATTCTCTAGAGTTTATAGCAATGAATCCGAGAAACAGATAAGGCTTAAAGTGTTTAAGAAAAACTTGAAATTCATTGAGGACTTCAATAATAATGGGAATCAAAGCTACAAACTTGGTGTCAACGAATTCACGGACCTGACCCAAGAGGAGTTCCTTGCCACCCACACCGGTGGTCTCAGTGGCATTAACTTAACCTCACCATCTGAAGTGGTTGATGAAACGATGCCATCTTGGCATTGGAACGTCAGTAACGTAGTCGCCGCAAGCAAAGACTGGACAAAGGAAGGAGCTGTAACACCTGTCAAAAATCAACAAGCATGTGGTAAGCTTGTCGGAACTATGTACTAATTTAATGTCAAAATTAAAAAAACTTAATTCCCAGTTTACTTAGGGTTATCATTCTAGGGTTCGATAAATTACCAATACAAGATTTGTTACGTAGCAATAAAGTAATCAATATATGTGCAGGTTCTTGTTGGGTGTTCTCAGCAATTGCAGCGGTGGAAGGTTTGACAAGGATTTCCCAAGGAAAACTCCTACCACTTTCCGAACAGCAGATTTTAGATTGCGACAAATCTAACGGTGGTTGCATTGGAGGAAGAGCTACGGATGCTTTCGAGTACATAGTAAAAAACGGAGGCATTACAACAGATCTCTTATACCCTTACCAGGCGAAAGAGGGGAGTTGCCGGTCCAACATCAGCCCCGCCATGAAGATCAGTGGATTCCAAATGGTTCCGGAAAACAACGAGCGTGCGTTGCTCGAGGCTGTGTCGAGGCAGCCCGTCTCGGTAGGAATTGACGTGAGGAGTGCCAGTTTCGGTCATTACAAAGAGGGAGTGTACAATGAGCGCGACTGTGGGATCAACATAAATCATATATTGACGTTGGTTGGGTACGGGACGACCAATGAAGGGATCAAGTACTGGCTGGCTAAGAACTCTTGGGGTGAGACTTGGGGAGAGAATGGTTACATTAGACTCCGTAGAGATGTGGAGTGGCCTCAGGGCATGTGTGGTCTAGCTCAGTCGAGTGCTTATCCGATTGCGTGACTTAGGGCCTGGCTGGTTTAAACGCTGCGGTTGCGGGAGTTTGCGGTTAAATGCGTAATTAAGTTATTTATACGACGACTGGTATAGCGATTGAGAGCAGATGCGTTTGCGGAATATTTTTGACTGGTTGACCAACGTGTAAAATAGCGGTTAAACAATAAATTAACAATATAAACATATTTTATAATTATAAAACATCAAAAATATATTATATTGAACAATTATAAATTTATAGTTCAACATAATTAATAATAAAAATTTATAAAAAATAATATGTTTATAATACTTATGTTCATCTTTTAATTTATATAATTTAGATAAAAATGTGATTTCTATTAAAATTTAGTGTGGAAATTAAATTTAGATTACCATTTTATTTGTTAGGTATATATATATATATATTAGTATGGAGTAAACATTTATGAAGAGAACTTTAATTTGTAGAATTTAGAAATATAAAATTATGATATGTTTTTAATGAATTTTACCCAAAAAATACCAAATATTTTTATTTTATTATGATTATAATATATAAATCTTATTTTTTAATAAAGATTATTATTTATTTTCTGATTTTAAATAAATTTGTGTTTTTTGATTTTTTTTTTTTTTTAATTATCCACCCGCAACCGCCCGCAACCGCAAACGCTGATGGAAATGAGCTTTTGATTTTGAGAAATTTTGAGAGATCTGGAGCGATTTGAAGCGGCAGAAACCGTTTGTGATGATTGTTGTCAAACGATAATAACCCGTTTGCGGGTAGTAGCGGGTGAACCAATCAAGCTATAATTCGGTTATATTATTTATATTGAAATGATCGTAACATGTAGTTTTATCTGTGTATCGTTTAGATATGGTGTAACTTGCTTGACCTTAAGAACTGTAATGAATTGACGATGACATGAATTCGTTTAAGATTGAGTCTTTAGTATCAACTTGTATCAACTTGAGGCCAAAACACGGGAAATGGTTGGGTGTTGATTGCAGGGGCAGTATACAAGTCTCTAGAGCCTCTCAAAAAAATAGCGGACCGACCGTCGGACATGGGTGGGGCCCATGGGCCGAGAGAAGGCGTGGGTGACTCACCGGGATGGGCGGTCGGGGCGTTATAATTTGGTATCAGAGCCGAACCCAGACGTGAGTGTGGAGTGGCCTTGACTCACACCGTCAGGGGGTGACGATCTAGGTGCGCAACGAGGGCGTTGCGCTCAGTGAGTGGGGGTGAATTGTAACATCCCGGTTTGTGGAGAGGCTTAAGAGAATTGATTTGGCTACCTATGTCAACAAAGTGCACTTACCTTTTCGGTCAAAGGCCCATAAGTAACTCCAGAGTTAAGCGTGCTTGAGCTGAAGTAGTGGAAGAATGGGTGACCTTCCGGGAAGTGGTCTGCGGAACCGTGTAAGTGAGGCCAAAACACAGGGAATGGTCGGGTGTTGATTGCAGGGGCAGTATACAAGTCTCTAGAGCCTCTCGAAAAAAGCGGACCGACCGTCGGATAGGGATGGGGTCCATGGGCCGAGAGAAGGCGTGGGTGACTCACCGGGATGGGCGGTCGGGCATTATATGATCAAAGGATTTCGAATGAGTAGTAAGTAGCTGATGATAACAAGTTATTTAGTATGTAAACTGGCTGTCAAATAAATTTGTTTGAGTTATTCATATTTAAAGATATAAAAATATCTCTTTCTTATAAAATTGTTTACAAAGAATTAAAAAAATAATAAAAAAGAAAAACGAATAGTAGATAACGCATTTTGCTTCCACCATATTCCGAGAAAATATACACATCATTATTCATAACGCTAAAACATAAAAGTGTAAGTTGTCAAACATTGATGAATATCCCAAATGATTGTTTGAATATACTCTCAGTTTACCTTCCTCTCTTTTTTTGTTATTTAAAAAGCTGGTGATTTTTATTTAGATTCTTGTTTGGTGGATTACTAATCAGTACAAACATTGGACTATTAAACGGCTCCATTAAGCTGAAGCCGTTTCGGGACTACTTTAAACCACGTCGTTTTGTTTTTGTTCCCTTCTTATCACCATCTCTCACTTTCTTCAGTTTTAATATTCAAAGATTTTAAATGTGTTAATTCGTCAATGTCTCCCGTTTTATTTGGGGTTACAAATAATATTTTATAAAAGCATTGGGTCCTAATGTTATTTCGACACGACTGATAAAAAAAGTTGCATTCTTTTTCTGTTTTGGAGTTGGCTGATTGAGAGTAGGTGGTCCAAGTAGAATATGGCCGCCATCATTAAGAAATGTTGTATTAGCCAATACTATACTTTTTATTACCCAGTTTACCACTGCTTTTCTTTTATGGTGAAGCGAAGTAACCACTTGGCGTCGATGAAGTTTTAACGAGAAAATATTTTTCCGTATCAGTACAAATTGGATATAACTCTCTCTGCTGATATATCTTTTTTTAGAGGTATCGCCTCCTATCATCATTTTGCATTTTCAACATTTTGTCACACGATGATGCATGTCTTCACCCACAACCACTTGTATGTATCTTTGTTCCAGTGTCAGTCCAATGTTTTTGGACTAAACAAACTTATGAAACGTTCTTTTTCCGTGCATCATCTAAAATCAAAAATAATAATAATATAGTATAATAAAATAAAAATTAATAAAACAATCCAAACTCTATAAACTTTTGAAACAATAAGAAAAAAGAAAAGCTAAAAATAATATTTTATTACTAAAATATGATTCTCATTATATTTTTTAACTCGAGCATACACTTCTTCAACCTTCTAACGGATAATATCTCACGTGATTCCATGACTTCATGATATCAACAAGTCAACATAAAGAAACATTTGAAAAGAAAAAAAAAACTACATAAACACCAGAAACGAGTAGGGGGGTTTGGCAACTTTGGGTCATTTTCATGCTCATCGTAAGTAGATTTTCATTTACGGGCAAGCCATTACGAATAACAAACTTGTTGGAAGTTACTGTGCTTTATCCAATAGAGGTGGCATGGTAAGTAAACGCACTCGTTTGAGTTTGTTAATGCCATTTTACTTTTTTTGTCTTTAATTCTAGTTTCTGGTCTTGAATCTTTTAGGTGGGAAAGGGCAAATACATAAGAAAAAATTTCTATAGAAAGAAGGCCAAGAACAATCTGGACGGAATAAATTAATCACAAGAATTTAACATTAGTTCGTGGAAAAGATAATTTAAACAATATTTTTTATGAGCTCAAAGAAAGAAACCTAATGATCGTCCATGAAGCAGTACATTATTAGTTTATTACATGCATAAGATACACCATTATGAGTTGTCAATGGACTCAATGGGGCAATGGTGACTGGTTTTGTATTTAACAAAAAAAACAGAAGAAAGAATTATCATTATTATATAAGAGAAAAAAAAAAAAGAGCATGAAATAGTAAAGAAATATAAATGCCAATAAAATATAAACAAGATATATATTATGTGCTTGGGAAATTATACGGTCAATCTAGACCTGATCATTTTAACCAAACCCGAAAAACTGACCCGAACTAGAAGATTTTTTTTTTTTGCTAAAATAAAAAGCCATGGTTAGAAATCTCGACAATGGAAGCTTGATGAATGATTTTGCAGAAAAAAAAAATTAAAGGTTATGACCCGAATTAGAAGATACGGAACCATAGTTCATGGGGCGCCCTAGTTCATGAGATTTTGTATCTTTCAGTTTCATAATTTTTGAAATAAAGCTTTTTTTTTTTGTTATTGGTATTCAATAATTGTTCTTATAAAACCTCCAAACAACAAATCTCCCTATTCAAAATCCAAGGGGAGACAAAGTCTGTCCTGAGATTCTATTCAAAGTTAAAACAAACCTTTGTGTGATCCATCCAAATCCAAATCCAAATCAAGATCATAGCAAGATTAACACAGAACATTAAACTGGAAAATTCATTGAGAAGGTCACAGGGGAAAAGTCCCGGTGAAGCGGATATGATCGAGTGTGCGACGCAGGCCGTACTTACAAACCGCTGCATTTGCTGCTCTGAAACCTCCTCCATAAGCTGGTGATGCGTCATGAGCTATCTGATGCTTAAAGAACTCTCCAAGTTTCTTCTCCACGTTTGATTTACCTCCTTTCTTGTTAGAAGACGATGATGATGACGACGTGGCAGTTGATGCTGAGGGCAAGTTTCTTGAAGAAGGATCTGAGAGAACTTCAGACTCAAGCCACATGTAAGAGAGGACTTGACAGATACCTTCCTCTACCTCAGGGTTAAGGTTCCTATACCCTAATGAAAACAAGACATTAAAAAAAAATTAAGATGCTTTTTTTTTACTAATCGGTGAACAATAAATTCAAGAAACCTTACACGAAAGGGTTTTGTGGATTACTATTTAAAAATTAAACAAACTTTATTGTAGAGGAACGAAATCCAACCGAATAAATTAAAATTTATCAAATATTGTGTTTTAAATATATGTATTACAAAATAGATAGGTACCTTTTAGCCTAAGCCATCCATGCATCAGCTCGTGCGCAAGAATTGCTCCGGTTAGTAATCTTCATCCACCAAATTTCCATGAATTTAGTAATAGTAATAATTCAATTTTATTTATTTGTTTCTGTGGCAATGTCGTAAAGCTAATTTGAGAATTGAGCAAGCAATAAGTACCTTGGGAGGCCGTAAAGAACGAGAATCGCAGTGACTTCACATTTGCGTGTAAGCTTTTGAGGCTGAGTTCTCATACCAACAAGACGGTGAGCACCAAGTCTCGGTCTCTTAAGAACCTGTGAAGAACCAAAAACAAAAAAAACAAAAAAAAAAAACAGAGCAAATTACTGTTTCGAATCAAATTATTAATTAAGTTGTTTTAACAAGAATATCAAAAGACTTACACTTGTGACTGTTTGTTCTTCAGACAAACATAATCCCCGTGTCTCAGGCATGTGATGGTATCCCTATGGGAAAAAAAGAGAGGAATTCTAAATCGTAGTTTCAGAGAAACTCAACGAAAAAATGTTATGTATAAGTCTAAAGATCAAGGATTACATTTTTCTCTCCTACGATAGCATCGTTGAGAGCTTCTCTTTGAACAAGAAGCATGGGAATTTGTTGATCAAGTTTCATGTACATTCCTTCGTAATAATCTCTTATCGCGTGGTATAGTGGTTGACAATCTCCAGTGTCGGTTATTGCCGTTTCCATACATTCTAGACATAGACTTCTCCCATCTTCTAACGTGTAGTATCTCAGATCCCATGACTTGATCACAACATAGAAACAAACAAAAAATGATTTGTGGTAGAAAAAAAGAAGAGGGTATGGGCTTACGCTTCCCAATATTATTTGACTACATTTACCTCCAAACGTTCGCAGCTGCAACAACGAGCGGTTTTATCGTATTCGTGTGATGGACAATACTTCTGGTTCCAAAATGGATGGCAACGATACTCAATCAAGCCAGCATCATTAGTTGGGATCTGAAGAACAAGAAATGAAATTATGCAAATACTAGACAGGTGATGTGCAAGAATGTGATTGTATAGTTACTTACAAAATGGTGACAAACTTCACATTTGGGATGAGTAAGCTCTTTGAAGCAAAGCTTATGGTAGGGTTTGGTTCCTGACAGAGAGAACTTGAATCAAGAGAGAAGAAAAAACACACAACCTTAGTCACTTCAAAAAAGACACTAACTAATACAAATGAAGAGTGATATATGCATACAGGCGTGTTCTAATATACCTCATGTTCGGTTATGGGATAACTACAAGAATGGCAAAGAAAGCATTCGGGATGAAAGAATGTGCCCATGCATCCTAAATAGTTCCCCAATCCAATATCACGATTGCAACCTCCGCATATTCTGCTCAAAATCGAGCAAACAACATTACCACATGTGCGATTTGAATAGTTTAATTTTTTTGCCTATAGTTTATCATCAAATATAGTTTAGTTCACATATATATCACGGTGAAAATTTCGAACCAAGACTATTTTAGTAAACATCGCGACTTGATGTTTCTATGGGATGAACTAACGCCAACATTCGTTCTTTAATTGAATTTTGCTTCAAACACAAATTATAATAGTAATTTTTTTAGTTTTTTTTAGAAAGGGGTTTAAACTTTTAAATTACAATACGAAGACATGAGTTTTCAGTTAAAATTCTACAAGTGCAATTCCAATAAGAAAGACACTGAACCTGGATCTGAAACTAAATAACAGAATGTGTTTTGTTGTACCTTTGTCTTCGTCTACATTGATAGGAAGGCTCATAAGGTGGAGGAATGTAAGATGAAGGATTCAAGCCACCGTGAAAAGGCCTTCGAAAATCTGGATTGTTATCCATTGACCAACCATATCCTGCCCAATTATTTTTGTTTATTTTTGACAAGAAAAATCAATCTCTAAGTTAACACAATAATGTTTTTAATTAACGTTAATTATCTCTAGTTTAATCTGAATTCATAAACGTATACCATGTGGGCGCTTCGTATCGTCAGCTAGAGAAAGTGAAACTGCACGGTCGAGTTCTTCTTTGGCTCTTGCAGCTCTCGACCGATCATCCTGATTTGATCATCCAAAAATGTAAATTAACCTTTTTTACAACAAGTGTTGTATATGATTGTACGTAGCAATTCATTTATACTGACATCAGCAAAAAAAATTGATGCTATAAATTAACATATTTACTTCTTTTTTTGTAAATATTAATTTTTGTCCACCATATAGATTTCATCTTTTTAAGATTCTAATGACTAAATATCATTAGTAAGTGCTTAAGGGTATTAAAACAGACCACCTCAGTCGAATCGTACTCTTCCATCATGCATATTTTGTATTAATTATTTATTCATCATGGACTAAAAATTATATTCCTAAACCAATGAGCTACGGCTACCCCCCATATTAACCTTTTCAAAAAAAAAAATTATAAATTTATATAAAAATAATAATATAAAATATTATACAAAATTAACAAAATAGAAAATTAAACATCAGATCAAATTAACTCATAATTATTATTCTATACAATATAGTTCACAAAACATTAAAAATCTAGAATCCGCGTAACTGATTAAATTATGTGAAAATATCTCAACTCAGCCCACTGTTATTAAATAATACTCCTAGCCTAACTGAACCGACCGATAAACCGATTTCTACCTATTTTTGTCATCCTTAATAGTGCTCAAGACCACATTGTCACATCATCTCCGGTTTAAGCATTAAAAGCCAGTGAGACTCATGACAACAGTAAAAAGTAAATAGAACAAATAACTTTTGGTTTTCATAGATGTGACAATTTCACAGAATGTACGTCAAAGACCCGTGATGTTTCAATAACATGATGGAAAAAAAAAAGGTAGTATTTGTATACTTTAAAAAATATATATAATCACATGTTTATAGTAGTTTAATATTGAAAAAAAAAAGAATGAATAGAGTTTAAAATGAAATCGAAGAAATTTATAATTAAGAAAATAATTACCAAAGAGGATGAAGGTAGAGGAAAGACCATATTCTCGTCTTCTTGAAACTGAGGGAGGTGATGATTAGTGCGAGCACCACCACCACCACCACCACCACCATTAGAGCCACTCTTGAACAGCTTACTCACCCATTTCATCAACTTCCATTTTCTCTCTCTGTATGTTGACGAAGACGACGACCCAACTTCCCCTGTATAATTTTCAAAACGTTAGGTTACTTCTTCAATATTATTAAGTTTAAAGCCTGAATTTGGAACATTTTGCGTGTTCGACTTGGTCATGTAGATTTCTTTTCGAATGTTTTATCTACGGTGGGCTTGCGGACAAGCCTGGCCGGGATTAGTCAGGTGCTTATGCGAAAACCGAATATTCAGTGCAACATATAGAATTTGGAAAGAAAACAAAACGCACCGAAGATACAAGGATTGGAGATATGGCTGACACGAGCAACACCGTATGAAAAAGAAGAGGAAGAAGGAGAAGAGGAGGAGGAAGCAGAATCCATGAGGAGTAAGAATGGCCCACACGTGTTTATATATCTTTGAAAACGTGTGAGTGAAGCGAAAACGACGGCCGGAGAGAGAAGCAAACGAAAGAAGAAGAAGAGGAGGAAGAGGGAAGAGGGGAGAAGAAGAAGAAGAAGTTATAAGTCATTAATTGTTGTTATTAAAGAATAAAAACATATATGAAAAGAGAACAAAGAAAGAGAGAATCTTTGCAGAAGAGAGATAGGGCAAAAAAATTTAAAGAAAAAGAAAAGGAAGAGATGCTTAGCTTCTGAAAGGAAAGGAACAGAGAGAAAGAGATGTTTTTCTAAGAGAATATTTTATACATTTTTCCACCTTTTTTTTTGGTTTTGCTGAGGCGGCGAATCCCTCAAACAACGGTGTTGGGAGGAGGAGGATCGTTGAAACCTTTTAAAACTTCTCTCTTTTTCGTTTTTTCTTTTTTAAATTATCTTTTTTTTGTTGGAGAGAAATACCAAAAAGTGAGAATTGTAAACGAAAGCAAAAAAATTCTTCTTTTTGGGTTTTGATGGAGACACTCTCATCCCGTTAGCTCTCCTACATACATACTATTTCCAAATAA
Source organism: Erythrophleum ivorense (assembly GCA_026724425.1). Taxonomy (NCBI): domain Eukaryota; kingdom Viridiplantae; phylum Streptophyta; class Magnoliopsida; order Fabales; family Fabaceae; genus Erythrophleum; species Erythrophleum ivorense. The sequence goes on along the minus strand of JAIUCV010000360.1, from coordinate 310,391 downwards.
GTTTCCGCTTTAACTTTGTTTTAATTTGATTTTTAATATTTGTCTTTTTGGTTTCTGAAATTTTTTAATTTTTTTTTTGGTTTTAATGTTAAGAATATTTTGATACTGTGGGCTTAGTTCTTCGGTTTAGGTGTTGATTTCTGTTTAGTCCCATGCATTATTGCATTGTCACAACGAGGACGATACTATAAACTAGTACTAAGTTTCATGTCCATACATTATGCGCCAACTTGTTTAATTTTGCGTTTTTCCTTAATTGCTCTTTCGTCTTAATGTGGCGTGACTTTAGGCCATACACGATAAAGATGCGCTTTTATATCACAAACAACTTTATAATGACAACTAAATCTTTATGAAATTCAAACGACAGGACAAATAGTATATTATAAATTGGGGCATCAATCTATAGGAAGGTCGTGACTGGTGATGACGCAACAAAGGTGAAAGAGGCTTCAAAGTGGAATCAAACACTCAATTTTTACAGAACAAAAGCCTAACCTACAGTTATTTTAAAGTTATTTTTTACATTAAATCAAAATTAATAATTTGGGTTAAAGACAGCATCAGATCAAATCTAGCTTTTCCAGGAGCAGTTGCCACCTTGAGATCTGACCACTTCTTTATCAACTTGCTAAAGTCGATCTATGTATGGACGATCCCATGCCTTATTTTAACTAAGGCTGCTTATTTTGGGAGCTTCTCATTTACTGCATCCGCTTATTTTTTGGATTAATATATTTTCGATAAATATATAAAACTCTCATGCTTCTTGGTTAATTTTACGTATATTTTGCACCTATAAAGGTATTTAAACTATCTAATCTATATTTTGAATCAAGTTATTTTTATGAAGTTTAATATAATTACTGTAACAAAATAAAGTATATGTATCACAAGAAACGTGAGGCGATTGGCCGAGCTTTAGTAGCCGATGCAAGATTCACAGAATTTGTCTTTAATCACCTAAAATCCATGCATGTACTTTCTTATCTTATGAGACATCTTATCTAAGTTACTATACATCTTTTTAACTTTGTATCTGTAAAGATTTTTGGTGAAAAAAGTCGTGCGGTGAGAAACGTGGAGGTGAGTTGGAAAGAATGAATCAACCCGGCCTTTTCCATATTTCACAAAAAAAAGAAAAAGGGAGACATCAAAACTGTTTGTCATTTGTATTGGATGGTCTCTGTTAGGCATCACCCTGCGGATAATTCCGACCCGACACATCCCAAGATGGATAAGAGATCAATCTAAGTACTTTGTTCGTTATTGTTTTTTTTGGAGAAATTATCAATTATCAAGATGCAAATTAAAACAACTTGGCATCGACTTATTATATCGTAATTATCCAAGTGCGTTGGCTCAACCAATTAAACATTAATTATCCAAAAGGTTCTCATAATACAAAGACCAAAAACTTCTCATTACAACTCAATATTATTAATGTTTTTTTATTTATTTCCTGAAAACTATCTATAGATGCTGCTTCAACGTTAGTACTAGACAGGAGAGATTATGGGACAACATAAAATTTTAAGTTGTCAAACAATGATGATCATCCCAAATGATTGACTGAATATGTATAGGTCTGGGCATAAGTACCCGTTACTTGCCTAATACCGTTACTTGCTTTGTATCCGGTTCGCAAGTCCAGGTACTTGTTTTGAACAAGGCGGATAACAAGTCCAAATATTTTAGTACTTGCAAGTAAGGGGCAAGTATCAAGTAGTAATTAGTAGGACATAATTAGTAGGACACAAAGTTATTTGTTCAAGGCCTTAAAACTCACTGTTCTTGTTTGGTCGATTACTAATTAGTACACACAAGGTTACAACATTTATTGGACTAATTAACGGCCCATTAACCATTAAGCTGAAGCCTTTTAAACGACGTCGTTTTCGTTTTCATTAAGTTTCTTCAATTTCAATTTTCAAAGGTTTTTAAGTCGTCTCAATCTCCATTTTCCGATGCTTTACTTTCATAGGAGTATTTATTTTCTCTTAAAATAATGACATTTTATCATCGCAAAAACAAATTCGAAAGTCTTTGCGCGTAGTTTCTTATTTTCTTTTCACTGATTGTTTCGCATTTCTCTCTCGCAGCTCCACTTCTCGGGGCTTTTTTTCCGTTTTTGGGGTCGGAGAAATTAGGGCTTTTCTGGCTGTTCTGTTAATGGCGACGACGCAGGGGCAGCAGACGGCGATTGACTCGGCGGTTCTGGATGATATAATCAGGCGGCTCACGGAGGTCCGGTTAGCTAGACCAGGGAAGCAAGTCCAGCTCTCGGAGGCTGAGATCAAACAGCTCTGCACTACAGCTAGAGATATTTTTCTTCAGCAACCCAATTTGCTAGAGCTTGAGGCACCCATCAAAATATGTGGTATGTTTATCGAACTGAATTTGATTCGTTGATTTAAGGTCGTTCGAATTTGATTTTAGGGTTCTTAATGTCCTCAAAAGTGTGAAATTGTGTATAGCTCTCAAGCTCAGGCGCTCTTAGCGTGTTTTTTGGTTTATGTAGTTGAATGTTGACCATTGTGAAACTTCCGTCTTCTTTTGAGGTATCAAGCTTAACGAGTAGGTAACCATGGTTAATGCGTGTGGATAGGCAAAGTGATGAATTTCTTAGGCCATTGATTGCTCTTCTAAAGCAATTAGAATCAGAAATGTTTTGGCTTTGAGTAGAGAGGCTAAATACATGAGTTTATGTTGTTGCTATGAAATTCAAGTATGAACTGTTGGAATTTTATTGGATCCTAGATACAGGTAGAAACGTTGTTAGTGAATGAATCAAGTTTATAATCCCAGATGATTCCTATTTGAGTGTGAAAATTATTTTTGTTGAAGAGAATGCTCTCTGATCTGAGTCCAGAGAATAAGTTCTTATCTTGGAAGTTTGGTCGATTTGAATAGACGAAAGAACATAGAGATTATAGCAAGCATCACCATGGAACTGTAGAAAACATCATTTCGACTATGAGTTTAGTAACTGTTTAGCTTTAAAGAAAATCCAATCCCATTTTATGATTTGTGGTTTGAATGTGTTAAACCAGGTGACATACATGGGCAATACAGTGATTTGCTGAGGCTGTTTGAGTACGGTGGCTTCCCTCCTAATGCCAATTACCTATTTCTTGGGGACTATGTGGACCGAGGCAAACAGAGTCTTGAAACGATATGTCTCTTACTAGCTTACAAGATCAAGTACCCAGGGAACTTTTTTCTACTAAGGGGAAACCACGAATGTGCTTCCATCAATAGGATATACGGATTTTATGATGAATGCAAAAGGAGGTTCAATGTGAGAGTATGGAAGGTTTTCACAGACTGTTTTAATTGCCTTCCTGTTGCGGCACTCATAGACGACAAGATATTGTGCATGCACGGTGGACTTTCCCCGGAGCTCAACCATTTGGATGAGATTAGAAGCTTGCCACGTCCAACTATGATTCCTGACACCGGGCTGCTCTGTGATTTGCTCTGGTCTGATCCTGGTAAAGATATCAAAGGATGGGGATCGAATGATAGAGGCGTTTCATACACTTTTGGTCCGGATAAAGTCTCTGAGTTTCTAACGAAACATGATCTAGACCTTGTGTGCCGTGCTCATCAGGTAGATATTTTGATCATCTCTCTCTCTCTCTTTGAGTCTACTGCTTTCGTGATGTTAAGAATGAATTTTGATATTGCAGGTTGTGGAGGATGGTTATGAGTTTTTTGCTGATAGACAACTTGTGACGGTGTTTTCTGCTCCTAACTACTGTGGTGAATTTGACAATGCTGGTGCGATGATGAGCGTGGACGAGAACCTTATGTGCTCGTTTCAGATATTGAAGCCTGCTGAGAAGAAGACCAAATTCATGATGTCCACAAAGATTTGATCCTTTCGTTGAGGTTAGTCAGCAATCTGTCTTTGGCAAAAACCAAACGAAACAAGTGAATGAAAGACTTCTTGTGCAGTGATATGTTCATTTGCTTCCTTGCAATATTCATGGGTCATTTCGGCTTTTCCTTCTTTCGCAGGTGGTCTTGCTCGAGAAACCCGATTCAAACTATTGAAGGGCTTTCAAGTGTGTGCTGATGGTAGTGAGGACTCTTGAAAAGGAGCAAATCCTTAGTCTTGTAATCTCTTTTTTACCCAAATTCACTTTCTGCATATTTTTGTTTCTATCTGCTTTTGAGGGTTTTACTTGGATTTTCACCCGCCTGTTGAAAAGCACATACAGTAGTTGGTGTGTGTACATGCGTATGATCGTTTCTTGGATTTTTAGGACACCAAAAGAAATGATGATTATAAAACACAAGTTTTAGTAAGGTGAGATTTGTCTCTTAAACGGCATGTGAAAGTGGAAGAGCATAACACATCTTTAATCAATCAACCAACATCAATTTCGAATGAGCATCTAAATTACAAGAGAACAAATTCCACTCTCTCTGGTCATGTGAAGTTGAAGTAAAAGAAGAATGCGAGCTAGTGAAATGGCAACTCGTCTTTGTATGATCGAGTGCGACGTATGATCCGTTTAATCGACACTATAAACAGAAGAGAATATAATAATTAGAGGGAAATAAATTTGTTATGTGGATGACATGTAAACACGAAGCGATAAGCTTGTAAAAGTTACTTTTTGTTTCATACGAGAACCAAAACCACATGTATCTAATTAATTCCGTAGAGAAACATATGATGTCATATTCATATCAAAGTAAGGTTCATATTCTTAGTCCATTTCCCCAGTAGGATTTAGACAACGTACGTATCATTGATCATATATAGTATCCTCAAAATCTCTACATAGTTACGATGTTGGAGAATATTTGCTATGCAGTTTAATTTAACTGTTTTTTTTCTATTTAATACATATATTATTTAGACACCGATTGTTTTAACTTTTGTATTTATGTTTTCTAGAGAAAATATTTGGTTCTTTGATTCTTTCTAAATCACTTTTTTTTTTTTTAAAGTTCTTTCTAAATCACCTTTTTTTGTTAAAAGTTCTTTCTAAATCACATTTTTAAGATGTAAACATTTTCAGTTATAAAATATTTTCCTTTTGTAAATTGAGAACGCAAACGTCAAACGATAGTCGGAAGGTTTTTAACATTTGCGTTTAATATTTAGGTTTACAACTAAAAAAAAAGAACTATTGCTTAAATATAGAATTAATGGTGCTATCGTTTAATATTTAGGTTTACAACTCTAAAAAGAACCATTGCTTGAACTTATGATCCCGAGGCTGGACAACCAAAGCTATCTGCGTTTTGTTGCTACGTGCAACCAAACATTGAATGCATCATGGCGAGCCACTTACAGAGAAACAATAATTCAACCATAAAGAGGGTACATGACTCAGTGTGCAACTCCACAACGATTGAAATAACCTATAAACTAATAAACCACGACCTTTTTACTATGTTACAAAGTTTCGGGTTGGATGACTATAAGGACAACGGGAATAAGCCTGAGGATCTGAATACCTTGACAAAGAAGATATTGCTGATAAAGAAGGAAATTTCTGCTGCACAAAAGCGATTGATTGCCGAAGAGGAAGTGAAAAAGACTAGTTATAGAAGAAGGTTGATGAAGGCATAATAGAAGCCAAAACACTAGAGCTAGGAGTTATAGAAAAAAAAAATGGAAAGTTTGATTTCAAGTGAGGAAATGGCGCAACAACCATCCAACAGACTTTCTGAGACGAAAGAGGTTTTATAATGTCTGGGTTATACAATTATTAATAGGGTAATGATTCTCTAATAAAGAGGTTTTATAATGTTTTATAAGACCAAGGTAAAGAAATTATACAATTACTAATAGGGTAAAGAGGTTTTATAATTTTTTTCGTCTCAGAAAGTCTGTTGGATGGTAACTTGTAATTGTAATTACCATATATGAGAACTTGTTCTGAATCATTACCCTATTAGTAATTGTATAATTTCTTTACCTTGGTCTTTCACACCATTAAAAAAAAAAAAAAAATTGCATGTAGCTTCATAATGGGAGAATAAGATTCTCTAAAATTGATTGATAAGCTTTTGCACGATGAAATGTTGTGATTTCTAACTTTTTCTTCAATTTACTTCTTCTTCAGTCCTTTTCGCTACTATAAATAGAGGCATCAAGCATCAATGTGCACTGCAACAAAACTTATGAACTATAAGAGAGGGTCATATAGATTGAGATTGACAAAAACTGATCTAGTGAGCGAGTGATGGCAATAGCTTTACACACCTTCCTACTTCAACTGATACTCTTCTTCTTTGCTTCTATGGCGGAAACAAACAACCCGCGAAAGGTGAGAAACAATTGGACTTTTCTCTATATTCACATCCACACTAAATCCAAACGCTTTGTAGTGAAAATATTTGTTTATTAAGATTGGTAAGTCATGTTTAATTAACACTAATCAGAGCCACTATTTTTCGTTGTTAAGGTGATCTTTTATTTTCTTTGGTGAGTCTTGCCTATATTCTCATATATGGATATAATTTAACACACATTACTATTTCCCCATATATCCAATGCTTTTATTAGTTTGCATAACCAATAATGATTTTAACATATAACTTCTTGCTTTCCTATGGCACAGATATACCTTGTGCAGATGAAAGTTGCAGGGCATCGATATGGGTCAAGTTCCGGTCACCAGGAACTACTCGGCGAAGTTCTTGATGATGATAGGTTTTATTATGCTTTATTCTTTATACAAAGTGAGATTTATTTTATGTGGATAAAGGTCAAATTTCACAAGGAATTAATTAATCGTTTTTTAATGTTATCATCACATGCAGCACCGTAGCCAACGCACTCATCTACAGTTATAGGGAGAGCTTCACGGGTTTCTCGGCACGACTCACACAAAATGAACGGCAAAAGCTCAAGAGTAAGGGGACCGTTTTTTTTCTTTACGTTTGAATTTGTGTTTCCAATTTTACAATTTTACAAATGATTATTTTTAATTTTAGTTTTAATAATCATATGTATGCAGGGAGGAGAGAGGTCTTAGAAGTGTCACGTAGTAGAAACCTAAAACCTCATACGACAAGATCATGGGACTTCATGAATCTAACATTAGCAGCTAAGCGAAATACGAAGGCTGAGAGTGAGTTGGTTGTGGCTGTCATCGACTCTGGCATTTGGCCTTACTCTGAGCTCTTCAGAAGCGACAGCCCTCCTCCTCCGGCTTGGCAAAATAAATGCCAAAACATAACTTGCAACAAGTACTACATTCATCATCAACCTCTCTCATTTGCGTTATATTTTCTGTTGATGTCTAGAAGGATTAAGAATCACACATTAAAAGTGTGGTGAAACCAAAATTAATATATAAATGACATAAAAAACTCCAGTCATTACTAATTTGCTTTGATTTGAAAGTCCATAAAACTTAACATTGTATGAGAACATGAATTTGACCAAATTAGGATGGCTTGAGTAGGATATGTTGTCGATCCTAGGATAAAGCTCGAAATGAATGTGAAGAGTTACCATCTCCAAGAGGTGTGTTAAGAATCACACATTGTAAGTCTAATAAGACTAACATAAAGTGATATGGACTAATTCAATTGTTGTCAATTGGTTTTGAGTTAAAAAAAACCTATGAAACATAACAAAAACATTTTCTAGACCTTTGTTTTAGGCTCAAACTCTATCTTTCACTCTGATATAAACTTGTAATCATCACAAAACAATAACAGATATGAGTTTCTTTCCTCAAGATTGACATGGTTAATTAGGTTTCTTGGACGTGTGAGAATTAATCTTATTATTGAATATTACAATTGCAGCAAGATTGTTGGGGCTCGGTCATACTACTTAGAGAAGGAAAACTACAATCTGACGGAAGAGAATTCAGTGATTGACGTGATGGGACACGGCACGCACATAGCCTCCATTGTTGCCGGCAGGGAAATAGAGAAGGCGAGCTACTTTGGGCTGGCGGAAGGCACAATGAGAGGCGGTGTTCCCAACGCAAAGATCGCCGTCTACAAAACATGTTGGAGAATAAGAAACAAAAAAGGTAAAGAGGTCTTTGTTTGTCCACAACATAAAGCCTTGAAGGCAATAGAGGATGCAATCAAGGACGAGGTCGACGTCATCTCGTATTCTCAGGGGTTGGATTATCCGGTTCCAATGCACAAAGATTGTGTCTCGTGGGCGTTTCTAAGAGCTGTTGAGAAAGGTATTCTGATTTCAGCCTCTGCCGGAAACTTTGGCCCTAACTATTACGCTGTAGCCAATGGTGCACCTTGGGTTATGACCGTTGCAGCGAGCTTAAAAGATAGATTTTTTGAGACTAAGTTGGAGCTGGAAGGAGAAGATAAGCCCGTTACTGTAAGTGAAACATATAGGTTTCTTGAGTTCCAAGTAATCTCCTCATGATAGGTTTCTTGACTTAGAAGTGATCTCCTAATGGTTTCAGGTATACAACACGATCAACACCTTCGAGACACAAGATTCTTTCTACCCACTTTTGTTAGAAACTGAATCAACAAGAAAACGTGAACTCATCGCTGAGTAAGTCATCCGCGCAAGGATCCGATTTCAAAATTAAATTTTCGTAACTTAAAAAAAAAAAAAATTTAGATACTAAGTTGTATGGCTTCTAAATTTTTCAGAAATTAAATCTATTTTAAAACATCAGTATATAGTTTGATCAGTTCTGATCGTATTGCTTGATAAATGTATCTGATTGCTTTTCAATATTAGGAGCAAATATGACTTAGTCGCGTCTAATTATAAGAACGACGAAGGAAAAGATGTTTTCTTCGACATCTCACAAATCACAATCTTGAACAAAGCGATTCAAGAGAGAGCAAAAGGTGTAATCGCAGTGGGTGGATTTAGCAACTATAATGAATCGGAAAAGTTACAGTTTCCTATCGCTTCTATATTTCTGGACGACAAAATGGGAATTGACCTATGGGACTACTACGAAAATAAAAGGTAAAGACATTCATTATGAGGACATAAATTAAGGCTGATCAATTTCTCCAAAAAGTTAAACATGATTTATTTTTTTGTATTGATTCTTCATTATGACAGAAATCATTCAGTAAAAATCCATAAGACAGTGGAAATTCCACGAGAAGAGGGATGGGATCCAACTATTGCTGACTTATCATCGAGAGGTCCTAATTGCGACAATTTACTAGCAAACATTCTCAAGGTAATGTTACGTGTATCATACGTCAATTAGATCACTAAGAAAATGATCAATATATATTTTGAGGTTTGATTTTTATATTGAGTTTTGTTACCAGCCTGATATAGCTGCTCCGGGGTTAGACATTGTAGCGGGTTGGCCTGAGAATGTGAATCTTTTACAAGTTCCTGCCAATGACTACCGCCATCTGAGATTCAACATCTTGTCAGGAACTTCCATGGCTTGCCCTCATGCCACTGGACTTGCCTTGTACGTCAAGTCATTCAAACCTTCTTGGTCTCCATCCGCTATTAAATCCGCCCTAATGACCACTTGTAAGTCCCGACACCGATCGATATTTATCTATATATCAACCAAACGGTGATGTAGCGTTTGACTATAATACAATAATATTTCACTATGCAGCCACGGAAATGTTAGGTCTAGGCAATGACTTTGCATACGGGTCAGGACAGTTAAACGCTACAAAAGTCTTAGACCCGGGTCTGATCTACGAGACGAAGCACCTAGACTACATAGATTACATGTGCAAACAAGGCTACAACACCGAGAAGCTAAGATCACACGTCGGAAGCCACACGATAGATTGCTCCGGGACCAAGATAGACCAAAACGCAGACCTCAACTATCCAACCATGGCGGCTCGAGTCAAACTCAACACCGAATTCTCCAAAGTCTTCTACAGAACGGTCACCAACGTTGGCGACCGAAACTCCACTTACCTTGGAGAAATCAAGTTCCGAGGTGAGAAGAGTTTAGGGGCTAATATCACCGTGAACCCTAAACGGCTACATTTTAGCGAGTTGGGAGAGACCAAGACTTTCACGGTGAACGTCACCGGGAAAGCGGAGCCGAATTCAAAGTACTCGAAGGAGTCGTTTATGATAGGGAATACGTGGCTCACGTGGACGGAGATCAACGGTTCTCGCCAAGTCAGGAGTCCCATTGTCATATACTCTATTAATATTGATAAGGAATCTCGAGCTTGTCGTAAATTCCACAAGAAGTAATTTAAGCTGCCGGCTCTTTGTTAAAATAATCTATCTAGCTATAATAAGACTGGACTTTTGAGTCTCGAATATAAATATTAGTATGGTGTGGGAGTTCATGTTTTTCGGTTTTCGAATTATAGTAACCAAATTAAAACCTAATCTAGTGTTAATCGATTATTATATATATATGGTTTTGGTTTTGCTTAATATTATGTTTTTTAATCGAATCTATACCATTAGTCTACAAAGAAAGTCACAATTAAACCGGTTTTTCCTCTTTTGTTTGGTTCGCTTATTTATCGGGTTCATTTTTTTTTAACCATAGAAAGAAAAAAAGAGTAATCCACTTCAAAATATAAAGTTTTAGATCAATTATTTTGGTAATTACTTTATCTGAGTACAAGATTACACATTTACACTCCTAGACTAGACTCGGGCTTGCATCTTATGGTGATTATGGGGTTTTAATTGTTTTTTCATTCATAAATTAAGTGTGATATTAAAAGCGGAAAGATAACGGCTGACTATAACAGAGTCTAACAAATAATCGTCGATAGATAAACGCTCAAAATAAGTTATAGAACTTACATAAGTACATAACTTCACTCTTTAATTTAGCCAAACGTTTTCATTTGTTCACCACTATCTATGCCCATTTTGACAACTTAGGTTAATATATCTAATTCACAAACCGTTAATATCTTATTACTTTTCTTAGCCTTTTTGTTGAAAATGTTTTCTCGAGTATTGTTGTTTGCCTTCGCAATTTCCATTACCGTCGTATGTTCGAGCAGAACGTCGGCGCCTTCTCCGGGCGATTCGAAGATTAGGGTACCTTTAATTTAAATTTTGATCATTTCTATATATTTTGTTGCGACAATAATCCTCAAAGCATATATTCTTCTTACCGGATATGATAAACAGGTTTATATGGTCTTTGTTGATCATGCGTTGTATCACGATGACTGTAAGAAATACGAACAACTTCTCAGAAAGGTGCTTCATGGAAGGTACTCTATTGGTTTCTTTGGAATAGAGTAATTAAGAGGGAAAAAAAAAGAATTCATTTGAATATTTATTAGCAAAAACATACCCCTCAAAATAAATAAAAAGTTATCATGGAAAATAAGGCTTGATAAACTATAGTACTGAAGATTGAGTTGGTGTAAAAGAATCACGAATAGTTAAAAACCAATTCAAGAATTATGATGTTTCATCTTCTTCTTTTTCCTTTCCATCAGGCCATCAAATCAAGCTCCAATATATTGCTACAAATATGTCATGAGCGGATTTTCAGCAGGACTCACCGAAGAAGAGGCTGAGGAACTAAAAGGTACATTTTTAAATATAAAAAAATTGTTTACTTAAATGAAAAAATAATGCTAAACCAATTTTGGTAGTCAATTGGTTGAGCACTACGAATCTCTGGTTATTAGAAGAAAATTAAAGAAAAAAACATTGAACTTCAAAAGAAAAAAACGTTTTCTGAATATGAAAGAAAAGTGTGTCGGATGGAAAAAAAAAAGAGAAAATGACCCAGGATAACCCTTTTTTATAAGAAATAGCTAGAAATAACTCATCAAAAAGAGAATCATAGCAAATCTTGGTAGGTTATGCTGACTATTTTTAATTGTTATGAGGTTATTTGAGCAAATCACCCAAAAAAAAGAAGATAATATTTATTTATTAAAAATATATTGTTGGAGAATTGGTGTCGTATGTCGATTTAACCATATGTAAAAAGTGAACTACGAAAATAATATTTGTAAACTAAATTTTTTTTTTTTTAACTTTTGCAGGTGAAAATGGGGTTCTTAATGTAATTTTAGACAGCATATACTATATGCAGGATTAAGATAACTAGTCACCTGCATAAATGACTATTGTAAGATTATTTTTGGGTAAATTGCTATTGTAAGGTTTATTTCAAAAGTTGGAAGAACTAAAAAAAAGATTTATTTATACACAATTGAAATGCAGTAATCTAATATTATACTCTCTCTCCTCCACAACAATATACAAATATTTGATCTCTTAAAAACTCAAACTCTGTTTGACCACAACAACAAAAAAACTCAATCCCTAGCTTTGATCGAGCCCAAGCCCAAAGGGTTTCAAAAAATTAGCCACAGTCCAGCCCAGCGCAAAGTAAAATAATTTTAAATTTGGTGAATTATACAACTTCGAACAAGTCTGAACAATTATTTTATATTCATTATTCTTTTTTTTTTTTTGGATATTAAATCCATCCCAACCCTCGTATAAACCATATCTTAACTAGAATTAAACTCACTTGACCCCAAAAAAAAAACTAGAAAAAAACTCCAATTTGTTAATGCGATGTTTTCTCAAATGTTGAATTCGAACTGATCCACTGGGTACGTATAGGATTCTTTTTATTTTTAAAGATAAGAAAAGGAGCAAGTGCTTCTTGTTGAGCTTTAGGGAAACACAAGGAACACTGAGCTTTTTTCATCTCTTTTTTTTTGTTTTATACTGTTTAGGTATTGTTATCTTTGAGTTCTGTGTTGTCTTACTTCTGTATATCCCAATATACACATTCATTGGTTTCGTTCAAGTATCTTATCTTTATGTTTTAGTAAATTTCTATCGCAGTCTTTATAGAAATTTCAAAATGGAAAGAAAAATCAAGTTTATAATGGAACTCAATCTTTAGAAACAAGATAAGAATTGATGGGTGGTCAGGTTGTGACACGAATTGTTGATAGTATTTGAGTATTTGAGGTTTGAACCCACTTATACTCATCCCACATCTATAATATTCATAAACTCAATCAAATCAAAACAATTCGATGTAATTATCTATAGTAAAATAATGAAAGGAAAAGTACACGTTCAACCAAGAAAACTAAACAATTTTAGAAATTGTAAACGTTTTATATGAGTTTTGGGACCGTCTAAGTCTAATATATATTTGATTTTGAATATACATGTGTTCTTTAATTATGAGTTAGCTCCTTCACAATTTGTTATCATACCAACAATTTATAAGATTGTTGAGAAATTAGGCTGGATGATAAATTACTTTAACATAGAAAATCAACGAAAACATTCAAAAAAAAAAACAAAGCTTTCTAGTTTGTAAGAAAATAAAAAGAACGTTAAACTAAATTATTTTTCAACAAGCCAACAATAAATCATGCAAAAGCATCATTACATAGAGTCGGAACGGCCATTACTATGAAGAATCATAAATCCTGAAGAGATTTTTGTTCAATGGATCTAAACATCTAAGGCATATGAAAAAATATGCAATTTCAACTAAGCATAAGAGATCCAAACGGTATATTGGTCCAAAAATGGGGAGCAGGGAGCATTTTAAGCAAAGAGGTTCTTTAACCTTCAAGCTATGGCTCTCCTTAACTCATAAAGGATCCAATCCTCTTTTAAAAGGCTGCCTCTTTCTCATATCTATCTCTATCTGTAAGTCTTTTTGACATTCTTGATGTCAATGGTGTCCATTAATCGAGAAATTTACACATGGATGGTGATGATGATGGTTAACATGTCATGAGTCCCTCAAGTCCCATGAAGGACACGTATCAACACACTTTTTCCCATTCAATCTTTTCTTTTACATGATAATTTTTTGCAGTCGAATTATTCTTTGCTTGAAGAGCCTATACCATTAGTTTTCTCTTTAACATAATTTGCATTGTACAGATAATTCTTAGGCTTTTAGATACAGTTACAACCGGTCATGTGCTGTATCTTTACAGAATGTTTTAAAGCGCATGGTCAAACAAATAACCGATAAAACGAATCTTAGGACATATACCCATCACACGTGTTGGCATTATATTATATCGGTAAAGCTCCGATTATAGATTCACAACGTTTATTCTTTGTATCTGCCTAATTGTTTCTCCCAATGAAATGCTATGACTTTTGTAACTTTCGAAAAAAATATACTTAGCATTAGGATTCATTACTAAATTGATCTAGTAACTTCAAATCTTCATTGTCATTTTTATTATCAGATTTGAATTCGTATGGTTACACATATCGACGAAGCTAAAACAAACCACTACACTACATGTTCTCAATCAAAGGTTTGCTTGGTTCAGACGAGAATATAGTTGTTTTTTTGTTTGTTTTTAAGACGTAACTAACTAACTATCATGTATAAGCATATTGGATTTTTGCAACAAAGTGTCGTTATAGCAATTGTTCTTGAAAACGATATCGCATATGCTGACTAAAGGATGTTTTCTCGTTCTAATATTTTTTTATTTTTTGATAAGTACAATTGAATATTTTTTAAACCATTTAACAAAAAATATAAACCAAACTTCAAACAGAAAATTATAACCACGACCGAAATGTAACTTAAATTTCTGTTTCTACCTGTGTTTTCAATTTCCAAAAGATAATTAATAAAAACACATACTAAAGTTTGTTTTTTAAGGCTAATCACAATATTTAACTTGCAAACGTAGAAACCATTGCAAAAGCAAATTCAAGGAACAAAGGATGTATTATCATTCTTTGACCAAAACTCTTGATCTGATTAGCACTACACGTACATCCAAGAAATATGTATATACAAATTAGAGTTCAAATGGATATTGGAGTAAGATAAGTTAGAATGTTTTTTTTTTTTTGTCTATGTTGTCATGCGGAAGATCCAAACCAGGAAACTTTTGTAAAATTTGGGATATTCTAGTGCTAAAGGGCAACTTAATTATTTTTATTAGTGCCGAAATTACCGAAACAAAATAAAGAATAACAAAATAATTTATTGGTTGCAAATATAGTCAAAATTTGACAAAGTGTTGAATAGTGGTGCCTATAAATAAGCTTAGAGGAGAGTGATCAAGTCACATACCTCCCATCTCAAACAACTTCAAACTTTTCGAAGTAACTTCTCTCGTTTCTTTCCTTTCACCACTTTGTCACATACCTACAAAGAACTAACCCTTTAAGATATAAATACATTTGTACACACACACACATACACACACACACACACACACACACACACACACACACAAGTAGTCGACATAAAGTTGAAAAGAGCGGCCATGGACAAGAAAAACTCAGTATCTAGCTCCTCTTCTTCGTCTTTCGATCATATTTTTGGTCCAAGAGTCTCCTCTTCGTCCTCTTCATCAACAACAGGATTGTTCCAATCCATTTTCCCACCACCCTCAATGGTATAAATCAATAACACCAACATCATCTAAAAATATACATTTCATTTACGGGTTTCTTATCTATACTTCATTTGTTCTCAACTTAAGGGGAGCCAAGCGGACTTGGCAAATCGACATGCAGCTGCCAAATATCAGCTTCCAAAATCAGGGATTCCAAGTGAGTCTACTGCTTACACTAATTGATTGTTTTGAACGTGTTTGTCCTTACAAAATTGTTTTATTTCAACTTAAAAGTTAACTACGGATCGGACTCTACTTCACGTCGCCAATCAGTTATTAAAAGTGAGAATTGTGTATGGGGTACAGATGAAAGAGGAGAAAGGAGCAAGAATAAGGAGAGAAAGAATTACAGAAGTGAAGAAACACAACCACCATGCAACTGGAGCTCATCCATTTACTATGGAGGCCAAGAGAACTATTCCTCTTCAACACCATCACGATCAACAACCAATCCAGATGCTGTAAGTTACCTCTTTAATTACTTACCAATGTAACTGTGCTGCGTATCGACAAAAATACTAGTACACGGATTTGGTTTCAATCTTATGTAAGCATTACTATTAAGCACACTCAGCGTTTTTTAGACAGAAGTAGGATAGTTGAGCTATATGAACGCATATAAGCAGAGTGATATTGTGTATACGCGCGTATTGTCATTGAATCTAGGTTCATTTGGATATATCCATATTTATGTTAAGTTTCATGGATATTATGTATACATGTATGATCAAATCTATACTCGCTGATTCTGAGTGTGTACAGTATAAGAGAGATGGTGAGGAAGGCGATTCCGACAGTGCTTCAAGAGGAAATTGGTGGGAAGGTAACTAATTACAATCATTTCATATCATAAAAAACATCAGTGTATCATATATACGAAACTCACTTAGAGATAATCAAAATATGCAGGATCGCTTTATTACTAACTATCAATCCTTGCCGATGAAGCACGATAAGCAGAGCCGCGAAGGTACACGCCACATTCAATGTTTCATGAATAGTAAATAGTCGTCTAACCTATGCCTTACGCTTTTCGGAATTTGTAAATTAAATAGTTAGTGGATAAAAATTTGATATTACCAAAAGTTCTTAGTTGGTTATTAATTTTTCTTAAAGTTTACATTTTATTTTTATATATTACAAAACAATAACAAAAAAAAAAAAAAAAAAAAAAAAAAAATTGGAAAACTAAAACCTCATCTCAAAAGGTTTTTTCATTGATACAGTTTTCATTGATCATTTTGCAGGAACCTAAATTAAGTGAGAATGGAAGTTGACGTACTGAAATATACCTAGTGAAGATATAACAAAAAAAAAAAAAAAAACTAAATAAGTAATGTAAAAGTATGTATAGATGACTTAAGAAAAGAGTGCATGTAGTAGTATATAAGATGAAATCATCGTCTATATAAAAAAGGAGTGGACTCGTTCTTGACATGTTGATAGGCAACAAGTTAGACAAGCCTCTTTATAGTGAAATGAATGTCTGTCCAAAAGTATCTGTATTTAGTTTGAAATGTAATTTAATATTATCATGCTGCTTCGTATGTAATTGTATTATCTCACGAATCAATCATTTTCTTATAATGATAGAAATTATACCCCCAAAAATAAAGAAACTCGCTTTGGTTAAGAATTTGTCAAGACCGAAGTATTTGATGGAGATGATAGAACACAAATAATTGAAGCGAAGGCCCAAAACGGCGGCACATGTATCGTTTTAGATAAGTAGAATATTGGGCCTGTAATGAAAAAGGCAGAGCCGCAAGAATGGGAAAAAAAAAAAAAAAAACGCCGTTGCCGGGGATCGAACCCGGGTCACCCGCGTGACAGGCGGGAATACTTACCACTATACTACAACGACTCTTGCTGCTAACTTCTCCGTAAAAACCATATATATAAGTATATATGTTTATTGTTTCATCTTATGACTGCATGCGTCTTCATATATTGTTTAACATCAGAAAATCAGAATGAATCGTTAGGATTTTCCCTTTCAAGCATACTAAAAAAAGAAAGTTAGAAATTGTTGCAAAATAACAACTTGGAATCTGTTAATTGATATGCGTCTCGGTCTCTCGGAGATCCAAAGATCTTGCAAAACGCGCATGCATGTAAATAAGTTTCAAAACTATTTATGGTGAATGTAACCGACGGGTCAAATCCATTTGATTAACCTATTCACAGCTAATTGAAATTAACAATAAATTGCCAAATATGCACCAACAAACAAAAATTGCTATTATATTAAGTAACCATAAGTTGAAAACAGAGACTCTTTAGAAGATTAATTAACGTTTCCGAGGCTTTGACCATTGACGGTTCAACTATAGTGATTTCGCTAAGCACATATACTTCCTATGTCGCACGTGTTTAGCTCGTGAGTAACGGTGTACAACACACATGATAAACAGTTGGCGTCGCACGTGCTGTAGCATTGCAAAACCGAGTGAATGAAAAATAATCATTCCTTTTGCATGTGGCGGGAGCAATTTTTGGGCCATTGCCTTTGCTTTGAGAGTTTCTAAACTCAAAGAATCTATGTTTTATCTATTGTTTTTTCTTATTCCCTCATTTGATCTGTTATTAGAATAGTTAAAAGTTGCTTTTAGTTTCGTCGGTCGTCATTATATCTAGTGGAAACTGGATCGTAGATTCAATTACGAATTTTGAGATCATGCAAAAAGCGATTGCTGATATCGCATTTCATGTAGTAAGCTTTTTCATATTTTTTTTAATAGTATTAGACACAAGTGTATTGATAATTTGGTATCATATAGTGATTAAGTATGTTCGTATCTTTCAAGTTAAGTAGACACGAATATTTTGATATCGTATTTGCATAACATGAATGTCTCATTCCGTAGAAAAATAATTAAAAATATATACTTTTTAAAAAAGTAGTGTAAACGGATTTTGATAACTTGAAGTTCACGAGATCCAAATGCGGGTGAACGTTGGAACAGCTATTTCCACGTCAAAGAAAACGAAACTTATTATTAGAAATGGACAGTTGAAATTATCATCCTATGAATTTTCCTAATACAATATACATTTAATTTGTCTCCCTCCCAAACTCGTTTAAATTCTTTCTGGTGGCTTGTAGTCTAACCATTTATTTTGAAAATCGAATCGCCGAATAAACTGGACTGGCTGTGAGGTTTGGATTAATGGATTCAACCGGGCAAATCGCGGGATATCGATTTAATTTTTCTAAAAAAAAAATAATAATGAAATAGAAATTTTAAAATTAATTTTATTTTAAATACATAACTTTTGATGAAAAATATTATCAATCAGAGACTTTGTTTGTTTTATTTTTTATTTAATTTTGACTGTGTAGTCGTATTTTAAACTGTTTATTTTGATAAAGCTGAAATTGTTACAAATGGCTAACTGAAGATTAAGGGTGTGACTTTTTAAACAAGTAATATTATTCTCTTTGAAATAAGTCTTTTCTTTGGATTCCTTTATGTTTTCACCAAAATGAAGAAACGAGAGAGAGAAAATTCAGCCAGAAAAGTGGAAAACTATAGTAAAACAAAGAAAATTTGCTGAATTTTTCTTTCTTTTTGGCTTCCCTATTACTTTCTTTTGTTACTATAATATTTTAACCATTTACACCCAAAATATTTCTGAAAATAAGTTAATAACCTATCTCAACTGGTCTCCACTTCTTCTTGTTTTTTGTCAACAATTAGTCTCCACTTCTATATCTTATTTTATTTTAAGAATCTCCCTAATTTTTGCAATTCTGCCCATATAGTACTAGATTTTCTGCATATTATAATTAGCTTCTGATTAAGTATCTAAAGAGGTGGAAAACGATCTGATACACTTATCTAGTGCAATCTAGATGTGATGGCATTAGTCTGGGAAGGAGAAATGCAATCAGGTGCTCATGCCTTCGTGGAGTGTGTGAGCCAAAATCCTACACCATGAGAATTAGTTTGTATTTGGAAGAACCGAAATCTCAATAGTAAGACACAAGGATAATGAGTTAAAAATGATTATATTGATAGTTGTTTTGCGAGCTATAGAGTTTGTGGTGTATACATTTACCAAATAAAAAGTTGTCCTCAAAAAAATGAATGTCGATCTTTAATTATAAGAATATAGGAACCGATTTGACAAAGATAGAGTGAATATTCTCAAAGATTTTTTTCCATTTTTCTTTTCGCCGCCTCCAGCTAGGGCAACTCCGATCCACAAACTTTTTTCGATGAGTCTCAGCTTGGGTCGTTACATCAAATGTCGGTTGGGCCCATTAGGTATTATGAGTGATTGCCGGTATTTCGGTTCCTCCAATGGTTTGTGCGAATGCCGGTTAGTCATCGGTCCAGCTCGGTTCGTAGGCCCAGAAAACCGGTGTTATAACATTTTAGTTGGGCTTTCCTCTACACTTGGTTAGTTCAAGTGACAGTGGGGTAAAATCCGACCCCAACATCCACTACATATGCTCCGAAGTCCGAACTTTTTGATGTTGGATCTTCGTTCGTTTGTTGCTGGTTTTTGCTCATTTTTGTCGCAGCCTTCGTGTGTTTTCTAGCATAAGTTTAAAGACCATAAAAACTTAAACGGATTTTTAAAAACACTTAAAAGACCCTAGATTCTGTTTTCAAATTTTTTTAGTAAAACAGAAAACAACGACCCATGTACGATAAAAAAAAATTATAAAACATAACTTAAAGTTTTGCCATCTATATTAGAATTTAGACTATTTTGCTGCCTAGCACATATAGTCACTATTTATTTAAAGAGAAACAAAAAGAGGCATGTCCAATTGTCCGTCCATATCTTATTACACTTATTACCTGTAATAAAGAAGTAGATTTTCGCATTTGAAATTGACGGATGATGTCTTCCTGTCACTATATATCCATAGGGGCTTTCGGCGGGAAATTCGAAATGACATTTGCAGATTTGCTTGTTTGTTTTTCCTGGTTAGTCTACTCTCCACTTGGATCTCTTTCTTGTTTCTTTATTATTATTTTTTTCAATTTCGAGTCCCATCCTAACATATCACCTAGTTCAAATTCGGATACACTAAATTACCCCAACCATTCATCTCTCTGTTCTTATTATAATTTGACGAGGAAAATTAATATTTTGTGGAATGAAGGCAGCGAGAAAGACAGCTTCTGTAAAGCATATGCTGTCAGACACAACCCACCTTCAGTTGCCTCCCTTCTTCACGCGCTCTCCCTCGCTCGTGTGTTCCACTTTCTTAAATCTCATTGCCCATAATTGGTTGTTTTGTTATCAGCCAAATCTGATAATCCCGTCGTAAATTACGGCAAAAAAAATGGATTCCACCTCAGTTTTTGTTGGTGTTATCACAATATGACCTTCTCAATGCTTTTAACTTTTAAAATATTGTTCTTAACAGATTATAAAGCATCAATGAAGTTTATAATATTATAGTGGGTGCTCTCAAGTTTCGACATTTGAGAGTAGACTCCGGAGACAAGTGCAGCAACTAGGGGCACAATTTTTGGCGTAACATTGTAGTAGTATATATTTTTAAATATTAAATGTGTTTTTATTTTTAAATTTTGTCGGCAAATATTAAATGAGTTTAAACTTTTTGAGTTTCTTCGTTTAAATTAATAAAAATATGCTTAGTTTATGTATGTTTTCTTGCTTCTACATTCCAAAGAGAAAAAGAAGAAGAGAAGAAGATCTGTTCCCGCTCTTTTGACTTAACGGTGCTGTCCTTTTCAGCAGGTAAAAGCTGGACCCCACCACCATTTCACTTCCATCTTCTTTTTTTGTTTTTTTTTTCTTCTGTCACCCTAAATATCTTGGCGGGAAAATTATTTATTAATTATTATCCAATCCAGATTATAAAACGGTTTCGAATCCGTCGTTAACGGCTGTTATCACGGCTCGTTTCTGATAGTCACCATATGGATGGTCCATATCGAATAGAAGTCGTTAAGTCTAACGGAGAGAGACGAAATAGATAGATAACTGTTAAAATTCGTTACGTCAGACGGAGGAGGAAGGGAGAGGGACGGATGACTGATTAAAATCTGCTGAAATGCCACGTCACCTATATTCAAATTTCCTGAGTGGTCACGAGATTTCTATGACCGATTTAAAAATAATAACAAACATACAAAAGAGAGGTCTTCAATTGTTACCAGAAAAAACCGAACAGACGCCGATTAGTTTAACCCTTGGACATAGCATATAATGAATATCGACTAAGTTTAGTTGCAATTAGCGCCAATTATTAACGTCATTCTCACTTTTTTTCGTTTCGTTAAATACTAAATGAAACGTAATTATTCAGCAGTAAATGTATATATTACTATATAGTTAAAGGGAAAAAGAGAGGCGGTTGAAGAGGAGAAACATACGAGAGGGCAAATGATGAGAAGGATTTGCATGAGGAAAAGAGAGGAAGGCGTGTTTATGAAGTGTTCGATGCTTTTGATTAGCCGCACATAATATTATTTATTTTATTATTAGAAAAGACTGAGATTTTAATTTAGGGTAATCTATACTATATAAAAGTTGAGGCTAAATGCCTCTAAAGGTGTCCACATCAGCTTTTTTTTTTTTAAACCAATTAAATTATGCCAAATAAGCATCTTTAAAATTAAGAAAATTTCCAAATTTTAAACAACCCATAATATTTTTCTATATCATTAATTAATAAATTTTCCAAATTTTAGATATGTAATATCAATAAATATAAGGAAAACATGCATAAGTTTTTAGTAACACCAAAAATCTACTTAGATTTATATTAGAAAAATTTCTTAATTTAACATAATGGTTTTAATAATATGAATAACCACTGAAAATTTTTAACAAAATAAAAGTTGAGGCTAAATGCCTCTAAGTGTGTCCACATCAACATTTTTTTTTTAAATGAATTAAATTATGTCAAATCAGCATCTCTAATATTAAGAAAATTTTCAAATTTTAAACAACCAATAATACTTTTCTATATCATCATCAAAGATTAAGAAATTTTCCAAATTTTAGATATGGAATATCGATAGATATAAGTAAAACATGTATAAGTTTTTAGTAACACCAAAAATCTACTTAGATTTATATTAGAAAAATTTCATAATTTAAGATAATTGTTTTAATTATATAAATAATCACTGAAAATGTTTAACAAATAAGAAAGAACAAATTTATAAAGCATATATCTCCGTGGACACTCTAAATAACTTATGGATCGATATCAAATTAAAAAGCTTATGTTAAAATTAGTTTACAAATTTCAACATAAAATTAATATTTTACAAGAAAAATGGAGCCATGTAGAATTTTAAGGGTGGAGAATAAGAAAGAAAAAAAGCAAACACAAAGAAGAAGAGTAAGAAGATAAAACCGAAGATGAGCGACAACGAATATATTAAATTGCGAAGACAAAATATAAACAAAAAAAGGTAAAGATGAATAAGAAAAAACCAGATTAAAAACTTACGAAGAACAATTTGAAGAGGAAATCGAATAAGAACGAAAGAGAAGAAACCAAATTAACAAAAACAAAAAAACTTGCAAAGACCTTTAAAGAGGAAAGCGAATAAGAACGAAGGAGACGAAAAAAAAAAAAAGAAGCGCGAAGACGAAGAAAAGCAAACGCAAAGATGAGTGAAAATGAAGAAGAAACCATATAAGGGGAAAGACAAAGAAGAAATCAAAACCGAAGAGACTGAATAAGAATGAATCAAATAAAATTAAAATACATAAAAACAAGAACGAAGAAGAAAATGAAAAACAATGATGTGTGTTGATTAGTTTCTCTTCATTTAGGTTTTATAACCCTAGAAAACCTACCAAAATCTTAGCTTATCTTCTAACTTAAATTTGTTAATACGTACATTTTCATTTTTAAGTTTGGTTTGGTGTATCAGAAAATGAAAACATGTTCTACATAAGATTAATGAGACTTATGCTAAAATATGTACAAAAGCAATAGAGTGAGAAAAAAATTAAAAGGGAGAATAACCAATACAAAGAAGAAGAAAACAAACTCTAGCAAAACATTAGCATTTTAGATGTAAATAATTAATCATATAAGAAACAGAAGAATAAGAATCAATAAGAATAAAAATAAAAAGAAGTAAATTAAGAAAAGAGAGGACGAAGATAGCAAAAAATAAAGCCATAAAAGAAACCAAAAAGATAAGGGTAAAGAAGGAAACCAAATAAAAAGATGAAACTAAATAATAAAAATTGAAAATCTATGCAAAACTATATCTCTATGATCGCATAAATTAAATTATTTATATTATTATTAGACATTGCTTATTACATGTGTGAATATGTAAATGCACAATCCCTAGCTTAATTTTGTTTATGTGAATCTTTTTCGTTTTTAAATTTGGTTGGGTGTATCAGATAATTAAATTTTTACTTTACATAAGATTAAATAAAAAGATCTACAATAAAACTATATATAAAAGGGATCAAGTCCTGGAGAATAATCAAGAAAAATAAAAAGAATAAGCTAAATAAAAGAAAGATACTTAACTTTTAGCAACTTCGACCGCATGAACTAATTATAGAAAAAACGAAAGAACAATAACCAAGACAAAGACAAAAATAAGAAGAAATATTAAAAAAGAGAAGACAATGATATCAAAGAATGAGGACAAAAGATAAACAAAAAAATAACAAAGATGAAAAAGAAGACCGAATAAGAAATTGTAAGGACAAAGAATTGAAGAGGAATGAAGACGAGAAAGAGTAAAGATGAAGAAGAAAAAAAAAAATAAATCGAATAAATAGCGAAAATAAAGGAAAAATCTAAAAAACAAAACAAAAGAAGAGAATAAGAACATTGGTTCACTACAATCAATCATGCTATCAACGAAAAAAGCTTAAAAATAAAATTATTTAATCAAATTATTAATACAGACCCGCGCGTAGCGCGGGTGAAAAACCTAGTATTAGAAAAGACTGAGATTTTAATTTAGGGTAATTAAAGCATTATTAGAAGACTATATATGAAGCTGTAAATGACAACTTGTTTGGGATTAAGTGGGTTCCCACCTGTATTTCTCATGCCCATACACATAAGTCATAACTGTACTTTTTTAATTACTCCAAAAATAAAAATAAATACTGTTTACAGAAATTTTAAAAGGGATTCTACAAGGACATACAAATAATGAAATGGTTACAAATCAAACGCTGCAGTCTAAGTTTTAAATTTGAGATAGAGATGTCGGATGACATAAAAACATGAAGCAATCTACTTTTTTTTTTCCTTTTCAAACATGAATCAATTTTCTAAATTTAGTTAATATGTGATATTCTTAACAATAGAAAATACGTAATTAAAAAAGGGAAAACTGGAAAATAAATAACGGAAATTACTTTTTTAATTATTTATGTGTCTCAACAATTACTCTTATTAGAAAACCACTTATTACCCGTACTTTATTACATTTATTTATCGTTTCTAACGCAAAGTACTTAGGAAAGACCGAGGGACATATGGTTTTGATTTTCGTCCATCACGCATTAATTACGGATAATTATATGTAATAACAGAAATAAAAAAAAAAGAAACAGAAGAGATATTAAAGTGCTTTTGAGCTGTCTCATAGAAACCCTGAAACCTTAATAAAAGCAACCATGTCTTCAACATTCTCCATCTTCCTCCTCACTTGAATTTACAACACCGCACTCTCTCTCTTCTCTGCTCCTTATCACCGTCTTCTTCTAATGTCTCGCCTCCCTCCTCCTTGCCACTCCGTCAACCTTCCTATCATGGAGAAACCCCTTTCTTCCGAGTTATCCCCGACTCGACTCGGTTTCCCGACCGAGTTCCCTTACGAATTCGACTCTCCAGCTTTCTCCCCTGGTTTCACCTCTCCCGGTGACTCCACCGAGACGGAAGACGAGAGCAGCGACGACGAAGAAGACTTCCTCGCTGGTTTAACTCGCCGACTCGCTCCCTCGACTCAGCGTCTTCCTCCTCTTTCCTTAAACATCAAAGCTGAGGTAAGAACGCCACAAAATCTCTTCTTTGTCATCAAAATCCAAACCCCTTTAACTGATTTCTACCGTTTTGCTCTGCAGGAGAAACGTCAAGTCGCAGCGACTTCGCCACAGTCAACACTGAGTGGACTCGGAAGCTTTTCAAACTCCGGAAGCAGAAGCCCTATCCTTCTACCGCCACAAACGCATACGACGTCGTTTCGTAAAGACAATGCCTGGGATGTGATCTCTGCTGCAGCTGGGGAAGTAGCTCGACTCAAACTTGGAAGTTACGAGTCTCATCTTCCCCGTCACAATCCAAACCCGAATCCCATTCTTCGCCGCCAAAACGCTGCGTTTCAGACTGACCGCTTTCTCCAGCAGCAGCGTCTCCTTGACCAGATGTGGCTCTGTTCTCAGTCGAGAATCAGTTCTTCGGAGAATCATATTCCGAAGAGGGTAGTGAATGAGGAAGTTACGTTTGAGAATCTGAGATACATGAGGCACAATGCTTTATCCAACCCTTCTTGGACTCCGCAGCACGCCGTGACTCCCCTGAAACGTCCTTCTGCCGGAACCGGAGTTTTCCTTCCCCGGAGATACCCAACAACTTCTTCCGATTCCCTTAGAAAACCAGGTTAACTTGTAATAAAAAATCTCTTCTTTTTGAATTTATGTTTTTTTTTTTCTTTTTTTATGTGTCGATGTTCTGATTTTTGTGTGTCTTTTTTCTCCAGTGACAGTCAACACGACAGCTATGTTGCAATCAAAGGTCAATCCTTCGCCAAATCTCAACTTTGATGAGTTTCCCAATCTTGGGTCAAGGCGTAGCATGTTGGATTACGGTAATGATTCACTCACAGACACAAACAATGACTTAAAAGTAGTTACGTTTTATTATTTTGATCTTATGAGTTAAAAGTTAATTTTATTCTACTTATTTGAGCAGAGTGCATGTTAGCGAGAAGTTCCCTATTGGCTCGTCATGGAAATTTCAGAGCAGTTGGTGGAAACGGTTGTTTGAATCAAGAGAGACGTCTTCCACATGATTGGATGTACTAAGCTGTTTGGTCTCACAGCTTTGAAAATCATCAGGATGGTTTAGTTTAGAAGTCGGTGGGTTGGTTTAGGTTATAAATCGAGATTGTCATGTTATGTTTACTAGCAATAAGGATTTGGTTATGAGAATAAAAGTAGGTTTACATTTTACATTATATAAATGTAATTTTTTAGTCACTAAGACAAGCTGCTCTCTGTAATTTTTTTGTTGACCTTGGGAGGGTTTAAGGAGGTAGTGTTTATTGAGTGGAGTGGGTTACTATTATTTTTTTTCACTTTAGTCAAACAGGGGAAATTCAAAATGTGTGGGGTGGGGGATATTTTGTCATTTGTATTAAATTTATGGTGTGTTCTGCTATTTTTGGAGCATCTAATGGGGTTGTAATAAAAATATCGAAATTACTTCGTTTGAATGTGCACTCTTAATTCCAATTATTATTAAGTTATTTCTTCTCTTTAACCCTCGTTTGTTTTGTTAGATATGTAAGAACTTTTTAGATTTTGTACTCAAATGTGACCGAGCAGGGGTTTCGGATTCTAATAGTTGTATGACGTATACTCGTTGAAATTTCAAATATAAAAGCAAAAAGAACAGTGGTAATGATCTACTACTACTGTACGTACTTCGATTATTGAGAAGAAATCAAATGGCGAGATATGTAATTTTTTGAAAAATGAAATAAAGAAGCATAGTGACATGGAAACATGGAAAAAGCAAAAAAAGAAAGAGCAAAAGAAGATCTGGAAAGAGAAAAAAGAAAAGATGAAGAGAGAAGGGTTGCGTAGGCGTGAAGCAGTGGGCAAGTATGCACAGACTTTGAAATACGGAACACACCTTTTTATTTTCCTCTCTGTAAATCTCATCTATTATTGCTATCTGCTGTATATATACATGAGATGTACAAGATTGTTGTATGTCCTCTTTTGTGTTTCTTTTCCTTTTCTTAACAACAAGATTGATTGTATGTCCTCTAATTTTACTAAATACACTTTAAACTCTGCAGTCGGTCCTACGTCTCCTATACTACACAAGTTTCACTTTTCAAAAAATCAAAAATGTTACTGATACTAAATACTATATATAAAAATGTTACGGTAAATCTACTTAGAAAAGATGATGTTATGACATAAGTATAAGAATCGATCATTGAACAGACTTCGTGTCCTAATAATAGATCATATTAACGAGAAAGGAAAAACAAAATTTAACAGCTTTTGTAATTTGTCCGTTTACAGTATGTTAGATTCCATGTCATTCTTAATATGAGAGTGATTGGTTATGTTATGTTTAAGTTAAAAAGTTTAACATTCAGGCCCGCCCTAGAGCACAAGTGAGAGAAGCGATCGAGTAAGAGATCCAAAATAAAGACATATTTTTGGTAATTTTTTTTTAACAGAAGTTTATATATCATGTACAAAATTTTGAAACTTTTTAGTAATATTAATATTTATAGGGCATTTGTTAACAAATATATATATATATATATATATATATATATAATGTGTATTAGTAAATAATTATTACAAAAGATTAAAACTTTCATTTAAGTGTCACACAAAACTATAATCCAATTCAAATTTCACAAAAACTTTTGTTATGAATTTGATTCTTTTTTCTCTATACATATTTTTTCGTTGTTGTAAGTTTTATATGTGACTTATTATTTTTTTATTTTAGTATTATTTTTTACATGCAAGAATACAAAGAAAGCAATATTTCAGCGAAAAAATTAAGTTTTTTTCTTTGTTATCTCACGAACCATTTAGAAAACTAGGATTCTTTGTTTATAAATTATTTATTTTATAAGATTTTAAGATTTTAAGATTTTTTATGTTTTTTCTATTTTATGATTTTAGAGAAAAAAATATAAAAAAATATATTATAGATTTGCTTAAGAAATTCATAACACCTCTTACACACTAATACTTAAAAACAAATGATAATACATGGTTTAGTCGTTTAGACTTTGCCTATATCAAAGTCAATAACCAGAGTAAATGCTAAGATTATTCCCACCTCAAAATGAAACAATTATAGAAGACCCGCAACTAATGCCTCTCGGGGACTTGCTTAAGAATGAACATACTTTACAAGTTGTCAAAGATTACAAAAACCCTAAAATTTAGTCTTATTCTACTAGTGATTTATTTGAATAAAAAAACAAACAGATGCACTACTTCTGTGTCACAGCTCGAATTAGAAAGATATCAATGATTATTAGAAAACCACTTATTGTTATCCGTAATTATTTCATTTTCAAATTTTGAACATTTTCAATGTCTGGTGGTTTGCTCTATTAAGGTTGGGTAGGCCCCTGTTTTGATTCAAATTCCGGATATAAAGAGTATAGTTGAGTAGTACGTTGAAAGTAATCTATAGATATTAAACATTTTGTTCTCCAGTATCGAATTTGATCTAGAAAAGAGGTTATATGCACATACTTGATTACTTTAAATAACGTTTTGGTCGTTTCAAATATTTTGCGAGCGTTGATTGCTGCACACAATCCGCATAAAGCCAAGAGCAATCACACTTCTTATTCAACACTGAACCATAATGCTTTATGTGCTACATACTACAGTCGTATTCGGAATTTCAAGTCTCTGAAAGATGGAGTTGGGAAAGAAACAAAATAAGACAAGGCCACAAAAATCTAAAGACAAAAGAGTGAAAACATGTGTTTGGTTTGGGAGATGTGAATCCACGCAGCTTTCTCATTTGACTCGGTCAAAATTAGAATTTAATGGTATTATACAGTTTTGATTTTTATATCCTTGTAAATGAGATACTTGCTGGTCTGTACTTTCCAAAGAACGAGGTTACAATACTTACATAAACCGTATATTTGAGTCATTTTTCATTAGGTTTTGTGAATTCGATCCCATCATAGTAATTACTAAAAAGAAAGTACTAGAAAATATATCATAATTAACTTTTCATGCAAAATCATTCCCAGACAAATATGAAGCACGCATGTATTATCCATATATGCACCACAATCGGGTGTGTATGATTAAGAGTGCACATTTACACCTAACCGAATTATTCAAATAAAAATCATTCAAAATTATTGTAGACCTTTAACAGAAAATTTTTATTGTAGAAAAGGGAAACTTGGTTCTATAAGAATTGAACATACCAATCCAAACAGTACTATAAATTGAACCAAAGTGATTTTATTCTTTTATCATATTTGTAATAATGTTGTGTAAGCAAACGAGTATTAAAAATTATTAATTCGGATTAAGGTCGTGGTTACTGGTTAGTGAATGGGGTTAACAAACAAACATAAATTTGATTAAAAAAAAAAAAAAAAACATAAAAAAACGAACCATAGTATAGTAGTGAAAATAGCCACTCCTATGAGTCTAGAATGGTGGAGGCTTATTATTATGTTTTTGGTAGGGCATCATTGCTGATAATTTTCGAAAAATATAATTATTATTCAACCATTATGTCTCTCAGAGGAAGACAAAGGCGTCCATAAAATGGCAGCAGTGTGAGTAAAGCAAAAGCCATACTCAATCTTCCTTATGTGATTTCATCGTGTAATTTGTATTCCTTTCTACGCAACTGGATATTGTTGTTTTACTTTATTCTATTTTGATCAACTAAATTAAACAGCAAAAACTATAATTACAAACGGAGAAACATTATGAAATAATCCAAAATAGTAAGTTATTCTTTATCACAGAAAGTTTGAAAAAGAAAGATGTTATAGACTAGTTTAAGGATGCAAACTAAAGAAACTAGGAAAACATATTGTGCGTGATAGTTTAATGGAGTTTATGTCGAAGGATAGCAAGACCTTTTGTGGGCTTTTGGAGGCCCAAAACCTGTTCTGAATCATCTCTACATATATTCCTTCCATTCAAGAAGTCACAGGCTCTTGTTTGCAAGGTAAATTTGAATCAAAATGTGTGAAAAACATAGGAATCATGCACTTTACCATCAATATACCAATAAAACCGCAGAGAAATCAGTAGTAAAATGCATTATTTTCCATTCAAAATATTAACCAGGAAATGCTGGCTTAGCACTTGTCAAGTTTCGATATTCTATGATCTAGTCAAAACAAAACCAACACAGAAATATCAAACGAGTGTTTTGTCTCTAAGTTAGCTCAAAGCACTTAAATCTTGTCTCAGCATCTGACTTGATATACCATTCTTCACCATCCCATCAAATTTCGGGCGAGCGTATTCAAGATGAAAACGATCATCAGCCTTCAAGCTCTGTTCCACTTCTCTAAAATAGCAGCTCTGGTTAAGTCCACTCCTTATCCAAGCAACATTGTTCAGATCGGATGCTATAGAAATCAACTCTTGATCTAAAACTGCAGAAGAAGGTTCCTCATAATCCACAAACTCTGGTCCCATCAACGAGTTGCGTGACGCCGACAGTTTCTCGTCATGGACGCAGCAACCGTGACCGCATTTCGAAGGGATGTTAGGTTCGTAACAAAGAGACTGAAGGAATTTACCAGCCAACGAGTCAGGTCTTGAAGCTTGAACCAAAGGCCCTTCGCATGGAGTCATATGGTTGTGGTTCATGTATCCAGGCTTATAGACACTAAACGCACCCATTCGAGCCACAGGGCGATGAACATCAGGTCTACTACACATTTGTTCCCGAGGCTTGTTTGCTTCATCATCTCGTTGCAAATGTTCTCTGGAGTATGATGCATCCGATATCTTCCTGACCTTTGTTTCATTGATGCAAGGAGCCACTCTGCTAGACATCCATTGCTGACTGTTCCATAGCTCTGCGTGTTTACGTTTAAGCGCTGAGTTCCAGTGGTTCTTGATGGCGTTATCTGTTCTCCCAGGTAAGAGTTTTGCAATCACACACCATTTGTTCCCATGAACCTCGTGTGCAGACATTATCATCTGATCCTCCTCATCTGCAGTCAAGCCAGTTTATATGAAACAGTCAGAAATCAAATGAGAGTAAGCAGCAAAGAACATCTCTAGAGAATGATAACATGAACAGTTTGATCCAAGCAAAATGCTAAAGCGAATACCATTTCATAAACAAGACCATCTCTTTAAGTAAGTTTTAAGAACATAAGAATCTGATCACCATCTACAAATGAGAAGAAACCTGCAAATTATCAGTCACTGTTCTAATTTTTTCCCCTACTAATGGTTACAAACATCACTTTTAGCTGCAATTTTCACCTCACAAGCTCCTTCAATGGTTTCACAGGACATTTATAATGATAGTTTCTTATCATATTCTTTCAAAATACGCTAAAAACGTCCACCATTTCTCATTCGTACTGCTGAGAGAAATGCATATGAAACAAATCCACAAAGATCCTGAATCAATAATAGCGATATGGCACAGAAGAACCTATTGAAAATCAAAGAGAATCCAGAGAATTGATCGAGAAAATCAAAGAGAATCCAGAGAATTGATCGAGAGAGAAGTGTACTTAGGGTTATTTACCGGTGAAAGGTTTCCGTTTGAGGCAAGGATCGAGCTGATTACACCACCGCAATCGGCAGGATTTGCCAGACCGACCTGGGATTCCACGGGAGATCAGAGTCCAGTTTCTCGGCCCCAACTTGTTCACAAGCCTAGTCAGAACCGCATCTTGCTCCGGCGACCAAGGCCCCTTCACTTTGCTCCTTCCGCCGCCGCCTCCGCCGTTGCTCGAGTTACCTGCTGCCGCTAACTCGGCGAGCTCTCCATCAACTGCAGTGTTTATCGCATCCTCCGAGTCATTAACAAAAGCCGTAGACGGATTCGCCGGCGACATCGGCCGAGAGATTTCTTCGTTCGTCATGGAATCAAACCAATTTTGTTTGACTTGCCTCAGAGAAAAATCGAAATTTCTTCTTTAAAAATGTGAATCGGTCCTCTCTCTCGAGAAGGTCCCGTACCTGACAGCCTAACTGCAACAGTCGAGTGGGGTTCGTTTCGGCTGTTTCGGGGAAATTACCGTGTTACCCTTTTCGAAACCGTTTGGTATCATTGAGTCATTGACCCTTTTGATCTTCCCAATTAAATTATTGACGGCATTAAAAGGAAAATGTTAATATATTTTTGTCATGAAAATTTAAAGAAAAACAGCAATTCCTTAAGAAGTTATAAATTGAGTAAAAAACAACTACGAGGTGTCATTCTTCTCTATAAACCAGTCGTTTTGAAGATACGACCAAGATTATTAATTAGACACCAAATGATTCTTACTATTCAAAGAAAGATGTTTATGAAGATAAAAGTAACCAGTGAGGTATAACAACACAAATCTTACTTTCTAGGCTTTGTAATCACAAACATTTCCTCTACAAATTTAAACATTTTCAAATCAAAATATCACATACCAAATCAACCAATCATTCCTTTAGAACCATATAAAACACTTTTGATGGTATGGACATATATTTTTTATCCAGATTCCAGACTTTAATGATAGGAAAAATTGTTGAAAAGTGAGTGGATTTTTGATCACCGTCGTATAATGTATATTGCTGATTTTGAAATTAATGATCATGGACCGAAAACAATCATCTTTATAACTACGTAACTTCAGCTAAACTGCTAAAATATATGTTAAGATGTAATAATTAAGTTTGAATTATACGTAATGTAGCAATGTAGCATATACACTGATGAATGATGATAGTACGGTTCTACAGTAAAAAAGAGAGGTATTGACTAGTGAGCGACAAGAGCAGTACTGTGGAACTAGAGTTTTTGTCTTATGAAGAGCCGACATTTACATATATCATGTTAACCACACTAACATATTTCCAAATGACTCACGTTTGTTTTCGTTTCTTACTAATATCTATTTCATTTCCATGTATATATATATCGAGGTTATGTCCAAAAAAAAAAAAACCGAGTCCAGACCACGCATGCCCAATTTACCCTACCATCTGCATGCTTTATATCACTATATGCATGTATGCGTCCACAAGCACATTATACACGATCGATCACTTCTGACTGTGACTAAATTTGTATTATTTATTTCGTAGAGCTGAGCACATAATCTTGCATTGTCTTCTTTCATTTTGAAATTATTGAATCATAATTACCAAGTGATTGTAGTCGTCCACTGTTCCTCAACGCAGCATAAACATGAAAACGAAGTGTGTTCATATTTATTGGCATATTACTTTATCCTATAACATACTTAATTTACGAGGCTTTACTGAAATTGATTTGCATGTTAAATTTCTAGCTAGAAAGTGAAGATTTTAGATTGGTTTGCATGTTAAATTTTTGAATGGAGAAAATAATCATATGATATCTATTAAGCCAGTTAATAATTATCGACATGTATAATTCAACTTTTATCGTATCATAACAAATTTAGAGTCTAGAAAATGGAGATGCATTTAATTGGATCCATGAATACATTTTTTTTTTGGGGGGGACGACCATATATGACCATGTCTTTGACCTGAATCTGGTATACGATTGCAAGTTTTGTGACGCAATACATAACATAATTTAGGTTTCAAGGTATAGTATAACAACTACAAGAGAATCAAATATCGTTTGACGTCGTTTGTGAATCAATGTGGCACTAGACTAATTTCCGCATACCCGCAAGTTTTGTTTCTCGTAAATATTTTAATAAAAATAACGAAGTAATTATCTCTTAATACTACTATTTAATCATCGGAGTGATACAAATAATATGGTATGATATCTAAATTTGTCAATTGATGCATTGTCTATATTTTTGTATTTATTTCTTTCTAATTTTAGTATCATTTTATCATTATTTAGGTGTATATAAATCGACAAAAATAAGATAGATAAAAGGTTTAAGCTGAGTATTAAAATTAATCTGCATACACTACTGGTCCATGTGAATTCGAGGTTATAGTGTCATAGCCTCTTCATAGTAACCAACAAACCATACTATATTCATTTTTGAAATTTTTGTTTTCTTAGTTTTATTTATAGAGTTTATACTTTTTTGCATGTCTTTCACCAACATATGTTCATGAATCCCTATGATCTTTATTTCTGATGGCTTGTTGAAAGAAACAAAAGAAATTAGAAGATTTCTATTGTAGATTAAATGTCACTTTACGAAATGAATTTTATAAGAGTTACGATAAGTACAGAAGAAGGCCAAAAATTGAATTAAAATTTCATTAAACCTTTGAATATTTTTTTTGTTAAAATAAAAATACTTGCCACATGTTGTCTTCTCCTGTGGCCACGTGTCGCATAAATGGTGATAGTTGGTCACAAATCATATACTCC
Source organism: Erythrophleum ivorense (assembly GCA_026724425.1). Lineage (NCBI taxonomy): Eukaryota > Viridiplantae > Streptophyta > Magnoliopsida > Fabales > Fabaceae > Erythrophleum > Erythrophleum ivorense. The sequence goes on along the minus strand of JAIUCV010000360.1, from coordinate 275,803 downwards.
CTCTATTCCTTAATAGTTGATGTTTCAGAGTTTTCACATGGATTAAGAAACAATTAATAACTATTAATGTATTATTTTTTACTTTAAATAACTATTAACCAATCAAAATTATAGAATTCTCTTGAAGTTTATATTTTTATGACATTAATTAGCAAAAAATACATTTAATAGTCTAAAACATCAAATAATAAGGAACAAAAAATAAAATCTTAAACATCAGATATAGTGAAACAGAGGAGTATATGATTTACCACCACTCAAATCATATTTGAAGAGTTTTGCATCAAAAGAACCACACTTCTTTTTGTATTACTAAAATATGCCAACGAATTTTAATAAAGACAAAATAATTAATAGTGTCACCCAAACTTGTGGGGAATATCAAATTTGGGATCGCATGTTTTGTTCGGATACTTGATTAAACATCTTGCTTTTAAACGAAAGAGAGGGTAAATATTTAATCATTCGACTCATTTCCCATCATTAATAGAGAGTTGAAATCTAAGAGAGACCCAAAAAAAAAAAAAAAATTATGGTCAAGTTAGTTAATTGATAATGGGTTAGTGGTGTGAGAGATGTTTGAGCAAATGGAAAAATAATGATGAGAAAAAAGACATTTGGAAGGTCAGAAGGTGGAAACTAAAAGATAAAAGGAATTATATCATAACATCAAGAGGAACATGGTCATTGACAAAACCATATTTCTCTCAACTTTTAGAGAGAGAGGGAGAGAGAGAGAGAATAAATTCTTCATAGCAACTAGAGGAAGGATCCAAAGGGATCGCATTGATCCTAAATAAGGCGACTTCTCCTGATTATTATATTAGCTAAACAATCCTAATTTTTTTTGCTTGGTTTTGGATCATGCCATCTCTTTGGATTCATCCTTGGGTAGCTTCCTCTTCGATCAGATGATTTTAAATTAACCAGCCAGACGTTTCGTCGGAGACCTTGGAGGCTTAAAGATTCTCCGACGGTTTGATCTAAAAGTCAACAACAATACATGAACTCTCTTCTTACTAGTAAGTCTCAAAGATTCTTAACCAAAGCTAAGCATGCCAAGAATACCTGTTTTTTTTTTCTTTTTCATGGAATTTAGGGATCGAATTTCCCGTTGAATTAACGGAAAAAAAATTATTGGTTAATTATGAATATTACTACATATCCACATCTCTAAGAGACTTCATTTGAAATTAGTTTTAGTTGGTTAAAATTACCCTGAAAATACTTCCACAAATGGCCATTTCTAAAAGCTTTTGTTTCTTCGCGCGGTTACATACATGGTCTGTGTATTAGTGCATTCGAATATTTATTTCCCCAAATATATGGTATACCTTTATATTCATTCGAGACTACGTTCTACTTTAGGGACAACATCATCAGCTCCGTGGTTAACAAGATGCATTTTCAAGCATGGATATCTTTATTATCTTCATTTCGTTCGTACAATCATTGTTTCTCCCCAATATATAGTAAAATCAACATAAAAACTAATTAGGATAATAGGTCGATGTGTTTATTCATATGCGAGATTTTGAAGTTCCATTGTCTCCGTATGCTCCCGGTTATTTATACGAGACTCGGATTTTATAAATTTATTATGTGTGAAACCAACGTTGCAGAAGCCCAAGTGATGTCTTCGTTTTTCTTTCTTTTTTTCAACTAGAAGAAAAAAGATGATAGTTTTATCATTTTTGGAGCATATTTACCTTTTATTGTTAAAACGATTTAAATGGTTTTTCTAGAGTCATATATGAATGATCTATGTGTAGGGCACGTGACATATTTGATATTTCCCTCGATGGACTTTGAACATTCTACCTAGCTCAGTGTCTTGCTCACTCTTAGTCTTACCTCGTTGTGAGCTTACGTGTATTGCTATAACGTGACCAAGTTTGATAATAACACCTTGATCTTGGTCGACTTAGTTGTCTGATCGATGGTGATTTTCTCTTGCTGTCCATGCTAATTCACGGGCTCAAAACTCACTCGTTTTTTTACAGTAATCGTTGGTCTACCAAGAAACCTTGCCCGATATCTACGTACATGTTTTTATAAAACTTTAAACTTGTAGAAGGCAAGTTTCCGAACCATTTGCAAATCTAAGTGTCTTCGTGGGCTCAGCTTTAGAAGTCCAGTAGTGGCTTTAGCTACCTTCAAGCCCATGAAAGTAAACATGTATAGCTGTGACTAGGCCTGGGACTTCGGGTGTTCGGGTCGGGTTCAGGTAAGAACCGTTTGGGTCCGGGTCTATCGGGTATATGAAGTTTATACCCATATAGGTTCCTAAGGAGTTTCGGTTCGGTATCGGGTCGGTATTTTCGGTTTCGGGTCAGTTCGGATCCATAATTCTAAGACCAAATATTACCCAAAAAATTTCGGTTATAGTTCGGATTTGGGTATTTCGGGTATTTATTAGTCAAAAACCTAAAAATATATCCAAAAACCTAAAAAATATATATGAAAACCCAAAAATATATTCAAAATCTCGGAAAATATTCACGAAAACCCCAAAAATATATGAAAATCTGAAAAATTAAATGAAAAAATCAAAAAATTGTAATATATCCGAAAACTCATAGAAATATTAAAAAAAAAGAAAAATTATTTATAATTCGGGTCATTTGGATAACCCGATCGGGTATCGGTTCGGTTCGGGTAATACCCGATATCCACGGGTATTTAAATATTTTACCCATTGGGTAAATTGTCTTATATCGGTTCGGTTCGGTTTCGGATATTTCGGTTCGGTTCGGGTCCGGGTTTTGGATTTCGGAAAAAAGTCCCAGGCCTAGCTGTGACAAGGTTGGTTTTACGCACGGCTCAACACGTGCCAGTGCCACTATCCTCCTGCCGCGCAAAAGCATCACACCTGGTTTCGAATTGGACCAAATTGCAATCAATGCTCTCGTCCTCATATCATGGGTTCGGTGTCTAACGAGCCAGATTGAACCGTTGTAGAGGAGACAAATCATTAATGCGAAACCTTCTCTTGTATGCAAAGTTTTTTTATGCATTATGATATTAAATTGTTAAAAACAAATTGGCATCATAATATCTTATAAAACAGTTACTGTTCTGATGAAACTTTTATTAATCAAGTTTTCACCCAAAGTTATATTCCTACCAAACTAAAGATGGTCCAAAAGATGTTTTCTCTTTTCTCTTTCTTTTAAAAGCAATTCAAAGTTTTCTTATATGAATAAAAAAAATCTGGACTTTGTTATGAAGTGACCTTGAAATTAATTGCGTCCACAACACTAAGACTTCTTTATGGTCCATTATTGAGGCACTTCAAAGCATCTAGGATATAACGATATATACTTATTCCTAATTTTTTTGAACGATCATATTACATACACACACACATACATATATAATGAAATGTTTTTCCTAAGCCTGTTAACTTGATGTTACTACTCGATTGTTTAAATAAGTTTTCTCATTATAGGATGTCACATTAAGTTTTATGGTTTTCCAATTCAATCAATTAATAATGAGAAAACTAAAAGATAATATTTTCTATTTAGATTCTGACGATTCTACAGTAATTAGTAAAATTGAGATGGAAAATAAGAGTGAAGGAAAAATAAAATTTAGAGAACAAATTTTCTCTGTAGAGTTTTGTAGAAAGATTATGCAAGCCTAATTTTGTTACTCAAAAGAGTAATAACATCATACATTGCACATAACTCACTATCTATAAGCCATGGATATGTATTCTTCAAAAACAGCATCCATCAAAAATCCTACACGGAACAAAAATTCCTTTTAGTGAAAACGAAGCTTCGCTAATAAAAAAGTCATTGATATCCACCATCCAAATTATTATTATTTTGGGTAATAAAGTATGTTATATTTTCTACAAGGAATTTAACTTTTGTGTCATGGTCAAGTTGCCAAATTGATTCAAAATTTATAAACTTTTAGTAATAAGATAACTAATTAAGCTGCAACAAAACTAATGTAACATTGTTAATTTTTTTTAATAAAATGACAATTTTTCCAAAACAAAAATAAAAATATGGTATATATAATCTATATTATATGAAAACTCCATCTGGGGTGCGTTTCTCGTTTCAGAAACGTTTTCTTTCGGAAACTCGATCTCAATTTAGAAACTTGTTGGAAACTCGCGTTTCCATTTTGACACTTTACGAAAAACTTATCTTTTGTTTTTGGAAACATAAAAATAAATAATTATTAAACTAAAAATAAAAGTAAATGATTAATTTAAATATTAAGTCAATGAATAATTGATTTGATTTATTAGATGGCACAAGTCTTGGTATTATAAAGTATTTTCGGAAAAAATTCGATATTGAACTTTATGATATTCATATATTTTAATTAAACTATCTAATATTCATGTATTAGATTTGTGTTGATTTAAATATTATTTTTAATAGAATTTATATGTTTCATATTTCACTATGCATATAATATATATAAATATAAATATATACGTTTTCAAAACATTTCTAATCTTATATTTTCGAAGCGTTTCCGATTTCCAAAATAGTATATAACCCACGATATAGTATATAACCCATTTTACCATATAATTTAAGGTGTCCATTCATTAATTTGCACTGTTGGAGAACGCAGAAAATCCGAGTTGGCAAAATCGTTGGTACTTTCAAATGGCTTAAGGTTTTTGTGGGAAGTTGTGCCCCTTCTGCCATCAACTTCAGCCAATAGATTGTAACTTGCATGGCCCAAATCAACTTGCTCCCCAGGATATGTGTGTCCTGGAAATATATATATATTTCAATTTTACACATAAAAAGTTAAAAAAACCCAGGTTCCAGCCCTTTTTTCTTTAACGGCAAAAGAGCTTTAAATTTTTGAACAAAATTAAAACTGTGAAAAAGAAAATGTAATGAAGTTTTGAATGACCAAGATTCAGAATTTTGACTAGAGAGCAAAGTCGCAATAGTATATTCTTAACAGTTGAGCAAGGTCAAACTGATTAGAAAATATTAATTTAATTTACAAAAATAATCATGTTTTATGGAATCGCTATTAATTATTTTAGTAACGGTTGATTTAGATAGATTAATTCCTTTAAACACAATCAAAATAATATAGTTGACCAAATCTATCAAAATTTATATTGCCAACAAATATAATATGCAAACGGGATTTCAATCACTTTTCTTTTTATCATACTCCAGTAGTAGTAGTCAGTGTTTGTGTAATATCCACGTAATTAGCCTAACCTTTACAAAACCTATAAACTATTAATAAAATTCACTATCAACATTTTGATAGTTTACCTAACGTGTTTCTTTTCCTCTCCTTATCGAATTTAAACAAATAGAAAAAGAAAAAGAAAATAAAATACTCCAAATAATTCATTTATTTGTATAACTTTGGCCATTCTTTTAGGAATCTCATGAAAAAAACAAAAAAAAACCAGACAAGAAACCTGAGAGTACCTCAGAAGCTCAGACCCACCAATATCTTTTTTATCTATGTCGTAATTAACAAAGCACTAATAAAAAAGGAACCAGCTTTTCTTCTTCGATTCGATTTCTAATCTCCTTTCCTTTGACTAAATTGAGAGATTTTTTTTTCAGTTACGAATCGAGCTGGATTCTTGCCTCCATTTTTTTTTTTTTCTTTCAGAGGAGGAATCATTTTTTTTTTTTCTCGTAACGGAACAATAATAAAGACAGTGAAGGAGAAAATATTCGCTAAAAAAAGCCGAAATTCTACGAATTTATAAAAGCTGGCTTTCTCAAAATATCTTCATGTGGTCGAGGAAGGAGGAGGAGGAGAAGAAAGGCAAAGGCTCTTATCTGCAGAGACAGAAGAGCCGTTTGTCGTCGAAATCATGACAGCCACCGAAGCTAAGAATCGGAAAACCAATGCCGGAGACGATGTCGAAATCCCTGATACTGCTCATCAGATTAGCAGCGGTTTGTGATTTCGATTTCCCCTCTTTTTGTTTTGTTTTCTAATTTCATTCTTATTGAATCCAATCGTTGCTGTTTTTTTTATCTGTTCTTCTTTTTAAGAAAAAAAAAAAAAAACTAACGGCTGCCCAATTTCAATTTCTGTAATACTTTTTGTTTTTTAAACTTTCTTTTGACTATGACAGACATTTTTACCAGGAAGAGTAAATTTAACCCAAAAACGTTTGCTTCTTCTGTCACTTTGAGGTATTCGTTAAGGAGCAGAGAAATGCTTTCCTTTGTAAAAATTTTGCCTTTGATGACTCTGACTACTTAAAAATGTTGTTTTTGATGATTATGACATCTGAGAATGACCCTTTCTTCAAAATGTTGGCTTTGATATGACCCTCTCTTCAAAATGTTGCCTTTGATGGTTCTGACGATGATCCTTCCTTCAAAATGTTGTTTTTAATGATTCCGAGAATGATGTAGTTCAAGTTTCTTGATGGTTTTTCTCTCTTTCTCTGCCTCTCAAAACATATTACAACTATAGGATTGGGAGGTTTTGCTTAGCCAAGCTCTGTTTTCTGTTCTCTTGTAATAATCTGAGACCACATTTTGGGGTATGTGTTTGTGGAATGTACACAGATTCATGGTTTCAGGTGGCGTTCGTGCTGACAACCGGTATAAACAGCGCCTATGTGTTGGGATATTCAGGAACAATAATGGTTCCTTTAGGTTGGATTGGTGGCGTGGTTGGTCTTCTTCTTGCTACTGCGATCTCTCTCTATGCAAACACACTCATAGCCAAGCTTCATGAGTTTGGTGGCAGAAGACACATTCGCTATAGAGACCTCGCTGGATTCATTTACGGTATAAAAACACCCAAAGAAGCTCTCTTTGTTTGCTTTTTGTTTCCCTTCTTCTCTGTTTTTTACTTACAGTGAAATGATTGATCTCTTTCTTATCAGGTAGAAAGGCTTATTGTCTTACATGGGGATTGCAATATGTTAATCTTTTCATGATTAATTGTGGATTTATCATCCTAGCTGGTTCTGCTTTAAAGGTAGTAAAACATTTTTTCTCTCAGTTCTTGATTTTCATGAGCCGAGTAAGTTATTCTTGGAGTGTGTTTTGTTTCCGCAGGCTGTTTATGTGCTTTTCAGGGATGATCATGCATTGAAACTACCTCATTGTATAGCCATCGCTGGTCTGATTTGCGCGGTTTTCGCGATTGGGATTCCTCATTTATCGGCTCTTGGTATCTGGCTCGCGGTTTCAACCGTCCTCAGTCTCATCTATATCGTTGTGGCAATTGTGCTATCAGTTAGAGATGGTATAACTTAAATGCTTATCAGATTTTTGCTTCAATGATACTTATGGATTTTGTAGCTACTGATAAAAAAATCTGATTCTTGGCTCTTGTTTTTGGTTGTTTGTAGGAGTAAAAGCACCTTCAAGAGATTACGAGATTCAAGGATCATCATTTAGCAAACTTTTCACCATCACAGGAGCAGCCGCAAATCTTGTTTTCGCATTCAACACCGGGATGCTTCCAGAGATTCAGGTGACTATTTCTTCTTTAAGATTTCAGCTTCTTGTTTTAGTCTTCATGTTCAATTGTTTGCATTTATGTTTAGTGTTCTTGTTGTTCTTATTGACACTGATTCTCCTGCACAATGATAGGCAACAGTGAGACAACCGGTTGTCAAAAACATGACGAAAGCTCTATACTTTCAATTCACAGCCGGTGTTTTACCGATGTACGCGGTTACATTCATCGGATATTGGGCTTACGGATCCTCAACCTCCACCTATCTCCTAAACAGTGTCAATGGCCCACTCTGGGTCAAAGCCCTTGCTAACATCTCTGCTATCCTTCAATCCGTTATCTCTTTGCACGTAAGTTTCTCTTCCAAGAAAAGAGCTTCTGAACATCAAGTTTATGTTTCTTAATCCGTTCTTGCTCAATTCTCTGTTATAGATTTTTGCTAGTCCAACGTATGAGTACATGGACACAAAGTTTGGGATCAAAGGAAACCCATTGGCTATAAAGAACTTGATGTTTAGGATCATGGCCCGAGGCGGGTACATTGCGGTTAGCACGCTTATCTCAGCGCTATTGCCGTTCCTTGGGGATTTTATGAGCCTCACTGGTGCAGTGAGCACATTCCCTCTCACGTTCATTCTAGCCAACCACATGTACTATAAGGCTAAGAACAATAAGCTCAATCCTATGCAAAAGATATGGCATTGGCTTAACGTTGTCTTCTTCAGTTTGATGTCTGTTGCTGCTGCCATTGCAGCCGTAAGGCTCATCGCCGTTGATTCCAAGAACTTCCACGTTTTTGCTGATCTTTAATTCATTATACACAAAAATATATAGTCATTGTATGATTGTTGTTAGGCAAGGTTTATTTCTCCTACAGTAAGCTTTGTATGCTCTTTTTTTTTTTTTAAACCATTAGAGCAATAGAACAAAAAATTATAAAATGTCAAGAGTATACATATTGCCACTTCCATGATATTACTTTTACAATTGATCATCAAGGACTGATTAGCCAGTTAAAACCACTTTTCCAAATACATCCTTGCAATTCTTGGATGCATGAACACTCACTTTTGTGATGTGATATTGACCAAAGACAGACCAAATTCAAAAAAAAAAAAAAAAATTGAAGGAGAAAGTAGAAACTTTAAGTGATTTGTATAAAGGAGACACTGATCAATTTTGTCTCTACATTATCTTTGAAACGGCATATACACCTATCTATATCAATGACTCTAAATGCGCCGTATTCTTCTTCTAAACTATTGCTCTTGTCTTGTATCTTCCATGCATTAACTTTGATGTGTACTTACTGCAAACATCATATTCAAACGGGACCAATCGCTAAATCAAATCATTTACACTCATTACAAGATAACATAACGATTTGCTACAAAAATAGTGGTGGAAAATTTTACTACCAATTTCCTACAAAATTATGACAGAAACTCAAAATGGTAAGAGATTGGTAGGAAATTACCTACGTCAAAAAAAGCATCAAAAAATTTATACCAAGCCGTAGAAAATTTGGTCAGAAAGTGGGATGAAAAAACAGTTGTCTACTTTAAGTCTTTAACTGGTCGGTATGTAGTGGAGTTCACACAAGGACGGCACCTCGTTGGGACTTGGGACCATATGAATATATATATTTAATTGACTCTCAATAATTATGCATGTGCGATAACGATTTTCAACCGTATGTGAAACTCGACCACTCGTTAAATCCAACGTAGCAAAATATTATAAAAGCTGGCTTTCTCAAGATTTCTTCTTGTGGTCTAGGAACGAGGAGGAGGAGGAGAAGAGAGGAAAAAAGAGGCTCTTAGCTGCAAGAGACTACAAGTGCACAGATATCATGAATGCCACCGAAGCTAAGAATCGCATGAGCAATAATGTCAATATCGGAGAAGACGTTGATATCGAAGTCCCTGACACTGCTCATCAGATTGGCAGCGGTTAGTAATTCGTTTCTCTCCCTCCTTTTCTCTTTGTTATTTAAATTTTTAATTTTAATACTACCCTAAGACGAATCAAATGATACTCCTTTATGTATATATGAAGAAAAACATGCGAAAACTATGTATTAGGAAAATTAAGGAGACACTAGAACTTATGAATATCGAATACAACACTTTTTTTGTTTTATTGTTCATTTTGCTTTGATCCCACCTTTGTTTTTTATCTGCTAGAGAATACCTTAAAATGAAGTAAGAAATAGTATTTATTCTGAATATAGACAGTAAGTTAATTTTTCTAAAAGTAGCACAACATTTTTCTATTTGGTTACATAGAACTTTTCTAACATATATGATTATGACGATCAAATGTTGTCTTTCATAATTATAACAATGACCCTTTCTTAAACATGTTACCTTTAATGATCCTGGAATGTGATAATTTTCAAGTTTCACTTTTATCCTCTGCCTCTCATATTTGACAACAACCATAAGATTGGGTACTTTTGCTTTGCTTAACTCTGCTTTTTATAATCCGATGTGGCATTTTTGGAAGCTTTATAGTATTGTTTTGTGGAATGCACAGATTCATGGTTTCAAGTGGCGTTCGTTCTGACGACCGGTATAAACAACGCTTACGTGTTGGGATATTCAGGAACAATAATGGTTCCTTTAGGCTGGATTGGTGGTGTGGTTGGTCTTTTTCTTGCTACTGTAATCTCTCTCTATGCAAACACTCTCGTAGCCAAACTTCATGAGTTTGGTGGCAAAAGACACATTCGCTACAGAGACCTTGCCGGATTCATTTATGGTAAAAGTAAACCGAACCAGCTCTCTGAATTTGCTCTGTTTCTCTTCTCTGTTTTTACTTTCATTTAATTGAATCTCTCTCTTTTTTTTTTTTTATATCAGGTAGAAAGGCTTATTGTCTTACATGGGGATTGCAATATGTTAATCTTTTCATGATTAATTGTGGATTTATCATCCTAGCTGGTTCTGCTTTAAAGGTTAGTATAACATTTTTCTCTCAGATTCTTGATTCTTGATTCCGTGAGCCTAGTTATATATTTTGGAGCGTGTTCTGTTTTTGCAGGCTGTTTATGTGCTTTTCAAAGATGATCATGCCTTGAAACTACCTCATTGTATAGCCATCGTTGGTCTGATTTGTGCGGTTTTTGCGGTTGCGATTCCTCACTTATCGGCTCTTGGGATCTGGCTTGTAGTTTCGACCATCTTTAGTCTCATCTACATTGTTGTGGCAATCGTGCTATCGATTAAAGATGGTATAATTTAAATGATGATCAAGCTTCAGCTTCAATGATATTTATAGTCTTTTATAGCTACTGATAAATCCGAATATCTTTGCTCTCTAGTTTTTATTTTATTTTTTTGGTTATGTTTAGGAGTGAAAACACATTCAAGAGATTACGAGATACAAGGATCATCAATAAGTAAACTTTTTAGCATCACAGCTGCGGCCGCAAATCTTGTTTTCGTATTCAACACAGGGATGCTTCCAGAAATTCAGGTGATTTTTTATGAGATTTCAGTTTTATGTTTAGTCTTCAACCGTTTCTTTTATGTTTAGAGTTTAGTTAGTGTGTATTTTTCTTTAAAAATCCACACCATTTACTCTTAAACAAAGTTCTTTTTTTTAACAAACGAATGAAAAACGTTATATTTGCATTGACCTTTAGCAAATTGATTTTATTGAAAAAACTGTTTTATCTTTTCTAAAATGTGGTGTTATTTTATTTGTGTTAATTTGTGTTTATGCAAATGTAGACGCATATATGACTCTTCTCCTTCTTATAATTTCCGGTTTGGTAGGCGACAGTGAGGCAACCGGTAGTGAAAAACATGATGAAGGCTCTATACTTTCAGTTCACAGCCGGCAATTTACCGATGTTCGTGGTTACATTCGTCGGATATTGGGCTTACGGATCATCAACCTCCACCTATCTGCTAAACAACGTTAATGGCCCAATATGGGTCAAAGCCCTTGCTAACGTCTCCGCTATTCTTCAGTCCGTTATATGTTTGCACGTAAGTTTCTTTGCATGACCGTTTCAAACTATATTCGCAAGTCTTGCGTAAAGTTTATTTCAACGTATATTTTATGTGGTAAAAAAAAATGATTAAAGAGAAAGTTCCTTATCAACAAAAAATGTTATAAAATTTCCAGAGTCTTGGCGTATGCGTTGCATGTCTTTGTAACCCATATCTTACTTTATTTGTTGTAGATTTTTGCGAGTCCAACGTATGAGTATATGGACACAAAGTTTGGGATCAAAGGAAACCCATTGGCAATAAAGAACTTGTTGTTCAGAATCATGGCTCGAGGCGGGTACATTGCGGTTAGCACGCTTCTCTCGGCACTTTTGCCGTTCCTTGGAGACTTCATGAGCCTCACTGGTGCAGTGAGCACATTCCCTCTCACGTTCATTCTAGCCAACCACATGTACTATAAAGCTAAGAACAATAAGCTTAATCCTATGCAAAAGCTATGGCATTGGCTTAACGTTGTCTTCTTTAGTTTGATGTCGGTTGCTGCCGCCATTGCAGCCGTAAGGCTCATCGCCGTTGACTCCAAGAACTTCCACGTTTTTGCAGATTTGTAATTCATTAATTGCGTATAGTCATTATAATTAGGCAGCGGGGTTCTTTCTCCTATCAATAAGCTTTTCAGCTTCCTTTTTTTTTGTAACCATTATAGGCTAAAAAAAAAAATTAGAAGTATACAAATAATAACTACTTTCGTGATATCATTTTTATCAGTTTACCATCAAGGAATTATTAGTCAATTAAAGCCACTTTTGATACGTACCCATATGAATTTCGATTTGAATAAGTTGTTGTAAATGACAAAAATCACAGTTGTAAAGATTAGCAACTTGGCTCTATTATGTAATTTTTTTTTTGGTTTTCGTCGGCAGATTGGCAGAAGAAATTAATAAAACAAAAATGATACGAAACCACTTCTGAAATATCTAATTTTTTTTGTAGAAAAGGTTAATTCCAAAAAACCTTCTAAATGTCATTTACTTAGAAACGGAATCAAATTAGGAAGGATATAAAACAGATACCTAATTTGAGTGAGCTGGAGAAGATAAGAAACAGAAATTTGTTGTTTTGTTTAATGAGCTTTTTTACAAGAACTAATCTTGAATGATTTGCTGTTTTCATTTCAAGTTAAAACATCACATAACCAAGACTAAACCATAGATATATGTACTCTAATAATCAGATCGACGGAGAGGTAAAGAATTCGCCGTTTGTTAATTCTATACGATCCCATTCCGTTAAAGTCAGCTTTTTTTTAGCTTCTGTAGGAAAAAAAAGTTGCGATTTTTGTGTTCTGATTTAATCGCCAAATTAATGGGCTCACGGATCGATTTGTTTAAATATCTTGAATTGATGGAATTAGCTAAGCTAAAGCATAGTCAATGTCTGATTGGATTTTTCTCAACCTTGTTTTGCGTTTTGGTGTATAGTGAGCGAGAGAGGAAGACGAAGAGATTTGAGGCTTGAGATCTTTGGACGTAGAGGAAGAAGAGAATCGTGAAGAAGTTGGGCTAAAAACGATGTCGTTTACAGGAACACAGCAGAAATGCAGAGCGTGCGAGAAGGCGGTGTACCCAATGGAGCTTCTCTCAGCTGATGGAGTCACTTTTCACAAGTCTTGTTTCAGATGCTCTCACTGCAAAAGCACTCTCCAAGTCAGTTTCTTTTTTTTTTCCCTTCATCAACTATATGAAATGTTTGATCAATTCTTGGATTAGAGACACTAATCTGATCAGAAAGTTGTCATTCTGAATTCAAGATGGACAAATTTCCCATAGCAATTCCTGAATATAGTTATTAGTTCTGTGAAACTATGAAGGGATTCATGTAGAGTTTTAATCTAGAGAGAGTTGTCGTTGGCTTAGAGTTAGAGGAGATACTTTTATCTGAATCAAATCAAAGCTAAAATGTGTTGATGGTTTTGTTTTTGTTACAGCTGAGTAATTATTCATCAATGGAAGGTGTGTTGTACTGTAAGCCTCATTTTGAGCAGCTCTTCAAGGAGTCTGGTAGTTTCAACAAGAACTTTCAGTCACGTATGTGTTACTCACTTCTTCACCATATTCTTCTTACATTTTGGATCCAATTCTCACTTTTAAATTTTGTTTTTGTCCTCTCAAAAGCTGCAAAACCATTGTCTGACAAACCAACCCCTGAGCTGGTAAACATTTCTCTTTAACAACGCTCCATGTCTTCTTACTAGTTATAAAGTTACATTGACTCTATCCTCGTCTTGGTTGTTTCTCAGACAAGGACACCTAGCCGACTTGCTGGAATGTTCTCTGGAACACAAGACAAATGCGCTACTTGCACTAAAACCGTTTATCCTATCGAAAAGGTTAGTTCAAATTTCACTCTTTCATGTTCTCTTATATCTTCTTGTTCTCTTTTCTAAAAAACTGTAGGTAACTGTGGAGAGCCTGTGTTACCATAAATCATGCTTCAAGTGTTCTCATGGAGGCTGCGCGCTTTCTCCATCCAACTATGCAGCGCTCGAGGGGATTTTGTACTGCAAACACCATTTCTCTCAGCTTTTCAAGGAGAAAGGAAGCTACAACCACCTCATCAAATCTGCTTCCATCAAACGCAATGCTGCTGCTGCTACTGCTGCAGCTGCTCTAGCCGCTGTAGATGCTGTAGAAGCGGTTCCTGAATGAATTTGAATTCTCCTCGCAATTTTAATTTTAAAACTGATTTCAGTTGGTTGGTGTTTTGTGTCAGAGATGTGTTGTTTTACCTTTATTCACTTACTTCCATGTTCAAGTCATAACAAAACACAACAACAATAAAAAAAATTAAAAAAAGTTCTAGCAAATGATATTGTCTGTCAAGCGGTCACTTCCACAAACTCCTCGACAACCCCGCACGTAGCAACTCTAACGAAACCCTCATATCCCCAAAGCAGTCTTGACATTCATCGAACCGAGTACCATGAGCGTCCACTCCATATGCACAGGCTAACATAACATGCCGCATCAAACACGTACCTTGGCGCTCCAAGGGAGTTGGATCATGGATGTCTGTGAACAAAGATATCCATTTTCAAGACTAACCAAAACCATACAAACCTCGGAAAACGTATAAAAAATTGTATAAATCCAAAGTTCATAACATACCGCATCAAACACATACCTTGGCGCTCCAAGTGAGTTGGAGCATGGATGTCCTGTGAACAAAAATTTCCATTTTCAAGACTAACCAAAATCATACAAATATTGGAAAACGTATAAAAAATTGTATAAATCCAAAACTTACATTACCTTCAATTTCAATGTATGAAGGGTATACTAGAATTGTGATAGCGATTGGCCCACAATATATCTTAGATTCCAAAACTTGCTAAAAAAAATGATCTTCTCTAAAATCGACCATGCCAGTTATTCGATATTGAGCACCAATCTATAGACAAATAACAAGTTTAGTTGTCGAAAAACTTAGAAAAATGTTATAATAAAATAAACATAAAAAATAAACTTACAAAAGGTAAAGACCAACAAGGAATCCAAGTTGTGCAAATATATCAAATGAAACAGGATGATTATCATTTACCGCACCAAGATGGAGAAAATACAGCGTAACCTGATGCACAATAGATGCACCACATAATGAAGAGAAGTTACTACCAAATTGTTGGTTTGGTATTTGTGTCTGTGATGTGTTTTCTTTTCACTTGTTTTCACTTCTTCACATTCTTGTCTTCCATAATGAACCAGAGGCATACAATTCTTTGAGTTCTCCTTTGAGTTTGTTCTTGTTGTGATTTCTATATCTGTCAAAACTGAGACTTACGTTGGTTTTCAGTTCTGGACTTTGATTTTAAGAGGGTACATGACTTAATATACATAAATTGACCCTAAAACACAAAACCAAAGTTGGACGGTAACTTAAAGGATAAAAATACGCACTTGGCTAAAAACACATTTTTTTTTTTAATCGGAGCCAAAACCCAAAAGGCGCTGTTACCATCAAAACGCATGAATTAGTTGCCGTTTAGACGTTCTCGTCTTAGATCGTGAAACTCTGTTTTCGTTCGCGAGCCCAGGTTTTGGTTTTGAAAAATGTCGAATACAACCTCTGACCTCCATAGCCGTCTTCTCCGGTGAGTGACTTAATACCCATTGGCCTCTGTTTTTCGTCCTTTAGTGGAAGGAGGACCCTAATTTTGAATTTGTTTTGAGGATTCAGATTATCTGAACCAATAGCAGAGATTCTCAGACGCACACCGCAAGAGAGCACCGCCAAAGTATCCACCAAAGATATACTCTTGTCTCTGTTACCAAACACTTCGTCTCCTCGCTTACTCAATGAAGAAAACAGTCTCGCTACGATCAAGAACCTCGCGCTTGCTTGTGCCCTTCTCTCTTCTTCTCGATCCTCCACTCACGAGCTCGTCTCATGGATCCCCGAAAGCCTCTCAATCGCAGGGGAATCAGCATTCCACGAGATATCTCGGGATTACTTCAGTGAATCTCCGAACAATAATGGTGAGAAGCTCGAGGAATTGGTGATCGAATTGTTGCCGATTGTGTTGCCGGAGTTAAAAGATACATTCGAAAGGAGCTCAAACAGTGAAGCAGAGGATGGTTCACCTGCAATTGCGAGAAAACCAGTTGAATATGCAATCCTGGCTGCTCATCAGCTCAGGTGGTTTGTGACTCAGGTGAGTCAGTGTTATATTACAAAAACTGGAACTTTACTCTGCTCTCTTATGAAAAAATCTAACCTTTTGCTCCAACATGTTGTTTTGATAGGTTGAGAAACCGAGTTTGGCGAAAGTTTGCAACTTGGTTGTTCCTTGTGCTTTGACAGCACTTGATCATTGGTCTCCTCAAGTCAAAGTAAGCCCTTTTTTGAATTGCAGAATCTAGTGACTTCTGTCTTATTAGTTGTAAAATCATGATGCAAAATCCTCCTGAAGCTTTAATCTACTTGTAGCTTAAGGCTATAGTGAGATTGATGTTCTCTCCATTTGCTTGATGATAGGGACAGGGTATGATAAGCTTTGTACATCTAGCTAAAAATGTGAGTTCGAGTGATCTCGGTTTGTACGGAGATGTGGTTCTTGATGCGTGTTATCAGAATATAGCTTCAGATGATGAGATTTGGATGCATGTGGTAGAGTTATCTGTGCTTCTCGTGACTAAAATCCACCCAAATAATCCCCGTAGCCCCTGGTAAAGATCATTCTTATATGTTCCCTTGCATTGTATCAGATTTGTATATCGCTTTTGACTGCTCCATCATCTTCTGCTCTTTATTGTTGCCTGTTTTCGAATTTGTTTCTTCTTAGGTACGAGAAGATCATGAATGAGATGCTTGGCCATGTGGAACGCCAACCAAGAAACAAGGAGCGACGTATCGCTTGGCTAAGATTCATCGAGCCACTCCTGAACGCTCTAGGCCTTTTCTTGCTCGCTCATTTTCGACGTATCTTCCCTCTTTTCTTTCAGTGGATGCATTCAGACGATGCTGAAACCGTTTTCTTGGTATCCTCAACATTTTGTATGAGGAATATTAGATTGTCCCTTCTCATGACAATTTTCTTTAAGAATACAGGTGATAAAGTTTTAGTATCTGCGAATACTGTGTAGGTTCTTGAGAGACTGGAGACGGTTGTGAGGTTGACATGGATTAGAAACTCACCTGTGATTCCAAGGTCTAAGCCTCTGAAACACTAAAGAGCATCAACTTTTCGATTCTTCAAGACAAATCTTATCCACTCTTTAACATGAACCATTTCAGATTGGTGGAGGAGCTTCTTTCATTGTACAAACAGTCATCGATGCGTAAGGAGCGCGATGAAATTAGACCTCTTATCCTCCATATCTTGATGCTACTCCGCGAGTATGTTTCTATGGCTTATCAAATTCACTCACTGCCGAAGATTGTTCACTTTTCCTTCTTTCATTTTTAGCTCTGTTTCTCTCTCTCTCTCTCTCTCTCTTTCTCACAGGAGCAAAGGCCTACAGTTTGAGTCAGCATGGAGTGAGCACAAGGAGGATCCAAATTTGAGCACCGTTGGGGAATATATATGGACTAGTTCGTCTTAGGATCCAGATGACCCTCTCCTTCGCTCAGAGTCTTAGGTGTCACGTTTTAAAAAACCTTTTCAAGATTTTCCCTGTATTTGATAGCTCGTGCCTCCTAGTGACCAAAATCAGACCAATTTAGGAGGTCAAAGAACAAACTAGAAACTGTATCTGGTTTTACAAATGAGACATTGATCAATTACTACAATATCTCTCTACATTATCTTTGAAACTCTTGAAAAAGCTATACACAAAAAACTCCATGATCACATCTTTCATTGTTATCTAAAATCATCATTATAGGTAAGACTTGGAAGCTTGAACAGACGATTAATATGGGTTTTGAGTATCGTATTTCATTGTTGCTTATTAGACTATTTGATTGATTGTATAAATTAGTGTAGCCGTTCAGGGGTAAAATACTAAAGTGGGTTAACTTTGCATTACGAAATATATATTTCAGTTATATAGTTTATTATTACGACGTACTACTACTTGGTTGCTAATTTGTTGCGCGACGAGGTATATGATTACTTCATTCACACACCGCACATATATATGGAGGACCTCAATGGGATATAAAATCCAAAGTTAAACCAAAAGTACATAGACTTGAATTCAATACACAAAAACCCCTTGTGTTACTCCAGCAGCTGACACATCAGCTTTTTTGAGCTTTCTGGAGTTGACACATCATTTAAAACAAACAGCCAATAGAAACATTCTAAATAATACCAGTCAGCAATTTTCTCGGTTTAATTGCCACATATTTGGTCCGATTTAATTGATTTCTTCGTTTCCACCACCCGGTTTTGGATTAGTCTTCTTCTTCCGCGAAAATTTAGTTCTTTCTTCGACAACCAAATTAAATTGATTCGCGAACAAATCTCCCTTTCACTCAGCTTCAATACACAAAAACCCCTTGTGTTACTCCAGCAGCTGACACATCAGCTTTTTTGAGCTTTCTGGAGTTGACACATCATTTAAAACAAACAGCCAATAGAAACATTCTAAATAATACCAGTCAGCAATTTTCTCGGTTTAATTGCCACATATTTGGTCCGATTTAATTGATTTCTTCGTTTCCACCACCCGGTTTTGGATTAGTCTTCTTCTTCCGCGAAAATTTAGTTCTTTCTTCGACAACCAAATTAAATTGATTCGCGAACAAATCTCCCTTTCACTCAGCTTCTTCCTCCCTTTACTCTTCTTCTTCTACGAAATTTGCCTTAAGAAATCTCTCCTCCGCTCGCAAATAGATCGGTAGTTCATCTGAATAAATCTCACCGTCTTGCTTCTTTCGGTCTAATGTTTGTAGATGACCCAACACTACTAACCTTGAAGCGTAGACGACTCGAGCATCAATTCAATGGAAACTTCTTCAGCTCATGTGTGACATGCTTCATCTCCCTCATCGAGAATTTTTCCTACTCCCTTTGGAGTTCACGAGAATTTTTCTATGGTTTTTTTCGTTTTGTTTGTGTCGAGAAAGCTGCAAAGCTTGCGAGTTTTGAGCAGCAATTGGTCTCTATGCGTTCAGATTTAAAGGTGAGATTCTCTGAAAGATTCGAGTCCATATTCGTAATCTCTTAAGATTCTTGTTATTTAATCTTTGTGAAGAGGTTAGAGAGCTCATAAGAAGCCATTTCATTACTCTTCAGGCCGTTCATCTACCTGTAGTAACACGTTTTTGATATTTGCTTCTTTGCAGAAAGGAGAGTTGAAGGTGGACGAATGTTCTTTGGAAGCAAAACACTTGAGGCTTCAAATATCGGGTCTGAATGAGAAGTATGAATCGGTGAAATCCGGAGCTGCATTGCTTGAAACTGAGTCACTAACGTTAAGGCGAGAGAAAGATGAGTTAGAGAAAAAGTATCTTTCGCATTAGAAGGAACTTGAAGCAATCTGTTTGAAGCTGAAAAATGCACAAAACGAGACTTCATCGGCTAAGAAACTTGTGGATTCATTGAGAATGGAAGCTGAAGCATCCTGAAACAACGAGAACAAACTCCAGACGTCACTGCTGGAGAAGAGCACTGAAATTGACCAAACTAAGAGCCGTATCGAAGAGCTTGAAAAAGTCTGCTCAAAGCTCGATAGTGGGGAAAGTGAAGCTTCTTCTGCATCTAAGAAACTTGTGGATTCGATGAAAAGGGAAGCGGAAGCCTTCTGTATGAATGTGAACGAGCTCCAAACATCGTTGCAAGACAACTTGAAAAAATCCGCTTGAAGCTAAAAGATTCGGAAGCAGAGGCTTCAACAGCCAAAGAACTTGTGAGATCGATGAAAACGAAAGTGGAGTCAGCCCGGAGCAACGAACAAAAACTCCAGACATTGTTGCAGGAAAAAAAGCATTGAAAATGACAGAGCTAAGGGTCGAATTGAGGATCTGGAGAGACAAAAGACGGAGCTTTCTGTAACGTTGGAGACAAGAGCGAAACAAAACAAAGAAGCGGTTGGTGAATGGCAGAGAATCATCAATGCCGAGAAGGAGAAGAACACAAGGGTGACTTTGATGCAGCGAGAAGACTCTTTCATGGTTTCTGATGAAGCAACAGCGCTGCAGCAGCGTGTGAAGTGTTTGAAAGTAGAAGCAAGCATAACTTGTTCGGGTTCGGATTTTGAGCAAGAGATGGAAGAAGATACAGTTTCACAAGAGAGCGGGAGAGATATGATTGCATTTCGACTATTCGGACATTCAGTATTATGGATAAGTTTAAACAAAATCCTGATGAAGAAGCATTTCGACTGTTGCTATATGCCTTGTGTAGACAACTATAAATACTGCTTAATCGATATGCTTCATACTTCAAAAAATAAAAAAATCAATTCAACATCCAAAAATATGTGATATTGCTCTCTGATTTTTATTTATTTTTGCCTTCGACGATTTCTTAACTTCTGTTCTTTTGCATTTAAAGCTTTTAGCTTCTCTTACGTTGGGGCCGCTTTGTCAAAAAATATAATCTACCAACATAGCCAACAATAATAACAAGAAACAAAAAAAATTCACACAACCTATTCACTTACCTAAACTAAAACTCAATTATAAACAAATAATAAAAAGAAAACAATAACAAAAATATATCCCGCGGCGTAGCCCGGGTCAAAATCTAGTTCTTACTAAAATTCCATTAATATTAATTTAAATAAGGAAATAGGAGGGAACACAAATTAAATTGTGTCCTTATTTAAGATACTGTATATTCTCGAAATACCATTACAATGGTGGTACTGATAAATGGAAAACAATTTGTTTGTAAGAGTCTTAACATCATGATGAAGATCCCATCAACATGGTTTGGTGCAGTAACATCGACGGAGGAATCCATCACATTGACCGCCTACGAATTGCTCAAAATCACGGCAGATGATGGCACAGCTGTTTGAGTCCCAGCACAGCCCTTTGAAACTACTGCTCAATGTCTTACAGATTTTTGGCGCATCGGCCAAGGGACCCATCTCTAGAGAAGAATAACCAATTTGGTCACTTACATTAATTTGTTCTTATAACGAATGTAGAATGATAGACATAGATGGTTATTTATATAGACTATTCAGTAGGTGATTATTATAGATATATGTTATATATTGCGTTTTGCAAGAGTAATCATAGGTATATATGTTGGTTATTATTATCAAAATGAGGAATAATAAGACATAGGTCATTGATGATTCTTTTTAAGTAAATATTATGTATATGGTATGAGTAATGAACCTGTGGCAGTGGCAACCAGAAGCATGGAAGAGATGAGAACGGCTGAGACCAAACACAGAGAGAGCTTCATTTTTGAAGAGAAAGAGAGAACAAATGTTTTAAAGGGGGAGAGATTGTTGGAAATAAGTGTTGTGTAAGAAGCTAACGAGGAAGATGGTGGCACTATATATAGGCAGTGAGTCCATGTGTATAGAACATTGGGGTGGGGGTGGGGGTGGGGGTGGGGGTGGGGGTGGGGGAGGTAGTTTCATTGAGTATCTTATCCATATGGGGTCTATTCAATTGAGTCTTAGGGTAATTTTGGGTGAATTAGGAAAATTCTTATGATTTTAATTAAATACTCCAAAATCTATCTAGAACCATAAGATTTGGATTCTTATTTTATTTTTTAACTAAAAATCTTCACTCAAACACTTTAAAACTACAACAAATCTGATTTGATAAAATCTATGACTTAAAATATTTCCCATAACAAACCACAAACTTTAAAATATTTTTTAAAAATTTATGTTTGAATAACAGATGTTTTGTCTTTTTAATACAAACCACTCTACATCATCTAAAATAATCAAATCAATATACCCCTATGAGTAATGTTGAGAGACTCATACACATGCCACATGTTATTTTGATAATCAAATACACCATAGTTTAGAATATTGATAAAAACTAGTATGTATATTGTTAAATTGTCATTTTTTATTTTTGTATAAATCATAAACTATAACTATATATCTATTAACATAAATTTATATTATATACTAATATTATTTTAAAATTGATATTTGTTAACATTTACACAATAATACTAATGTATTATTTTAGTTAATTTTAAAATTTTCAAAAACAAATCTAAGATATGAAAAGAAATTAAAATGATATTTTGACATTTTTAGAATTATATATAATTATTAATTAGATAATTTTTTTTATAAGGGATTTTCAGTTTATTAATTAGATACATTAAACTTAAGGTTATATGGTTTGATACTTTGATATGTATGTTCACATACTTGGCAATGAAATGTCATGATTAACTATTGTTCTACCAAGATGTATTTTGAATTTGATATGTGTAAAAACATTATTAATGAGAAGTTCTAAAATGTAAGATAGAATTTTCAAAATAAGCTATACTTAAATTATTAAAGTATCTTTTGTACATATATAATTTCCACATTTTCACTTATGGACCAAAAACGACATCGTTTAAACCTCCACCTAAAACGTCATCGTTTCGCGCTTTCTTCATCCTTCGCGTACACTCACCCTAATTTTCTCAGACGAGTTTTCGCCTATCTGTCTCCTCCCTCGGTGGTTTTAGTTAGGTATCTCTCTCTCTCCTTCTTTCCTTAAGCTCATTTTAATGGCGATCTTTGTTCATTCACAATAGTTTTCTCGATTTCGAAATTTCTCGGATCTGGGTTTCGACATTTTTGTAACTGATCGATTTTCTCGCACCGATTGATAGATTGGAAAGGATGACGCTAGGGTTGTTATTAGGGATTGGAAGAGCATTCCGACGAAAGAGAGCTTCTTCGCTTGACATTCTCTCCCCCAAAAGAGCTCCCAGAGACTTCTACAAGGGCAAAAACTGCAAACCTTCCGGTTTCCACACCAGAAAAGGTTTCATTTTTAACTATTGCATCTCTGATTTGAAGGTTTAACTTTAAACTGGAACGATTGGGTTTTCGTATAATGCTTGTTTAGAAGTTGATAATTGAATGTTGTCTCCAGAAAAGGTTTCATTTTTATATTCATTTCTGCTTTGAACAATTGGTTATTTTCCTCTTCTCATCCTGCAATTGAGAATCAATTTATTTCCATCAACATAGTTGAATGTTTGTTCTTGGTGTTAATGCCAAGTTGTTTTGAGAGCTATTATCAAGCTAAGTTTCAGGAATTTACTAGATTCTTTAGGTGGAAAGTTAACAAGTTTGTAACTTAATTTTGACTAAAATTGATCATTTGTTTCTGAGGACTTTTCATTTGTTATCTCTGTCTCAACTTCGTGACATGGTTTTTCAGGAGGATATGTTGTGCAGCCAGAGAAATTGCCAAACTACGTAGTCCCTGATCTCACCGGCTTCAAGGTTTTTCATTTTCTTTTGTTCCTTTTTTCTTTTGATCCCTCTATAGAAATAGCTCTGAGTATGTAGCTTGAATCCTATTAGATAACATGAGAACCAAACATTAGTGAGAATTCTTTTTTACAAGTCGTGATAGTAGCTACTTAGCTTTGTGATCCTGGTAATATTTAGTCCACTGTAAGTTTTGTGTTAGGGACATGAAACGGAACACTTACTTGATGCGTTAAAGCTTGTTGTGTGATTTAGCTCTACTGATTGAACATTTGGATTTGGACTTTTTTACAGCTGAAACCATATGTCTCTCAGTGCCCTGTTCAAGTCAAAGCATCTGAAGCTTCTTCCAAGTGAAAAAAGTCAAGAAGAAAAAAAAATGTTTTACGTCTTCTCTAGATTGTTCTTGTATTTGATATAGCTCCTAGGAAACTCAAAGAACAAACTAGAAACTGTATGTGATTTTACAAATGAGACATTGATCAATTACAATGTGTCTCTACTTTATCTTTTTGAAACGGTATCTATCTACATCACAGAAACTCTTGAAAAATGCTATACAATACACATCAAACTCCATGATCAGATCTTTCACTGTAATCCAAAATCATCATTATATGTAAGACTTGGAAGCTTAAGCAGACGCTTGCTTTGCCAATTCCACTTGCCTGTTAACACATCCATATGATTACCAATCACTCCAATCAAGCGGTTTTCTCCTTCTAACTCTTCCTTCTGTCTTGTTGCATCTTCTCTGCAAGCCAAGAGAATACAAGTTACTTAACAAGCTCTGTTTTTTCTTCCTTCTGTCTTGTAACTGAAGTTTTATTGCAAACCTCATGATCAAACGGGACCAACCGCTGTACCCTCTAGATTTTAACTCCTCGGTTGTTGCATTCCGCTCTCTTTCATGTCTTCTTGATAACAGAAACATTGAATAGCCTTGTGATCTAAGCTTAGAGTATAGCTCAAGTGTTAGCTTCCTTTTCTGTTGCTTTGCTTCTTCAGTATAACTATCTTCTTCTAATCTACATATAACATATAGAGAGAGAGAAGAAACAAAATTTAACAATTTGAAAAACTTTATCTTTCATTTAACAATTAAAGAACTTACAGATTGGTTTCATCGATATCGATGACAACAACATCGAGGTTATCTTTCATCGGTTTGATGGTTTTGAAATAAGTGAGAGCCATTTGGATGGTGAAGTTTAACTCTCTCAAGTAGATTCCTTGTTTGATTCTGCGTAAGGCAACATCTCTGCATAACAATGGTAACTCAATACTGTTGAGCTGTGAGTGTAGGGACAAGATTTTGCAGTAACCGAAACTCTCATCATAAAATCTTTGGACCTCGACGACTCCAGGGTTTTGGTTTTCACAGCTCTGTAACATCGTTGATATAGCTACAAGAAGTGACAGCATCAAGACTCCGAATGTTACTAGAGAAGCTATGCAGATGGTAGCTGCTAAAGATGTCATGTAACATCCAGATTCTATCGAAAATCGACTCCCCGTCTCTGCAAAACAGAGACAAGAAGATTTTAAGTTCAAAATCGTTTGCAAGAACAAGAATTTAACTCCAAAATTCAGACCAAACTCGTATGTTAGAAGATTATTATGAATATATATATAGGCCCTGTTCTTTTTGGAGTCGCTGCGACTATCGCCGCGACTAATTAAAACGACAATGACGGCAGCAAGCAACAAAGCAAAACGATGACAGCGAAGGTAAAACGATGGTAACGGAGGTGTCGCAGGTGAGAGAAAAGTGGTCGCATGAAAGGGAAAAGAGTCGCTGAAATTTCCAAGCGACAGTCGCAGGCATTTTTTGGCACACCTGCGACTCTTTATAAGAACAGCGGCGACTCTTTTCTAATGATTACTTCTCTGTTTGTGCTCATTGTTTTGGTTGCAGTCGCTTGTCGCACGACTATGAAAAGAACATGACCATACCTGAATTGCCTCTGCCGGAGAGACCTGAGAATTCCCTCTCCATCTGATGAGCATAAGCCGATATTTTTTGTTTGTTTGAATAATGCAAACAAGAAAGAAACAAAAAAAAACTATTCTGAGGTTACAAATTTCTTAAAGATGATTTGTTAGAAGACTCGTGAATGAATCATGTCATGTCTTTGAACTTTAACAAGTACTGTAACGTTTTGTTAGCAATTATTTATCATATCTATTAACTTATTTTTCAAACTTCAATAAGAGGATTCAACTCAATAAGTTAATCTCAGTACGTAGTTAAACTTCTAAAAAGTAGATATTTGTAAACTAGGATCCCTATGCTTTATGCAAGATCTCTCGCTTGAATATAAGTTAATAGATATAGTCATTCTTATTTGGTATAACCAATTTTTATGAATCTGATGGTAACTTTCATTTTGTAAATACGAAAGTTACAACAAATTAGTCTTCTCTACGGATGTCCCCAATAATTACGAAAATATATCGCGAAAATTAGTCTACAACTTCAACCAATAAAATGATACGAATGAGTAGTAACATGATTTTCTAATACAACTTAATTGCCATCATCCATAATCCATAGAAACTGACATCATAGAGGTCTTGTTAATTAGTTTTATCATTTTTGTCTTTAAATATATATTTTCAGTATATATCGAAGCATCTCATTGGGACCATACATAATATGTATACGACAACCAGTTTTCAACCGAATGTTAACGAGTGATTATCGTTAGCATTTTTTTGTAAAAGGGTCCCAATATTATCAATATGCATGTATGGCATTAATTTCAACGCGAACACATGGAAAAGGAAATCTAACAAAATGTTGTTAAGCTCTTAATTGATTAATTCTATCCAATAAGAGAACAAAGATAGTGTATATGCAGCTTGTACTGAACACCTTTATCCGACACTGATCTGATTCTGATATGATCTATTTCGTTCTAAACCTTATATTTACTACAATAACTAAGAACTTATGAGAATTATCTCTTCTTTTAACTTTAACAAACAAAATGATTTGAAAGAGATACAACTTGATAATAGCCTACAGAGTTTTGGTAACTTCTTGTGTTTTGTCTTTTACAATTATTTAAGTCATGCATTATCGCAATCATCTTTATGTATCTATATGTGACGTAAGTATTTACAATAATAATTCAGATATACGTACCATACCAATCAATCATATTCATTTCTTCTAAGATTTTTTGTTTGTTTGTGGTTATTAGAAAAAATCTGAGAACTAAAAGGGGTCCCGGTGTCACCAACCATGCCCCTCCTTCAATAAATTTCTTTAATATTTATAAGAAAAAAATGCACTAAATGATAATGCACATATTTTTTTCCTTTTTTCCCAAGAAATTGCACCAATATATTAATGCTGACATTATAACTATTGAACTTGCAAACAGAACTCTGCTCCTCTTCTTGACATCGTCAAGAAATGGCAAGAAGCCTAAGGACAACGCTGGCCTAACTTCATTGCAGTCGATTTCTATTACGAAAGATATATAATGCATCTGATCCGGCTCTTGGTATGATCTGGTCTAAGTAACATTTGATTCTAATGGTTACGTTATACTAATGTCAGAACTCTAACCTATGCATGATCTGGTTCTGTTTGCAAAGACCCAACCGGATTCTAATGGTCAATTCGGTACGATCAAAGATCAAGACAAATCCTATTTTGCTTGTAGTCACCTACATTCATATACAAAATTATTCTCTTTATTATTCACTAACTTACAAATATAAAACCATGAGTAATATACATTAATAATCTAGTAATTATTATAATCAACTTGATTTTGGCTAGAGATTTCGAATCTGGTCCGGATTAAGAGCGCCATAAGATACCGGAGGCAAAGCGGTATATGTATTGAAATTTCCCATAATATAACACTACTATTATTATTTTTTCTCCTCAAAGACATACAAATAATATTTAATTTATTATCATTTATGTCCAGTTGGCTATCTAGCAAATAAGCCCATCTTAAAAGGTTTAAACTAAAGATCTAAAAGTAAAACCTTACTGAACACATCATTTAGGCTAAAATAATCCGGCATGTAAAATGTTTATAAAATGAAATTTGCAGAATTGATAAAGAAAAGTCATAACACAGCTGCATGTGATCACAAATCAATTTTTTTTTTTTTTTTAATCTCAAAAAGTTTCTTGCGATGAATTCATACCTTCTCCAATAACATAAAATACACCTCTCATGATTGCGGCTTATGAAAACAGATTGGCTTGTTTGGTGGTAAGTTTTTTTTCTCCTTTTTGTAAGATATGTTGATCTTTATAGTTTTAATGTGTGTTGCTTTTTGTTCACAGCTTCTAATCCAAAGCGGCGCTGATGTAAATGCACGAAACGTATTGAACGAAACAGTCCTTCACCTGGCGTGCGTAAATGTGGATACCCCTAGTAGTTTGAGCCTTTTTCAGGTATGGTTAACTATAACTGTGCTCAAGTAACTTGTCTTTTGAGCTTCTCAAACTTATCGTTTCTTTTAGAATCTCGTTGCGGCTGGAGCCGATGTCAATATCAGAAATTTCAGAGAGGGTTGTAACATCCGTGAACCAGAAAGTCGTTTTGGAAGTGGTATCGGACGACATTAGGGGTTCGGGAGTCGATTACATATGCTCTTTGAGGTGCGAATCGAGGATTAACTGTACATGTTCTTGTTTGATTGTTGTACAGTTGGTTTAAGGTTCATTTATCTCGAAGAAAAATGTGTGAAAAGCTTCTGGATGCTTAGTGTCGATCGACACCAAAAAGGTGTGTCGATCGACACCGGTTATCAGGGTCGATTTCCGGTTTAAGTCGATCGAATCGAGTTGGGTTGGTTTTGGTCGATGGGTGTCGAGCGACACCAAGGAAGGGTGTCGATCGACACCGGCTATTGGAAATTCGACCGGTTTGATTTGAGTTGATTTCGGTTTGGGCTGGTTTTTGGCAAAGAAGCCCTAGGTCGCGTTTTTAAGCGAAGGAAGTCGCTTTTTGGCTCAGTTTTCGAGGCAGTGGTGTTTTTGAGAGAATGAGGTTATTTCCAGAGAGTTTTTGGAGTTTGGAGGCTTGTCTTGTTGCTGTTCTTCGTTGTTCTATCTCTTTTCCTTCCTTCTAATCCGTTTCAAGGTGAGTGCGTGACCGTAGGTCCATGAATCACTGGAGATTTGTTGTGTTGTTGCTATTTCGAGTTGTTCTTGAGTTGTTCTTGAGTTATTTGAGTTATTGATCGATTATGGGGGTTGAATCCCATTGATTGGATGTTTTTACACTTGTTTCGCATTGTTTCGTCGCTGTTGGTTTCTGGGTTTCGGGTGGGTGTCGAGCGACACCTTTTGGTGTCGGTCGACACCGAGGATGCTAGTGTCGAGCGACACGGTGGGGTGTCGATCGACACCAGTGCTGTGCGAGTTTGGTTGCTTTTGTTTACTGTTGATGGTTATTGTTGCTGGTATTGATGATGTTGTCGTTTATTATGGTTATGGATTGTTGTATTGTCTTGTGGTTGGCGTAATTGGCCTGTAGACGGAATGACCGTCTCACTGAGTATTTATGATAATACTCACGCATCTCTTTCGTAATGTGATGCAGGTAACAGGATTGTGTGACCGCGGGATCGAGGCTGAAGAGGGGGATGATAGGGTTATTGGTTTTATTGGTTTGTTGGTTTATTGGTTATTGTTTTATTATTTGAATTGGTAGCTAACCTGGTGTTTAGGTTGCTAGAGTTATTTATTATTCTGGAATTGTTTATTGGATTATTGGCTATTGATATTGAGATATTTGTCGTTGAATTGAATTAATAATTTAATTATTTATTTGAAGACTTCCGCTGAGTATTCATTCAATTATAATTAAAAATAAATAAAAAAAAGCTTGGTTGTTTCAAGAGTGATACTCCAATTCACCTAGTTTGCTCTGCGGGTTATCCAAGTTTTTTGGAGGTGCGTAACTGTTTTAGTTTTAGTTTTGTTATACCCATATTGTCAAATGTTTATAAAATGAAATTTGCAGAACTGATAAAGAAAAGTCATAACACAGCTGCATGTGATCACAAATCATTTTTTTTTTTCTAATCTCAAAAAATTTCTTGCGATGAATTCATACATTCTCCAATAACACCTTCACTCCTCAGCATGACCGTCAGATGCTTTATAAGCCTTATGCACAGCAAATGCACCACATATAGTGTTTAATCAAAACAACATCTAGTAGCTCCAATCCTTTCCACGAAACATCATCATTCATTTTTGAAGCAAAGAGACCACACAATTAGTAATTTTTAAGGTTTGATCACTTTTATAATGGTATCCTGAAAAAAAAAGATAGAAATTAGGCTTTAATTACTTGATATTACTCGTGATGGCTTTGTATGGGTCAATATGGGTTCAATATCTTTTTAAAATTATCTTAACCAAAAGAACTTGCACTATTTCGATTTCATAGCTTTAAATCTATTCAAACTTGTTATATTTACCACAACAACTAAGAACAATATATTATAATTGTCTCTTCTTTTAACTTTAACAAATAAAATGATTTGAAAGCGATACAATACAACTTGATAATACACTAGTCTTCCTCTATACAAATTTATGGCTTTTAGAGTTTTGGTAGCTTAATGAGTTTTGTCTTTTACAATTATTTAATTAAGCCATGCATTTTCATTTCTCAATCATCTCTGTCTGTATGTATGTATTTGTGACGCATACACTTACAATAAAAATTCAGATGTACATTACGCACAAATCAATTATATTCATTTATTCGAAGTTTTTTTTGTTTGTGTTAATTTATTAGGATCAAATACAACTTCACAAATTGTGGACACACTAAAATAATATATTTTGGGCCTGTGGAGACTCGGGCCATAAGTCCATTTTTAGCCTTTTATTTTTCCTACGTTACTTACTTTGTTATTTATTTGTTTTTTTGTAAAATTTTAGAATTTTGGAAGAAAAAGAAAGTAAAGATTAAAAATGATCATCACTCTTTGAGTGTCAACACTTCATCCGTAAGCATCCATGGATGCAGTCAAATGTAACTCCAGTTTCCTCCGCTGCACCAAGCTCAACACTCTCTTCTCCAATTACAACTTTCCTAAACCATGCGCGCCGAATTTCAAGCACCTCTTCCGGCCAGCTGCGCAGCCGCCACTGTCGCTTTCCGCCAAGGACAGAAGAAGAAGCGTCGAAGCTGAAAATGTCGTCGTAGTGGAAGAACCTCCTCCATCAGAGAGGTTTCTTCTCTCCGATGGACTTCCTTCCCCATTCGGCGCCACCGTGAGAGACAACGGAGTCAATTTCTCTGTTTACTCTGCAAACTCCGTTTCAGCCACCATCTGCTTGTTTTCTCTCTCCGATCTTCGTCAGGTTAGCTTTCAATTGAGTGTTTTCCAATTCGATTTAATCGACATTATTGTTGAAACCCCTTTTTATGTGGGTTTGATTTTCACGTTGTAGAACAAAGTGACGGAAGAGATTCAGCTCGATCCATCAACGAATAGAACAGGCCATGTCTGGCATGTGTTCTTGAAAGGTGATTTCAAAGATATGTTGTATGGTTACAGATTTGATGGGAAGTTTTCTCCTGAAGAAGGCCATTATTATGATTCCTCCAATATTTTATTGGATCCTTACGCAAAGGTAATTGAAAAAAATTGAAGCTTTATGAGTAAATTAATAGAGCAGCTGAAAGAAAATGGATATAACTTCTTCCCTCTGGTTTGGTAGGCAATTGTAAGCAGAGATGAGTTTGGAGTTTTGGGACCTGATGAAAACTGTTGGCCTCAAATGGCGTGTATGGTGCCCACTCTTGAAGAAGAGGTACTTATCATATTTATAAGGCTGACCTTACTCCTTGCTAAGTGTTTTTGAGGAGCCAAATTATTATGTGATGTTATTGGTCTTCGTTGCTATTCAGTTTGATTGGGAAGGGGATATGCATCCGAGGCTTTCACAGAAAGACCTTGTCATTTATGAAATGCATGTGCGAGGTTTCACAAGGCATGAATCTAGCAAAATTGAGTTTCCTGGCACATACCAGGGTGTTGCAGAGAAGCTGGACCATTTGCAGGTACTGGCTATAAAAATATTCATGGAAAACATTATCAAGTAGAGATTAGGGCTGGCAACTTTAAATTGTTTTACATATTGACAGGAGCTTGGGATAAATTGCATAGAGTTAATGCCGTGTCACGAGTTTAATGAGCTGGAGTATTACAGCTACAATGCGATACTGGGAGATCATAGGTTGTTTCACATGAAACCACCATACCATTTTAACTTTCACAAAGAAGTCAGCTAAATGTTGTGTGTAGCATGTCTAATCAGGTTGTCTTGCTTGTTCAGGGTTAATTTTTGGGGTTACTCTACCATTGGGTTCTTCTCGCCCATGATCAGATACTCATCAGCAAGCTCTCAGAACTTTGCTGGAAGAGCCATAAATGAGTTTAAAGTTCTTGTTAAAGAGGCGCATAAACGAGGAATTGAGGTGACAACTAGTTTCCAAGTCTCTGTTAAGGTTTTCGGATGCAGTTGTTGATAGATTTTAAGCAGGTTATCATGGATGTCGTTTTGAACCACACAGCCGAAGGCAATGAGAAAGGACCCATTTTCTCATTTAGAGGAGTTGATAACAGTGTGTATTACATGCTTGCTCCAAAGGTAATGCTCATCAAGCAGCCAGTTTGTTTCTTTTTCGAGAGTTTCACTGCTTAGGGAGCATCTGTAGGAATAGGAATCTGAAATTAAGAATCTTTTTTTTCCTCTGCCAGTTAAAACATAAACTGCATTCAAGAAAGTCACTTTACTGATTGAAAATTCAAATCGGTTGGTCAGTAACTTATTATACATCAGAAGCCTGTAGGAACATCCTCTTTCGTTTTCTGCATGACCTTTACATAACTCTGCTAGGTCGAGCAAAGTAGAATATATTCCATCGATAATGGTTTTGGTTTACTAGTTTGTAGTCTCATACTCATGTTTCCGATATGATTCTTTAGTAATGAATCTAAATTTTATGCATGTTTTGTGATTTAACAGGGCGAGTTCTATAATTACTCAGGATGTGGTAATACATTCAACTGCAATCATCCTGTGGTGCGTCAATTCATAGTGGACTGCCTGAGGTAATTCCCAAAACGTATTTGCTTGGCTGTTTGTTTAATTGAGTCCGTTATATTCATTATTGTGCTTGCGAACGTACAGGCTCTAACATTCCTCTGGTTTTATGTCTAATGTCGAGGCCTTCTTTGTGGCATAAAGTCTTTTAGGCACTCCTTTCTGATTTCCAAAAATTAAATTATTTCATGCTTTTCTCCTCATGTAACTTTTCCTAAGCCTTTGAATATATCTGTGTTTAAACAGATATTGGGTAACAGAAATGCATGTGGACGGCTTCCGCTTTGATCTTGGTTCAATCATGTCAAGGAGCAGCAGGTGCAGATATTCTAGAGTACGTCAAATGAGTGCTTGTTTGGCCCATGTGTTTCTTGAATATTTATTGTTCTGTTCTTGTTAGCCTTTGGGATGCAGCCAATGTTTATGGCGCTGATGTAGAAGGTGACTTGCTGACAACTGGGACCCCTGTTAGCTGCCCTCCAGTTATTGACATGATAAGTAATGATCCAATACTCCGTGGTGTTAAGGTTAGGAGCTAGTTTCCTTGGAATTACCTCTTCAGTAGAGTCTTTAACGATGGAAAATTTGATTTCTTATGTTTCTTCCTTTGAAAACAGCTAATAGCTGAAGCATGGGATGCGGGTGGGCTATACCAAGTTGGCATGTTTCCACACTGGGGTATTTGGTCTGAGTGGAACGGAAAGGTCAGTAAATGTATTACAAAGGCCAGTGTATAAAGGGTTTCAAGCCAAATGTGATGTAAATATTAGTGGTTATTCATCTTTCTGCTGAGTGCCGACCCTTAGAGTCTGCTCTAATCGATTGAAAAAAAGGAGAGCTTTGGTAATCAGCCTGTTTTGGTGATGAACTTGGATGTCTTAATGTTATTACCCAATAGACAGTATTTTGACATGCGACAACAATAAATGAATGTTAAGTTGTCGTGGCAGTTTCCATTGTGTGTGTGCATGATATCTGAATTTCAATTTAAATATGGGACACTGACATTCTTGTCCATTTCAGTTCCGGGATGTTGTGAGACACTTCATAAAAGGCACCGACGGCTTTTCTGGTGCTTTTGCTGAATGTCTCTGTGGGAGCCCAAATTTGTACCAGGTAAAGTTAACTTGTGTTGTACTCAGCTATCTCCATACATAACTTATCTGTTTGGTGTTGTCTTCATATTTTTGTTGTGTATCTTTTAATTTACGATTGTGTCGGTGCATCAGGGAGGCAGGAAACCTTGGCACAGCATCAACTTTGTATGCGCGCATGATGGTTTTACTTTGGCAGATTTAGTAACTTACAACAATAAGAATAACTTGGCAAATGGAGAAGAGAATAATGACGGAGAGAATCACAATTGCAGCTGGAACTGTGGAGAGGTAAGATTTCAATTGTGTGAAACTTGTTAGCCATCATCACAATTCACACTGTTACCTAAACTAAAGAGGCTTCACTGAATTGGTATTGAGCTATGCAGGAGGGAGACTTTGCGAGTATCTCGGTGAAGAGATTAAGGAAAAGGCAGATGCGAAATTTCTTTGTTTCCCTCATGGTTGCCCAGGTAAAGCTTTTTAGTTTCAGATTTTCAGAGACTAATTCTACTTGTTAAACTTCTTTTCCTCAACTATTGACCACCAGGGTGTCCCAATGATGTACATGGGAGATGAATATGGCCATACAAAAGCGGGAAACAACAACACTTATTGCCATGACAACTATGTAAACCCTTAGATCTTTGTTTCGAGAGTGACTTTAAGTTTTCTTCTCTTTTCAGTCTTAGCTATCTAGTAAATGTTTAACACAATTCTGATGTAGTTGAACTATTTTCGGTGGGATAAGAAGGAAGAAGCACATTCTGACTTCTTCCGATTCTGTCGTCTTCTTATCAAGTTCCGCGAGTATGTTATCCTCTTTTATATGTATTTCTCCTTTAATTTGCATATGTGATTGCCTCAACATAGTTTCAAAATCCTATAACTGACATGTTTCTTTCTTTCTTTCTTTTGCAATCCCCTGTTTTGGGTTTCTTTGTTTGATGGAGTATATAAATGATTTTGTCATGTAGTGAATGTGAATCACTTGGCCTGAACGACTTCCCAACGGCAGAGCGTCTGCAATGGCATGGTCTTGCTCCTGGGATGCCAGATTGGTCTGAAACAAGTCGTTTTGTTGCATTTTCACTGGTACCATTTTCACATAATCCTATTTCTATCTTTGTTACTTGCGTCATTGTCTCTTACATATCTTTTTTTTTTTTTGGTTTATTATGTACAGGTGGATTCAGTGAAGAGAGAGATCTATGTAGGCTTCAACACGAGTCATTTAGCTACAATTGTTTCACTGCCTGACCGGGCCGGTTACCGATGGGAGCCATTTGTAGACACGAGCAAACCGAGTCCTTACGACTGCATAACGCCGGATCTCCCACACAGAGAAACAGCGATGAAGCAATATCGACATTTCTTAGATGCAAATTTGTACCCAATGCTTAGTTACTCTTCCATCATTCTCCTTCTTTCACCTTTTGACCATACCTAAAGATGAGGAGACCCATTTTCTGTATACGACAATTATTTCGTTAACGTGTATATTCAATGTAATATTATTATTCGAAAGATTCTTTTATGGTTACAAGAATCTGAATTCCTTTAGTGGATTGTCTTTGGATTATGTCAAATATCTTTAAGCAACAAAGCTGTATAATTCTCTTAATTAAAGGAATAAAAAAACTCAACTGAGAAAGCAAAATGCAACCAATTAAAAACTCTAATGCAACAAATTTAAAAATTAGAAAGTCACAGCCATTATTAAAAAGTCTCGTTTCGATGACTTTAGAAAAAAAAACATAAATCTATAGACTAAAAAGAGAATTAAAAGTTAAAACTCCTAACATAACCTACATCTAACGGTTGTGAAAAAATACTAGGGGATGGTTGTAAGGAGCAAGAACATCTTCCTTGTTCAACCAAACAGCAGTAGATCGAGGAGAAGAAGAAGAAAAAGAAAAATGAACGCGGAGACATCTACGATTTATTATCAGATCATCATGATATTGTAAAATAATTTCTGATTGCCTGTTTCAAATCATTTTGGCTCTCAACTGTTAGATTTACGTCCTATAAACATCAGAACGGATGCAAAATATGCTGTTGTAAAGATCTATCACATCATCTTTATTCAACCAATCTGCAAGGTCTCTACTATTTATCGTTTCTCAACCGTTAGATTTAGTTTTAACTTTTTAACCTTTGATTTGTTCCTTTTTTACTCTAATTTTTTAATGTGTTGCATTCGAGTTTTATAATTTGTTGCATTTGCTTTCTCAGTAGAGTTTTTTTTTGTTCCTTTAATAAAGAGAAATTATACAGCTTTGTTGCTTAAATAAATATTTTACATATTCCAAACAAAATCCACTAAAAAAATTCAAAGCCACTATTTATATTGGATTTTGTTATAACTTCTTTTTTTTATATAGATTATTACTAGTTTTTAATAATGAATTGTTAGTAAGTGATAAATAAAAGTCTATAATTTTAGTTAATAGATACTTTATGGAATTAGTGGAATCAGTTTCATTATACTGCATAAATAAATATTGTTTCAATATATTTGATATTATTTTATTTCTGAAATAAATAGATGTCATTCAAAATACATAAAGTAATAATATAGATAAAGTATCTCTTTCTTTGTCTTGCAATTGCATGCATATGCTCAGAAGATGAAAGAGAGAGTTGCTTTAAGGATCGTTCTTGCATTGTCTCATTTTCGGCTCTTTATTTTGCCTGTTTTGTATTTGTTTCTTCTTAGGCACGAGAAGATCATGAATGAGATGCTTGGCCATTTGGAACGCCAACCAAGAAATAAGGAGCGACGTATCGCTTGGCTAAGATTCATCGAGCGGCTCTTGAACGCTCTAGGCCTGTTCTTGCTTGCTCATTCTCGACGTATCTTCCCTCTTTTCTTTCAGTGGATGCATTCAGACGATGCTGAAACCGTTTTCTTGGTATGCTCTTGTTTTCACACCTCAACTGTATGTGATTTTCGGGTAAATACAAGAAATTCAAATCAGTCTCGTGATACAAACGGGGAATGCCCACAAGCTGCTCGACAAAATTCCCCAATAAAGGAAGAGTTTTTTGAAACAGACGACACGATTTCGTCTTTCGTCTCTCTCACGTGATAAAGCTTCGACCTTTTACTGTTATCTTCTATCTGAAGCAAAAGCCCTCGAGAGTCTACACCAAAAAAACCGCAAGAAACCTTGAGAATCCGTCCCTTCTCCAACATGGATCTCTCTGAAGACGCAAAACTCCAGAAACTTGTGGAAGATTACTTCACTCAAGGAGATTACATCAATGCCTTGGAGGCAATCGAAGATTCGATTTCAGAACGTGGGATACAAAAACTCCCTAGAGCGTTGAATTTCATAGAAGGCTCTGTTTTGCTTGAACAAGGGAATAGAACAGAGAACAGCGGCTTAAAGTTGGCATTTCTGTTGAGTTGTGCGGAATGCTATATGGTAGATCCTGGGGTACACGCTTTCGCTGCAATGGCATTGCTTGAATTGGCCAAACATCTTGACTCAGCATTGTATTACAGGAAAGCCAAGAAAGTTGCGGAATCGAATTTGTCATTTCTTGCTTCTTTTGATCGACTGAGTTTGGACGAGGAAGATACAAAACGTACACTCGAGAGTATACTCCAAGTGGCAAAGTCAAAGATCCTACTTGGTGTTACTGGTAAAATCTCTGAGCCAAACGTCAGGGAGGCAGAGAATGTTCAAGTTATGGATGCTGTCGCGGGTAAAAGATTGAAGTCGTATTGGGCTGGTATGGATGCTGAGAGTAAGAAGAACTTTGTGAAAGTAAGCATTGCAGAGCTTACAAGTTATGTTGAGGAATTATATGGTAGAGAAGGAGAAGATGAATGGGAGCAAGTTCTGGATTCTGCAAGGACAAACAAGAAATGGAAATTCTGGATGTGCCGAACTTGTTCACATAAGTTCTTTTATCACAAGAAGTTTAAGAATCATCTCGAGCAAGCACATGCCGCGAAATTTAAACCTTCTATGATAAAGCATATGGCTCAGAGGGTAGATGAAGTGTGGGCTGGTATGCTATCATCGGTTGCAGAATGGGAACCAGTGGATACAATAGCTGCTGCTGAAATGATCAAGACTCGGCTCGAACTTGTGAAAGCGTTTGTATATGAGAATGGATGGTCCAGAGACTGGCCTTTAGCTGCAGATGAAGAGCGCAGGAAGTTACTCAAGCAAATCCGATCGCTCCTTGTGTTGCTTCGAGAGCGGAAGATTCTTTCTTGTGGCATTCGAGACTGGATGATGCTTTTTCTGATTAGGCATCTTGCACAATTTGAAGTTTCCGAGCATACTATTACTACCGAGTGTCGCCTAGTGGAAAGACCTCAGAGTATCTGCTTTCTGGAATGTCGTGAACTCTATCAAATTATAGATCTTCTCAAGCTCATTAAGTGTAAAAGAGATGATGGTGCAGATCTGGTTAGCAGAGCAGTGGACAGTTTATGGGGCCGTACTCGAGTTAAAGAAAAGATCGAAATCGATGATCAGTTTTCATCTCTGCTTCTGGATAAAAGACTGCTGAGACACGGGATTGCTTCATTCGATGATGAAGGGACAATAGATTTTTGTGGTCAGAATGTTTACTACGCCAAGACACATCCTCAGGGAGATGACATCATAACCTGGTTACTTGATTTTCCTCTGGAATATGAGAGCTTTGAGTTTCCCAGATCTATCAGGGCATACAATCTTGATATATGGGTGGCTGTTCTGAGAGCCATTCAGTTCACGTGTAGGGATGTGGGAGCCAAATATGCAAAGAAGTTGACTATCTTAGGTTATGATGCAGGTCTTATTGACGCCATAAACTTGTGTGTGTGCGAAAATAAAAGGAGAAGCGATATCCGGGAACATCAATGGAACAAATATGCATCTCTTCTAGGCGATGAATGCGAAGAGCGTTTAACAAAAGACTCTGAATGTTCTCTCAATACACGCCTATTCTTGTGTGCAGTGCGAGATGTTCTTGAAGGAGCAGCGCATCCGACCTTTGATTTCGCCGATCTAGAAGACTGCCTGAAACTTATACATGGACACAAAAATCTCAGTGATAATATAGTGTTGGAGCGCATGCACCTTCTGAGATCAGTGGTTGCCGACAAGGTTCAGTACTGATCTGAGTTTCTTATTAACAACATAATAACATACTTGAATTGTTATCATTAAGTATATATTTATTACTTTGCAGGTTCCGCTAGCTGATTCAAAGATTTTACTTGTTGAAAATTCAAGGATTAATTTGCTAAATGACCTCATCAGGCTTTCTGTTTTTGACCACCGGCCTTATATCCTTCATCTGCTGAAATCTTTCTTGCGGGTTCGTTTGAAACTTTAGTTTTATACAAAGAGCTTTCATTTTGCCTCTGATATTCTCTTTGACATGTAGCTTATATTACAAGTTATGTCTCTTCTTCTAGGACAAGTTAGATGAAATCGTAGCTGCAGCAGACGCAGCAGATCTTTTATCCCAGGAAAAACAAGAGAAGGAGAAGAACTTAAGGTCAAAGATAAATAAACACAGAGACAAGAAGGTTGTTGAAGATCTAAAATTCTCTATTTGCTTCTCTGACTTTTCGGTTACTCAGTTGTAAGAATGAATGGTCTTCATTGCGTAACAGAGAACTTCAAGGAGCCTGTCTAGTCTTCCTGATCAGAATGTCAAACAGTACGCATCTCTTCTTTGATTGGTTTTTCAAGAGTCTTTTCACAGGTTGGTATACCGTTTCCCGATTTTCTCTGAACTGAACGTGTTTTTACATGTCCAGTGAAAATTCTGTCAGCCTTGAACAAGAAGGTACACATCCATCAAGTGAAAGGGCTCGAGTGGAAATTTCATCCACCACTGACAATCAAGAGGAAGCTGCTAAAGGTGACCCTGGTTTGTAAAATAGATTCTCAATCAATGAATATGCTAAACTACTTTGTTTTGTGATACTGATACATAGTTCTTATTTCTTTCATTTGCCATCTTCAAGATATGCAAAACATGCCTGGAGAAGATTCAACACTTGAAGAAAGTCCAGCCATATGCAATTTAGCTCTTGGTATGACGCTGAAGGTAAGGGACCAACAAATAAAACATTCAATAACATTCTACTGATTCAGCTCATATTTTATCTCTTTACTTCCTTATTTTATTTGACAAATTGTGCTACTGCAGGCCCTCTGTAGCATTAAGGTTTTTAAAGAGTATTTGGTGCACAATCGGCATCGGTTTCTTGACAACGTGGAAGAACAAGTCCCTTTTGCACTACAAAATTTCTTTACTGCTTTTGCCTCGAAGCAGATAAAAGAAGAGGGACTCTACAGTTACCTCCTTGGCAACTTACTTGCTTCCTTAGAAGAAGCTCATTTCATGGTTTGTGCGGATAAATATATATGCTTCTAAGTTCCTTGATTTTGTTGTCTCAAATGTCATTCTGTTTTTTTTTTAACTCTTTTCAGTCAAGTAATGCTGCTGAGCTACTCGTCTCCATCCTTGAGTTTTGGCCTTGCTGGAAAACTCCAGAAATAGGAAGCGTGGTAACTCATCTTTTTACACTGGAAGAATATGAAAGAATGAGTTGTAGCAAATGCAGAAAGAAGCCAAATTATCCTGAGCAAAGTTCTTATGGTGTTGTTATGGCTGCAGATTCAATCAGAGACTTGAAGGTATGTTTCATATATTTCCCACTCTGTCTATCCTACAGAAACTGGTAAATAATACCCATTTAAGAAGTTGTTATGTGGTTATATATGTGCAGTGTGCCTTTGGGGATATAAATTTTGAGGACATCCTTAAGATGATTCGCATGGAAGAGAAAATGTTATGTGACATAAAAACTGGAGGCTGTGGAGAGACAGACTTTGTTCATCACATTATAACTACATGCCCTCCCATCTTCACAATCGGTAAGTGTCTGACCATGATTGTGATCTTATTCTAACTCATATAATTTATTAATTATGCACTATGATAAAAACAAAGAGTTGGTGTTTTGTGGGGTTTGCAACATTAGTGTTGGAATGGGAGAAGGATGAAACTGAAAAGGAAATATCTGAAACAACGAATGCATTGGAGTGGGAGATAGATATGAGCAGGCTATATGAAGGCTTGCAACCAAACACAAAGTACCGGCTTGTGTCAATGGTAAAATCTTGAAACATGGTTACAAAATGTTTGTGCTAAATTGTTCTGCAGAGTATTTCTCTGTTACAGTCTCAGAATATGGGGGTGCAGGTTGGTTGTGGTGAAGACGAAGAACACATTTGCATGGCTTTTAAAAAGAACCGGTGGGTCAGTTTCAGACATGGAGCTTTAGCAAAAATGGTAAGAAGAAAATTTTGCTTGTCTTTCTTGAAACTTTTGATGGGTGAGAGATTACTGATATATATGTGTGGCGATGCCATCACCATCATAGGCTGTTGGTAGCTGGAAGAGTGTGGTCAGCTTCTGCGGAGAAAGGAAGATTCGGCCACAGATTCTGTTTTATGAAGCTAACAAGTTACCGAATTGTACAAATATGGGAACCGTGCCTTGATGTAAGTATTACAGTGGCATGTTCCAGTTGGAAACAAGTTTGTGTACATTGTGTGAATATAACAGTTAACATTACAAGGGTTGTAACTGACAACATCAACATAGAGCTTCTTAACACTTTAAAAATCCTTCTCTAGATTTTGCCTGTATTTGATTTCTCCTAAGTAACCAAAAGCAGACCAATTCAGGAAGTCAATGAACAAACTAGAAAATGTATGTGATTGTGTAAATGAGACATTGATCAATGACTACAATATGTCTCTATACATTATCTTTGAAACGGTATGTAACAAGCTATACACATCAAACACCATGATCACATCTTTCACTGTAATCCAAAATCATCATTATAGTTAAGACTTGGAAGCTTGAACAAACGCTTGCTTTGCCAATTCCACTTGCCTGTTAACACATCCATATGATTACCAATCACTCCAATTACGCGGTTTTCTCCTTCTGACTCTTCCTTCTGTCTTGTTGCATCTTCCCTGCAAATTAAGAGAATACAAGTTACTCAATAAGCTCTGTTTTTTCTTCCTTCTGTCCTGTAACTGAAGTTTTATTGCAAACCTCATGATCAAACGGGACCAACCGCTATATCCACTAGATTTTAACTCCTCGGTTGTTGCATTCCGCTCTCTTTCATGTTTTCTTGATAACAGAAACATTGAAAAGCCTTGTGATCTTAGCTTAGAGTATAGCTCAAGTGTTAGCTTCCTTTTCTGTTGCTTTGCTTCTTCAATATAACTATCTTCTTCTAATCTACATATAACATATAGAGAGAGAGAAGAAACAAAATTTAACAATTTGAAAAACTTTATCTTTAATTTAACAATTAAAGAACTTACAGATTGGTTTCATCGATATCGATGACAACAACATCGAGGTTATCTTTCATCGGTTTGATGGTTTTGAAATAAGTGAGAGCCATTTGGATAGTGAAGTTTAACTCTCTCAAGTAGATTCCTTGTTTGATTCTGCGTGAAGCAACATCTCTGCATAACAATGGTAACTCAATACTGTTGAGCTGTGAGTGTAGGGACAAGATTTTGCAGTAACTGAAACTCTCGTCATCAAATCTTGGAACCTCGACGAGTCCAGATTTTTGGTTTTCACAGTTCTGTAACATGGTTGATATAGCTACAAGAAGTGAAAGCATCAAGACTCCGAATGTTACTAGAGAAGCTATGAAGATGGTAGCTGCTAAAGATGTCATGTAACATCCAGATTCTATCGAAAATCGACTTCCCATCTCTGCAACCAAAAGAAAAGACAAGAAAGATTTTAAATCCAAAAATCATTTGCAAGATTTAACTCCAAAATTCAGACCAAACTCAGATGTTATGTTAGAAGATTATTATGAATATATATATATACACCTGAATTGCCTCTGCTGGAGAGACCTGAGAATTCCCTCTCCATCTGCTGAGCATAAGCCGACATTTTTATTCAATGATCCAACAGCTT
This sequence comes from Erythrophleum ivorense, assembly GCA_026724425.1. Classification (NCBI taxonomy): domain Eukaryota; kingdom Viridiplantae; phylum Streptophyta; class Magnoliopsida; order Fabales; family Fabaceae; genus Erythrophleum; species Erythrophleum ivorense. The sequence continues at coordinate 233,301 of JAIUCV010000360.1, read as the reverse complement.
CAGATCAAAGAGTGCTTTAGAGAAAAGTTTTAGTTTTTTTTTTTTTTTTGGGTTGTCAAAATATTGCAGATTTTTATGAATGTTTTAATATTTTCTTTACCTTGTATGTAGAAGCTCCAGAGCTAAAGAGAATCTTTAGGTTAAGATCAAGATCTGAACAAAATCTGCCTCTTGGTCACAAGAAAACAGAGACATATATACACACGTGACTTCTGTGTGATCTGATCAACTTGATCTCTGCTCAGCTTCTGTTCTTTTGTAATTTAATTTGAGGGGTAATTTATTTTGCTTTTCCAAATTTCGTGGAGACATAAAAAAAAAAAAAGAATCTTTAAACTTAAAATGTATCGCATCAGCTGCTCAAAGCCACTTTTTTATAGGATTAAAAAATGGAATAACTGAATTATCAGCTGACAGATCATCATTAATTTTCTAGACTGTATGTATTTCATATGCTTTTAGGTCTATCCAATCAGAGAAAAACATATTTGGTATTAAATTAATACCTAAACTAGTCCAATTATTCCGATCCACTTTTCATTTTTTGTTTGTTTGAATAATGCAAATAAGAAAGAAACAAAAAAAAACTATTGTGAGGTTACAAAATAAAATTATGTATTTAAATTAATAAATTTTATAATGATTTAATAAAAATATATTAAATATATTAAACATACTAATATTTTGATACTATTTTATATTATTTATTAGTTTAAAATTTAATATATAATTTTGGTTATTGTTGGAATATTAGTTAACAGTTTAATAATAACAAATATTCCAATAATCAAATGTATACTTTTATATATAATTTATATTAAACTGTTAACTAATATTCCAATAATAACCAAAATTATGTATTTAATTTTAAACTAATAAATAATATAATATAGTAAAATATTAGTATGTTTAATATAATTTAATATATTTTATTGAATCATTATAAAATTTATTATTTTAAATACATAATTTTATTTTAAATGCATAATTTATTAGTTTAAATGAATTATATTGAAATTTTGATTAATAATATTTTAAATCCAAAAATTTAATTAATTTGGTACGGTTAAATAGATATTCGAGTTATGATTGTTAAAATAGAGAGTCAATAATCTGCAACAATTGAACAAAATTATCAAGATCATGTATGCTTATTTTCATTATATATATATATGAGATCTAAATGTTTACAATAATATAAATGTAGCCTAATGGTTAGCTACGTTTTGTTTTCATCCACGTGTCAAGCCGAGTCAATTATTAAATAATATCTAGCTAAACTGGTTCAATTATTTCGATCCACATCATTTTTCGTTTGTTTAAACAACTGTTGTGAGGTTACAAATTTCTTAAAAATGATTTGCTAGAAGACTCGTGAATGAATCATGTCATGTATTTGACCTTTAATAATTGTAACGTTTCGTAAGCAATTATTTACCATATCTATTAACTTAATGAGTTGTTGTTCAAAGTCATGATGAACAGTAGTTAAACAATTCTTAAAAGTAGAACTTTCTAAATTAGGATCCCTATGCCTTATGCAAGTTCTCTCACTCGAAAATACAAGTTAATAGATATAGTCATTCTTATTTGGTGTAACTATTCTTTATGAATTTGTTGGTAACTTTCATTTTTAAATTCGAAAGTTACAACAAACTAGTCTTCTCTTCGGAAGTCCTCAATAACTAGGAAAACATATCGTGAAAACTAGTGTACAACTTCAACCAATAATACGAAAGAGTAACAAATTTTCTAGTCTCGATTACAAACTATAGTCGTCATCCAATAGCTTCTTCAAAACATTAATCAAACTATTAGCTTCTTTAAACCAATCCTGGTTGCGCCTTAAAAAAAAAAAAAGCGAGATTTGAAAATAAATACCGAAAATTCTTTCGATTACGTGTCCGCAGATTGAAGAACTCGTTTGGGTTTCTAGGATCACATCCTTGGCCTCTAAATCTAGCTGAGATCGTGATATTGGGCTTTCAAGTCCGGTTGAGTTTTTTTGTTCTGTCGGTCGACCGGATCCTTCTCCTTTCATCTTTCTCGGTTGTTGTCATCAGAAAAATATAATATAATCACCACAGAAAAAGGAGATTGTGCTTTTTGGTTTTCCGGTTAACCTAAGGATTGGGTTTTGCGTCGAAACTGAATCCTTTTCAAAGTAAGGTTTTGTGTCTCTGAAGAAAAAACTAACTAAAATCGATCTTCTCTCGTAAGATAAGATGAAGAAGAAGAAGAAGACGGTGTCGAATCTTCCAAGGCGTGACTCTCGATGGGAATGCCTACTGGCTTGCGACCATTCAGAAAACTTTGAAGAAAGTTTCTTGGTCTGTTTTGATTTCGCAAGAGAAGACATTTGAGCCGCTGTTGCCTCTGCCGTTGAGCATATCCCTCGAGATACTGTGAGTCTATCTGTTGTCAAAGGAGGAGAGAAGCTTGCGGTTTTGTTTCAGCACATGGGATACTTTACAGGTGGAGATATGGTTTACGAACAAGATTGAGCAGCCAGACGCCGTGACGTGGGAAAGCAAGGTGTTCTTGGAAGTGAGTTTGAAACAAGTCATTCACCCACAGTTTCAGTCCCACGGCCTTGATTGAAATCTTGAGTTGCTGAAATTTCCGAAACACCACCTGACCAAAACGTTTCTTTTACACCTTCACGTTGGAAATGTCTTTGTTAGACTAGGATCCATGCTCTCGGACTCATCAAGTTGCCGTTTTTTTCTTGGGATAACAAGTATTAGGACGACATAAGAGTAAAAGCTGTAACAGCGATCCCAACAGTCGGAAGTGATATACATATGGATGGTGGTGAGTTTTTCTTAAAGACAAAACAAGATCATCACCGGTTGGACTTGAGTAGATATCAAGAAAATCAGAAAATAACCCATTTCGGATCTTGTACCAAGAAGATTATCTAGGACGCACTAGCACTTGAAACAATGATAGGACTGGAAGGAAATTTGACACACAAAACTGTGGTATACTAAGCTCAGCCCCATTAAAGAATTGTTGTCAACTTTGCGTGATGACCCATTTTCTGTATATATATTAGAGAAATTACAAAACATGCGCATATTATGTAAATGAGATGCATATACGACAATTATTTCGTTACGTTTATTGAATGCAATAATTATTATTCGAAAGGTTCTTTTATGGTTACAAGAATCTGAAAGCGAAGTTACCTTATGTGGTGGTATGTCCCCCCACTCATTTGATAAAATAGATTCCTTTTTTCTCTTTTTGTCGGCAATAATAGATTCCCATTATTATCTGGTTATTTAGTTAGTTAAGCTTGTTATGACCTATGAGTTTCAGTGTCCCATTATCCATTGTCGGCAAAAGACAATTATGCAAATTCCCTTAACGCTTTAAAAATATTTCAATAAAATCGTCATGGAATCACACTCGTCTTTCAGTTTCACATCGGATCATACTTAAATCTTCTTTACACTATGGGAAGTTTTCTTTTCTTTTTTTGTCACAACAACAAAGAGAGCGTTGTTAGTAGGATCAAATTCCAAATGTCAATCAAATCAAATGTAAATCATCTATTCATCTCTAATAACCATTGACGACGATAAATCTCTCAAAATCTTCGGGGTTTTATTCCAAAACAAAAAATAAAGAGTAGAGAGACCCCTCCTCTGGAACTAAACAAAAAAATACAAAAGTAATGCCCATACAAACAAGATTCTATGTAATCTCTCAAAACCATACAACAGAAAGAACAAAAAAAAAAAAAAAAAAAAAAACAAGAACGCATTACACAGTTCGTGGAGACCACAAAATTCGAGACTAGAAAAGAGAAACCAAATCATTATATACAAACCTCTGCTTGGGCCATCATTCACGGCTCTCTCAGGACTCTAACAGTTGGTGGACAATCTGTTCTTTGACCAGCCAGAGAATAGTAAGCCAATATATGAGCCGGATGCTCCATCTCTCTCACCTCCCCAAGCTGATTCACTTCCGGCACTATTCTCGACGGAATCAACTCTATGTTCCAGTACGGTCTAGCCATTAGCCTCAGATCTTGCCCTGTCATCGACGCTCTATAGCCTTGCACCCAAAGATACCTCAGCGAAGGCAGTTTCATAACCGCCGCAGCAATCGCTCGTTCGCTGAAGCAACACCCTCTCATCTCTAGCTTCTGTAGATTAGGACAACCTCTTGAGAACTCCATTAGACCTTCGTCTGATTCACCAACGTAACCGAGAAGCATCCACGTCACGTTTGGACTGTACTGCCCGATGTAGCTTAACCCCACGTCCGTTAACCCTCCTTGTCTGAGATAGAACGCAAACCGTCTTAGCTTCTTGCATCCGATCAATAGCGATCGGACTCCGTTGTCCAGCGGCAAATCTGTTATTCTCTCTTCTCTGTCGAGTAAGACGAGCCGGAAGTCGCAGAGGTTTTTCAGATACGTGCCTATGCTTTCGAGAGATTCGTTGGTTATATCTGAGACGTACACCGCCATGTATTCTAGCTCCTGGCAGCCCTGAGCCAATGCGATCAATCCTCTTTGTGAGACCAAGCCATCTTCGTCCTCCATCCCTTGTTCGTCTGCACCGCGTTCGATCCTTAGCCGCTTCAAGTGCTTACAGTGCTGTGCAAGAACCTCTAGCCCCCTATCTCCGATTACATTCCTCGTCTGAAATACAGCAAGAATGGTCAGTCACATATATGAATATGAAGTTAACAAGGAAAGACAGAGCAATATAATAATTTTACCTCAAGAACTTCCAAATTAGGACACCTTTGGATTAGTGAACAATGATCATCAGTTTCAAGCAATGCATAAAGCAAATCCAGCTTCCGGATTTGGGCAGCGAAGGGAAATAGTATTGGCATTTCGTTAGGTCCCATGTAAGAGAGTCCAAGGCGACATAGCTTTGGAGGGAAGCTCAGATTCATGTACTTCTCAGGTCTTCCAATATCCTCATTCAAGGAGCCACCACAAAACTCTTCAAGATTCGCTGCAGCTTTAAAGAAGCCAACTAGTTCCAAAATCTCAAAGTCGCCGACCTTCACGGAGACCAGGGATCGGCGGCAGTTTCTAGCTATGCTCTCCAAGTCTTTGGGGCTGATTTTGGCTAACTCCGTCATGTAGAAGTTTAGAACCTCAAGAGACGTGTTGTGCAGAGCGAGCTCGTGAAGCCAGTTACCATCTTTTTCAAGAACAGAACACTCTTCCATTAACAGTGTTTTTATCTTCCTGTGGAAAAGAGCAGAGAAAAGCGTGAATTAAAGTGAGAACTAACTCAAGCTATTTGAGATCCAAGAACTCGTAGAAAATGCAAAATGTCAGAAATGAATATTTGTGCGATTTATGTAAAGTGAAAAAGTGTCTTAAAAACTCAAATAAGGTAAGGTTCAACAATATACCACCGAAGAGAAAAACGTACGCACCAAAGTTTCTACTTACCCAATCGGGCTAGAGATAACATCAGATTTTCAACAAAAAAGAAAAATGGAATCTTGTATTACTCCAAATTAGGAAATGACAACTGTCGTCAAGAAGATAAGAGAGTAAAACCTCAGAAGCATCGATTGCACAGTAAAAGATGAATCAAACTCAATTTCTTGATGGACTGCAAACACAAAAGAGATACACTCAAAAGGTACCTGCAGTGTTTAACGATGCTCAAGAGACCATCACTAGAGAAGCCAGAGCACTTATCGAGCTTCAAAGCCTCGAGATCATCTAATCTAGCTTTAGCCAAAACATCTAGATCCAAGTCACTAACAATCATTCGCCGGAAGTGCACCGACTTGAGCTGCCGCAGCGAGGTTGATATCTCGTTGACCCAAGGGGTTACGTATCCTCCCCAGTTCTCCGGGATCAGATTGAACATGGCCGCTCTAGGCTTCCCTTTGAGCTTGAGCGACCTCAGGTTCGGAAACCGACGGCTCAGACGCTCGGGGGTCGACGTGTAGCAGAGGGCCATGGTCACGTGCTCTCTCGTCTCGGAGTCAATCTTGAACCATCTCCGGCACACCAGGGAAGCGGAATCGCGGTCTTTCGACTCGGATATGTAAGGCATCACTTGCTCGATGACGTCATCTACCGTCACGCAGCTCAATCTACACTTCTTAATATCGGGATCCTCCATCGTCATCGAACAGGATCGAGAAAAACGCGAAAGAAAAAACAAATCGGCAAGATTCGATTACTCCGTCGAATCTCCGAAGGCAGTTTCAAACACTTATCAAGCAGCAAAAACCGATTTCGAATTGAAATCGAAGACGAATCTCAGCATAAACCTCAGCAAATCGACACAGAACCAGAAGACAGTCAGAAGAAGAAGAAGAAGAAGAAGGAGGAGGAGGAGGAGGTAGAGATCCGAAAAGCCGGTGAATCGGAGAAAGAGTAGAAGAAGCAGTGGGAGAGATCCCGAGAAAACGAGGAAGAAGGATGAGAGTGAGGAGAGGTCGACACGCGTAGGAAGAAGAAAGCGGATTGGGAAGGAGGAGAAAGTGGGAGAGGAATCAAATATCGTCTGGTTAATAATTTTGGATCAAGTGGGACGATAGAATATTTAATTTCATACAGTCAAGTTAGACGGTGGAGATGCGATCCTCTCTTATGTTTTCTGTTCCTACCATTTCTTTTTGCACTTTGCCAGATCTCGCTACAAAACAGTAAGAAAAGTAGAAAACCAGGTCTTATTATCCCCATGGACAATTAATTACAGGGTAATATAAGAAGCTCAACCAATAAGAAAAGTAGAAAAGTCAGTTGGACAAAATTTTAGTTTTCTTATGTACATATGTGTACCTTTTTCTCCATCAATCAATTTTAAATCTTAATAATTTGCCAACAAACCTTTTATTATCATCGTATTTCTTAGCTTCCTTTGGAATTCGGAAATAACAAAAAACGACTAATTACACCCAGAAACAAGAAGAAGTTGGGGCTAAGAACAAAACCAAGAACTAAGCGAGAGATGAGTTTTACAAGCCCTCTCTCTTTCTATACACTTTAAATTCCGTTCCGGAACCACACTTACATAAGAACAAACAAACAAAAAAAAACTAACCAGAAGACTCTCGGGGAGGTACATGAACTGCTTCACCTGAGCTCACACTCTCACCACCTCCAACATCTCCTCCGTCACCTTGACTTGGTTGTTGCAGCCCAATAGGTGCAAACAAGCTCGCACCACCCATGCCTCGGCTCCCACTGTACAGACCTCTGCTTCCATGGAGGTTCAAAGGAGCTGAGGTTGACGCATTGGCTCCGCTTATGAGCAATCGTAGTGTTTCTCTTGCACCTTTCTCAACCAGCGAATCATTCTCCACCGGGAGCGGAGTGATGCTGGTTGGTATCATCCCTGTAGGTCCAGCACTCACCAGATAGCCTTGACCCGAAGAGCATATATCGATTACCGGAATGTGAACGATAGGGTCACACATAATAGGCATCATCATCTGCTGAGAAGAGGATGATGATGATGAGCCCGGAATAGGTATGCGGTGGACTAAGGGTAAGGGAGGAATGTCAGAGAGATCGAGCGGTGATGACGAGATCAAGAACCCATCTGATCCGGAAGCTGGTAGTAAGGATGAGAGAGGTGGAAGCGAAGGTAGCTCAATGGATAGTGGAGGAAACTGATAAGAAGCAGATGGTGCGTGTAATGATGATGTGCTTGGAGGGCACCAGCAGTAATATGGAGAAAAGACTGGTGGACCCATCTTCAAAGGAAAGTGGGGTGGTAAGGTCATTATACTTGGTGCTAACTCTGCTGCTTCTGAGGCGATAATTTGACTGACTCCATTGTTATCCTCTGCGGCTTCTTCACCTTCTACATTGGTGGGGATGGAGGTGATGGGTAAATTATCAAAGATTGAGAAATGGCCTTCACTTCGTCGCTTTGATTTGTCTCTAGAAGAGATGCGTAGAGAAGAGTTTTTCAGTGTGTTTTCTTTGAAGGAGCTTGATCTAGGGCTGAGGCTTCCTTGGGCCTTCGTCAGCTGAGTCCCAGAGTGGCGTGCTCTAAGAGATTTTGATGATGCGCTAGAGGATGATGAATCAGCTGTTTCAGACGATAGTGAATCAGGAGTTGGAGCCGGACAACCTTTGACGTTAGGCATCACCGAACCCATGAGATACAAACGGAGATGAGAAGCAACAGAGCCAAGACGCGATTCCTCAATTCCAGTTAGTTCTGAGATTGATGGCTTCTTCTTGATCAAGTCTTTCATCTACACAGGAGAATCAGGAAGAGAAAAAAACAGATGATGAGAAAATGCAGATTTAGATTGCAAAGACAAGTATTAGCAAAAGCAAGATCATCTCCATCTCACAAACCTTCCTACGCAATTCAGTTCCCAAAAGTTTTGACTTCTCTGAGCACCAGTAGTAAAAAGCATTTCCATCTGCGATCCTTATAACAAAAGATCTACCAGAGCTGTCTGCAGTTATCTCCTCAATTGACACCGCAGAGCACTGAGATTTTCTGGTATAAGTAAAGAGTTGTTCCGAGTGACCATCGTCTCCGATAAATGAGAGTCGCAAGTCTGCTGTTGGCAAGACCATAAGGCTCAAGTTACCCCTGACCAATGGGAGAAATAATAACAGTAGAGATTAGTCACTAAGCCTCTAATATCAAAAGCAAACCCACTAACAAAAAAACACTAGATACCAGACAAGGGAACTGGATCAGGTCCAGGAGCTTTTTAAATGCTCTTGCAACAGTTGCAAGTCTAATATTTTCCCAAACGAACTTCACATAGATCCCTTAGCATATTTTTGAACAGAAAGGTACCAACCAGTACACACAAAAGAACTTTTAAATCAGATAGGTAGTAACAAGAACAAAAACGGAGGATCAAAATCAAACCAAAAGCTTAGTATAGAAATTAATCAATTAAATGAATGTCACAGTGAGATTATATAAAATGGTTAATAAGGATATATAGTCAGTGATGCTATGACTAACAGAGAGAAATTTAAGCCCTATATGACTAGAAATCAAGAGCAGTTACACAACATTGGAGGCGAAACTACCTTTACTTCATCATCTACCAGAGATCATAACAGATTACGCCCACATTACCTACAATAAAAGATACGTTTTATTGGGAAGCATGAACAGTATCACCATGCAACTGATTGATTTCCTATGATTTCTAGAGGCCATTTATCAAACTAAAGCAAGTCAGTCATGAATAGATATGATTACTGAAAGTCATTCAACTGACCAGATGAATAAAGATTACGTTCGTTGTTATTTTGCACTTCTTCATGATAGAAAAAACAAAAAAACTAGGTAATACACCAACCCCCACAGTGTTATAGCACATGTTAAAACTGCAAAAGGTTAGTAAAACAGAGATCCAACAACATTTAATATGAAACACGCATACTATTTGATAAACATGCTTGGACCATGAGACCAGACATGGAGAAACTCTGAGACAGAGTGCTGTCAAATAAATCTTTAAAAGGAGCATCACACTGACACATGCATTGTGTGTGTGAACACAAAGAAAATTCACCATTTATTTTAGCGCTAAGTGAGCATTCTTTCATAAAATGGCGTTAACCAATGGCAGATTGCACAGAAACAATTAAAACAGAGCTCTAGAGAGCCTAGATAGCCGGAAAAACCATCATGCTCACAGATCTCTAAGACAACAAAGAACCAGTAGTGAAATTTGATTATCATGAAAACCGATACTATCGTCCTACAGCTCAAACAATGCCAGAAAACAAAGGCAAGATTCATTAAAAACATCAGGGACTCGTTGATTACCTTATCGTAGTGGGGCGCATTAGGGCCCCTTCCTTCTTGATCTTCCCGACGCGTACTGAAACCAGAGGTATGCAAAAACATCTCGCCAGCATACCAATTTCTGCCGGCTCGAAGTGCTATTCAACAGAACAAAGAAATCAGAAGCGAAAATGAGAAGCCTAAATCCTACATTTAGAAACTGGAATTTGATTCTTCAAACCTGGCTAAGATGAGCAAGCAATCGATCTTCGGCCATCCCGTTGGATACGTTGAGCTTCAACAATGGTTTCAATCTCTCATCACCTCGACAAGCTCCAAGGACTTGCATATCCAAAGCCTGCAGCCACCGTAAAACCCTATCCTCCCCAAGCAAAAAGTCTCGACCGCCTTCGTCAGTCAACGGATCCGAAACTCTATTCTCGATCCTCGTTCCTTCATCCTCGCGTTCGGATCCAGCATCGGCAGCGTTAGATCGAGAATCGATGGTCGACGAATCCGACACATCCTCGCCGTCGTTCGGCTGATCGTGGTGATCGTCTCCGGCATCTCGCTTCCTAGAATCGGCCATATCAATATCGGATCGGTAACTTGTTTAGTTGGCAATACAGAGAAAAACGAAGAACCAAATTCGATCCAGAAATTGCAAACAAACAAAAATTCGTCCAAAAAACCCTACAGAACGATAAAAATGGTTCAAAGAATCAATCTACAGATTTCGATGCAATAGAGGCAATGGTTTGTTATAATTTTTATGAGAAAGGGAGAGACGATGAGTTGTTGAATATGTAATAGAGAGAGAGAAGAAAGAAAAAAATATCTTAGCGAAAGAAAAAACAAACAAATTGAAACAAGTGCCTTTTTGATTCCTTCGCGTCGCGGAAGATGGAAAGATAAGGAACCAAAACTGCGTCTGCGTGTATATATATATATATAAGCTATATATATGTGCGTAACATGCTGGCGGACTCGAAATAATTTAATTAAACGTGGGTTTTCGATTACATTTGAGGTCCGGCTCGCACGCACACAACACTATAAGCCCAAATGCCAGAATGTGGGTCCTACAGGATTAGGGACGGGTCCCATTTAATAACCGATTACGACCAAATGCCACGTCAACTGGAGTAATGTCTGGTGCACTTCGACTAAATGGGACCCAGCAATAGATGGGCCTGGGTTTTTTTATTTATTACAAACCATTATTTTTCTGTTTTCGGGCATAATTGAGTTGAAATTGATTATTTTCTCTCTATCTCGACGATGATGGACAAGATTATATTTGTGGCGAAGGGATGGATAATAAATGTGTGGATTATGCGCTATGATTAGGAATATTGATATTGACAAATGTATCCGACTATCTGTTATGATTTGGAGTTTTTAGTAAAGAGAATATCTGATAATCAACATATCAGAGAAAAGAAAAAGCGGCCTAGAGTAATACAAGCCACTCATCGTCGGTTGTAGGTTTCATCATCTAATCATACAAAATTATAAACCAGATCATACGCCAATTCCTGCAGCACTCGACTAGTATTATTTCTTTGTGAAAGTAGTACAAATAAACTAAACGACAAAAGCATATTTGGTTGGAGTAGAATATGAAATTACAATATAAAAAGAATCCAATAACTCATGTCATGACATGAACTTGAGATGTGAGCCATTGGCTTGCTGCTGGAGATAGACTTTATTTTATATAAGAAAAACCCGAATATTCTTATCGGAAATAGTAGTCTCATCTCTCAACAAAAGTCTGCCATCAATTTTTAATTATCTAAAACGCAACATTTGGGAGTTTTTTAACTTTTAAGAACATATATATTAATATCATCATTTCCTCTTCTTTGGTTCTCCTTCTGCTGCATAGTCCTTGATTAGTGCTTCCACGTCTTTCCAAAATAAACCCTCAACAAGAACTCCCTCTGTCGTGAACCTGATAATACACAAAAACCATGAAAACGAGGCATGAGTTCATGATGTGCAGATATAACGTGAGGGTGTGTAAGAAAACTGCAGAAGAGAGAGATTGAGGGATAGAGAGAGAGAGAGAGAGAGGAAGAGAGACCATTGGGTGACACTTTTGGTGAGCTGGACTGACTTCCCAGCTGAGATTGATTTTGGATCAGCACTGTCGATGGTGAGAGTGTACAGATCAGAGAATCTGGGCAGCTTTGAAGATACAACCAAGCCAGTGCTTGTGAATGATCCCTGCATATTAACCAACCAGATTTTAAGATTTTTTAATAAAGTAGCAAATGAGGAGCTAATCGAAACATGTTTGATAAACGAAAGTGAACAGTGTGAATTAACCAGAGAACATTAGAATTCTTATGTGTTTTGACAATTACAGAATGAAAGAAACAACAACCCACTAACCAAATTCTTGTATCAATTTGAAATGGTTTCAGGAGCTCTTTCCGTTGCATATTCTAGGCCTAACCAACGAGTAGAGTATGAATTGTTTGGAAATATATCTCATACAAACCAAAACAGAATCATCCACTTAGTTGTACAATTGTGTTTCCAGAAACAAGACTACACCAATCACAAATACCAAAAGATAAAATACAAGATGCCTTGAGATATGCAAATTCTACTTAACAATATCAGGCTAGCAAAAGCACAATACTAATTCCTGACAAAACAAAAGGAATGACACCGGAGATCAAAATACAGTTCCAATATATAAAAATACGGAAAATGTGGCCAGTGTTTACAAGATGCACCTAAAATCACACAACTATAAGTGTGACAAAAACAAGAATTTAGCCAACGATTACTCCTATTTTTTCTCAAGAGGCAGAGAACAAACCTCAGGAGGATAGGTGAACAAAATCGCATTCTTCTCCTTAATGTAGAGAATCAGCTGCAACACCGCATTCAGCACTACATACTTGCCATAGTCAAGAACCAAACATCTTCTTCCAAAAATTATCCAAATATAATACATGTATTGACTATTGAGTAATTGAGCAGCTTACTATGAGATTTTTCAAAATCATATGCTAAGCACAAAGAATTCAAACCAATTTACAGTTATCTATTGAAAGCAATTAAGCGAATAAATTGACAAAGGATATAATGCGATGCATCCAATCAAAAAGTCCCTGTTCTCAGGGAATTTCTTGTTATAGAACTGGGCAACAAGAGCAACCACGATTATAACCACGCCTAAGATCAGCTTGAGGTTGCTCAACCTCACATCCTCCTTGTACCCGCGGCTCGTGACGATCTACGCATCAAAAAAGGAAGATCGTAAACTTACAGATCACAGAATATTGGAGAACTCGAAGACATTTTAGCGAGTAGGCCTTACCTCGGAGACGGACTCGTCTAGGATGTGCTTGATCGAGTGGTGGTCCAACAGATTGGCTTTCTTAGCATTTTTGTTCGTCGATTCTGCCTTCTTCTCTTCCATGGCGGACAGATCAGATCCAGAAGATATCAGATCTCTGTGGTTCTGCGAATTCGAGTGTAGAATTTTATCGAGCGCAGAGACTAGAAGAGACTACTGTTGTTTTTGGTTTGAGGACGAAGACGATATATTTGATGGAGCTACGAGACGTTTCAGTCAAAACTAATATTGGGCCTTATTGGGCTTCAAAAGACTGCACTCTTTTGCATAATTTCTTCTTTATGATATAGTCAACTATTAAACCTTTTATAATTATGTCAACCGATTAAATTCTCCTTTTTGGTCAACATTTAAACCTTTTTTATCTTCCATCAAATATTTGACTATTTAAGTCTTTATAACTTAAATGCTGAAGTTTTAAACTTTTGGGGTGGTTTAAAACTTGCCACATGTAAAGTACATATTTATTCATCGGAAAAAAAAAAGAAAGAAAAAAAATTTAAAGAAAATGTAATATATTTTATGTTTTTTATGTAGTATGTTTGAAATAATAAAAAAAAATTTAAAAAAATAGTTTTTTTTTAAGAACCAAAATTAAAATACTAGCAATGTAGGATAAAAAATTTAATCTCATACAAAATTTTTAACATTGATTTGTGTAAAACTTATTATTAAAGAAAACTAAGAACCAAAATAATATAACCAATGGAGATGGTCTTAGATTGGATCCATATATATGTTGACTGTTAGGACTATTAATTTTTGGAGTAGAACTAATGTCAAATCACATGTATTTTAAGAAAAACAAAAAATAAATCTGCTAAATTTTATAGAGAATTCGTAATACTAGAAGAGTAGAACCACTGTGTCATAGACTTCATAATTTCAGACCACTGTGTTGTTTGCAAAGATGAAGATAAATGAAATCTTGTGTCTAGGTCTTTTAACTCTAATCCTGATTTTTTATAGGTTTGATCTTGACTCTTGAGTCATTTTGTTGCTTCTAAGAGGAAGATAGACCAATTCAAGATTTATCATATACAGTAGAGAGTAGTATTTGGCATCAAAGCATCACAGATTACATATTGTCTTTCTAGAAGATTTAGGGTTCTTAGATTAAATTTTTGAAAAGTTATTTGGTCCGTCACTAATGGCCCACGCGTATCGGCCCATATAAACCAACCGCAACGCCCACAAGTAGTATGTGTCGAGATTTATATCTGCACCTATCTATATATATATAATAGAAACCTTGTTCCTCACTCTACGTTCGCTCCATCTTTTCTTACCTTTGTTCTCGCTGCCATTTCATATTCAGAGAATAAACGAGGTCGGTGCTTTTGATATAACCGTGTCCATTTCTCCTCCGAAGATTTACGTTCTAGATCGGAAGACCTAATTACCTCGAATCTGATTGATTTTCTTAGGTTGACGAAACATAAATAACTAGGAGATGATGAACACTAAGAAAACGTCGGTGTTGTGGGACATGGACGGATGTCCGATTCCCGATGGTTTTGATCCTCGTCTGGTCCGTCAGAGAATTGAATCGGCGTTGAAGAATTCAGGCTTCTCTGGTCCTCTCACCATCACGGCCATTGGCGACCTAAGACAGACTGGCGCCGAGGTCCTGCGACACCTTTCTTCCACTGGAATCGCTCTTAGCCATTTCAACGGCTCCAAAGCTTCCACGGTATATCAATTCTACTTTACAAAGCTCCAAAGCTTCCAAAGTTTCCAGTAAATGTACAGTATTATTCGAGAGTTTCACATCAATTGTTGCAGTAGAACTGTAGTAGTGTGTTGAAATAAAAAGAAGCACCAGACAAACTCTAATAGTTCTCTGTAATGAAATTCAAGGCAATAGCAGGGTTAAGAAAGACGCAAAACAAATCTACCAAATTTTAGAAAGTATTCATAATAGAAAGAAGATGCTACTAATCCAATATTCTTGTAGAAAATACAATAATCAGTTGTAATCATCATGAAATGCACGACATTCCCAATAATGTGATAATAACTTAATCAAGAAACTACTGGAAGTTTAATTCTATCCATTTATTTATTTCTAAATTCCCCTAAGTTGGATTGGATTCAAGAAGGCTTAAGACTTGACTCTGCTGCTGGAGCTCGCGTTTGAGAGCAAAAGCTTAGCTCCCTTGACAAGCTCTTCCTTGATCATGAACAGAACCGCGGCTGCTAAAACGCTCTGGCAAATCTTTGTGCTCATCCCTTTGTAAAACCCGTAAAGCCCTTCATATTTTATCATTTTCAGAATCGCGTCCAGCGTTCCTGTAATTCCAAAAACCAACAACAACTCTTAGATGTTTTCAATGAATTCTTAGCCTTTTCATGATCTGATTACTACATGAGGGGATTAACCTTTGTATTGTTGTCTTTTGTCCCCTGTTATGACCTGTTTGGCTTGAAGTCGCGACTTTACGACCAAGAGAGGATATGTTGTGACTGTAGCTCCGAGTTTAGCCACAGCTCCAAGAAGAAATGTCTACGGAAAAACAAACATGAGAATTTGGGAATGGAGAGCAAGAAATGTCTTTATATCAAAAGAAACAAATGGTAGAGTCCGAACCTCCAAGGCGGTTACGTTGTTGCTACCTTTCAAGGCACGCTTTTTCTTCAGCTTTGCTAGCATGGTCTCATACAGCATAAACTGCATTGATGGATTACTTACCTGTGGGTTAAAAACAAAATAACACATCTTACCGTCGGTAAATGCAGCCAGACAAACGATATAAGAGAAGCTTCAAAAGCCTAAGTTCATTTACGTACCATGATCAATGTTGGAATTACACCTTTCCAGAAGCCGGTCACTCCAGCTTCTTCGTAAACCTCTCGAATCTGATACATTGTTCAATATGTATCACAGAAATTGTCTTATTATTGTCTTGAGAGGTTTATATAGAGTTTGAAATAAGTTTCAGTTTTCATATTGCAATCAGCTGAAAGCCAAGTTCTTCTGGTTAGTAAATACGTGAAGCTGTCTCATACCGTATTGAAGGTTCCATATGGACGCGGCTCAACTGGAACCAGAGCTTCTGCATCAGAAGAAGGTGACTCGGAGACAGTCTTTTGTTCTTTTGGCATTTTTCTGTGGGTCTGCAGTATATACCAGCATTCAAGAAGAATCAGGGACAGAAATGAATGAGGACAAGAAAACTCATAGATTCATGAATAAATGAAAAAGCAAAACTTTCAAGAATAAAAGGAAAAATGTAGTAAAAATACGGAGAAATTGATTGGTGCGGTGTATATGAAGCCATTTATACCTGCATGCGCGTAACAATCACCCAAATTGGATTCGTCATAAGCACATTAACTGATCTGCACAGAGAAAGAGCTATCATACTTTAAATGAGACAGACAAAGCAACAGAAAAAAAAATTACACTATTGAAGTATGGATGCTAAATTATCTGTGGCTGCCATGCCATGCCACCAAAGTTTGCATTCAAATAACAAAACAATGAAGACTACAGGACCTGACAGTAAAAGCTACACCATCCACCTAGAAGCTCCACTAAACAAGCAACACTATAAGAGCATAAGATGATAGCACCAGCAATGTGACTGTGGCAAGCCTTTGTTCATAGCCTACACTCCAGACAGCCAATGTGAAGAATTATGAGAAAGAAGCGAATCACCTAAGTAGTATTTTGCATCAAAAACGACAAAATCATCCATTCAAGAATACTTATCTATGGCACTGCTAACTAATGACAATCCGCATTGTAACAGACAACACAAATTAAAAATCACAGAAAGGATAGGGGTTTTACCCGGCTAACGCAGCCACTAAAAGTGAAGAAAACATGCCAACGGATCCGTCACCAAAACCTTTCTTACTTTGTTGACGAGCTGCAGCTTCCACCTGATTCCGAAACACTTGGTAGAAGTAATAGTAAACCCCCTGCCTCATCCAAGAGCGAGCGAGCAAGTAAGCAATCAAAAGCCTCAGAGAAGATCATCACTTTCTTACTAAAATACAGATTCTCCAAAAAAGGTTTACCTGTGATGCGGCAGTTCCAGCGAGAGACGGCGCCAATCCACCATATAATCTCTCCCATCCCTCTTGTTTCACAACCTTGAAAGCAATTCAAGAACATGCCATACAAAATCAGACTTTACAGAGTCTACACTATCCAATCCAGCAAATCAAGCTCTCGGAGGAAAAGGAAAAACCTGGCACATGTGTTGGAAAGTTCCAAGTTTCTTCTTCTCCCTCTTCAGATCCCGCTCCGTCTGTTGGCGCGTATTTACCTGATTTCAAACAGACACCATCGCTTGATTAACCAGAAGAAAGAGGAGAAAGAGGAAATTTGAAGAATCGGTACAGTTTGGAGAGGATAAGTGAGGAGCTGAGCAATGATCCCACCACCGGCTCCAGCCAATCCATTGATCAGAGCGTCCGACATGATTTCTATCTTCCCTACACCCAAAACAGGAAAAATCGGTAATCGCTGCTAATGCCAAAGCCAAAGCACAAGAGAGATCTAGATTACCTCCGGCTCAATTCAAATATCTGACAGGAATTGAAATCGTCACAAAACAAAACAAAAAAAAACACTTCCGGAGACGGAGAATCAAAAGAGCTTAGGAGGGAGTTGTTGATGGCGTCTGTAGGCGGAGCTTCTGCTCCATCCCCCAATGGACTTTTTCTTCTCTCTTTCGTTTCAGATTTTCTTCATTCCAAGAGAACACGGAAGTTGACGTTGAGTGAGTGAAAAAAAAAAAAAAAAAAAGTATAGTTATTTGACTGATATACCCTTAAGTAACTTATAGTTAGCTGGATAAGCTCATTTTTCTTGAATTGCGTGTTCGGTCCATATCATGTGGAAGAAGCCCTTTTCTTGGATTTGATATCATTTGCTTCCGTGGATTTCCTTCCTTTTACAATTTCGCCCGATATGGTAATGACAATTTGTAAATTATAACTTTAGAAAATTATATAAATGACAAATTACTAATTCTAATTTTAGTAACTTTTAGTAATTCGTATTCTCAAAAACATTTAGTAATTTGTCATTTATATAAAATTATAATTTTTAATCAGTTTATATATTGGCATCTTCTAAAATAAAATAATTTTAGTAAAAAAGAAAAAGTAAATATTTTTTATTATTTGTTCAAGTTATAGATACAAAATTTTAAATTTGAATGATCATTATTATGCAAATAAACAAAAATCAACGCTAAAAAATAAAGTAAAAAATTCGTTTATGATTGAAGTGTTTGCATTCTCATCCAATGTTATAATAATTTTAATCATCACTAGACATAATAATTGTTAATTTTGTTTGCCAACTATGCGTAGGTCTGATAAATCGACTGGAAAACCGAGCTACGCTGATATGATATCTTATCAAGCAGAAATGTGTATGCTTGCTTCTACCCTTTATCGATTTGCTTGTTATATCTGCGGAAACTAGAGTTTGGATCTTTCATTTTTATGATGACTGGGCTTATTTTGTTCTTTGTGATTATGCAATCTTTTTTCTTTCTTTCACGTCTACTCGATTATGGGCATGTCACTTGTTGATTAAAGGAACATCAACTTTATGTTGCTGAAGGTGGTTTCTGCTCAGTGATTTAATTGCACTAGTGATAAGAGAAAACATAACTTTTTCTTGGTTGCAATCTTCTAAAACCACCTCATCTCGTGTTTAGATTCTGTGATTTTAGTATAATATCTGTAAGATGGTGTATATTTTTGGGTTTTGGAACCATTTTAGATTATATATCACGATTCGAAACACTGTAAGCCCAAAAAGTTTATGTTAAAGAAATGTTTCTTCTTCACTAGTTATGTTTTCGAGATCAGAGCCTTAACCTAACTTCTTCACGGTTATTGCTTTCGATCTTGAGATCTCAAATTTCCGCTTAAGAGATCTGTCTCTTTATTCTTTTACCTCTTTTCTTTGACCTAGTTTTCGTTGCTCACTTCTATCAACGAATTCTTCTTTACAATGAGTAAAGAATCTGCTCTTGTGTCCTCAACATCACAATCTCGCCGAACAATTTCCTCTTACGACTTGACAACCGGTGATAACCCCGGTTCTCTCATATCCAAGCCGCTTTTGAATGGTCCTAACTACGATACATGGGCTACCAATCTGCACTTGGCCCTTAAGACGAGAAAGAAATTTGGTATAACAATGCTCTGGTCACTTCATGGATGAAACTTACCATTGATGACAATCTCACACCATCACTTTGTCATATTGACGATGCTCAAGAGATGTGGACACACATTCAAAGACGTTTTGGCGTCAAGAATGGACAACGTGTTCACGTATCAAACAAGAGTTAGGGTTGGCCATCGCAGCGTACTACGGAAAACTTACGCAGATATGGAGAAGCTTAGCCGACTACTAAAGTGCTAAGACAATGGACGAGGTTCGGAAAGAACGTGAGGAAGACAAACTACACCAATTCCTCATGGGTCTCGATGAATATGTATATGGAGCTGTTAAATCTGCTCTTTTGTCACGTGTTCCTTTGCCTTCACTTGAAGAGGCATATAATACTCTTTCACAAGACGAGGAATCCAAACTTGTTGGAAGAAAGCCACACAAAACCAACCTGTCGGGAAGACAGGCTCCACCAAGGTCTTCCTTAATACTCACATATGCGATCTCTCCACATGAGCTGAAATGTTTCAACAATGCACTCCTCAACTCTTCCGGAGGACGACTAGTGTCATATCCCGTAACTACAAAGGCAGAGCGACTGCAATAATAGTATATTGCATATCATCATCATCAACAAACCACAACACATTTTCCTTGTTACACTTGTAGCCAGAAAAAAAAAAATTACCGGGTGTGTATGAGTTTGTGAGCAGCAGCCACATGATCAGGACTAAACTTACAGACTTTTTTCGGTAAAGCCTTAACAATTACATTCCATCCTCCCACGTCATTTCCATTAAGTGCCAACGCCTTCTCTTGAGCGCCTTCTTCCGCCTCCAAAAAATATATGAAACTACATCTATAGAACAAAAGAAAAACGTACAACTTAATTCTTAGACTCTTAGCTAGCTATTTTTTAAAAAAAAAAAAAAAAAACTTGAGCTCCCACACAAACCTCTCGACCACATGGCTTGCAGGGTCTCTGGGAATCAAAACATCGTAGATTTGTCTACATGACTTGAATTTCCGTAGCAACGCATTCGTGGTATCATCCGCATCAAGGTTACTGCTGTATCCCTCAACTGAAACCCTAGTGCTACTGAATTATATAATTTGCATGGAGATCGATCAAGACAGTTGAACAACACATCTTACGTATCCATTAAAAGAAAGAAAAAAAACATCTTACCGGCACAATCTGTCCTCAGAGATGACCGAGGATAACGAAAACGTCGAAAAGTAACCATCTCATCCTCGTGTCGTGTATAAGAAGTTACACACGATTTGGGCCTTGATTTCAGTTCGGGCCTGGACTAGCCGACTAGTCATCAAGATTATTTTTCTCTTTTTTTCTCCATTATATTTTTCTTTTTTTTTTAATGACAGAAGGCTATGTGACATATGTAAAACATTTTTTTTAACGTCAATTACAGAGTTACATTATAATATTACATCACTAATTATTAATTAAGCTCTTGAGAAAGAAAAAAACAAAACAAAAAAAAGAGGCAAACCGTTACGTTATTTCATAAACTCCGTCAATTTTTGGATACGTATCGCATAAATTCTCCGTCAGCTTCAATCCCAGCCATCGTCTCCGGCGATAGGACCACCTCCAAATCGACACCCCCGTTTCCTTCCCTCCCCGGAAACGCCGAGATCTTCCCGTCGAACTTGTTCGACCGTCCGCTTCTAACCGCCACCGGCCTTCCCCAACCGAAATCGTTGTCGTACATCGGAAATCTCGGCGAGCTCCCCATCGTGACCGACGCTCCGTCGGCATTCCCGAGAGGAAAACACCTAGGATTCGCCTCCCAATCCGCCACAACGCTTCGAATCCTCCCGTCTTGGTGTGCCGCCACACTCTGGTTGAGCTGATCAGCGGTCCATCGGAGATCCCGAGACAGAACCTCTCCCGCCGTCGCAAACGTCGGAACGCTCTGAATCGCGTTTCCGAAGTACTCCGGATCCAGCTTAGGACTCAACCGGTGGCGACAGTTCACCGCCATCCGAAACGTCGTCGTTTTAGAGCTCGGAAGCTTCCTCGCTCGAGTGATCGCACGCCAGAGCAACGCGCATAGAGACTGAAACGACGAGATTTCCACCGCGATAACCGTTTTGCTCACCGTCTTCGAAACGGCGTCGTTTCTCCCTAACAAACTCTCCAGCATTTCCGTTAATTTACCGTTCTCTTTCCCGTTAAGTTTGTCGTTGCTTTGCTTCCCCATTGCCTCAACGCCGTTATCCACCGTCCAGTTTTTCTTCTTGTTCACCATCGCTTTCAGCTCCTGAATCTGTTCCCTACTGAAACTGAAAATCCGTTCCCGTAACGGCGCGTTCTCGTCGAACGTCACCTTGGGCCCACCTTTAGGTACTTTGAGCACAGCCGGCGAGATTAGCACAGACTCCCGCGTAAAATCAGGATGACGTGTCACATTCTCAACGCCTCTAGAGACCTCCGCGAACGTATTGATGAAATTCCACAGCGATGTTCCGTCGGTCACGGCGTGGTTAACGGAGCAACCGATGAAAACGCCGTCAATCAATTCCGTCACCTGAACGGCGAGGATCGGTCTGTTGTGCCCCTCGTAGCTCACCGCCCTGTCGTAAGAGAAAAACTCTTTCACGACATGAGGAACGTCGATTCCACCGACGACGTCACTGACGCGAACGGATTTCGCGGATGCGAAAACGAAGTCGGCGCCGGCGTCATTGCAGGAGAGAAAGACGTGGCCGTCGTCGGAGGTGAAGAGACGGCCGGCGAGAGGAGGGAAGTGAGAGAGGGTGGCAGAGAGAGAGTGTTTGAGGTGAGAGAGAAGCGCGTGGGGAGGAAGGTGTGGGCGCGTGAAGAGACATCCTTTTTGGATGTAGTGGCAAGAGAGCATGGGGAGATCGGAGACGGAGAGGTTAAGGTCAACGAGAGTTGACCTTTGATCAGGGAAGACTCTGCTTCTGGAGATTACAGTCACAGAGTTCTCGAGAGAAGGCATTTTGTTTTTTTGTTCTTACAAAAAAAATGTTCTCTGTTTTTAAGCTCTCGCGGTTTAATTGTGACTTGTGAGTGATGGAGAGAGAGTGATGAGAGAAGAGAATGAGAGGGATGAGCTATTTATAGTGAATTTGGGAGAGAGCCAGAGAGGAGAAGAGGTTCATGAATCAGATGATGATGTGGATAACTTTCGTTGTCTTCACTTTTTTTTCGGACAAATCATTTGTCTTTACTTATTTTCTTTATTTCTAGGTATTATTATTAAAATGGAAGCTTTGTTCAACTTGTCGCTTGTACTTTGGAAAAGTGTTTCCTTATTTCTGAATCTGTCTAATAATTTGATCTTTTTTATTGTTTTGTTTTTTTTGTTTTGTTTGTCTGAAACGGTGTTGGAACACATGCAACAAACGAGAGTGTAGGGTAAACTAATGAATTCACACATTCTTTCTTTGGGGCGACGAGTGTAAACATACAAGATAAAAATATAATAAAAATGAAAAATCAATGGTTAAGATTTAAGATAAGATGATGGACCATCATTCAATTTTTTGGTTATAGGTTTCACTCAATATTCTTCAGTTTGTAATGATCACCACAAGTTTTATGCAACAATTCTACACCAAATTGAATGATAACTCAGTTAGATAATAATCATTGATATTTCTTTTTATTTCACAAAAATCTGGTTTTGACACCTTTTACATATTGTAAGAAAATATCGGTTTAAGTATATCAATCCGTTTATATTTCATGTAAAATCAAGTAAATTGTAATGACATTAATTTAACGTTCAAGTAGAATCTAGTTAGTAGCTATATGTAAAGGTAACTATTCTTCATGGAATTTCGACGGAGGAAGAACCTAATACGAAACATGCTTTAAGATTGCAGTTATAACGTTTTGATCCCACTTGTTTATTCTGGAATTTTAATACTAGCTAGCTAGTTTCAAACGATATCTACAAATCTCAGTAATCCAATCTAGAAGAGGATATGAATGCGTGACGACAAACGTATTTTAGAAAGGGTTTGTTATTATTTCGGGTACTGTATTGCTTCGTATCAAAGAGAATATCTGATGAGAGAGAGAGAGGTTTGCATTGGAGTTCACAAAAATATTGGTGTAAAATCCCCAAGTTTATTGCAGACTCTCGAGACCAATGAATCGACGTGGCGTGTTCTCAAGCAGTTTAACTTCTTACATGGCATACATGCAGAGGTCAGTGTGTGAGACGAATAGCAAACCAAAACTTATGGTCGGATCAGCATGTAACGGACGGGATACAATTATTATAGACTTAAACTGCGCATCACTGACGATTGTGTTGTGTATCATTCATTGCAAAAGACAACGAAATTATGAAACGTTCCCGAACGGTTACTAAAAATGGTATGTGGTGGAAATTAAAACCTTTCTCCGGAAAGGAAGGGAAAAAGCAGACGTTTTATATAGGAGTATTCATTTTGGGTCATGAACTATTTGTGTTGCTTATTATGCTACGATCGATGTTTTGGATAAAAATTTACCAAATTCTGTAAACGTATCTATAATGCCGGATAGTTATATTCACCATTAATTTTCATAAGAAAACAAGCTCATTCACACTAAAAAAATGACATAATAGATTTTTATAACTATATCAACTATTTTAACGTATCTTTTGTCATTATTAACAAAGATATCGATCGTATAGCGTCGTATCACTATCTAGCAAAATCTGGTTTGGTGTATTTGAGGTAATTAAGAGTAAGACTGTTGGAAGATGAAAATTGCATAAATCTTTGACCATATGAGAGCTAAGATTCTCAAATCCAAAAGATTTTATTTGTATAGAGATTAAAATGTCTAAAACCACGTCCTTCGAATTACGAAAGATTTGCATGGGTGTATGTGAACTAGGCAAAGAAGACTTGAAATGCACATTTTGTAGCATTTGTCGTATACTAATTTTACAAACAATAAAATAGGATTAAAGATCAATCAAATCACATATTAATAAATTATTATTGTTCACGGCGCAGTTACCTAAAGAAAATTGAGATGATTAACAAGTGTGCTTAATTAAAACAGTATAAATCACTCTGTTAATGGGTTGTCATTCCTAAAATCCCGAATAAAGTCGGCGTAAAGAATCTCATATTCAGCTGATACAGTCTAATTCCAACTGCTTTGGCCACTGTCACAACACTTCAAATGTGTGTATTTTATTAATTAAACTATTGTAAGAAATTAAAAATACTAATCATAGCTTATGTTTGACCTAACTTTGACATGAAGTGTCGGTTTCAGCTATAATTACACGAAGATTCTCGTTAACCGTCAGTTTTAGTTTTGTCGGCGTCCTGAGGTTTTATTATTACAAACTGCCACTTGAAGTGATCTGGTGCGACGCAGGAAACGAGAGTTGAAAGACCACACGTCTCTTTGACCGTTGGATCGGAGCTCCGTTGTTCATTCGTTTTCATCGGACGGATAATTGCCATTACCTGAGTTTGGATGCTTTGTGAAACTTCTGATTATCACACATGGCATTAATACAGTCATAAACACGAGTCATAAACACGAGTGTTTTGACTCGGAACTTCTTGAAGCCCCATTACCTGATATCAGTAGTGCCTGATATGTCTTTCTCGATTATTTTTTTTTTTTTTTGTAACAAGGGTATAATTCTCGATATTATTTGGAGAAATTAAATAGGGTACCTCAACTTCTTCTTTTTGTCCAAATAATTATCTGCACTTGAAAAGATTTTTTGTTTGTTTTGGTTTTACTTAAAAATATTTTTCGTGTATATATCCGCAACAAAATGCTATACTTATCTTTATTATTTATTATAAATTTATACCGACATGGTGTGGTTATCTAATATCTTAATACCGTGGATCAGTGGATGTGATCGAAAAAATGCTACATCTTTGTTTTTAAAAATGCAACACAAATGTCTAGACCCTAATTTTATATATTCGTACAGCTATTGTTACAACCATAATCAATGAGGAATATAAGAAAAACCATAATCAATCAGGCCTTAGGTATTATTATATATGTGCGCCTACTTTTCAACATTTTTGTATCATCAAGATCCTTTGGAAACACTAAGAATTTTATTGAATTAAGGATCTAAATAAAATTAGTTGTTGGTCAAAAATATAATTTGTTGTACGGTATTAGATAATTTATTCGTTTTTAATAGATTAAGGCAAAGCTTTGAGATCTACCACGTGTATGACAGGTTGATAGTTCAAGCGAAAAGCTTGTTTTCTCTAAGTGGAATGTATATATATTTTGTGTTGTATTTAACTGAGATTGGCTCCACAAAAATGTGCGAATTCAAGTAATAGACTCTTACTAGATGATTTATCGTTAATTTGTATATAACAAGTGGATACATGCGAACCATTTTGACAGTTTAGAACCAGCTAGACAAATGAGAAGCTTCGATCCATAAATTTCTGACGCAAATGAATGTTAGTATTCTTTTAGTACAGTGAGCAAAAGAATATTATATATGATCAAAAGTTCAGAGTTTTTAAGTAAGGAAGAAAAAAACTCATCTGTTGAACTTTTTTTTTAATTCAGTTTCATCATCTAAATTTAAAGTTTTACACATACAATATAAAATAATAGTTGATGGACCAAAAAATTGCGATTTCATCGAGGGGAAAACATACTAATTCATATATGAAATCAAAAATTAGCACTCAGTACCAAATTAACTCCGGTATTTGTATCAGCTACTAATTAAAATCTTAGATCGAAGTACTCAAAATAACTGAAATTTAATATGATGGACTCTCTTGGTGATGTTTGGGATGTATTTTGGTGAGTGGAAAACTTGTGGACGGATACTACTTTTTAAGGTTGGGTAAGATCGAACGACTTCGACAATTTGATATCAAATCAAACATACTAGACCAAATTGATCGGTCAAACATGTTTTTTGTTTTGTTTTGTATTTGGCAGATCAACGCAAAATAACATACATAACTATATGGAGTATGGACCATAAAACCATGAACTGTTTTGAACCCGTCCTTACAAAAGGAACATAATCACCCAGTCACAAATTCACAGTATCTCTAGTCATGATTTAGAAGTTTATATAAAAGAATGATTCGATAAACTTTGTTTGATGGGGGTAGAGAAGAAACGAATTATAATTAGAAAAAAACTCATAAAAAAGAGGTTATAGTGAGGTTTGTGCAGGCCATATTGCCGATTTTCTGTTCGTACATATTAATAAAACAGAAAGGGCATTCCTGGCTATCCACCCATTTCGAAGGGCGCCACTTTTTTTTTTTTTTTTTTTTGGACAAAAACACATTAGTTTATTTAATTATTGAACATATTTTATCTGGTGATAATAAGTTGTCGACTCCAATTAGAAAACTTCTTTTTTGTTGTTCTCATTTATCACATCAAACCCCATTCAATGATTCTGATTTTTACATCCTCGATCTTTTTCTATTAGCCACACCAATAAAAAAAAAGTTATAAAACATGATCCATATAAAACGAATCTCACCATCCATATCAACCATTATCTGATTTGGGAAAGAAAAAATTGTATAACCAAAAACCAAAGGTTTTAATCTCAACATGTAATGTTTTTTGGGGATTTTGCATAATGCCTATAATAAGATTCATACTTGAAAAATACCCTAGTTTTTTTTAGTTTTGAAAACTACACTATTTTTATATGAAAATACATTTTTGACCTGATTTAAAGATAACAGATAATTATAAACTAAAAACGAAATTCTTAACTAATATTATTAATAATATCATTTTTTTTTCTTTGAGATAAATCTATGTTAGTTATTTAAAGTTAAAACTATATATATATATTCATCTATTTCCTATTTTCAAGTTTATCTTCAAACAAATTTAGTTATTTTTGGAGAATTATATAAACAACATATTTTGTAACACATACATTAATCTCATACCTTTAACCTATATTTTATGCAATCATAATTACTGACAACTTTTTTCATAACTGTTTTCCTAGGTTTAGTATTTATTTTATTTTCTCAAATAGGTTTAGTATTTATTTTATTTTCTCAAATTTAAAATAGTATATATAATATTTAATAGAATATATATATATGAATATCATACAGAGAATTATGAATTTTTATCTTTAGAAAACAAAAAAAATCAAATCATAATATTTTGTATTTATTTTTTAAAAAAATTTATAACTATTTAAATTTCGTTTTTGTTTTTAAAATTTTTATTAACTTATTTATAAACTTTATACTAGGACAATCTAGTCATTTTATCTTTGAATTTGTAGTTTTCAAAACCAAAAAATAAAAGGGTTTTTTCAAAATAATAACTCATAATAGTGTATTTTTCCACATTAATGACTTGGATCTCGATTCCCATTGTGTATTTTAGTTACTAACTTGATCCATTTTGGCCTATGCAAATGATTTTCACAGGTGACATACTGAAATAATATATTTATTTATTATTGGGAGGTTCAAGCAAAAATTCAGATTAGTATTCGGAATTTGTGAAAGAAAAAAAAAAAACTAAATATTTTTACCATTAAAACGTTAATGAAAATATTATATAGTTAAAATTACAGCAGAATATTTATGAATATAATCTCGAGACACATGACGAACCCTCTTAAACCTCACTAAGATAGTTTGTTTTTCATCATACTAAACTACGAGGTTTAATTAGTGTTGTAGTCAAAATTACTTATATACACGGTAAACACAAAAAGAAGAAAACTTTAGGGGTGATTTCAAAACTACACTTAAACATTTCCCGAATTGCAGATCTACACCCCTCTCATTTTTTAAAATACTTACACCCCATTTTTCCTATATCATCCTTACCCTGCTAACATAATCACAAAAATGCCATTAAGTAGACTTCTTTATGAAGTCTACTTTAAATGATAATGTCCAAACCAACCTCATCTCCTACACTTATTCACGAAAATGCCATCCACTTCAATTCATCCAACAACCATTTTCACCCATAATCAAGCTTTTAATGCTTCTTCTTCCCATTTACACCACTTAAATCTCATTCTATTCACTTCTAACCTTCTTATCTACCTTATTCTCTCCAATTTCATCACAAAAAACTTTATAATCCATCTCTCAAAATTTCAAGTTATTGTATGATACCATTTCCGGTCACCAAGCTCACGGCGACGGCTGGGCTTCTCTATTGAAGCTTCAGATAGAAGCAATCCGCCGTAGACGACACCGAAGAGCTCTCTAAGGTGATTTTTCGTTCGTTTTTCGCGAATTTCAAAGCTCCGGCGAGAAGTAGACTTCTTGAAGAAGTCTACTTGTCAACGCAGGGTATAGTTTTGCAATTGACTTTTTGACATTTCGGGCTTGTAGACTTCTTTAAGAAGTCTACATTTTTCCTTTGACAACAAAAAAGTGTGGGTCCCGTTTGTAGACTTCCCTAAGAAGTCTACTCTTCGGAAAAGGTCTAGATTTGCAATTGACCACACGAAGACTTTTGTCTGTGAAGTCTACAGATGAAGTCTACTCATCAGGGGTATAGATTTGCAATTGACCAAAGTCAACTTTTTCGAAGTAGACTTCTTTTGTGTATGTAGACTTCTTCATGAAGTCTACTTTCTCGAGTAGACTTCACTATGAAGTCTACTTTCTCGAGTAGACTTCACGATGAAGTCTACATACAGAAAAGAAGTCTACTTCGAAAAAGTTGACTTTAGTTGACTTTAGTCAATTGCAAATCTATACCCCTGATGAGTAGACTTCATCTGTAGACTTCATATTGAAGTCTACTCTATAAAGTAGACTTCGTATTGAAGTCTACTTTGGTAAAAGAAGTCTACTTCTAAAAAGTCAACTTTGGTCAATTGCAAATCTGTACCCCTTGATCAGTAGACTTCAGCTGTAGACTTCTCCAAAAAGTCGTGATTTGGTCAATTGCAAATCTATACCCTACAGTAGACTTCCTTATGAAGTCTACATTTAGACTTCCTTAGGAAGTTTACTTTGTTGCTGTTTTTTAAATTCGATATTTGTGCCTAATGACTAGCCAATTGTTAAAATTTTCTTATACAATAAGTTGTGTTAACCTGTTTACTTGCCTGTGTATCATCTTGACATGCTTAATCATTATATTTAGAAGGAAATCAATTTTCTTGTTTTTGTTCTAAAGTAGGTGATTATGTTGTAGACTTCTTACTGATGTCTACTTATTCGATATCTCAACTAATAACGTGTTGTCTTCTTTTGCAGAGCAGAAAATGGTGTACGTAGCTGCCGTTTATGGAAAATGGGTCAGGAAAGACGACGGATCCTGGTTTTTTGAAGTTGATGACGGAAAAGGGGGGAGACTGTTCTCACTGAGAGATGGTTTAACCCATGGCGAGCTTGTTGAAATGGCAAAAGATGATTATGGGGTTGATACGAATGTTGACCTTATAGAGATAGCATACCCACTTCCTGCTGATATTCTCTGTCATCTACCCACTGATTCTCCTCCGACGTTTGTAACGAATGATAGGCAAGTTCAAAGTCTGATTGAGCTTAGTAGAGCCCATGTATTACGCTTGTGTGTGTCGAGCCAACAAAGGAATCATGCGAACAACGACGTACCTGGAGATGGTAACGTAGGTCTGGATAGTGAGTGGGGATCATCTTCTGATGATGAGGAGTGGAATTCATATTCAGAAGATGAATGGGAAGTTGATAGGAATGTCAATGGAGATAACAAGACAAAAACGGATGGGAGTGAAGTTGAGATTGATGACACAGACGCTGATTACAGTATGTTTGGGCGAGTCATAGACGAAGATGAGCGTGAGGAAAAGGTTCCACTTGACGATATCCGGCTTAAAGGGCGTTGTTATCATGATGGAAGACGTTTTGATAAGTATCGGGATGCCGTCATAACGGTCGGCCAGCGTTTTGGAAGCAAGGATGAACTCATGTCTCAGTGAAAAAAATGTGAGTTTTTTTATTAAAAAAATGTGAAGTCTACACGAAAAGTCTATTAATGAAATCTACAATATGTATATCATTAAATTTTAATTGGTTTTACAACACTTAGCATCTACTTCTACAATGCCGCTCATTCTCCTCATCCTCATCACATCAGAGACAAGCCGTGGAGAAACTATGGGCTTCTCCTCATCAAATCTCTTCAAGATAACCACCATTAACGGCTTCGACGAATATAGCTCTTACACTAATCCTCATCTGTTTTGCTATGAAGTACATTGACAATAGCTGCAATCTAAAACAAAAAAAGCCAATATCAACCCAATATAAAAGCACCAAAATTTCCAGACCCTCAAAAGTATCATGGGAATAGCCTAACAAATCAACATAACGCATCAAGTTATGGTTAATTAAAACAGATGATGACGACCAACAAAAAGATCAATGTCTTTCAAACAATCAAAACAGATTTAAGGAAAGTAAAAGACCCAACAAACACGTAGATAACAGAGAAACTCAAGTTGAAACACAAAACACAAAATAAGACAAGCAACACGAGAACAAAAACTGATAATTTACAGGTTACGAAGTCTTGTTCAAAGTCACATCTTCCTTTGATATTAAAGGTTACAAGCTCATCAGTTATCACAGGAAACTTCTTCCCACGTACAAGACACCAAAGCGTCTCACGTTTGTCACGGAGATTAGGCTGAAAGCGAAAAGAAAAAATAGAACATCAGTTTATAGACTTTCTTCTTTGTCCAGAGAATCACTAGTGGACCATAAAAGACAGAGGGAGAAGATTCATCAGTGAACATTGCAAAACATCAGTTTCTAGCTTTAACACTAAAGAAACACGAGAAAACCTTTAACTTTAACAACCCATACATGCTCAAGATTCATCAGTGAACATTGAATTTGTAATTTTTTAAAAATAATGTGAAGTCTACACGAGAAGTCTACTCGTGAAGTCTACACGAGAAGTCTACTCGTGAAGTCTACACGAGAAGTCTACTCGTGAAGTTTACACGAGAAGTCTACTCGCGATGGAAGGAGGAGGCCGGATATGATCAGAGGAGACACCAAACCCCTGTGAGGCAGATCAAGCGCCTACAAGAAACAGATTGAAAGAATCAAGCTTAACATCCATCTCATAGACAAACAAACTCATTTACTCTCAAAATACTTACATGGCTTTGAGATATATGCTTTCCACCGTAGATATATGCCTACAAGAAACTCATTTTTTCTCAAGCTTAAGCCATTATCTGTACGGATTTCACGATGGCACATGACGATGAGATAGACGGAGGACTATAGCGAGAGTCCGGCAGATCTGGTTGATCTATAGTCCAGTAACCGCCACGCCACCGTCTCACAAGTTCTTCACTCTGCGCTGGAGTTCCATGTTCTATGAACTGATACAAAAATCACCATCTATCAACAAGCTTATAAAAAAAGAAAAGGAAAAACTTTTGTAACAACATGAGGTAAAGATATCCAGAATTTGAATCATCATACCATTAGGCTATGTTCTTGAAGTAGTCATATGCACAGGTGGAGGCAAAATCTCTTCTTGAATGGCCTGAGACAGCAAACCATTGTTTCACATCCAATCATACCATTGTTTCACATCCAATCAATAAATCTAGTTAAGGAGGACCATCATGTTTCGTAAGCTGACGGATTCACAAAGAAAAGCTGCAGAAACAGCAAAATAATTTTGATAAACCATCAAAACATATGCAAATGGCAACAGTTCTCTTAATGAAATCATTAACTCAAACAACATAAGAAACAGGGCATTTGGTCTAGTGGTACATAAGACAAAAACCAAATTGAAAACCACCAATGCATCAGTAAAACATGTTTAAAGCTTGAAAGCTGTGGCACTCATGGTATCCGAAAATCTAATGATCCATGTTCGACAAATTTTATCCAATCACAAAGAACAATTGAAACCCCCACAAACCTGGAAATCTTTTAGATCCTACTAAACAATCTGAGAAATTTAACTTCAATCCCAAAACAAAAACTGTAAAATCGATTTAGGCAAGAATCATAAAGATAGGGTTTTCATGAGTTTCAGCTAGAGTTGTCTCAGATCTAGTTCATTCGAATTGAACAGATCTACCTCAGATCTAACATGAGGAGAAGAAGGAGAGCTTACCAGTGACGATGGCAGTATCGGTGAGAACGCGACGACGGTAGCATCAGCGAGGAGCACGACGGAACGACGACAACGAGACGACGGCCACGGCCACGACTTCGAAGCTAGACGGAGGTGGCATAACTGGATGGCACATAGCATTAGGTCGCCGCATCTAAGAGAGAGATAGTGAGGTGGGCTAGGGTTTTTCCGAAACCTCAGACACGATGATGATGCAAGACAAGGCCGTTTCTTGTAACGCCCATAGCAATCAGAACTAAAAAAATCGAAGAATCAGAGACGAAATCAATGTTGAAATTTTAATAGAGATGAAAAATGGAAAGGCGGGGAGGTTGAAGAAGAGAGAGGAGAGGGAGGCGCAGGATTAGAGAGAGAGAAATGTTTTCTTTCTAATACAATTAGGTTAAATTTTATTTATATATGAAGACAATTTTTTCGGTTTAGTTAAAATTCCGGTTATGCAGACTTCTTCACGACATCTACAATGGAAGTCTACAAGAGAAGTCTTCCATACCCTAAACACTAAATCGAATGTTTTACATAAAAACTTATAGCATATATTAGTTTTCTTTGCATATACACAATTTACACTATAAACAACAAAGATATATGAACCTTAAATCATTATACAATATGTAAACTATGTTTTCAAAAAATATTTGTCTAAACCCTAACAAGTCATACTATCAAACCCTAAACTTTAAACCTAAACTCTAACCTTATTGAACCAAATACTCATGAAACTTATAAACTTATACATTTTAATGAGTTTGTATTTTATATAGATGACCTTTGTATTTACTTAAATTACTAGCAAAAAATATTTGGTAAAATATTTTTTATAAATTTTTAAATTAAATTTTAAGATTTTGCAAGTTTGTAGACTTCATGTGTAGACTTCTCTATAAATTTTTAGCTTTGTGGCTTAATTTGTCTTTGTTTTACTTAGGCTAATTAATTTCTAAGTAAAATTATTTTTAAAAGATGCCAAACTTCAATGTCTTATTTATGTATAATTTGTTTGGTTTAAATATTTTTCTTTAATTTTATAATTTAAATTTAAGATTTTAATCTGTTGTAGACTTCGTTTAGAAGTCTACTTTTCGTAAACTTCTGCTGTAGACTTCACCTACGTGGGTAAAATGGTCATTTGCAGCACGCGTTTATTGTTTGTTCATGAAAGACCAAATGGTCTTTTTACACCCCTTGGGGTACACTTTTGGTTAAAGAATCATATAGGGTATAGTTTTTTTTAAAAAAAAATGTTTGGGTACAAAAAATGAAATTCCCCCAAAACTTTATGTCTACATTTAGCATTTATGTTTGGGAAATATATTTTACAAAAAAAAACTAAAAAAGACAAAATTTTCTATTTTCATTTTTGTAAAGTATTACGTGTAACGTGTAGACACAAAAGCAAGAACTAATGATTTGAACGATTTACTTTTGACCAACCAAAATTTATCTGAAAATGAAGAAAAGGTAAGAAAAAATAAACTTTCTCGATATGTCTCATCGCCCAGTACTGTCCGGTGTTGTGCTGTTGTAAACTGTAATAGACCAAAATTAGAGCAGATTGGGTTAATTTCTGGCTGAAAAGCCATACATTTTTTTTCTTTTTATTCTACAATTTCCTTAATATAATTTCCGATTCTTATTACCGATGACATAACATGCAAATTAGACGAAACAAACAAATCAAATACAATTCGTGCAGAACGAATTGAACAAAAGAATGAATGATGAAAAATAAAATAGCTATTAAAATTTTAAATAATTTGATATACGCTGAATTATATATACGTGCGTACAATTTTCTTTTCTTATGAAAGAATTAAGACGAAAATAGAAACAAAAAGTATTGATTAAACCTTTCGCCAACAAATAGTTCCATCCACTAAATTATATATGTATATTCGAATATAACATCAATAGAAAACCATGGTGCTTTATTTCTCTAGAGATCACATACACGTTGTAGACAAATTTAACATGATAGTAGATTGACATGTCAAGAGACGTGAATATTATTATATGTCATTTTTCTCTTTTCATAACCCAATTTTCTCTAAATTAAGTTTTGAAATCGCATTTTATGCATAAAGGGCACCCACGCACAATCGTATGTGGGGATGGCCTTTCAAATGGAACCATTTTCTGAGGCCTTGATTGGTCTCACGCTTGAACATAAATTATATATTCCCATTTCTTAAAAAATAGGAATGTCATATTCTGGCATAATGTATACATTATCACAACATAAGTCAAACCTTGACAAGACCCTCGTTGGTGCATATACCATTAGTGTACTTATTAATAAGTAGCATAAATATATACTTAAAAACGTGGGTTCATGTACCGCTAACTAAATGCATGTAACAACATACTTTGAACCAAGGCAGTGTTCGTCATAGTCATTTTATTCTTCCTTCTGCATAAACTATACAGTATAGCTTAAATAAAAATTCTCTCTTACTTTCCATTCTTTTTTCAAATTCCGTTTATTGAGCTATGTTCATTCATCAGGGTCATAAATTCGTCGCCAAAATGTCGTGTTTTGCAGAAATCAAAATTATCAACTCTCTTCAAATTGTTTGAAATGGGACATTTGATCACTGAAATATAACTTCCATGCAAAAGTAATGAAATAGTTGAAAATCCTAATTCGTGTGGATTGATAGCTACGCATGATCATTTTTGGATTGAAAAGAAAAATTGAATTTTTTTAGTGTACTTTCTATCCACCATATCAAAATAGAAGAAAATCTTTAAAGATAGGAATTCATAAGAAGTAAGGCACTCTACATCATTTAGGTTCACGGAGGTTCAAAAACAATTAAACATATATAGAAATTCGTTAAATTTTACAAATAAATTTTTAAAAGCTGTATGCCGTATAATTCTTGCATTATACATGAACTATGTTCACAGTGGAATACGTGCCTACCTGCCATGCACTCTACATCTTTTAGGTTCACGGAGGGTCAAAATTAGTATTGTTATTGTTGATGACTAATAGACAAAACAATTATATATGTCGAACCCCATCATATTATGTCATGTAAATGCATCGAACCCAAACCAAAATTGGTGACAAAAGAAAGAATCCAACCCTCTAGTAAGTAGCTAGTATCATTGTTTTCCAAATGTGTTCACGACAGCTGACGTTATATTTAGTTTTTACACATAAACATATAATTTTGAGTAATGCCCATAATTGAATATAAGCATAACCAACACTACCACTAACTACTACTACTATATGAGGAATTGATTGTGACATATATATTAAAAAAACAACTAACCGTTAAAAAATAGCTACACCTAGGATAAATGATATGTTTTCAATAATTTAATGTAAAATAGAACTATTTTTTCCAATTGTATCAATTTTTGCATATACAGTATATAGACAACACAAATTCTCAATTAGACTTTTATGTATGTACGTCTCTCCGTATTATTGTCGTCTACTTGTCTTTTGTACCTACACGAAACTATACGAAGACATCTCGATGATCTAGCTTATGTTTAAATACTTAATACCAATCTATATATTTTGCTAAAAATCATTGTCCGAATCGTTAGGTTTAACCGGGACCATGTACTAATTTGGATAGAGATCAGTATATGATAAATATTTATATCGGGACCATTAATGAATGGTTCATTTGGTTACACATTGTTACTAAAGTGCATTTGTAGAATAATTCTCGTCAGAAATATAAGGTCGATCGTGTTGAAAAGTCGAACCAAGCTAGATTGTTTTTGACACGGCCTATACGCTGAGATGCTGAGTAATAAATATAGTAATAGCTAGTCAGTGAGTCATGTGTTTTCTCTGTGTTACTTAACATTCAAAAGGAGTACAGTGGATAAAATCAATGAGATTCATTTTAACTATCGTAAATAATTTTCTAAAAATTCCCATCACGGATCGATGTGACCTACTACAGTAGCAACTAAGCAGACCACTACTACTATATAAAATGATTCGAATATTAAAATATTGGTTGATAGTAATATGTATGATACTACGTACGTCTATATAAAGAAAAGAAAAAGCTAAGGTTATGGAGACCAGTAGCCGTAGATTGAAGTGGAATGATAAGTTAGATTACTCGTAAATACACTGATTCTCCTCCGACGTTTGTAACGAATGATAGGCAAGTTCAAAGTCTGATTGAGCTTAGTAGAGCCCATGTATTACGCTTGTGTGTGTCGAGCCAACAAAGGAATCATGCGAACAACGACGTACCTGGAGATGGTAACGTAGGTCTGGATAGTGAGTGGGGATCATCTTCTGATGATGAGGAGTGGAATTCATATTCAGAAGATGAATGGGAAGTTGATAGGAATGTCAATGGAGATAACAAGACAAAAACGGATGGGAGTGAAGTTGAGATTGATGACACAGACGCTGATTACAGTATGTTTGGGCGAGTCATAGACGAAGATGAGCGTGAGGAAAAGGTTCCACTTGACGATATCCGGCTTAAAGGGCGTTGTTATCATGATGGAAGACGTTTTGATAAGTATCGGGATGCCGTCATAACGGTCGGCCAGCGTTTTGGAAGCAAGGATGAACTCATGTCTCAGTGAAAAAAATGTGAGTTTTTTTATTAAAAAAATGTGAAGTCTACACGAAAAGTCTATTAATGAAATCTACAATATGTATATCATTAAATTTTAATTGGTTTTACAACACTTAGCATCTACTTCTACAATGCCGCTCATTCTCCTCATCCTCATCACATCAGAGACAAGCCGTGGAGAAACTATGGGCTTCTCCTCATCAAATCTCTTCAAGATAACCACCATTAACGGCTTCGACGAATATAGCTCTTACACTAATCCTCATCTGTTTTGCTATGAAGTACATTGACAATAGCTGCAATCTAAAACAAAAAAAGCCAATATCAACCCAATATAAAAGCACCAAAATTTCCAGACCCTCAAAAGTATCATGGGAATAGCCTAACAAATCAACATAACGCATCAAGTTATGGTTAATTAAAACAGATGATGACGACCAACAAAAAGATCAATGTCTTTCAAACAATCAAAACAGATTTAAGGAAAGTAAAAGACCCAACAAACACGTAGATAACAGAGAAACTCAAGTTGAAACACAAAACACAAAATAAGACAAGCAACACGAGAACAAAAACTGATAATTTACAGGTTACGAAGTCTTGTTCAAAGTCACATCTTCCTTTGATATTAAAGGTTACAAGCTCATCAGTTATCACAGGAAACTTCTTCCCACGTACAAGACACCAAAGCGTCTCACGTTTGTCACGGAGATTAGGCTGAAAGCGAAAAGAAAAAATAGAACATCAGTTTATAGACTTTCTTCTTTGTCCAGAGAATCACTAGTGGACCATAAAAGACAGAGGGAGAAGATTCATCAGTGAACATTGCAAAACATCAGTTTCTAGCTTTAACACTAAAGAAACACGAGAAAACCTTTAACTTTAACAACCCATACATGCTCAAGATTCATCAGTGAACATTGAATTTGTAATTTTTTAAAAATAATGTGAAGTCTACACGAGAAGTCTACTCGTGAAGTCTACACGAGAAGTCTACTCGTGAAGTCTACACGAGAAGTCTACTCGTGAAGTTTACACGAGAAGTCTACTCGCGATGGAAGGAGGAGGCCGGATATGATCAGAGGAGACACCAAACCCCTGTGAGGCAGATCAAGCGCCTACAAGAAACAGATTGAAAGAATCAAGCTTAACATCCATCTCATAGACAAACAAACTCATTTACTCTCAAAATACTTACATGGCTTTGAGATATATGCTTTCCACCGTAGATATATGCCTACAAGAAACTCATTTTTTCTCAAGCTTAAGCCATTATCTGTACGGATTTCACGATGGCACATGACGATGAGATAGACGGAGGACTATAGCGAGAGTCCGGCAGATCTGGTTGATCTATAGTCCAGTAACCGCCACGCCACCGTCTCACAAGTTCTTCACTCTGCGCTGGAGTTCCATGTTCTATGAACTGATACAAAAATCACCATCTATCAACAAGCTTATAAAAAAAGAAAAGGAAAAACTTTTGTAACAACATGAGGTAAAGATATCCAGAATTTGAATCATCATACCATTAGGCTATGTTCTTGAAGTAGTCATATGCACAGGTGGAGGCAAAATCTCTTCTTGAATGGCCTGAGACAGCAAACCATTGTTTCACATCCAATCATACCATTGTTTCACATCCAATCAATAAATCTAGTTAAGGAGGACCATCATGTTTCGTAAGCTGACGGATTCACAAAGAAAAGCTGCAGAAACAGCAAAATAATTTTGATAAACCATCAAAACATATGCAAATGGCAACAGTTCTCTTAATGAAATCATTAACTCAAACAACATAAGAAACAGGGCATTTGGTCTAGTGGTACATAAGACAAAAACCAAATTGAAAACCACCAATGCATCAGTAAAACATGTTTAAAGCTTGAAAGCTGTGGCACTCATGGTATCCGAAAATCTAATGATCCATGTTCGACAAATTTTATCCAATCACAAAGAACAATTGAAACCCCCACAAACCTGGAAATCTTTTAGATCCTACTAAACAATCTGAGAAATTTAACTTCAATCCCAAAACAAAAACTGTAAAATCGATTTAGGCAAGAATCATAAAGATAGGGTTTTCATGAGTTTCAGCTAGAGTTGTCTCAGATCTAGTTCATTCGAATTGAACAGATCTACCTCAGATCTAACATGAGGAGAAGAAGGAGAGCTTACCAGTGACGATGGCAGTATCGGTGAGAACGCGACGACGGTAGCATCAGCGAGGAGCACGACGGAACGACGACAACGAGACGACGGCCACGGCCACGACTTCGAAGCTAGACGGAGGTGGCATAACTGGATGGCACATAGCATTAGGTCGCCGCATCTAAGAGAGAGATAGTGAGGTGGGCTAGGGTTTTTCCGAAACCTCAGACACGATGATGATGCAAGACAAGGCCGTTTCTTGTAACGCCCATAGCAATCAGAACTAAAAAAATCGAAGAATCAGAGACGAAATCAATGTTGAAATTTTAATAGAGATGAAAAATGGAAAGGCGGGGAGGTTGAAGAAGAGAGAGGAGAGGGAGGCGCAGGATTAGAGAGAGAGAAATGTTTTCTTTCTAATACAATTAGGTTAAATTTTATTTATATATGAAGACAATTTTTTCGGTTTAGTTAAAATTCCGGTTATGCAGACTTCTTCACGACATCTACAATGGAAGTCTACAAGAGAAGTCTTCCATACCCTAAACACTAAATCGAATGTTTTACATAAAAACTTATAGCATATATTAGTTTTCTTTGCATATACACAATTTACACTATAAACAACAAAGATATATGAACCTTAAATCATTATACAATATGTAAACTATGTTTTCAAAAAATATTTGTCTAAACCCTAACAAGTCATACTATCAAACCCTAAACTTTAAACCTAAACTCTAACCTTATTGAACCAAATACTCATGAAACTTATAAACTTATACATTTTAATGAGTTTGTATTTTATATAGATGACCTTTGTATTTACTTAAATTACTAGCAAAAAATATTTGGTAAAATATTTTTTATAAATTTTTAAATTAAATTTTAAGATTTTGCAAGTTTGTAGACTTCATGTGTAGACTTCTCTATAAATTTTTAGCTTTGTGGCTTAATTTGTCTTTGTTTTACTTAGGCTAATTAATTTCTAAGTAAAATTATTTTTAAAAGATGCCAAACTTCAATGTCTTATTTATGTATAATTTGTTTGGTTTAAATATTTTTCTTTAATTTTATAATTTAAATTTAAGATTTTAATCTGTTGTAGACTTCGTTTAGAAGTCTACTTTTCGTAAACTTCTGCTGTAGACTTCACCTACGTGGGTAAAATGGTCATTTGCAGCACGCGTTTATTGTTTGTTCATGAAAGACCAAATGGTCTTTTTACACCCCTTGGGGTACACTTTTGGTTAAAGAATCATATAGGGTATAGTTTTTTTTAAAAAAAAATGTTTGGGTACAAAAAATGAAATTCCCCCAAAACTTTATGTCTACATTTAGCATTTATGTTTGGGAAATATATTTTACAAAAAAAAACTAAAAAAGACAAAATTTTCTATTTTCATTTTTGTAAAGTATTACGTGTAACGTGTAGACACAAAAGCAAGAACTAATGATTTGAACGATTTACTTTTGACCAACCAAAATTTATCTGAAAATGAAGAAAAGGTAAGAAAAAATAAACTTTCTCGATATGTCTCATCGCCCAGTACTGTCCGGTGTTGTGCTGTTGTAAACTGTAATAGACCAAAATTAGAGCAGATTGGGTTAATTTCTGGCTGAAAAGCCATACATTTTTTTTCTTTTTATTCTACAATTTCCTTAATATAATTTCCGATTCTTATTACCGATGACATAACATGCAAATTAGACGAAACAAACAAATCAAATACAATTCGTGCAGAACGAATTGAACAAAAGAATGAATGATGAAAAATAAAATAGCTATTAAAATTTTAAATAATTTGATATACGCTGAATTATA
The DNA here is from genome assembly GCA_026724425.1 of Erythrophleum ivorense. NCBI lineage: Eukaryota > Viridiplantae > Streptophyta > Magnoliopsida > Fabales > Fabaceae > Erythrophleum > Erythrophleum ivorense. The sequence continues at coordinate 192,364 of JAIUCV010000360.1, read as the reverse complement.
TATACGTGCGTACAATTTTCTTTTCTTATGAAAGAATTAAGACGAAAATAGAAACAAAAAGTATTGATTAAACCTTTCGCCAACAAATAGTTCCATCCACTAAATTATATATGTATATTCGAATATAACATCAATAGAAAACCATGGTGCTTTATTTCTCTAGAGATCACATACACGTTGTAGACAAATTTAACATGATAGTAGATTGACATGTCAAGAGACGTGAATATTATTATATGTCATTTTTCTCTTTTCATAACCCAATTTTCTCTAAATTAAGTTTTGAAATCGCATTTTATGCATAAAGGGCACCCACGCACAATCGTATGTGGGGATGGCCTTTCAAATGGAACCATTTTCTGAGGCCTTGATTGGTCTCACGCTTGAACATAAATTATATATTCCCATTTCTTAAAAAATAGGAATGTCATATTCTGGCATAATGTATACATTATCACAACATAAGTCAAACCTTGACAAGACCCTCGTTGGTGCATATACCATTAGTGTACTTATTAATAAGTAGCATAAATATATACTTAAAAACGTGGGTTCATGTACCGCTAACTAAATGCATGTAACAACATACTTTGAACCAAGGCAGTGTTCGTCATAGTCATTTTATTCTTCCTTCTGCATAAACTATACAGTATAGCTTAAATAAAAATTCTCTCTTACTTTCCATTCTTTTTTCAAATTCCGTTTATTGAGCTATGTTCATTCATCAGGGTCATAAATTCGTCGCCAAAATGTCGTGTTTTGCAGAAATCAAAATTATCAACTCTCTTCAAATTGTTTGAAATGGGACATTTGATCACTGAAATATAACTTCCATGCAAAAGTAATGAAATAGTTGAAAATCCTAATTCGTGTGGATTGATAGCTACGCATGATCATTTTTGGATTGAAAAGAAAAATTGAATTTTTTTAGTGTACTTTCTATCCACCATATCAAAATAGAAGAAAATCTTTAAAGATAGGAATTCATAAGAAGTAAGGCACTCTACATCATTTAGGTTCACGGAGGTTCAAAAACAATTAAACATATATAGAAATTCGTTAAATTTTACAAATAAATTTTTAAAAGCTGTATGCCGTATAATTCTTGCATTATACATGAACTATGTTCACAGTGGAATACGTGCCTACCTGCCATGCACTCTACATCTTTTAGGTTCACGGAGGGTCAAAATTAGTATTGTTATTGTTGATGACTAATAGACAAAACAATTATATATGTCGAACCCCATCATATTATGTCATGTAAATGCATCGAACCCAAACCAAAATTGGTGACAAAAGAAAGAATCCAACCCTCTAGTAAGTAGCTAGTATCATTGTTTTCCAAATGTGTTCACGACAGCTGACGTTATATTTAGTTTTTACACATAAACATATAATTTTGAGTAATGCCCATAATTGAATATAAGCATAACCAACACTACCACTAACTACTACTACTATATGAGGAATTGATTGTGACATATATATTAAAAAAACAACTAACCGTTAAAAAATAGCTACACCTAGGATAAATGATATGTTTTCAATAATTTAATGTAAAATAGAACTATTTTTTCCAATTGTATCAATTTTTGCATATACAGTATATAGACAACACAAATTCTCAATTAGACTTTTATGTATGTACGTCTCTCCGTATTATTGTCGTCTACTTGTCTTTTGTACCTACACGAAACTATACGAAGACATCTCGATGATCTAGCTTATGTTTAAATACTTAATACCAATCTATATATTTTGCTAAAAATCATTGTCCGAATCGTTAGGTTTAACCGGGACCATGTACTAATTTGGATAGAGATCAGTATATGATAAATATTTATATCGGGACCATTAATGAATGGTTCATTTGGTTACACATTGTTACTAAAGTGCATTTGTAGAATAATTCTCGTCAGAAATATAAGGTCGATCGTGTTGAAAAGTCGAACCAAGCTAGATTGTTTTTGACACGGCCTATACGCTGAGATGCTGAGTAATAAATATAGTAATAGCTAGTCAGTGAGTCATGTGTTTTCTCTGTGTTACTTAACATTCAAAAGGAGTACAGTGGATAAAATCAATGAGATTCATTTTAACTATCGTAAATAATTTTCTAAAAATTCCCATCACGGATCGATGTGACCTACTACAGTAGCAACTAAGCAGACCACTACTACTATATAAAATGATTCGAATATTAAAATATTGGTTGATAGTAATATGTATGATACTACGTACGTCTATATAAAGAAAAGAAAAAGCTAAGGTTATGGAGACCAGTAGCCGTAGATTGAAGTGGAATGATAAGTTAGATTACTCGGAAAAATGTACACAAGTTGCTCACTTACATTACAAGTGCATGCATGCCTTTATTGTTGACCCATCTACACACCGGCCTACACATATTGATATTGTTACATTTGATATGTACAGCCGTATAAGTCTGATAATGAATGAGAGTATGAGTATTATGACGAGGTTTTAGAATTATACCAAGAAAAGAACTGTGAGAACTACGGTTTAGTTATTTATCTATCATTCCATTTAGAAACAATTGCTCGGATGCCACAAAAGAGCAAACCGGTTGCCAATTTACCACCTTTTTAATATTAATTTCTTTTTCATTTTTTTTTAAATCCAAAAACCGAGCAAATACAAGTATATCCTTAACTTTTCTCTATATTTACCAACCCAACCAACCATAACCCACCCAAACTACAAAGAAATGGATACAAAAAATAAAATAAAGTCATTTAACTTAAAATCTGATTTTTTCAATTCTTTTAATTCTGTTTTTTTTTCTTTCTTTTTTTCTTTTTCTTTTGGATTTTCCTCTCTTTCCCTTTGTCGACGAATTCGATCTTCTAATTTGGTGTTGCTTACCTCCAATTGAGATTTCTTGTGCACTTTCTTCTCTTCTCCATTTCATTTCCCCTTAGATTTCGTTCATTCACCCTTGTGTACTTGGTGGACCTTTCTTAATTTATGTAATTCATGAAGGTGGTGGTGATGAATCGACGGCGGCTATGGTGAATTAAGATCGGGAAAAAATATAAAGAGTCAGATCTCATACCTTCTCATGATTCTTGTTGTCGCCAACTCCATCACTGGAAGCAGATTCTCCTTCTCCTTCACCACCACCACCTCCTCCTCCTCATTTGGTATAACTATGGCTCGACGAAGCGTCGGAGAACGACAAGCCGAAACCTTAGCGCTTCCTCTGGGCATGTCACTTGCGGCTTTTGCCAATATGGTAAAATCAATTTCCAAACTTTCGTTCCTTATATCAATCATATGGCTCTGTGTATTAGAGAATGGCTGAAGCAGCCAATGGGCGTTCTCAAGGCTCAGATTCTCCTCCCCTAAAGATACCTGCTTTCGTCACCAATCTATTTGCCTTTCTTCAACCTAAGGCTCATGCAGCTGTTACTGATGTCGGTGTTCCCAAACCCACGGATGTCTCCGGCGAAAAGGATCCTCAAAAATCGACTTACGAGACTGTCTCTTTCTCTTACAATCCGCCCACGAACACCGAGTCACTGAAGGTTGAAGCGGAGGTCAGCTCCGGCAAGACTTCCAACTCCCTCATCATTTGGCAGGTGGATTTTTCTGCTTATTAGATGAACAACCATGGAATAGTGTTTTGATTTTATTGGCTTTCAATTCATAGCTTTTTCAAATTTGGTGAGAGGTACAATTGGAATTGGTAGGAACCCATGGCAGATGTTGATATTGTTATCTCTGTGATTTCGATTAGATTATCGCTTCCCCTTTGCTTGAAACTGTTATGGCTTTTTCTCTACCAATAGGCAATAAGCTAAGGAGACTCGAGGCCTTTTTAGGCCTTTCTTCGACTGTTAAGTCAATAAAACTTCGTTAACTTTCTCTTTAGGCATTTGTGTCCTTTAGTCTTCTACATGTAAATCATTTGACTTCTCGGTTTGCAAAACTGGCTACAGTTTGTTAACGTTATATTGTGAACGATGAAACTGATTGCAGCTTTTGTTTTGCTCCTGTATATATATACTATTAGAACGCTATGGAGGACCTATAAAGTTAACTGACTGTTCTGTCTTCACGGAGTAGTTAGCTGCCCATTTGTAAGAGTTGTATATGTTGATAATCTTGCAGTGGTTAGTAGTACTAAGAACTTTCAAATGATATTCTCTCAGTTTGATCGATCTCTCTTTCATTGTAGTTTGTTGTTTTGGTAATAGTAACACAAAGTTTCACTGATTATGCTCTGCAGATTTATGCTTCCGCAGTGAGAGAATCACAACTGGATTTTGGATTACACATTGTGGATTAGTGTTCAAGTGATTCATGAAGTGGGATGAGGCTGAGTTTTTGTTTTAATATTTTTTTGCAAACATTTCATTTTTGGTAGAAGCTTGAACAATAACATGTTTTCAGAAATCCCATGTGAAAAGAAGAACATATGAATCACATTTGCTTTTTATATGTTTTGTCTGCATATTTGTTTCAGTTTTGGAGGTTTATCAAGCGTATTACTAGGTAGAATTTTTTTAAGGAAGTATTAATAGGTTCAACTACGTATTACTTAGTTCAATTATGAACTAAATCTATGTTTGTATTTGCAGTATAATGAGTTTATCAGGTACAACTAGTATTATTGAGTACAACTAAGTTTTGAAATAAATCAAATTGTTTGCCAAAAAATGAACTAAAAAACAAAACAAAAACAGTTGTTAGAAAAAGACTGCGCCGTCACAAAAAAAAAGACACCAGATTTAACACGTGGCCCCCACAAGCGCCGTCATAAACCATATAGTTTTACTCAAATATATGTACATAGTTGTACCCTCGCTAACGGTAGAACCAAAATTGGTAATAGTTGTACATTTGCGAATTTCGTGTTTTTCTAGTTGAACCATACCATAGCTTGTAATGGTACAGTTGAACAATTGATATTTGATATTCTTTTATCATTCTAAACATGTTTATGTCATCATTGAAAAAGAATCTACTATTGTTCTTAATTTGCTTCATATCATGGACATATTACCTATATGTTCCATGTATTGTAAAGGGTGTTTGATGACTAAACCATTATCTACTACTATAATTTTGTAATTCCAGTTTAGTGATCTTTTTATTAATTACTAAGATATGAAAAATTATTTATCTTACTTCATTGTATGAATTGCATATGAAAAAATTATTTATTTATTATTACTTGTTTTAATATTTTTAGAATGAGTAGTCGAACCAATGTGAACCAGTTGTACGAAATGAATGAGAAACCAAAATACGTCCACATTCATACACGAAATGAATATTTGGAAATACAAACCCATGACCGTCAACATTTGTATATACTCGAACCTGGTAGAACCAAAGAAAAAAAGATGGCGCCGTAAAAAAAAAATTTGATCTGATGTGGCGCCTCCAAAAAACACGTGGCGCCGCCAAAAAACACATAGTTGTAGTATAAAATCCAGTTTAATAGACCCAGTTTAATCTGGTAGTATAAAATCTGGTAATATAAAATCGAGAAATACAAACTCATATTTGTTAATAGTTAGACCTAGTTTAACTTATTAATACAAACTCGGCATATACAAACCCATAATTGTTCATAGGTGGACCGGATTTAGTCCGATAGTACAAACCCGAGAAAAATAAATATACACACAGGAATTACGCTTTACATCTACAAATACACAACAAGACATGAAAGCTCAACATATTCATGTGTACCATCCATATCTTATCTTGAATCATAGATCATAGATATGATCTTCTTTTGAAATCCATTGATACACTTCTCCGATCTTTGAATAATATCATCTGTATCCAAAATATATAGTTCTTGAAACGGTTGTTGCTCACTATTTCTTGAAAACATAATAAAAATACTTATTTAGCAATTACACAATGTGTCACACTATATTATCATTTGTATCAGTTATCATATATCTCTCAGTTGAACCATTTGTACCAGTTATCCATTATCTTTTAGTTGTACCATTTGTACCAGTTGTACTATATATGCAGATCTGAAGATTTTGAGTTCTAATCAATTTAAGAATCTTTGCGATTTAACAACTAAAATCGATAAATTACAGCAACAAATGCCTAATATACCCATAAAATATGATTGCCAATCCATTATACATACTGAAACATCCAAATTTTGTATCCATTCCTCAAATTGTGAATTCCCAAATAACTTCATAGCTTAGGGAAGAAATCTGTTGAAACTTCAACAATAGTGGCGGAGAGAGAAGAAATTGATTGCAGAAGGAAGAAAATAAGGTAGAGGTGATGGCGGATCTACGCCGGTGGAGCTCCACCACGAAGAAGTCGTCAACGGAGGAGGAAGAAGAAACGTGATTTCAATTTTTTTTTTATTTTTTTTTTGACAAGCAAAAAGAAAAAAAAATAATGTTTCTTTTATTAAATTGATTTTTTTAGTTAGATTTCAGTAAGGAGAAAATTGTAATTTGGCATAGGTTTGAAATAGTCAAATGGCATTAGATTACATAGATGGCATTAGATTATTTTTTTCTGAAAAGTGGCAAATTGGCCTCGCGCTCTTCCATTTAAAATTGATACAATCTATGCCTCACTGACTAGCTATTCTCTTTTATTATTTGAGAAACATTTATGCCATGTCGTTTGAATATCTGAATTGAATTATTATTCCGATGGTCTTAAAATATTTTCATCATGTGATTGAAAGATGACAATGTAGATAAAAAAAAAACGAATAATGCTTGACAGGAGTTGATGACCAAGTAGCTTTAGTTACTCCTTATCATTTCTAGCAGTAATGGATGCGCTTTATGTCTAGTGGCTCTTAGAGTTGAAGACAAAAGAAAAACATATCAGTCATAATAATGATCCCACTTATTTCCATTAAGCTTGTTTTGTTTTCTAAGATCCAACATGTATAGGCTAATCTCAGTCCTCCCTCCAAAACGGCAAGAGAGACCAAGACCCAAACTCTCAGCATAAACAAATATCTTCATAGTTGAGGAGGTTCATAGTAACAAATGGAAAATGAAAATTAGATTTAGAGCTCAGTCATTTACTCATTTTATGCATTGTTTCAAAATTAGACACCCATTAAAACACTTAAAAAACTTTTTACTCATGAAACTGAGCATTTTCTCTCGTTCTAAATGTCAATTTAGGAAAGCTACAACAAGAGACTGAATCTTACACAAAACTTGTAAACCAAAAAAATATCGAAACCAAAAGAAGCAACATTCCACATTTTTAGCAAAACCTTTCGTTTCAAAGCTTATTACAGCATCTGAGCAGCTGTGTTAAGCTTCTCCGCTAGACTCAACTGTGTCCTTGTTATGCTTGATAGGTACAACAGAAGAAGCTGGTCCTGCAAAAATACACAAAAAAAACAGTCATTAGTTTTAAGGATCAAGTGTTTTGTTTTGGCTGGGATGTTGCGTTCTTTTACCTGGAGACTATCATTCACGAGGTTATCGAAGACTTGTGGGGGTAATTTGGGAAGGGAGGCTACAGCATCGGCAATGAATCGTCCTATGTTGTTATCTGGAGCCGTCTGACCTTCCTGAGGAATTTCATTCAGTTCAGTATCAAAGATCATATATACCATTTAATGGATTGATAACAAAACTGTATGTTTCAACTTAAGATATAATAGACTCACCACAACACTGTCAACATACTTGTGGACGTCATTGATCAATGTTAACAACCTCTCCATCGTCAGCTCCATTCCTTCCAAATCACTTGGGAGCTTGTCAACCGACGTGGCTTTAAGAACATCAACTGCAACTCAAAAACGATGTTTTCTTCAATCAGTCGGAGTTGACAAATCATACACTGTAGAGTCACAAAGCTAATCCTCAATTTAGTCTACCAAATTCATACTGTATATAGCATGGAGAAACTGAGTTGCTTAGACAATGACTATAGGTATATGAAACTGGTTACTAATTAAAGTTGGCTGTGGAAGATAAAAACAAAGTTAGAATACTCACATCCGACTCTCTCAGCATCAACCATACGGAGATCAACAGGAATCTCTTGAAACTGTGCAGCGAGTTGTCGATCGCCAAGTGAAAGGTTTGAAGAGACAAAAGCTTTTATGGTACCCTCTCCGTTGGTAAACCCAGTGTCCACCGTAAGGTGGATTGGGTTGGTGACTTCTCTAGCGTAGAAGTCATGAATCAGTGCACTACCACCAGTGACACCAGCTCCAGTAGAGTACCTGCAAATCAATAATAAAACTTGTTTCTATCATCTATTCCAATATGAAAAGAACTTAACTAAGAGAATCGTCAAAGAACAACCATAAGAGTGAAAATTGAGAAGTACCAGCCAACAATAATTTCCTTTGGATTCACCTTTAGGTGGGAAGCTAACATATTGTGGTGGTAATCAATATCCACCGCAACCTGCATTTATTCGAAACCATTACTCTCAAAACGCATGTAATCACCAAAGACGTATGAAGAACATAGCTGTGATGACAATATTGGAATCTGGCTAAAATTCGTCTACACTTTTCCTATAGACCTCACGTTCTCACAAGCAAAAACAATATTGGGCGCCACCTCCACCAAAACCGCCACCACCACCTGTGTCACCACCTCCTAGCCTCCTCCAACAGGTGCACCACCACCTCCTCCTCCTCCAACAGGTGCACCACCACCACCACCGGTGTCACCACCTCCTCCTCCAACAGGTGCACCACCACCACCACCTATTGGTGTGGTACCATCAAGTGGTGGGTAACCTCCAGTTGGTGTGGTGCCGTCAAGTGGTGGGTAACCACCTCCAGTTGGTGTGGTTCCATCAAGTGGTGGATAGCCACCGCCGGTTGGTGTGGAAGGCGGTGACGGTTGGGTTATGGTTGGTGTGGTGGTACTGCCACCGGGAGATGTAGGATTAACAACTGGTATATCACCTTGTCCTCCCTGAGCTATAACATCTAGAGCTGTGAAACCAAAACCAATCATCACAAAAATCAGGTCAGTTCGTTGCAAAAACACACAATCTTCACCATCGTAAAATCAAAGCAGCTTATTTCACGTTTCTAATGTACCAAGACGCAGAGAGAAGATGATTACGTGAAGTGATTAGAAGACATAGAAGCATGATTTGGAAGCATCGAGGAGCTATACGGCGAGTCATTTTCTTTCAGTTCCTCGTGTAGTGAAGCTTTTGAGAGAAAAAGAGAGAGAGAGAGAAAGATGAGAGACTTGTCAGGTAGTCTTGGGATTTGGTAGAGGAAAAGAAAGAATGGTTTGCGAAGAAGTTCCCTCTGGAGTATAGATATATGTTATTATAAAGATGAAGGGAAAAAGAGAATCATAGAATCAAAGATTTCTTGGGATGGGAGAGAGATGGAACTCAAAGACATGTAGGGAGAGAATATAAGAAAACTTGAGAAAGGAGAAACTAGGAAACTAGAATTGGCAAGCAAGAGAAAACGCCATAAAGAGGAAAAGGTATTACGTAATGAGGTGTGGAGATTTGTATGTATCTTTCTAGATTGGTTGTGCAAAACAGCAGGATCGGAAAGTGTTCCATAAAATGTGTTCTTTGGCTCTCATGTGGATAACTTAGGGACAGGGCCGGCCCTGAAAATTAAGGGGCCAGAATAATTTAATAGAGTTTTGATAAATTTTGGGGCCAAAAATCAAATTTTTCTTATTTTTGGGCCAAAATCAATACAAATTTTTTCACAAAAATGTGGGGGCCCTAGCCAAAAGACTCACTTGGCTCTCCCCAGGGCCGGCCCTGCTTAGGGAGATGCCAAGTTTGAAAGCTCAACAGAAACATAGCCGTGGTCATGTTATGTATTTTGGTGCATTAGCACCAGGCCCCTTTATACTTTGGAATTTGGGGCCCCAAATTAATATTAAATACATAAGTAATATGGTTTTTATAACCACTCATCTCTCCATTCTTCTCCTCTTATTGACATTAACTTCTTTTTATTCTAATTTTTATTAATGTTAAGATAATTTATTTTATGTTATTTGAGTTTGTAACCTTTTATTATTGAAAGTTCACATAATTTGTTCTTTTTTTTTTATAAAATATTTCTAAAATTAGATATATAACATTTGTATAACAAGTTTTATGATTTACTTTGTATTGGAATTTTTTTTTTTTTTTGCCTCAGGCCCCTCATACTCTAGGCACGGCACTGAACAGAAATTATCTGCATATTTAGAAGCTCCAATTTATAGAATTTCTAAATGTGAGTTCTTCTTATACATGTGTTGAGAAGGGCCTACCAAGTACTAAGTGATCCAAGGAAACGTCACGCCTATGACATTTGAACTTCCATATCCCTAATATATTAAAAATAAACATTTTTAAAAAATAATTTTTCTCTCATGTGTTATATATTAACAACTTTGTCTTGCTGAGGTGTCATCACAAGGTTCACTCTCAATGGCCTTTATAATTTAGATAAAATGTTACTAGAGAATTTACATAATATGTCATTGTATATTATGTCTAGAGAATCAAATATTTATAACTATTAATAAAAATTTATCATTTTCCTTCTTTAATTGACAATTATAAAAATAAGTAAATAAGAAAGATATGGGATTCAATTTAATTCTATCATAATACTTTTTTTAAAAACCATTATATATATGCTATCATCTTTGTTTAATTTTAGTAAGGTAAAAATCAGTCGCATAAAATTTTGAAATAGTTAAATACACACTTTTAATAAAATACAAATTCTAAAACCATCACCCTGTGTATGGCGCGGGTCCAACCCTAGTTTGAGATAAAAAAATGCATGTGTGTGCGTGTGAAAGTAAAGAGGAATGTCCGGCGATGCAAGGCGAATCCTTTAGTGGAAGACAAGTGTCTTCTGTCTGTAGTTTAATATTGCTACATGTCTCGGTATAACCCTCATAAGGAATACCCTAAAATGACCAACATAGACCAATAATTTTTTTTATGGCCAAAATGGATCAAATAATTTTGTGAAATATATTTATTTACCCTAAATAAAATATAATTAAAATATTATATTTGGGTCTAAAATTTATATTTTTGGGTTTAAGATCCGGATAGATCCATCCATCCACTTGGCCAATTGTGGTCAATCACTCTTTCTCCTCCGGTGCGGCAATCTGTAAGCGAGCCATGGATCCCCAGATCCAGATCCGGAGAGTCCCCGATCCCGGATAGATCCATCTACTTGGCCAATTGTGGTCAATCACTATTTCTCCTCCTGTGCGGCAATTGTGCGGCAATTCGTAAGTGAGCCATGGAATCCTCAGAGCCGGAGAGTCCCGATCCGGATGGATCCGGAGAGTCCCCTATCCGGATACCAACATTAATAATGGGCTGGGCTGGTTTGGCTTTGGGGTTTTAATTGGTTTGGGGCTTGTTTGGCCGGATACCAAACCTTAATAATGGGTTGGTGCTTTGGGGCTTTAAACTGGTTTGGGGCTTGTTTGGCTGGATACCAGAAGGGGCTTGTTTCACTTTGGGGCTGGTTTAGCTTTGGGACTATTCCTCCTTATATATAATCTCGAACCTAAAAACCCTAGACTCTCTTCTATTTCAGCAGCATCCCATTTTTCAAGGTTTTTTTTTTCTCTTTAAGATTTGTGCTTCGATCTATAAGGGTTTCTTCAATTTCATCTTCTGAATTTTACATATCTGATTAGATCTCTCTTTTGTACTTTAGGGTCTGGATGGAACGATTGTGAAGCAGACTTTCGAAAAAGCAGGTAAACATGGATACATTTTTATATATGTATATGTGAAATCAAATCAAATATATGTTGTGGCGGTTAAAAATTGAGACATTGTTAGATCTTTATCTGTAAGATGCGTTGAAATCAAATCAAATATGTCTGTAGCGGTTAAAATTTAATCCATTGTTAGATATGTATCTCACTCGATTGCTGGATTTACGTTGTTGAAGGATACGACCATTCTCCATGGATTTCAGAGCTGTGACATGTTTGGAGGCGGAATTTGATTCTCTGCTGCCCCTACCCATAAAGCAAAAGTCTACCATCTGTGTCTTCATTTCGTTTGTACGAGGCTTGGAGCTCTCCTTGAAGCTGCCGAGCCGCCGTAGAAGTCGACAAAGGAGAGGTTTGCTTACAGGAGAAATTTTATCAATACAAGAATTGATAAACTTGGCAACCAAGTCCAACCTCACTACGAAGGGTGGTGTGAGAGAAATCGATTTGCTGGCAGATGAATTTCTTACTCATGGGACAGTTGGGGAGATGGATTGCCCATTAACACATAAAATACCTTCAGTCTCAAGAATGACTCCGGTACCTACATCATCTTGTTTTTTATAAAGTCAATTCCATTATATACATGGCTAGTTTGGCTCGCACGGTGAGTGCACGCACTGGAGCGCACATGCTTCTTGCTGTCACTGATGGGGCTATTAATGGCGAGGAAGTGCTCCTCTGCCAAGATTCTCAAGGGGTTATTGTGTATGACCAGAAAAAGCTTATTGAACCGAGTGGCTACTTCTACATTTTACTGATGTGGTGGATCTCTTTGTTGTCATAAGAGGTTAGATCAGATTTACATTTTGCAGTACTACCTTGTGGATGTTAACGCATTTTTATTTCGTTTGTAACACCGTTAACATGATCCTACCTCGTAACGTTGAAAAATAAATCACTTTGTTCTACAAAGACGTCTCTTACAACATGGTGCCGTTAGAGCATGATTATTGCACAGTTTTACAAAGGTTTTGACCTGAAAAAAAAAAAGAAAGAAAAGAAATTAAAAATGACATGGCATGAAATTAACTCTGAATCGCCTCTTCCCACAGAGACCATAGAGTTCGGTTGTTCCGAACTGTAGTGGACACGTGTCCTCTTTGCGATTGATTGGTTTTTTAATTTTCTAAATGATTTATTTTTTCCTTTTTCTTTCGCCGCGAGAAATTATTTTTTCTTTTGGCTTTCTTCTCTCTTCGTCTTCTTCTCTTCAATTCGGCGGCAAAATCGCTCCGATCTGGCGACAAATGTCGATCCTTCAACTCTCTAGTTCATCTCTTTCTTCTTCTACTATTCTCTCCATCTCTCCGAGAAAATCTCTCTTGTCTCCCAAGTCCTCCCGGATAATTTGTTGTTCCATCGAGGGTACATGTGTTTCTACGGTCTAGCCTTAGTTTCTTCGTAAGTCACTATCTGGGTATTTGGTAAATTTCGAAACTTATGCAAAACTTCTCTTATTTCCGGGAAATGGAATGTGAATTTATTGGAGATATCTTGGTGAGCAAGGCGAACCAAGTATTGTGGGCCATTGAAGTCTGTTTATGAAATGAAGCCCGTGAAGCCCAACCGAAGAATATACCATAGAATCCTATTGTGATAAGGATTAGGAAGATTTACATTATTTGGTGTTATCATTATGTTAATGTTAAACACTATATATATGGGTCTTATGCTTTTGTATCAAGGACACAACTCAATAATATTCCCTTCTATAATATTTGTCATGGTATCAGAGCCATCGATCTTATTCCTAGTGGGTTTTACAAAAAAAACTTTTCAACAATTCTTCTTGCTTTCTCCTTTCTTTTTGACCTCCAATCAAACTCATTCTATCTCGAGTTGATTTTCTTTTCTATTCAATACCGCTGCTTCGATTTCTCATTCACGAGAATAGAACCGCCGTGTTTCTTTGATTTTTTCTCTGTTTCTAAAAAAAAAAAAAAAAAAAAAATATGCTACGTGACTTGTGTCAAAGATAAAGCCTATTGGTGGCTGATTCTATTTACTTGGCTACGTTGATTATGATATTACCTAGCAAATTTGCTAGTTTCTTGAAGATGAAGAATTTTGAAGATTGATAGCCACAACGTGGTTATGCTGTTTATGAACATGGACCTATGATGGGTTCGTTCAGTTTTAATGATGATGTTCTTTTCACCCTCGTGATGAGTAACATTATTTTTTAATCCGACTTCTTAATTATTTTTATGAGTTGTTTTTCGACTTCGCAATCGCGAATTATTTATGGACATCGCACTCGCGAGTTTTGTCCCTTCCTATTCCTTTTAATGAACCCTACGATCGGGTATAAACGTCGATTAACCTGACGGCCAGGTATATCTGCCGTTGAAGAACCCTACGATCGGGTATAAACGTCGATTACTCGACAGCCGAGTATAATGCTGATATTTTGAAGATTTGTCCAATCTCACACGTGTTACCACGTATGAGCTTGCGGGAGGGTATTGGGAGATTGACGAAATCGACCATATCGGAAATAAGGAAATCAAGAAGGATCTAAAAGTTTATGTTTCTATTCCATAATAGTTTAGGAAATTTAGTTTTATATTAAATATATCTATTCCATATTAGTTTAGGAAACTAAGCTACTTCTATCTTTATATAAACTTATGCATCTTGTAACATTACTTTGATGAGAGTCTATTATAATCCTTCCTAAACACTTTTGTGTTCTCTACTCTCATCAATTTGTCAGTAATTGTGAGTTGCATAACAATCATATTTTGATCATCTAGAATCTGGTGCATACAGATATTACCATGTGGTAATTTGGAATGTATGACCTAATTTTCTGATTATTTCTGTATTTTTGAGATATTCATAGATGTTTCTAAAGCTGGTCTTGAGGACATCTTTCGCCACAAAAACAAGGTGATTCGTGAGCAGTCATGATTCAAAAGATCCTTATTGAATGATGGTAATAAATCTAACTTATTCTGTTCAACTATTCTGTGTTGAACAAAAGAGGGAACAGTTGAAGATGAAAACTGCGCGGAAGTACGGCGTTAATAGCATGAGTTTTTCCAAATTTACAATAGTAAGTAGTTGAAGACAGGAGTAGGAAATTGTTAAGCATGAGTAAAAGATGCTAACTCTTATCATCTTATGTTAAGGTTTTTTATTTTTATTTTTATTTTGTAATTTGATACTATGCAATGGAGACATAAATGAGAAGATCCGTTTTCTGTAGACTTTTAGATATTAGAGAAAATATGTTATAGACAATCCGTTTTTGTATATATATATATATATATATATCTATTAGATACAGTCATACATGTAATTATTTACATGCGAACATATATATACATGAAATTTATGGCTACCGAACATATTTTTCCGTTCTTAAATAGAGATCCAAAACTATTACTAAAAATGAAAAAAAGAATCAATACTGACAACTATTAAGATTAGTTAATAAAAATACAAAACATTTTTCTTAAAAAAAATACAACTATTCAGCACATCACGGGTCAAAACAAAAATGAGTATTGATATATATGGACATACATGTTTTCCGTTCTTAAGTGAAGAAAATTTTAGGGTTCCGGGTTGGAACATGTTTTCCGTTCTTAAGCACACAAAAAATTTCAAAATCGTAACTAAAAATTAAGAGAGATGATAAAAAATCCAAAACATTTTTTTGTATAAGATATAAATCATGTGGTGTGCAATGATTGAAGATTACGGGTCAGAACCAACATTCTGGGTCTTTTCGGAGAGACAGAAAAAAAGAACGGATCTGATCAAAGGTGAAAGTTTGTAATTTTGACTTTAACATGTCTCATGGACAAATTTACAAGAAAATAAGAAGATTGGATCTCCAGACAAGAGTATCGTTTTCTTGACCCAAATTGCCAAATTTCTCTTTTAAAAGTAAGCTTCACACTAACACCAAAAATTGATACCGATGGAGACGGTTTAGTTCTCTTTAATCAAAAAAAACGTTAGTGATATCTTGGATTCAATAATTATCTTAACTCTAAATTAAACATATGACCAAATAATTATCACATTCACTTAATTAACATACTTTAATGTTTATTTATAAGATGCAACAACTCGTGTTGTCACGGGTCATGCAACAACAATCACTATTATTTACATAATTATAATATGAATACTTAAAATTTTCTTATCAAAAATTACAACATCCCGTGCTTCTCAAACACGGGTCAAGATCTAGTTGTTTTTTAAAATGCAACACAAATGTCTAGACCCTAATTATATATTCGTACAGCTATTGTTACAACTATAATCAATGAGGAATATAAGAAAAACCATAATCAATCGGGCCTTAGGTATTAGTATATATATATGCGCCTACTTAGTTTTTAACATTTTGTATCATCAAGAATTTCCTTTGGAAACACTAAAATTTTATTGAATTAAGGATCTAAATAAAATTAGTTGTTGGTCAAAAATATAATTTGTTGTACGGTATAAGATAATTTATTCGTTTTTAAGACCAGTTTCCCTATTAGATAGATTAAGGCAAAGCTTTGAGATCTACCACGTGTATGACAGGTTGTTAGTTCAAGCGAAAAGCTTGTTTTCTCTAAGTGGAATGTATATATATTTTGTGTTGTATTTAACTGAGATTTGCTCCACGAAAATGTGCGAATTCAAGTAATAGACTGTTACTAGATGATTTATGGTTAATTTATATATAACAAGTGGATACATGCGAACCATTTTGACAGTTTAGAACCAGTCAGACAAATGAGAAGCTTCGATTTTATAATTTTCTGACGCAAATGAATGTTAGTATTCTTTTAGTACAGTGAGCAAAATAATAGTATATATGATAAAAAGTTCAGAGTTTTTAAGTGAAAAAACTCATCTGTTGAACCTTTTTTTTTAATTCAGTTTCATCATCTAGATTTAAAGTTTTACATATACAACATAAAATCAACTATAATAGTTGATGGACCAAAAAAATGCGATTTCATCGAGGGGAAAACATACTAATTCATATATGAAATCAAAAATTAGCAGTCACTACCAAATTAACTCTAGTATTTGTATCAGCTACTAAGCTTAGATTGAAGTACTCAAAATAATTGAAATTTAATATGATGGACGCTTGGTGATGTTTTTGGGATGTATTTTGGTGAGTCGAAAACTTGTGGACGGATACTAATTTTTTAGGTTGGGTAAGATCGAACGACTTTGACAATTTGATATCAAACCAAACATACTAGACCAAATTGATTGGTCAAACATATTTTTTTGTTTGTTTTGTATTTGGCAGATCAACGCAAAATAACATAAAATCATGAACTGTTTTGAACCCGTTCTTACAAAAGGAACATAATCACCCAGTCACAAATTAACAGTATCTCTAGTCATGATTTAGAAGTTTATATAAAAGAATGATTCGATAAACTTTGTTTGATGGGGGTAGAGAAGAAACGAATTATAATTAGAAAAAAAACTCATAAAAAAGAGGTTATAGTTAGGGCTGGGCACGGGTCGGGTACCCGGATTTTCGTCATATCCGCTACCCGATCCGCCTTGTACAAGTAATAGAATTTTGGACTTGTACTTGGACCCTTTTAAAACGGGTACTTGCTTAAACAAGTACTTGCCAAATTTTAGAAGACTTGCAAGTACCCGTTCGGACTTGTTACTCGTTAAAATAAAACGAAAGACTAAAATTTTTAATTGTTTTGGGCTTAGATTTCTACACTAAAATGTATAATAATCATGATGGGCTTTACTTATAAGTCAAATGTTATGCAAATGAAGGAATGTCACATTTTTATTTGTTTGGGTTAATGGGCTTAGTTTAAAAATAACTGGACTGAATTACGATTGTCTAATGGACTACCGACTACGGACTTACATTATGTTGGGCTTAAATTAACGGGACAAGTCCGAACGGGACAAGTATCGAATTTTAAAATACTACTTGATACTTGCCCCTTACTTGCAAGTACTAAAATATTTGGACTTGTTACCCGGCTTGCTCGAAACAAGTACCCGATCTTGCAGGATGGGTACAAGGCAAGTAATGGGTATTAGGCAAGTAACGGGTACTTATGCCCAACCTAGCTATAGTGAGGTTTGTGCAGACCATATTGCCGATTTTCTGTTCGTACATATTAATAAAACAGAAAGGGCATTTTTGGCTATCCACCCATTTCGAAGGGCGCCACTTTCCTATCTACGTTTATTTATTAAGCTATTTGACTTCATATACTTTTTTCTTTCTTTATTTTGTCAAAATACATTAGTTTATTTAATTATTGAACATTTATACTTCTTTTTTTGGGTTCTCATTTATCACATCAAAAGTATCAAACCCCATTCAATGATTCTGATTTTTACATCATCGATCTTTTTGTATAAGCCACACCAATAAAAAAAAGTTATAAAACATGATCCATATAAAACGAATCTCACCATCCATATCAACCATAATCTGATTTAGGAAAGAAAAAAAATTGTATAACCAAAAACCAAAGGTTTAAATCTCAACATGTAAATGTTTTTTCCACATTAATGAATTGGATCTCGATTGCCATTGTGTATTTTAGTTACTTACTTGATCCATTTTGGTTTATGCAAATGATTTTCACATGTGACATATTGAAATAATATATTCATTTATTATTGGGAGGTTCAAGCTAAAATTCAGTTTAGTATTGGGAAATTGCACTCAGTAACAATATTAAACGACTTAATTAGGTGAATGGCAATAATAAAGATATGGCTAGAATATACGGCATATAATCTATCGTATTCCCAATTTTCTCCTTAGAGCGACCAAATTTAAAATAATTTAAAAATTAGGTTTCTTTTTCATAGATATGTAGGAGGGGTAAAATGGAGATGAATCTTTTCTCTTTGTTACTTAGTGCATTTTTTATATTACATGGTCATACGATTAATTTTACTCCCCAATGTTGTCAGCTAGCAAATTAACCCTTTAGTATTCGGAATTTGTGAAAGAACAAAAAAAACTAAATATGTTTACCATTAAAACGTTAATGAAAATATTATATAGTTAAAATTACAGCAGAATATATATAAATATAATCTCGAGACACATGACGAATCCTCTTAAACCCACTAAGATAGTTTGTTTTTTTCTCAAACTAAACTACGAGGTTTAATTAGTGTTGTAATCAAAATTACTTTTTTTTTGCCAGGTAATCAAAATTACTTATATACACGGTAAACACAAAAAGATGAAAACTTTATGTCTACAATTAGCATTTATGTTTGGGAAATATATTTTACAAAAAAAAGGATAAAACTTTATATTTTCATTTTTGTAAAGTATTACGTGAAGTCTCTTTTGGAGTAAGAAATCAACGGGGATGAAGAAACAGAGAGACAGAGTTTTTCCTTTTTTCCCTTAAGAGCTAATGCTTTGAACGATTTACTTTCGACCAACCAAAAATTATCTGAAAATCAAGAAAAGGTAAGGAAAAAGAGACTTTCTCGATATGTCTCATCGCCCAGTACTGTCCAGTGCTGTGCTGTTGTAAACTGTAATGGACCAGATTGGATTAATTTATGGCTGAAAAGCCATACATTTTTTTTTGCATTTTATTCTACAATTTCCTTAATGTAATTTCCGATTCTTATTACCGACGACATAAAGTTCGTTCTCGTAATGAAAAGTTGTTCAAAAAAAAAAATGCAAATAAGACGAAACAAATCAAATCAAATATAATTCGTGCAGAGCGAATTGAACAAAAAGAATGAATGATGAAAAATAAAATAGCTATCCAAATTTTAAATAATTTGATATACGCTGAATTATATATACGTGCGTACAATTTTCTTTTCTTATGAAAGAATTAAGACGAAAATAGCTAAAAAAACAAAAAAGTATTGATTACACCTTTCGCCAACAAATAGTTTCATCCACTAAATTCTATATGTATTATATAACATCCATAGAAAATCATGGTGCTTTATTTCTCTAGAGATCACATACAAGTTGTAGACAAATTTAACATGACAGTAGATTGACATGTCAAGAGACGTAGAATATTATATGTCATTTTTTTCTTTTCATAAATCGATTTTCTCTAAATTAAGTTTTGAAATCGCATTTTATGCATAATGGGCACCCACGCACAATCGTATGTGGGGATGGCCTTTCAAATGGAACCATTTTCTGAGGCCTTGATTGATCTTACGCCTGAACATAAATTAAATTATATATTCCCATTTCTTAAAAAATAGGAATGTCATATTTTGGCATAATATAATTTATACATTATCACAACATAAGTCAAACCTTGACAAGACCCTCGTTGGTGCATATACCATTAGTGTACTTATTAATAAGTAGCATGTATATATACTTAAAAACGTGGGTTCATGTACCGCTAACTAAATGCATGTAACAACATACTTTGAACCAAGGCAGTGTTCGTCATAGTCATTTTATTCTTCCTTCTGCATAAACTATACAGTATAGCTATTTTCTTTTTTTTTGTTAAAGAAATACAGTATACATTATGGCTTAAATAAAATTCTCTCTTACTTTTCATTCTTTTTCAAATTCCATTTATTGAGCTATGTTCATTCATCAGGGTCATAAATTCGTCGCCAAAATGTCGTGTTTTGCAGAAATCAAAATTATCAACTCTCTTCAAATTGTTTGAAATGGGACATTTGATCACTGAAAATATAACTTCCATGCAAAAGTAATGAAATAGTTGAAAATCCTAATTCGTGTGGATTGATAGCTACGCATGATCATTTTTGGATTGAAAATAAATTTTAGTGTACTTTCTATCCACCATATCAAAATAGAAAAAATATATTTAAAGATAGGAATTCATAAGAAGTAAGGCACTCTAGTCTCTACATCGTTTAGGTTCACGGAGGTTCAAATATCATTAAACATATATAGAAATTCGTAAATAAAATTACAAATAAATCTTTAAAAGCTGTATGCCGTATGATTCCTGCACTATACATGAACTATGTTCAAGGAGGAATACGTGCTTACCGGCCATGCACTCTGCATCTTTGAGGTTCACGGAGGGTCAAAACTAGTATTGTTATTGTTGATGACTAATAGACAACAATTATTTATATCTAAGATGGGGAATGAACGTCCAAGGGAGTTGCGTTTTATGCTCTAATGGCGTCGAGTCTCATGATCATCTCTTCTTTGAATGCACCTACTCGGCTTCTATTTGGAGCCAATTAGCTATTTCTCTCTGGCCTCAACCGCCTATGGATTTATCGGCTGTATTAAGCTCCATATTATCTCTCCCAACACCGAGGTCGATCATAGCAAAACTTTGGTTTCAGGTTACCATCTATCACTTGTGGAGAGAGCGAAACACCAGAATCTTCACCAGCACCTCGTCAACACCTGCGTCAATCCGCAATGCCGTGGATAGGATGATGCGTGACCGGCTTCTGTCCTTGCCTTCGTCCAGCACCAGCTCACCTTCCCTGCTAGAGATTTACTTCTCTTTGTCTTAAGAAGCTCTATTTGTTGTTGGCGCTTGTTTCTTTTCTTTTATTTCTGTTGTAATAAGTTGTTCTCGCAGCAAAACTCTGTAAAATTGGAAACTGGTATGAATCTTCACATTTGCACCAAAAAAAACGAAAAAAAAAAAAAAACAATTATTTATATCGAACCCCCATCATATTATGTCATGTAAATGCATCGCACCCAAACGAAAATTGGTGACAAAAGAAAGAATCCAACCCTCTAGTAAGTAGCTAGTATCATTGTTTTCCAAATGTGTGCAGGACAGCTTACATTATTTTTTAGTTTTTACAGATAAACATATAATTTTGAGTAATGCCCCATAATTGAATATAAGCATAACCACCACTACTACTAACTACTATACTACTATACTGCTATACGAGGGATTGATTGTGACATATATATATAAACAACTAACTGTTAAAAATATAGCTGCCTACACCTAGAATAAATTATATGTTTTCAATAATTTAATTTAAAATAAAAATTTTCTTTCAATTGCATCAATTTTTGTATATATGTAGACAACACAAATTCTTTTTTTTTTTTTTTTGACAACGTCCAACAACACAAATTCTCAATTAGACTTTTATGTCTGTACGTCTCTCCGTATTATTGTCGTCTACTTGTCTTTTGTACTTTCACGAAACTATACGAAGACATCTCGATCATCTAGCTTATGTTTAAATACTTAATACCAATCTATATATATTTAGCTAAAAATCATTGTCTGAATCGTTAGGTTTAACCGGGACCATGTAATAATTTGGATAGAGATCAGTATATGATATATATATATATCTCGGGACCATTAATGGGTGGTTCATTTGGTTACACATTGTTACTAAAGTGCATTTGTAGAATAATTCTAGTCAGAAATGTAAGGTCGATCGAGTTGAAAAGTCGAACCAAGCTAGATTATTTTTGACACGGCCTATACGCTGAGATGCTGAGTTATAAATATAGTAATAGCTAGTCAGTGAGTCATGTGTTTTCTACCGACCGTGTTACTTAGCATTCAAAAGGAGTCCAATGGATAAAATCACGAGATTCATTGTAACCATCGTACATAAGTTTCTAATAGTTCCCATCACGGATCGATGTGACCTACTACAGTAGCAACTAAGCAGACCTTACTACTATATAAAATGATTCGAATATTAAAATATTGGTTAGTAGTAATACGTATGATACTACGTCTATATAAAGAAAAGAAAAAGCTAAGGTTATGGAGACCAGTAGCCATAGATTGAAGGTGGGTGAAGTGGAATGATAAGTTAGATTACTTTTTTTTTTTTTTTTTTTTTAATAAGTTAGATTACTCCGAAAAATGTACACAAGTTGCTCACTTACATTACAAGTGCATGCATGCCTTTATTGTTGACCCATCTACACACCGGCCTACACATATTGATATTGTTAAATTTGATACGTACAGCCGTATAAGTCTGATAATGAATGAGTCTCTTGAAATTAAGTTTGAGTATGATGACGAGGTTTTAGAATTATACGAAGAAAAGAATTGTGAGAACTACGGTTTAGTTATTTATCATTCCATATGAAATTGATACAATTTTTTCATTTTATTATTTGAGGAACATATCTGTCAAGTCTTTTGAATATTTGAGTTAAACTATTACTCCGATGTTCTTAAATCATTTCATGTGATTGAAAGATGTCAATGACGTTTGTAGATAAAAAACGAATAATGCTTGACAGGAGTGGATGACCAAGTAGCTTTAGTTATTGGGGTTTACTCCTTATCATCTCTAGCAGTGATTGGGTTCATATGCTTTATGTCTAGTGACTATTAGAGCTAAAGACAAAAGAAAAACATAACAATCATAGTAATTTATCTCTTCTTCGGAGAAATGACCAAGTTTAAATTTAAAAGGAAATTTTCATATATATATTTTTTTTTTGACGACGGGAAATTTTCATATTTTAAAAAGCTGATTTAAGCAAGTTGATGAAGATTATGAAACGGTCTTATATATGCATTAATTCATTTAACGCAGCAGCCCATGGCACTTTTTTCTGTTTAATACTTCTTCATTTGACATGTTCTTGGTGCACGAGAGGACGGTGAATTAGGAAAACAGCAACAGATGAGATCAGCTAAATAATATTCAATCTCTTGCGCTCTTGTCAACAATGGTATGTATACTCTCTTATGTCTAGTGACTATAAGAGTTAAAGACAAAAGAAAAACATAACAATCATAGTAATGATCCCACTTATTTCCATTAAGCTTGTTTTGTTTTCTAAGATCCAACATGTATAGCTAATCTCAGTCTGCCCTCCAAAACGGCAAGAGAGACCAAGACCCAAACTCTCAGCATAAACAAATATCTTCATAGTTGAGGAGATTCATAGTAACAAATGGAAAATGGAAAATGACAATTAGATTTAGAGCTCAGTCATTTTATGCATTGTTTCAAAATTAGACACCCGTTAAAACACTTAAAAAACTTTTTACTCATGAAACTGAGCATTTTCTCTCGTTCTAAATGTCAATTTAGGAAAGCTACAACAAGAGACTGAATCTTACACAAAACTTGTAAACCAAAAAAATATCGAAACCAAAAGAAGCAACATTCCACATTTTTTAGCAAAACCTCTCGCTTATTACAGCATCTGAGCAGCTGTGTTTAGCTTCTCCGCTAGACTCAACTGTGTCCTTGTTATGCTTGATAGGTACAACAGAAGAAGCTGGTCCTGCAATAATACACAAAAAAAACAGTCATTAGTTTTAAGGATCAAGTGTTTTGTTTTGGCTGGGATGTTGCGTTCTTTTACCTGGAGACTATCATTCACGAGGTTATCGAAGACTTGTGGGGGTAATTTGGGAAGGGAGGCTACAGCATCGGCAATGAATCGTCCTATGTTGTTATCTGGAGCCGTCTGACCTTCCTGAGGAATTTCATTCAGTTCAGTATCAAAGATCATATATACCATTTAATGGATTGATAACAAAACTGTATGTTTCAACTTAAGGATATAATAGACTCACCACAACACTGTCAACATACTTGTGGACGTCATTGATCAATGTTAACAACCTCTCCATCGTCAGCTCCATTCCTTCCAAATCACTTGGGAGCTTGTCAACCGACGTGGCTTTAAGAACATCAACTGCAACTCAAAAACGATGTTTTCTTCAATCAGTCGGAGTTGACAAATCATACACTGTAGAGTCACAAAGCTAATCCTCAATTTAGTCTACCAAATTCATACTGTATATAGCATGGAGAAACTGAGTTGCTTAGACAATGACTATAGGTATATGAAACTGGTTACTAATTAAAGTTCTGCTATGGAAGATAAAAACAAAGTTAGAATACTCACATCCGACTCTCTCAGCATCAACCATACGGAGATCAACAGGAATCTCTTGAAACTGTGCAGCGAGTTGTCGATCGCCAAGTGAAAGGTTTGAAGAGACAAAAGCTTTTATGGTACCCTCTCCGTTGGTAAACCCAGTGTCCACCGTAAGGTGGATTGGGTTGGTGACTTCTCTAGCGTAGAAGTCATGAATCAGTGCACTACCACCAGTGACACCAGCTCCAGTAGAGTACCTGCAAATCAATAATAAAACTTGTTTCTATCATCTATTCCAATATGAAAAGAAGTTAACTATAAGAATCATACAAGAACAATCATAAGAGTGAAGATGACAAGTACCAGCCGACAATAATTTCCTTGGGATTCACCTTTAGGTGCGAAGCTAACATATTGTGGTGGTAATCAATATCCACCGCAACCTGCAATCCATACGAAACCATTATCTAACATAGCTGTGATGACAGTATTGGAATCTGACTAAATTCGTCTACACTTGTCCTATAGACCTCACGTTCTCACACGCAAAAACAATCATATCTACTTTCCGAAAAATCTAATTTTTGAAATGAAGTGGAGGAAATAGTCCAGAAGATAGAGCAGTTTTAAGAACGATTCAGGATTCCAGAGATGAATGCCGAACCTGATCGGAAGATTCGTTGTGAGGGACGGCGTACGAATTGCGGATATCGACAGTTCCATCAGGTAGGACAGATCCGAGGAGAGTGCCGATGACTCGTTCAGCTGAGTCAGGACGTCTCACGAAGCAATCGCAGACGTTGAAGATAACGAGAGGGTGGATCCTAGCCGTGAGCACAGCGGTAGTCGCTGCCGAAGATGATGACGGAGCTACGAACTGCAAGACGGTGTGCTCGGTCGCAGCTGCCATGGTTGAGATACTGAGAATCGAAACGAGAACGGCAAAAAAGCGCGAGTACTGGGGAGATTTAGGGTTACGAGCGAGAGAGAACATGTAAAAAAAAAGACATGGCCGAAGAGTAAATAGTTTTATTAGAGCCCACCAGAAATAAGATTACAGCCCATACTGGTAATAAAGCCCAAAATTGTAGAAAGATAAAAAACAGTTGACCCAAAATATAAATCTGCATAATGTGATTCTGGAGACTGGAGATGGAGCCCCTGTGAAGTCGATTTGTCCCTTTCCCTCCAGATCTCTCTGGTATATTGATGTTTGCGAGAATAGAGAGTGTTTTACACAGAAGACAGAAAAAGAGATCCGCCGCAGGAGAGTAATTAGCTAATCTATTAGGCGTTGGGCAATCTGAAAAGCCAGGGTTCGACGATTGAGAGATGAAGTAGAGGCTCAGAGAGAGAGAGAAATCCAAGGATTTGGTCGCCTGAGGTACTCATTGTGTTTATTTCTCCTTGTTTTGATGATAATATTAATCTCTGTGTCTAATAGTATCTTGCTGAGTCTAATTATTATTATTATTCATAAAAAAAAGTATTGAGAAAGGGAGGAGAGTGTTGTGTCAAAGAGATGAAACTAGTTTAGGATTGTAAGGATGTTTTCATTAAATGATACATATGTAACATATCTTGTCTTTACATATTGATAATATCTTCTTTCCTTTTTGTTTTTTTTCAGAATTCCAAGGTCGAGTTGGATGCTGAGCTCGTTCGTGTATATATATATATATATATATTTAAAGGGTGCGTTGACGGTACAATGTTAAAAAGGCATAGCTGCAGGTCGAGTGTGGAACATATATTGAAAAGACATCGCCGAAGCTGGCCGAATCTACCGGAAGATGTTGTTGAGCTCATCCTCGAGAGACTATCAGTGGAGTCTCTAGTGAAATTCAAGTCTGTATGCAAGAAGTGGAAATCGACAATGGAGTCGAAGCGTTTCCAGGAACGACAATTTATCCTTGGTAGGCAATCACGAGGTGAAGATGTCCTTTTCGTGTCCATTATGGATTATACTGATAGTGGTTATGAAGCTGGGAGGAGCAGAATTGTGTTGGGGTCGTCAGTATTTCGTACGGTCAAGTTCCCTATTTTGAGCACTGAGGTATGCCAGGGTAGTTGTGACGGTCTGATATGCCTCGCCGATGTCCTCACACCGAGTTTCGTTATCAACCCCGCCACTGGATGGCGTACAAGTTTTCCACATTCCAGCCTTCAACAGCTCCAAAACCAAAACCAAAACCAAACCCCCTAAACCCCCAATTAACCCAATTGGAAACCCGAGTTAACCTCATTTCATCACCCGTAAATATCCTCTTTCTCCCCAATTTTAGAATTTGAAAATTGAAAAACCCTAAATCAATAGCTCCAAAACCGTAAGTTTTGGTTTTATTCTACACCATCGGAATCCCTTGCAAAAGGTTGTAAGAAGAACAAAACCGCATAACATCTATTGGAACCGTAGTGATAAGTTAGCAGCTAATGGGCTAACGAAATAGGCCCATTAAATCTTCTCTTTGGGCTAACGAAAAGTTTCAATAACTCCAGCACCACTTTTACTCTTTGCCAACACTCTTCTTTTGTCGTGTCATGTTTTTTTCTTTGAGGATTATGTTTAGTCAGCCAGTGCCGATGACTCATCGGTTTGATATGTCCGTGTTGTAACACCGCCGCATCTAGTTGACTAGTTTAGTATCTGTTCGAGTATAAACTAATTGTAGTGAAACTGTGTTTTTCTCGTATACTTAATCTAATCATGATAGGTGTTGGTTTGATGACGATTAGTCAGCATAGATTAGTCGTTGTTACTCGTTTGTTTGACCATCCATTTTCGTGGGTTACAGCCTGAGTGAGGTTCCTCCTCTCAGTCGCAAATATGGATAACGATTAAAGTGTAAAAACCATAGATTATATAAAAATGAATTGTATTCAAATATGGATCGTCAAATGTTCCAAAACTTAATTAAATTACATCTAATCACCCAAATTAAGAATTTGTTTGTTTCCTTCCCTTTCTTCATCCCAAATGGCTCCAGAACTCTCCGAGGAACGTCTTTGCCGCGTCAAGGCTCGGGAAATACGTCGGCTCCATGAATATCTGACTCAGCGAGTCACTCGACTCCTGACTCGCCGTCGCGTTTGTCTCCGCGCTTCCCATCATCGCCGCAACTAGCTGCCTGTACGAGAAGAAGAAACTCTTGGCTGCAGCCTCCACCGCCTGCATCCCCTGAAGCAGATGGATCTTATCGCAATCTCTCTTCGTTGCGTAAATCCTCATCGCCGCCTCCTGCAGCCTCGGCCCTCCGGTCGGATCCACCTCAACCCCCAGCACATCCGGCACCTTCTGCCTAAGATCCTTGGACCTCTTCATCATCTCCACTAGTCCTCTAGATCTGAAACAAAACGCGTCGTTTTTCCCCGTCGATTTAATCTGTAACTGCTTCTTCAATTTCAAAAAATCCTCCGGATCCATCAAAACATGAAGATCTTCGATCTCCGCGAGAAGCTTCCAGATCCTCTCCAGCAAGTAAACATCGTTCGACGCATTTCCGAATCTCCCTTCCTCGATACTCGAGACGATCCGATTCAAGAGATTTCCCGACGCGTGGATCCACGACTCGAGGATCTGGTGAAGGATATAGAGCGTTTGATTCTCCTGGTTATCGATATGATCCGCGTACGGGTTATCTCTCAGGCCGTAAAGCTCGTTGGGTCGGCAAATCGCGTCGTACCGGAGATTCGATTTCCCGGCGATGTTCTGCTCGCCGAGTCCGAGCGTGTACTTACACCGACGCATCTCGTTATCGATCGTACACAAGATCTTCTTCCCTATCGCCTCCGATTTCCGCCACGTGGCAAGCTGCGGGAGCAAGCTGAGCGTACTCCGTCCATCGCCGACTGGGACCGGTCCACTTTTCGGCTTCTCCTCCTCCTCATCGTCTTCCTCGCAGATCGCTGCTACGAGCTGGATCTGGTTCGTGACGAGCGAATCCAACCGTCGGTTCCATTCGCGGTGGTTGATGTACGGTCTGGTGTCGGAGCAAACGGCTAACACCAATCTGAACGTGATCTCCAAGGCTTGGAGAGCCGGTTTGAGAATCGGCTCGGGCGTCCATTCAGGAAAATCACGAGATGACCAGAGCTTTCTCAGCTCCGGGAGACGGAGGTAAAGCTCATAGGCAGAGCAAGCCGCAGGTGCGGAACATGAGATCGGAGACGAGACGTTGACCTTGAACGGCGACGGAATAGTAACGTGGAGCTTAGAAGAAAGCTTAGGTGAGTTGCTAGGTAGATCCGATGACACCATCTTCCTCTTACAATCCATATCAACCATTTTATCTATCTCTATGTAATCTCTCTTCGTCTTTGAAGAATGAAGAAGAAGCTCTCTGTTTTTTTCTTTAATTTAAATAATGATGAAATTCGAATTGGATTTGGATGAATGTAAGGAATACGAGGAGAGTATATATATAGGGAAATAGATAGAAGTGGATAGAGGATGGGAAAAGGCGTGTGGAAGTATACCGACGCGACTATTTTGAAAGTCAGCGTAGAGACGCGGTCTCTTTTTTTCTTTTTTTCTTTCTTAGATTATTTGAATATTTTATTTTATTTTATTTTCAGAAAAAAAATGGAAAAACCAGTCGTGGATTAATTTGAGGATAATCTTTTTCTTTTTTTGGCTTCAATTCCAGGATAAACTTTAATCTTCTTATTTATGATAAGATAATCAATTTATTGCCTTTGTACGTTTCCAAGTAAAGTTAAATGCCTAATTTTACAAATGTGGAATTATCTACTTTGTACAGAAAAATAGTTGCTGTTTTTGGTAAGAAATTATCCTCTCAAGGAAAACAACATATATGTATCATGTAGTATCCCTTATTTAGCTTATAAACTATGACTCGTTTAATATGTGCTGCTAATCTTTTTCTATTGAGTCTCAGTTTTTGACCAGCTCTTTTTTTTTTTAAGCTAACTGACTCTTTTAATTAAATTTCACGTTCTCAGTACTTATTGTTCTCATTTGTTGTTAATATAGTTTTAATTGCTGTTATTTATTTAGGATATCGTATCAGCAATATTTGTTTGTATCATCGTTTTTCATCCTATTAGTGCATCTGTTTTATTTTTGTGATTGCATTTGATTTGTTCATAATATGTTACACATGTCACATATACTGTAAAAGGTATAACTTTTCATTATGTATAGATATATGCGATATACATATAGGGTTTGGTTGATAAGATTATATAATTTCTGCAGTAACATAATTTTGTAAGACAATCATGCGATATGGGTTGTCACTTATTTATGAGTAGATCCCACTAAAACTCACAGCTCTCTGCTATATTCTATTGTTCATGATTTTTTCTTCCTACACCCACAATTGCCTGGCTCACATTTACAAGCTGTATATTTTTGTTCAAATAAAAACAAAATATATAGCTTTGGTATCTATTTACATACAATTACAACCAATCATGCATATGGTGTTTCAAATATGAGATGTAAATGTAAATTCTTTTGTTTTTGTTAAGAATAAGTAAATTCATAACAGATGTTTTGTTAACAAAAAAGTGTCATAACAGATGCAACGAACCACTTAAAAGAGCAAAGTTTATAAATAAATATCGTGATGCACATCTATGTCATAGAACATGAAAATGTTCACTGAATCGAAATCAGTCACGTCTGTGTTATATATATAACATATACAAAGTTGTATGTACATACGAACAAGTCATCTTGAAATTAGTAATATCAAATCGATGGTCTCTTAGCTTATTTTATCAAAATAAAAATAAAATCAATGGTATCTTATTTTATATGTACTAATCTATAGAAATTTGCGTATCTAAACATGAATTTTTTAAAAAAATCAAGTACAAGATTGCAGTGTTTTAAATCTTTTGTTGCTTTTGTTTTAATACATATTAAGGTACAAGTTATTGTTAGAAAAAAAATATATATAGATACTGAAAAAGAGTGCAGTCCACCAATTTTTGTGAGATATATACACCTGTTTGTTTAACTAATAATATCCTACGTACATGTCGTATTGTTTTCTTTATCTCAGATCGTATTCTTAATCACTTTAACGCGGAGAATTTTATAGTCATCAGTCTCTGTGAAACGATAAAATAATAAAATAATAAAATAAAAGGGATTATTTTAGTGTGGATAAGCATTTAGACGGTGCCGTGGTATGAATAAAAGATAAAAGGCAAAGACATTAAAAAAAAAAGTAAGGGCACATGGAGAGAAGTAGGAGGAATATAGATGGAAGCTTATCCAAATAATGTGCGGAAGGTTGGAGTTTGGTCTCAATTTCCTTTCCAAACAGTAACTACTTGGAAGCTGTCGTTTCCTTTGACTCTTTGTTTTTTTTTTTTGTCTTTTTGTTTTCCTTCAAGTTTAATATTCCATCTCACCGATATTTTTATTTACTATACCTGATAATGAGTTTTGATTGTACTAATGTTTGAGATTTAACCTAATCTGATTAAATGCATATGCTATATTTTGTGACAACTCTAGTGGATGTTTTGTTGTTTTATCGGTAAACTGAGCATAGGGAAATTTGATTAATGCGACTACGACTCTACGAGGCGGTTGAAGATAAACCACTTTCTCGGTTATCAATTAGACAAGTGTTATATAACGAACCATTATGAACTGCCTGCAAAATAATTTGTGGTTATGTAGCTCGCTAAAAATTTAGTTATAGAACAAACCTGATATGCTTAAGTTTCTATATTCGGTTTTTGTTTAGGCCACATAAGATCTCAAAATTTATATTTAAAGTGTAACGTTTGTTTTTTTTTTTTTTTGACATCGTAACGTTTGTTTTCTTCTTGCCTAAACTGTTGACTAATAATATGACTATCCAATCGTTATTTATATCTAGCAGTACTATCACATTTTAAATTAAAATCTGAAACACATGAAAAGTATGCGAAGGACTGAAGGAGTTTGTAGTTGTCTGTCTGTTTGTATCTTTTCCTTGGATGCTTCCTCATGCCTTAACTTTGAATTCAAATAACTAAATAAGTCATCCTTCGAGGAAAAAAAGGAAAACTAGTGCATATTAGAATAGATATCATCCACATATTAGGTTAGTGATAGATAAAGACTCGCAATTATTCCATTTTGATATCAATGATCTCTTATCTTTCTGTAAACCACCAGTATGATAGGATCGTATGAAACAAGCAACAACCGGTTTACACAAAATATACAATACATAACTTTTTATATATGGTCAAATAATGATCACTTTATATGATCTCTCTCCATTTTTTTCTACGTTGAACTTAAATAGTACGATCTGATTGTATTTGGACTTGTAGTATACTTCACGTGCGTACACGTAATGACATCAAGTATATATGTTGGATCTGTCTATATATATATAATCACCCATAAGCATATATATATATATATCCTAAAACGTAGTTTATTTTTCTTTTAACATGTTTTTTTTTTAATATATGTTTTATGGAAAAGAAAAGAAAAACAAATGAGTTATTCCAAAGTTAGGCATAATTCTTTCAGGAATATATTAACGAAGGGTGAGTTACTAAAGTATCAAAACGAGATGTCTTACTTGTTAGAATTCCATTCACGTTTACGACAAGTCTTTCCTACTCTTTTTAAAAACTTTATCTGGCCTTTATATATAGTCTTATTCCTTATAAATTTTGTTTTCTCTCCAGACGCTAGCTATACGAAAAGAAAAACAGTAACATCGTATTCCAATAGAAATAACTAAATCTACGTACAACAGTAAATGTCTATATTTTTTACTGTCAAAATAGATTATAGATCATTGTTGAAATACATTTGACAGAATTGAAAAAGTAGATAATTGCATGTTTGATATATGAAAATAGCCAAAAAAAGTAAAAGCAAACATTCAAAATTTACGTTTGCATTTTGGAAAAACCAACGTACACTAAGACTATCGAACTATTTCTTATTTTTTTCCTTCATTGACTTGGAAATTTTTGATCCTCTACACGGTTGTTGTATACTTTTCTCTCGCTGCGAAAAGAGAACAAAAAAAATACTATTAACATCTGATATTCCATAAATAAATATCCTTAATCGAGCCAAATCGGGGCCTGGCTTCCATCCGTTTGGCAGCCAATCAGGTGGACTCGCGCGTAAAATGATGACACGTGGGATTCGTCATGTGCATCACCAACTTGGTCTATCTGTTTTGTTGTTGTTCTCTTCACAACTGCCACGTGGTCGGAGCAGAGCAAATTAACGGTTCCAAGACAAAACAGCTGGGACGCTGATTGGCTTTCACGTTTATCTTCGCCGCTGATTAATCCATTTAGATGGGACCTCACCAACTACCTTTATATCATTTCAGTTGTTTTTTTTTTTACCAAAATGTGATGGTAAGTGACATCCAAATAAAGTATTAAATATGCATAGGATTAGTGTAGAAAAAAGAGAGTGATCGATATAAACGGACGAATGTAATCAAAAAATGAATTTTGGTAGTGCTTCCATCGAAACTCGACTAGTTTTCTCCAAATATTACGAGTGACCAGTTCTTTTGTTTATTAAATTATCTTGTTCGATTTTTAAAAAAGTAAAAATTTGAAATTAGCAGTGATACTTTGTGTTTTTTGTTGTTGTTTTTTTTTTAATTATTATTTAACGTATAGATGGCATGATTCGGATAAAATTTGGTATGGGAACACATCACGCTGCCTAATGCTCTCAATAAATGCCGGAGAGTAGAAGACATCTATTATATAGTATACTTTGATGGGACATTCTTAATTTTTTCCTACTTTATATTTTTTCTTTTCTTGTTAAGTTGTGTGTTCCATGACCACTATTGTCAATGGTAAAGCTGAACATGCATTTGTTTTAGTGGAAAATAAAAGAACACATTTCGCATCGCGCTAAATCGACTTACTACTACGCACTTAGTGTACTATAATATTAATATCTAACGATGAATTATAATACCACACATCGTAGGTCCATGTGTTCTCTCCATCATAGTTTTAAAATCACTTAAATTTCACGGTTTGAACATGCGATAATTATAATTAAAATTGAAACCAAAAAGTCGTTCTAATTTGATGTATATCCGTTGTGGAACATGGAAACATATTCTCCTCCGTGTTCTATGTCGGACTCTTTTTTTGACTTTTCTTACCAAAGAAAATGAATGCAACTTGGAATAATACTGATGTCATCACCAAAACGGTATCGCCGACGCCGAGGAAGTCCTTATCCACCAAAAGCCATAGGCCCCTAAATTTCAGAATTTGATTGACGTTAATTAAG
This sequence comes from Erythrophleum ivorense, assembly GCA_026724425.1. NCBI lineage: Eukaryota > Viridiplantae > Streptophyta > Magnoliopsida > Fabales > Fabaceae > Erythrophleum > Erythrophleum ivorense. The sequence continues at coordinate 158,517 of JAIUCV010000360.1, read as the reverse complement.
CACTATATTCCTCCCCCTTTTTTTTTCTTCAAATTTTGTTTATTTTGATTATTGTAAGCGACAAGACATGTTCCTCTTTTAACTCCGCAATTCCCACGCTTATGTTTCTTCTTCTCATGGGAATGCCAAGGATGAGCCTGATCCATTTTTCATAAAACTTTCTTGTTTTAACAATTATTAACAAAGGCATGATAGTGCTTCAACCAGATAAAAAGGCATGCTTATCCCCTTTAATTCCTCTCTAAACAGTATAAAATTTTGATTAAATTAACATTTTTTTTATGAGGATTAGGTAGCTAATAAGCATATCTTCTAATATGGTTTTTTTCATAATTTGATGCTATTTCGTAGGTATGTATTTTAGGAAAGCGTGATATGAATGAATCAAATTAATAAATCGATTTTCTTTTTTCTTTTTTAAAACAACAAATGATAGTGAAGTTTGGTACTTCGAAACCAGTAACCACCACCATTTGGACATAACCTGCAAGGCTGCAACTTTTGAAAAAGGCCTAAACAACAACCGTAATTATTATACAAGTAGTTTCCCATATTCTGAATTTCTCGATTTTGAATACTTATAAGAATCATTATCCGGTATCTTCATGTCTCATGCAACCTTCAAGTTTAAAACATTCTCCAAACCTAAACATCAGCAATAAAAGGGGTAAACGATCTATTTCCCCATAATAACTATCCCATCGTACCAGTTCTACATCATATTAAGGGATTGAAAATCAGAAATCAATCCAACAAATATCAGCAAAGCGATTTTTGATTTGGATCGGTTGGGTTTTAATTTAATTTTGTATCTGGCATAATTGATATAGCTGATTGGTAAAAAAAACCAACAAAATCAAAATTTATGGATAATTGGATTTGAAAGTATTTTTTTGTGGGGAAATATATAAACTATTATTTGATGGAGAAAAAAAGCTTTAGAATTGATACGATACGATATGATAGTTATGATTGGGAAATAAATAGTTTACCCAATAAAAGCGAGCGAAACTATATTATGATTATAATATTATGCCTAGTTGATGAAAATAGATATTTCATCATGCAATTGCAAAAACGTGCAACAATGAAATTGTTAACCATCCAATAAAATTAAAACAAAAAAGTGATTTTTCGATAAAGAAACAAAATATCAATAACGTGAAACAATGAAATTCTGAAAGGGGAATTCAAATAAGGTTTAACCTTAAAACTAATAATAGTCAAAAACATAATTGGCAAATAGCAAAGCCGGCGTATTTTAGCCGAAGAGATCGAAACCCATGTCTTCGTCAGACTCTTCCGCAGCTTCTTCCTCCACAGCCACCGCCAGAGCATTGCCGCCAGATTCTTCTGAAACCGGTGCAGCCGCTGCAACCGCAAACCTGCTTGGATCCTGGAACACAAATTACAAAGTTTTAAAACATTTTCATGCCTAAATCACGAAAAGAAAATCTAAAACTTAAAAAAAACAAAAGGCCATACCCTTAGGAACTCCTTCACACTCTCAGCCTGAGGGAAAGAATACTCAGTAGCCAAGGCAATAGCAAGAACGTTCTTGTAAGCATTGATGAACATGTGAGGCGCAGCTGCTAAGACTGGGTAAGAGATGCCAAGAGAAAGTGCGGTGACCAACGAGACACCATCGGCAAACTTTTCAACGAGTTGGTCTTCAGTGAGGTTAAGCACCTCAGGGCTAAACACTGAGCCGTTGTCGTAGACTGACTCAACGACAAGACCATAAGAGAATGGCCGGATTCCAAGCTTGGCTAGAAGCGCAGCCTCTGACGAACCGACTTTGTCACCCTTCTTGATCAGCTCCACAGGTGTTATGATCTCAACCGTACCTTTGTTGATCTTGGTTGGAATGTTAAGCACTTGGAAGAAGGAGGTCTGTGAAGGGTCAAGACCAGTGTTGCCTGGTTGCACAACCACATCGATTGGTGCCACTAAACCAACACGAGCCGGAGCTCCAACCTGATATGCAAATTCTCATCAATTAACAGTATAAGCTATGTTCAGTCAAACACTCAAATCACAAAGAGGGAAGCTACAACAATCTCAAATTGAATCAATCTTGAATGTTTCTGCGTTTCTGAGAAGAACACAAGGGGTTTTGAATTCCATTTCCAATTCCAACTTTTTCACTTTCCAAGTTAATGATCTTAAGCAATACTATAAACTAAGCAAATCATCAACTAACCATACAAGCTCAATTGCAACAATATCATTCGATTTTCTACTCAATTTCACATTCGGAGATAAGAATCATGAACAGCAACTACGACATCGATCAAGTCGAAAGAACAAACCTTGTACTTGGCAACCTCTTCACTGACTTCTTTCAAATCACCCTTGGTGAAGATCAACCCAACATTCCCCTGTAACATGAATTCAACCACAAACTTAAATCAAGCTTTCATAAAAGCAAAACCAAAATCAATAGAAAAAAAGAGAAGAAATTGACCTGAAGAAGAGGAACGAGGCTGAGGAAACTCTTATTTCCGGTCTTCTCAGCATGAAGCTTCACAGATCTCTTCATCATAGTGTTCTTCCCCATAAGAACAACGGAATCGCCGCGTAGACCTTTCCTTATGTTCTGGAGCTGAGTGGATCCGACGTTATCAGCTGCAACGATAAGGATCTGAGGGTACTCATTGAGAAGCTGGCAAAGCTTCGAGTCGTAAACGATCTTCTTCTCCGCCTTTGTTGCTTTCACCGCCATTGATTGATACTCAAAAAGTTCGATTAAGAAAAGATAAATCTAAAAAGGGGGTAGGAAAATCGAGGGCCTAGACGAAGCTCGAGCTCGTACAAGGCGGACAGCTAATTGGCGCCGTCGCTTTAACCTCTGCAACTGGTTTTTCCGGGTTAGGAGAGAAACAAAAAAAACCTAAAAAAGCTGCCTAGGATTACGAAATCGATGTAGAAGAGGGCTTAGGGTTTATATAGTTATCGGAGTACCTGTTACTCTTTTGGAATGACCGACCTAGATCCAACGGCTCATATTTGTTGGATCTGTACTGAATACAATCATCTTTAAGTTGGGCTTGAGATGTGGCCCAAATGTGTTTTAGCCCATATACCAATAAATGATAATTACTTGTCTATTATAAATAACTAAATTCATAGTTTTATTACATGTTTGGGCATAAATTCACTTCACTTCTCCAAGATATTCGCGTTTCCATTGTCAGAATTCTTCCTCAAATCATATTCCTTTTTCATTAACAACTGTGAAAACTGGAAAAGGAATATGATTTGAGGAAGAACTCGGTGAAAAGATATAAATCCGTAAATTTGTTAACGTTTTCTTCCATTTTCATTGACGTGATCTTCCCTTTTTTTTTTGGACCGTCTATTAAAAAAAAAAAACGTTAAGGTTATAGTGGAATAATCATTAATATAGGTTAGATTCACAAAGATTCGGATTTTTTTTTTTTTGGTTTTTATTTTCTTCTCTTGTGCTCGGGGAAAAAAAAAGGATCCTCTTTGAAATTTCTTGTCTACGACGAGGAGGAAGCAATAGGTGAGAGCTCCGATCCTTTAATCCTTTTTGTGAATTTTTTTGTTTTTATTAGAGAAATGCTGGATGCGATGTCGATGCAACTGGAAAGTTTCACAAATCGAATGATAAAGTTACGAACTTGGTCTAGGGTTTCTTCGATTGATGGAGTCAATTGCTTAGTTATGATTGCTGTTACTAAATTGTGGGAATTTTAATAGTTTTGGGTTTGATTATAATCCTGAATTTGTTATCTTTTATGTTTTGATTATTAGAAAATTCCGTCGGCGATGGAATCAATACGCTTCAGGGTCAGTGATGTTGCTTTCAGTGTTTGCTTAGCTTTGCTCAGGTTACAGAGTCGGAAATATTTTGACTTTTTTTTTGTGTTTTTATTGTTTTTAAATTTGTTGTAGAAGCAGCAGGATGTTGTACAAATAGGAATTGAGCTCTCGGTCTGTGTTGTTGAATCGATGTTCTTGCTGTGTGATAATATTCGTAGTCTGTTACTGTTCTGCTACAAGTTATGGAGAGAGAATAGTGAGAGTCTCTCGGGGGAAAAGCTGCTCCGTGTGATCCGTTATGTCTACTTAAAAGACATCAAACCGAAGAAGAGAGTGTATAATCAGGATGGTGTTGGCAAGAACTCGTTCCAATGGGAATGGATCAGGACCACTTGGAGTGATTTTACTGACGGAACCATAGTTTTGCATCGGCTTGTGGACCTTCTCGGAAGAGAAGATGCATCATTTTTTGATGATCGGCTGTTGTCGTCGGCTATCAAGAAGTACAAGCAACAAGTACTGAAGAAACTAGAGGACAGATTGAGATCCACAAAGGATGGTGTTGTTTCATCAGAGGTGAATGGTTTTGCGAGGGAGACAATATCGTCTGATGTTTCGTACTTGTGGAAGTCTCTCTTTGATGAAGGAGCAACACCGAGAGGGACGGAGACTAGGTTTTTCCGCCACCTGTTTCAGCCTATCTTAGATGAATCCGTGCGTAGGGAGATCAATCCTAAACATTCTCCTTACATTTTAGGGTTAGTGATACTACTTAAACCCCTTTAGAGAGTTTGCTTATTAGAAAGAAGCATGTTTATTGACTTGTTGTGTGCTTTGCAGGAGGGATTTTGCAAAGGAGGAGATGAAGGAGGAGGTTGTGCAACTAGGAGTCCAGCTCTCGCTGTATGTGGCTCAATCAATGTTCGTGCTGTGTGATGACATTCATAGTGTGTTACTGTTCTGCTACAAGTTATGGAGCGATGCAACAAGGTACCAGCATCGTGGTAACTTGGTGTCGGAAAGGCTGCTTCGTGTTATTCATTATGTCTACTTGAAAGACATCAAACCGAAGAATGGAGTATTTAAAACCAGTGGCAACGACTCGGTCCAATGGGAATTGGCGAGGACCACTTGGACGGACTTTGATGATGCAGCCCGATTTCTGGATCGACTTGTTTCAACTCTCAGAGTAGATGGGGAGCTGATTATACTTTGTCGAGAGAATATGGAAAAGACTGAAGAAGCGGTGAAGAAGCTAGAGGAGAAGTTGAGGTGTGCAAAGGCTGTTGCAGAGGCGAATGGGTTTGCGAGGGAAACGATGGAGTCCAGCTTTTTGGACTTGTGGAAGTCTGTCTTTGACAAGGAAGCTAAGGAAGCAACAAAGACTCTGAAAGTGATCCAGAATGGGATTCTTAGGGACCTGTTTCTCCCTCTAATGAACCAAGTAGCAGCGCCTTAGCTTCCAGTTTATTCGTCTGTAATTTATGTAATTGACAGAAAAATTGATATTTGGCTTAGATTTTCCGTTTTACAGAGAGAATCAGAATAATTGTTAAAAGATTTTTGTGCTTGATAAAACAATTTTTATTGCTGTTGCAACTCATCAAGGCATGTTCATGTTAGTCTCTCTTTTACCTCTTCTATCTCTCTTCTGATTTGTTGGCTGTTGATTTTTCTGAGAATCGTAGTACATGTGCGTATAACATAACTGCAGAATTCACTGTACTCCCTATTATCCTTTTAATTCTTGCTTGTAATTGGTGTTTTTGGTTCACTAGACATTTTTGCAAGATTGGAACATGAATATGTAGTGATGTGCAATCTACGTTCAAAAACTTGCTCCGCGCTAATTAATCGGTTGGACAGCAATTAGCGATTTTTTTAATCGGGGTAGAATTTTTGCTATATTTTTATATATTGGTTGCCATGGTTTTCCACGCCTAGCTTAGATTCTCCTTTTTGCTGGGTCTGAGTGCGTCAAAATCGAAGCCGTCTTCAATGATAGAGCTGCTGTCCTCCTTTAAATCACAAACATTAAATTCTAAACCAAAACCACGATTTTAAATCTCGATGAAACTCATCCTATATATAATACGAGAGTTTCCTCACCATTTAAACTATCTATATCAGTACATAATAGACCTCACTATAATTCTTATTTTTAAATTAAATTGTATTAAAAATATTTATTTATATTTCTTTACATATATTCTTATCTTAAACATAAATAAAATTAAGAAATATACACAAAAAATTAATTAATTAGTATAAAGTATGTGATAACTTTGTGTTAAAAGTTTAAGAAAATTATAAAATAAAATGAAGATGAACTAAAGAAATATTTAACTCGCAATAGTATATATATTATTAGCTTTTTATTCAAAAATTTGTATAGAAAAATTATCCTATTTAAAAATGTTATAATTTTTTTATGAGTTACAAAAATATAAAATATAATTTAATTAATATAGTCGAAAGCTAATGAGAAATTAGAGTTTATTTTTGAAAAAAAAATTGAATTCAAGTTATTATATGTAAATATTATTGCAACGAAACACATGAAAATTTTAAAGATTGTGATATGTTTGTTTTAAAAATACAATTTATATTTACAAAAATAACATAATAGAAAATAATCAGTGGTCATCATACTCAGACGCTACCGCAACAAAGGCAGATATGTAAAAAGTTATACATATTATTTTATACCACATTTTGAGTGCAAATGTGATTGTTCACCATGTTTACAAATTCTAACGTCAAGTCAAATTTATATTTATAATCTAAAGCATGCTAAGTTTAGAAAGAGAAAACACGAGATGATGTGTGGAATTAACATCTTAGTAATATAAAATGATCATTTTTTAGTGTAAGTGGTTAGATTAACTCAAAACATAACCAAAATATGAAAGTTAACACAAAACCATTATAATTCAAATTAACAAATATAAATAAAACCAAACAGAAATGTTGTCGTAAACAACCCTGCGCGTGCGGACTTCAATACCTAGTAAGTTCTTAATAAAAAAAAATAAACCCTAAACATAAGACACTTTGAACTATAAACATCAGATTTTAAACCAAACCGACGGTTAAAGATTGTATCTCATAACTTTTAAACAAAAAAAATATAAACCAACCCCTTTAGACTATAACCATAACTTCATAAACCATAAATTATTTATTTGTTTTCTGAAAATTTCCTAAGATTTTTGAAAACCTTTACAATTTTATAAAAATTTTGATGAGTTCATCATCTATAACACTGTTCATTTTGCTCCCTTTATATTACCGATATCCTTCTTGTTTTCATATTTAACTATCGTAATTATTTAAATGAATGATGAGACAAATCCGTTATGAGTTACAAAAAGACACGGACTTACATCTTTGGAGCATGTTTTGCAACCACAATGTCTGTACCGTCATTCCACAACTACAGAAAACTCGGTGTTGGCCTGACCACTTACACCGCTTGGTACCTCAGTATAGCGGCTCTTGCCCACGGCCAGGTCGAAGGAGTGACTCGTTCGGCTCCAACCAAACTGGTTCGGTTTTTTTACAGGGGCAACTATAATATATTATACATTTTTGGTAAATAATAATTATAATAGAATTAGTGTGGTATTTATACCAAGAGTCAGGTAGAAAAGACACTTACCATTTGGTATTTATAGATAGTATTATTCCCATGCGAAAGGATATGATAACCAATAATATGATTTACTTTTTCTTTTCTTATATATGTTCTGTTTTTATATACCTTTTTCTGATAAAGTAGATCAGATCACTAGTGAAGATCAATAATCTTTGGAGGGTCCAAAATATAGGAGAAGGCTCGCTTTTAAAAAAGAAGAGCATGATGAAATGTATATGTAGGACAATTCTTTGAATTTAAAACCATGATTGCAATCGTTATGGTGTGTTCAACTTTTAGACTAAGAAAGTACTAGTATATGACCCGCACAGCAGTGCAGTGCGAGATTATGTTTTTGTTTTCTTGCTTTTTTTCTTCTTTTTGTAATATGTTTTAATTTTTGTGTTAATTTAAGAGTTGTATGTTTTTTTTATGTTAAAATTGTCAAGTATATTGTTAATTTGAATCTAAATTTTTGTATTAAGTGATTTGTCTGTGACTAAATTTATATTGTATCTAAGTATATTGTTGATATGAATCTAAATTTTTGTATTAAGTATTATGGGTTTAATTTGTTTTTGTGACTTTCATTACAAAAGTCTTGGTTTTTTGTTTTATTTTATTTAGTATCAAAGTTGCTTCGATTTGGTATTATCGCTAGTTTTTTTAATTATTTTTTTTGCAGATTTTTAATAGAGAATGTATAAAACGGAAATCTTTGAAAACGGAAATCTTTGAAAACGGAAATCTTAGATTATGGTATTATCTAGAGAATGCATAAAATGGAAATATTTGATTATGGTATTATCTACTCTAAAAGGAATTGATTGTTGGTTTAATTGAACCAAACATTGGTTTGATTTAAGTGATTTTTTAGATTACTAAATTAACCCTCACTAAACCTGTTTCCAAACATATTTTCTTCACAAAGAGAGATGGTTTTTTGGTCCAAAAAAAGAGATGTACTTCTCAATTAATATTAAAGAGATAATGAAATCTGGAATTTACGATGTATCATCGTTTCATATGATTTAGCCACTGTGCGAATCTAGGCTTGATTCTATTTCGATCTCACTCAATCGCTCAAGCAAGAAAAAATATGCAAAGCAGAAGTAAAGTGGAGCACACACAAGATTTTGTTTACCCGGTGTTCGTTTCCTAATCACCGGGACCGGAGTGGTTACCGGCCATCTCTAGAACCGAGCTTGGAAACTTGAGCTCGATCTTCTCTCTCTATGCCTTTCTCTTAGCTTGATGAGCTCTCTCTCTTAGGACTTCTAGAAACAATCTCGGTCTTATAAACGTGATCGGTACACTTAATCTCTCACCCGTGTACAGAGGCGGATCTAGAAGAAATATTTGTATGGGGCACAAATAGAAAATAATAAAAGTATGGTACAAGTTGTTAAAAAAATATGGCTAAAGGAAACATAAATAAATAAAGGAACATAGAAGATATATTAAAAATATACTGTTTTTCCCTAGCAAAGTGCCAACTAATGCAGTTACCAACTGACCTAATCGGTAACAATTGTACACGATAAGTATAAATGTTTTATAATCAGTATGAGGCACTTGCCCCACCCACCGTCAACGTAGATCCGCCACTGCCCGTGTACAATAGTCAATACACTCCTAACCTATTTAAACTCAAACCGACTAATCCCAAATCGAACTAAGGCACAGAGAAAGAGTAATTACTTACATATGATTCACAACATATTCTTCAGCCACGTTAACTTTTGTAACTATTGCAAGTTTAAATATCATGTATCCGGTGTTTTAGCGGAATTACATCTCTCTTTTTTTTTTCATTTCTTACCACTACTTTTGTTTGTTTTACATGCAACGAGAGACAAAACAAAAAATTCTATAGTCATAGTAAGATGGTATCCAAAATAGAATTGAATTTGGTTGGATAAGAAATTTAAATGACAATCAATCCACACCTTTACCAAGTTTTTCAATAAAGATAAACTACAAATGTGTTTACCAATGCACTTTACAAATCGGTGTTTGTAAATTTATAGATATTGGATGTGTAATGTGTTCATACGGAATACAATTATTATAATTAGGTCCCAAAGGCCAAAGGTATGACGCATTGAAGTATTTTTACACTTTTTATCAGAGCAAATACTTATCCGAACATTTCTTCAAAAAAGTAAAAGTATCAACCATTTAGGGAGTGCTTTATTATTTCTCTCGAACAAACATTTAAAAGACATATACACACTAAAGACAGTTTTAAAAAATTCAAATGGATACAAAAGTTACATTGGCCTTGTTAACAGTGATCATAGTTATTTTAAGCGCAAACAGTGATCATAGTTATTTTCAAAAAAGTTTTAAACGGAAATTGGTGCCACAGACGTTAACATAATCTAATTCTAATACCTATTTCAGGAAAAAAAGTTTATATAGGAAAGAGTTTTTTTAAAAAACCATGAAATCCATTATTTATAGGAATATTATACGGTGGGGCTGTATTCTACTCTACAAGTATATATAAATATTTCCTTATTTTACAAGTAATGGTTGGTATTTGGTAATAAGAATATAACCAAAACGGTGCTTTACCCTGATTTTGACCAAAAAGAATTATAAAAAAATATTTCCAAACTTTTGAAACGACTCGGGGACCCTAGAGAAAAAACATAATCAGCAACCGAAAGAGAGAAGCTGATAAATCTTGAGTTACATTTTTTTTTCATCACTGAAATGCTCTTACTGGTTTCAGTCAAAGAGAGACAGAGAAGGAGTTAAGGAAACAAAAAGAAAAGACAAAGGAGAGTCAGAGACTTAGAGGGATATAAACACAGAAGAAGAAGGTTCCAAAATTGCTTTCCTCCTTAATTTCCTCAATGTTTTGTCCATTCTCTAAAATCTCGTTTGTAAGTTATATACGAAGTTTACTAGTTTATTCCTTGATGTATGGAACTTTTGCTGGTGAAAGAAGTGGTAAATAGGAATTATGTAACTGTTCTTCACTTTCGTCCATTGTTACTGTCACTCTCATGATCTCATTCTCATCTCCTTACTTATTAGAAAAATGACCCATTAGTTTTAGATTTAGTACCACAGAAAATAAACTCAGAGAAAGCGGACTGGTTGATAAGAAGATGGCTTTTTAATGGGGAAAGAAACATTTTACTAATTACTATAGATTATTATATACCCATAATAATAATAGACCTATCATGGAATTTTAGAACTAGAACTAGAATGAGTTTGAGTAATTAATATAAATATTAGGTAAGCCAAAAGCCATTCCCAAATTCTTCATTTTTTTTTTTTTACATTTTTTTTTAATCTATGAAGCAGGTTTTGAAGAAATGAAGATGTCGATTAAGGAAACAGAAGAAGGAATAGTGGAGAATGATGAGACTGGAAAGAGACGAGATGAGTCAAGCATGAAGAGCTTTCTATGGCATGGCGGTTCTGTCTATGACGCTTGGTTTAGCTGTGCATCGAACCAGGTTTTAATTTTTTTTTTATCTATTTCACATACTAAACCAAATCATGTGGGGTCTTGTTATGGATTAAAAATGAGAGAATGTTAATTTTGTTGACAGGTTGCTCAAGTTCTATTGACACTACCTTATTCATTTTCACAAATGGGAATGGCATCAGGTGTAATTCTGCAGATCTTCTATGGTTTTATGGGAAGTTGGACAGCTTATCTCATCAGTGTTCTGTACGTTGAGTACAGAAGTCGAAAAGATAAACATAATGTTAACTTCGACAACCATGTTATTCAGGTCACAATAACAAAACTCTTATAGATTCAATCTCCACCATTAGCTAGGTCTTCATAATATGCGATTTTAACATGTCATTATTTAAACAGTGGTTCGAAGTCTTGGATGGTTTGCTTGGTCCATATTGGAAAGCGATAGGATTAATATTCAATTGCACATTTCTTCTCTTTGGTTCTGTTATCCAACTCATCGCCTGTGCAAGGTTGGTTTAGGATCACAATTTATTCGATGTATATTGGTAAATATATGATTTTGAATTTGATTTTGATTTCTAATCGTATAATAATGGACAGTAACATATATTATATAAACGACAAGCTGGACAAGAGGACATGGACTTACATATTTGGAGCGTGTTGTGCAACCACAGTGTTTATACCGTCGTTTCACAACTATCGAATATGGGCATTTCTTGGTCTTGGCATGACCACTTACACCGCTTGGTACCTCACCATCGCGTCTATAGTCCACGGTCAAGTCGAAGGAGTGACTCACTCCGGTCCAACCAAGCTGGTTCTGTATTTCACTGGAGCCACTAATATATTGTACACTTTTGGTGGCCACGCCGTTACCGTGTGAGTATTTCCTAACTCTTGATAATTGTTTGTTTTTACGTTTTACATGTTGTTAATAATTTGACAATTTGTAGGGAGATAATGCATGCAATGTGGAAACCAAGAAAGTTTAAGTACATATATCTAATGGCTACACTATATGTGTTTACCTTAACCATACCATCGGCTGTTTCCGTCTACTGGGCCTTTGGAGATGAGCTTCTCACACATGCCAATGCCTTCTCACTCCTTCCTCATTCACCGTGGCGGGACGCTGCAGTTATTCTCATGCTCATCCACCAGGTATGTTTGGTGGACATTTTGGTTTCTAAGTTCAATTTTGGCGTCGGTTTGGTTAGAAAATATTGTTTTAAGTTTTGGATATGTTTGGTTAGTTTGTCAATCTTTGGTTTCGGTTAGGTTCGATAATTATGTTGATTTGACTCATTTCAACCAATAATGTCTCCTTAAACACATACATACACATTATATATCCGGTACATGCATTTATGTATGCTTATGTGATACCGGTAATTTCTCTAATGCAGTTTATAACGTTTGGGTACGCATGCACGCCATTATATTTTGTGTGGGAGAAAGTGATCGGAATGCACGAGACAAATAGCATTTTGTTACGAGCGGTCACAAGATTGCCTGTGGTGATTCCGATTTGGTTCTTAGCCATAATCTTCCCTTTCTTTGGACCAATTAACTCAGCCGTTGGTGCACTTTTGGTCACATTCACTGTCTACATTATCCCGTCACTTGCTCACATCCTCACTTACCGCTCTGCTTCTTCTCGACAAAACGCGGCAGAGAAACCACCGGCCGTGATTGGCGGTTGGAGAGGTGCGTTTGTGGTGAACGTGGTGGTAGTGGTTTGGGTGTTTGTAGTTGGCTTTGGATTAGGAGGATGGGCAAGTGTGACTAATTTCATCAAACAAGTTGATACTTTTGGCCTATTTGCTAAATGTTATCAGTGTCCTCACCGCTGAGAATTGTTGCTTGCGTGTTAGATTATGGAGTGTTTTTGAACCAGTAACAAAGTGTTAGACTTCAAAAGTTTCATAATTTTCTTTTGGTTTAAAATTATTTCTAACATTTCTTTCGTGTTATATGTTGCTGGTTTGCTACATTTAACATTTTATCCCAATAAACATTGGTTTCGTAAATATATATTCTATCAAATATATTTCTATTTGACTAAGCAAAATTAAGCAATCATATAAGCGCTACAAAACTTCTAGCTAGCTTGGATTTTGATTAGAACTCCAATACAAATATTCATATCCCTCTAGGATCATATACGAAAATACTTATTCATCTAGACCTACTCACCAAAAAAAGTTATATTTAATATCAATTTCAATGTCAAGTCTTACTAAAACTTCTAAATCAAAAGTTAAATTTGCCAGAAAATATGGTCAATGAACTGACGATTTACTTGAGTAAAACAAAAGAAAAGAAATTCACGATATACTTTTTAATTTAATAATCTAAATGTACGAAAGTAGGAAGAATCGAGTCAATCCATCATCTGATTAATTAAACTTAGCGTGTTTATTCAATTATTCTCGACTCGCTAACCTTTAACTTAACCAGTAGTTGATAAAAAAAAGTTGACTAAACAAAAAGTAAATGGTTATTAAATTTCATAAATTTATGTTTATTGATGAATAAAGTTGTTTCGTTTACTCTTCTTCACTCACGACTTTACATTACGAGCGATTGAGCGATTGACGGGTCTTTTGTGTTCTTAGTTTTTTTTCTGTCTTCTCCGAAACGTCCACCGTCGCCGCCGATTCCCACTCATCTTCTCCCCCGTAAGCTCTCTCTCTCTCTCTCTCTCTCTCTCTCTCTGATCTCTACCGAACTCTTAGCTCACTGTCTATTATGTCTGAAAGCTGATGCTTTTTGGGTTCTGTTTTTCTGGGTTTAGATTTCTCCGGGTTTAAAATTTTAGGGCACTTTACTTTCATCTCTACTGTTACTGCTTTCGAATTTCTGGAAAAGAGCACAACTTTCATTTGTTTTTAAGGTTTTTCGTCGCCTAGGTCTGAAAACTGATAACTTTTCGTTGCCTTCGTATGTTTTGGTTTTAAATCCCCAGACCCAGAGTCTGAAAACTGACATTTTTCTCCTCCAATTTCTTTCAGAAACGACAGAGACCTCTGAGTGATAAAAATGGCGCCTAGAGGAAGAAAAAGGGTAAGCTTTACTGTTACATTGAGGCTCATACATATCAGTTGAGTGGTCTGAGTAATTTGAAGTGGTTTTGGACTTGAGAGAGTACTAAATGCTGTAGAATTCGTTGTTAGGGGATTTTGAATTCTTCTATGATTTGTCTCTTTTCTAAGGATTTGAATGGATACTTTTCTTCATCAATGTTGCAGAAAGCTGGATTGAGACGAGAGGATGCAGCACGAGACAATATGAGAGAGTATGGTTTTGATGAGCGTGTCATCAATGAGAGTATCAAGGGACTGGTTAAGGTATGTTTCTCTGTTTCAGGCTCTTCCATTTTCAAGTCTTTGCACACATTTGTCCCTGAAAGTGACGTTTTTTTTTTACCTCTTTGGACTTCGAAGCTGTATGGTGAGGACGGGTGGAAACTGATTGAAGATGGTGGATACGATGCGCTTTTCACTATATGCCTGGAAAGGCAAGAAGAACAAAACAGACTCGTGGCTGTCGAGCAAAACGAAGAAATGGCTGAGGAAGAACAAGAAGAAGAGTTGGTTGTGGAGCAAAACCAAGAAATGGCTTTGGAGCAGAACGAAGAAGTGCCTGTGGAGCAAATTGAAGAAATGACTGTGCAGCAAATTGAAGAAATAGCTGAAGCAGAACAAGAACCGGCTCAGGAAGAAGAAACGGTGAGTTGTTTTTCTTCCTTCTCCTCCATATCTCTCTGCTAAGACCTCAAGCTATAACTATGTAACTGTTTTCCTAAACGCTTTTTAAAAAAAAAAAAAAATGTTGCGTACACTGTTGGGATTAGTTTTGCTTGACTGGTTTAACTTGATTTACCCATATGCTACTGAACTTGCGGCATGATCATGTTCCACATGAGCAGGAGCAGAACGTTGAGGATGGAAGAGACCATGTGGGTAGCAATTCAGCATCTTTGGTGCGATGTGGTGCGGAGACAAGAACACAAACTTGCCTAACTGATGATGTATCAGTCACTACCGAGGTGGTCTTGGACTCATCACCACCAGGTGTTCAGTCAAGAGTAACATCACCAGGCTATGCACTCCATTCTGTTGAAAGTAAGAGAGTAACAAACTCATCCCCATTACAAACTCAACACATGAATAACTACTTGCTTAACTAAGGGAAAGTCTTTCTTTAGGTGCCAAGAATTCTCGATGTGGATGGCTGAGCAGCGAGGAGGAGACAGATTCAGATGAGGATAGTGATAGTGATGATGATGAGATGATTCAGCTGACTCCGGAACCTCTCTGTGAAGAACTTGAACAGCTGTTGAGGAAACTGCGTGGAGAGAACACGAGGAAGAGACCCTCGAGGTGGGACAACTAAGGAGTAAGTAAAGTTATAAGCTAAGAACTACAGTGAAAATTCACTAAGGTTAGTATTGGCTGTAAAAAATAGGTAAAGGACTCATCTTGACATATTTGTGTGGGTCTTCTTGAGCTCTATTGGTTTAAGCTTTCAATAATTTTGGATCAAATTTGTTTGTGAAGTAAAGAAAGCTAATTATGTGTTTGGGATTATTCAATCTTTATTCAAGAACCAAAATCAACCCCAAACTGAATTTTCCTCTTTGAACATTGATTTTCACATGTAACTGCAAAAATTTAGCACTTAAAGATAAACGAAACAACTACTCTTATTGAAAGATCTACAAATATTCAAAGTTATCTGTTATTCATCTTAAACACTGTCCTCAAGGACACATTTCTTTGGAAAGTGGAAGTAAATATTACTTATCACTTGATATTACAGTGAATTTTTGCCTAGAATCTAAAAGTCAATTAAAATGCAACAATGACAAAAGTCACATCATAACCAGCGACTAAAATTAAGAATCAACACTAGTGCCAATTTTTTCTTTTTTGTTAAAGGTTGAATTTTTTTGTTGTACGCAGATTTTCTCTGTTTTCAAACCATTTTCAACATCAGTGATAAACAGTTACGAGGAAATGTTACATCATTGCATATTCCTAAGTGTTATATAATTTGTGACAAACCAAGGTAATTTTTTTTTTTTTTTGCTTCCTTTAAGCTGAAACTGAAGTTATTCCTTTTTTTTCCCTTTGCATGCAAATGGGTTTTAGATTTTAAATGCAGAAGCTGAAGAAACAAATGATTTTAGGGACAAAAGCAGTGACGCTTGACAACTATCCTCTCGGATTCTTCTGAGTCTCTCTCTTTTAAAGAAAAATCCACAATTTTCGCTTTCACTGTCACTAGCTCACTCAGATTCTCCCTCTTTTCACCTCCAGAACCCTTGTTTGCCGTTGTCTCCTTTCGTCTCCCGGAACCAAACCGGTCAAACACACTGCTGGACGGAGAATTCCTCCGTCAATTCTTAGGTATTTCGTCTTACCCAAACCTATCTTTTTGTCAGAGAGGCGTAGCGGAAAAGGTTGCGTTTATTGATTCACGTAGAGAAATATATATAGTTACAAGTAAACCCTAGAGAATATATGAAAAGCAATACAAGGAAAGATATATATACGAGATAATATATTCACAATACTCCCCCTCAAGTTGGAGCATGAAGATCACAAATGCTCAGCTTGGAAAGTAAATGACGAAGTTGAGCTCGCCCGAGAGCTTTAGTAAACATGTCAGCAGGTTGTTCTTCAGTGCCAATATGCGCCGTAGTAATCAAACCATCTGTAATGGCATCGCGAGTGATGTGACAATCAACCTCCACATGTTTGGTTCGCTTGTGAAAAACAGGATTGGCCGCAAGTTGTAACGCAGATTGATTATCACAATGAAGTGGAATAGGGCGATCCTGAGGTAGACCAAAGAAATTGAGAAGTTCTCGAACCCACTTAATCTCGCAAACCGTATCAGCTAAGGCACAATATTCAGATTCAGTAGAAGAGCGTGAGACAACACGGTGCTTAATAGTTTGCCAGGAAATCGGAGAACCACCAAGAAGCATAACATAACCGGTAAGCGAACGTCGTGTTGTAAGGCACGAAGCATAATCTGCGTCAGAAAATGCTTCAAGAGTAAGGACAGAGTTGGAGCGAAACAAGATGCCTTGACCTGGAGCTCCTTTTAAGAATCGGACGACACGTAATGCAGCTTCCCACTGCGATTGACGAGGAGCCTGCATAAACTGTGACAGTATATGAACCGTATAGGTAAGGTCGGGACGTGAGAGGGTGAGATAGATAAGGCGTCCGACCACACGACGATAACGTTCTGGTTCTGGAAAATATGCATCTGTAGCATCAGTCAAGCGATGATTCTGCTCAATCGGAACCACAGACGGACGAGCACCGAGAAGGCCACATTCAGTAATTATATCCAAGGCATACTTGCGTTGGCACAGAAAGACACCATCTTCATTTCGAGCAATCTCGAGACCAAGGAAGTAGCGTAGATGTCCCAAATCCTTCATGTGAAAGCACTTGCTGAGATATTCTTTGAACCAAGAGATAGCACTAGGATCACTTCCACCAATAACCAAATCGTCAACATACACCAAGACATAGAGATGACTATCTCCATTAATCAACGAGAAGAGAGACGTGTCCGACGAGGACTGTCGAAAACCATAGCGTAAAAGAGCATCACGAAATGTACCAAACCAACATCGCAGTGCTTGTTTAAGTCCGTACAAAGATTTATGTAACTTGACAACCTTGTTCGGAGAACCCTTTGCAAAACCCGGTGGAAGCTTCATATAAACTTCTTCTTCTAATGTCCCATGGAGGAAAGCATTATGAACATCCATTTGATGGAGTTCCCAATTGCGAGCAGCTGCGATTCGAAGAAAGGTGCGAACAGTCGTCAACTTGGAAACTGGTGCAAATGTTTCTTTGTAATCGAGACCCTCTTCTTGTCGATTACCAAGAGCAACCAAACGAGCTTTGTAACGCTCAATAGTACCATCAGAATTGTGCTTAATCTTATAAATCCATTTACAGCCAATAGCTTTCTTTCCAGGAGGTAGATCACATAATGACCAAGTTGCATTATCTTCAAGTGTCGTGATCTCTTCAGCCATTGCAGCTCGCCATTCTGCATATGTCATGGCTCTCGAGAATGAAGTCGGCTCTTCAGCCTCGGTAATGGCAGCCAAATAAGCACAATAGCCTGCTGAAAAACGAAGTGAAGATACATGATTAGCAATAGGATAAGATGTATCTGAAGAACCGGTACTCGGAGGTGAAGGTGGAGTGGAGTGTGATGGTTTATCAATATTCTTGGCAGCGTAAGTTTGATATGGTGCAAGTAAAACTGATTTTGTTTTTGTTCTCTTCCCACGACCCAACACTTGAGGTGACTGAACCACTGCAGACGACTCCTTATTCTCTGCAGGATCTGCAGAGCCTGTGTCACACACATCCACCAATGTGTCAGACACAACATCCATTGCGTCATGAATTGTATCAGGAGAGCTTGTGTCACACACATCCTGAGGTGTGTCAGACACAACATCAACTGTAACCGAAGAACTCCCCCTTACTTCCGTATTTTCTCCATTGAGGAGAAGTGGAACGGGACAAACTGCATCATCTTCAGCAACAACCACAGGAACAGAGGAAGTAATCGACTCAGAGAGAGGAGGCTCCACCGGAGATGCAAAAGGGAACACATCTTCATTGAATACAACATCACGTGAGACAAAATATTCTTCTTTTTCAAGATCATAAACTCTCCATCCCTTCTGACCATGAGAATAACCCAGAAATACACAGCGAGTGGCACGTTCATCGAACTTAGCATGTTTCCTAGTCCCTTTGTGTGCATAACATAAACATCCAAATGTACGAATTCTTTCATACATGGGTTTCTTGCCAAACAACATCTCATATGGTGTGTTCCCATCTAACACAGAAGAAGGTGTGCGATTGATGAGATGTGCTGCAGTGAGAACACAATCACCCCAAAACTGAATTGGTAACGAGGCTTGAAACCTCAAAGAGCGAGCCACATTCAAAATGTGTCGATGCTTCCTCTCGACACGACCATTTTGTTGAGGAGTACCAACACAAGACGTTTGATGTTGAATCCCTTGCGACGCAAAGAACGTTTTGAGACACATGAACTCTGTCCCATTATCACTACGAACCACACGAACTTTCTTGTCAAACTGGCGATCAGCCATATGACAAAATTTTTGGAGAAGAAGAGCTACTTCGCTCTTAGCACGCATCAAATACACCCAAATAGCCCTTGAATAGTCATCCACAATGGTAAGAAAGTAAACTGATCCACATGTTGCTTGTGTTTGATACGGCCCCCAAACATCGCAATGAATAAGAGAAAAAACTTCAACTGCTTTATTAATACTTTCCGGGAAAGAAGAACTTGAGTGTTTCGCACGGACACAAACGTCACATGGAACTTGAGAAACTGACTTTTCATTACTTAAATCAACAACACCAGATAAATGAGAAAGCACAGACTGCGATGGATGACCCAAACGACGATGCCAAAGTCCACGAGATTCCACAGCAGCCACATTAACTTGAAAACCAAAAACGCCCCGGAAGAAGTACAAACCATCACACTCACTACCCGCACCAATCAGCATCCTCGTAACTCGGTCCTGCAAATAACAAAACTTATCAGTAAATATTGTTAAACATGGTTTTTCCTTCAACAATCGAGAAACAGACAGCAGTGTAGGACGAAGATTAGGAATATAGAGAACGTGAGAAAGAATCACAGAATCTCCAAGTTTCATTTTTCCCTCTTTAGTCGATATGGCATTTTCTCCGTTGGGTAAAGCCACATGACAAGGAAGAATATCATACGTATCAAATAGAGAACTGAAGCACCAAAATCAATGATAATACCCGACAGACGATCACGCGGAGCAGGATTTGCCGAATTGAGAAGTGACATGAGTGTCTCCCACTGTTCATTATTCAATGGCAAGCCTTGACGGTCAGCATTGGTGATGACATGTTGCGGAGTAGAAGGTGTTGGAACTTAAAATAATAAGTGAGGTTGAGTCACTTTTCCGGTGTCTTTTCCGGCAAGGTCATTGCCCGGAATTACCGGATTATGAGCTCATTAGAAAGGTTGTAATATGGACTACAACTTTGAATGCTCATATGATAAATTTGAAGAATTGGTGAATGAGAAATTGTTTGGTCAAAGTGTGATATGGGAGACATAACAAGTTTTGTCCCACATTGGAAGTGGAGAGATTTTCTCTCTACTATATAATAAGACATATCATGGTTCATGATCAACAACATACATGGAGTGGAAGATGGACCGACCACGCGCGCACCACCACCACCACCGAACCGAACCGAGCCGAGCCGCGCCGCGCGGCGTCGGCGTCGGCGTCGGCGTCGGCGTCGTGGTCGTGGTCGTGGTCGTGGTCGTGGGCTTGGGCTTGGGCTTGGGCTTGGGCTTGGGCTTGGGCTTGGGCTTGGGCTTGGGCTTGGGCAATTGGACCTTCGGTCCATAAGTTAGTTCTTTTTGGGGCATTTCGTTTTGGTTCAGCGAAACATTAAACCGGTACAACGAAACATTGTGTGGTTTAATTCGCGCCACGAAACATTGCACCGGTTCAATTCGTGCCCCTCCGGTTTATTAAAAAACCGAACTCCATCGTCTTCTCCGATTTACTCTGAAATTTTTCAGAAAACAGAAAACCAACGTAAAGTTCACGACATCTTCCTGCAAGTAAGTCTCGAGAGTATTCATAGAATCTCGTGTTCGTCAGACTACGATTTGAGTGTTGCATATCGTTTTCATATACGGTTTTATCCTGGGATTCGTAATCGTATCGAACCGTCACACTACGGGCGATTTTTCGAATTAAGGAAAGAGAGAAATCTCGACTCCGTTTTTCCATACGCGTTTTAAGAATCAGGTTTTATCATTCTTTCTTAATTCGTTCTTGTTTTTACATTCGGTCTTCTCAGTTCCGTTTTTGCGGTCCTACAATCTTAATTCGAAAAATCCGTTCATCGCTTACCGCTTGATCGGATTGAGAATTTGCCGAAATTTCTATATGACTTCTTTCTGTTAAATAAAACAAAAACGGAGTTTGCGATCTGTTTTACTTATCCGCGAATCGTTTCTGTATTCCCAAAAAAAAATTTTCTGCGTTTTCTTAAAAACGTTTCTGCAAATTCCGGAAAACGTTTCTGAAATTTGATTTTCTTACAAACGTTTTTGGTTTAAACATTCTGTCAAAGAATCGTTTCTGTTTCCGCGAAAGAGTTTGCGAAACAAATATCATTATTAATATCACTTCTGTTTCTCTGTTAACAGAATGGCGGATGTTGATATGAGTGGGAATGACAACCCTGTTATTGAGACGAATGTTGACTCCGTAGCCAGAGATCTGACCGGAGTTCGTCTTCACACACCGACTGCTTCCCAAGACACCTATGGGATGTCTCAGTTACCCGCTGCGATGGCACAAGGGTAAATGCCCGAAAAATTCGACGGCAAAGGCTTCAAAACGTGGCAGAATAAGATGCTCTTCTACATGAGTAACTTGAACTGCGAGAAGTTTCTGAAGGAGGATCCACCGATCGTTCCACTCGGAAACAACGACTCTCACGTTCTTGCTTCTGTTGATGCATGGAAACATGCAGATTTTGTGTGTAGAGGTTGGATCTTAGGCCGCCTCATTGATCCACTGTATCAAGTATACAGTCAAGTACGAACTTCTAAGGAACTCTGGTTGGCCTTGGAGAAGAAGTACAAATCTGACGATGCTGGTTGTCAGAAGTTTGCCGTTGCGAAGTTCCTGGAATTCAAGATGGTGGACTCCAAGCCTATCATGGAACAAGTCGATGCTTTGACTTTGCTGTGCCATGAGATTGCGGCCGAGGGAATGAAAATCTGTGAGATTTTTACTGTCAATTGCTTCATTGAGAAGCTTCCCCCAAGCTGGCAAAGTTTTAAGAACTACCTTAAGCACAAGAAGAAGCCGATGTCTCTCTCTGATGTCATCACAAGGCTCCAAATGGAGGACAGAAACCGTGCTAATTTCTCTCCCCCGGATCAACACAATGTTAATGTGGCTGAGCACAACAATAACGGGAAAAGGAAGAGGAGCTCTTCTCAACAGTCCCTCAAACCGACATCCTCAACAAACTTCAAGAAGGTTGCAAAACCAGGACAAAAGTTTAAAGGGAAATGTCACAATTGTGGCAAACTGGGTCACAAGTCTGATGTTTGCAGGAGCAAACCCAAGGGTAACAAAAAGGCTGAAGCTAACATCACTGAAGAAGAGATGTGTGCGGTTGTGAACGAAGTCAACATGGTCGATGACAATCCCAAGGAATGGTGGTATGACACTGGAGCAACCACTCACATCTGCACTGATAGGTCGATGTTCACCACTTATCAGAAAAGCAAAACAGAGGAGCAGCTGTTCATGGGAAACACAGCCTTCTCGAAGATCGAAGGTCGCGGCAAGGTGGTTCTGAAGCTGACTTCAGGACGTGAGCTGTCACTCACCAACGTCAAGCACGTGCCGGACATGAGGAAGAACCTAGTTTCAGGAACTCTCTTGAGCAAGGCAGGATTCAGCGTCAACCTCGAAGCTGACAAATTAATCCTTAGGAAGAATGGGGTTTATTTGGGAAGGGGTTTTGAAAAAGGAGGACTTGTCAAGTTGTGTGTTACGACAGTCCTCCGTACTGATAAAGTTACAAACCTTAATGGTGTAATTGCTGACAATGTTATTAATAATAATTCTGTTGCTTATTTGGTTGAGTCTTTTAATGTTTGGCATGAAAGATTAGGCCACGTGAATTCTAAATCCATACAAAGGTTAATGAATTTGAACCTTATTCCAAAAATGAAAGCACCAAAGGATAAATGTGAAGTTTGTGTACAATCTAAACTCACAAAAACCCCATCGTCTCAAGTACATAGACAAACAGAACCTCTTGGTTTAATACACACAGATCTCTGCGATCTGAAATTTATACAAACTAGAGGTGGTAAAAAGTATTTTGTGACGTTCATTGATGATCATACAAAATATTGTTATGTATACTTGTTACGGAGCAAAGATGAAGCTTTGTCTAAATTCAAGGAGTATAAACTTGAAGTTGAAAACCAACTAGGTAAAACTATTAAAATAGTTCGAAGTGATAGAGGAGGTGAGTATGATGGTCCGTTTAATGACTTTTGCCAACAAAATGGCATCATACATCAAACCACAGCTCCCTATTCCCCAGAATCTAACGGAGTTGCGGAACGGAAAAACCGCACTCTCAAAGAAATGATGAATGCAATGTTGCAAGAATCGGGATCACCCCGGTCAATGTGGGGGGAAGCTTTGCTTACTACGAACTATATCCTCAACAGAATACCACATAAAGTTACTGGCAAGACGCCATATGAACTTTGGAAAGGTATGTTACCTTCGTACAAATACCTCAAAGTGTGGGGGTGCCTTGCAAAAGTCGCTGTACCACCTCCGAAAAAGGTCACGATTGGACCTAAAACAGTTGATTGTGTTTTCATAGGATATGCACACAACAGTAGTGCCTATCGGTTTCTGGTTCACAAATCTGATATACCTGATATCCATGTGAACACAGTAATGGAATCACGGAATGCATCGTTCTTTGAAAATATTTTTCCTTGGGACGATAAGAAATGTCAGAAAAGGACACTTGAACAACGGGAAACGAGCTTTCCAACAGATCAGACTAGTACTTCTATAATTTCCACACATGATGGAGAACACATAGAAGATGAACCTCGACGTAGCAAACGAGCTCGTAAGGAAAAATCATTTGGTGATGATTTTCTGGTTTTTCTTATAGAGAATGCACCAAGAACCTACGCAGAAGCCATGTCTATACCAGACGCACCTTATTGGAAGGAAGCTGTGAATAGTGAGATTGATTCACTTTTGCAACATCATACATATGAGATTTGTGATTTACCCGAAGGGTGTAAAGCACTAGGGTGTAGATGGATTTTCACAACGAAAATGACAATCGAAGGTCTTATCAATGTATATAAGGCTAGGCTTGTGGTTCAAGGTTACCGACAAAAAGAAGGTCTGGACTTCTTTGACACATATTCTCCAGTGACGCGTATAACCTCAATTAGAATTTTGGTTAGTATTGCAGCGTTAAGAGGCCTGGAAATATATCAAATGGATGTCAAAACTGCATTTCTACATGGAGATCTTGAAGAAGAGATTTACATGAAACAACCTGAGGGTTTTGTGATTCCTGGACAAGAACACAAAGTTTGCAGACTTATCAAGTCATTGTATGGACTCAAGCAAGCTCCAAAACAATGGCATGAAAAATTTGATAATGTGATGCTGTCAAATGGTTTCACCATTAACGAATGTGATAAATGCATATACATCAAAAATACTCCCTACGGATATGTTTTGTTGTGTTTATATGTTGATGACATGCTCATTATTGGCAGCAATAAAGACATGATTACTCAAACTAAAAGTTTACTTAATCGTAACTTTGAAATGAAAGATCTGGGTTTAGCAGATGTTATTCTCGGTATTCAGATTCACCGACATGCCGGAGGAATAATCTTATCACAATCACATTATGCTCAAAAGATACTTGATCGGTTTAAAAACTATTCAAGTGGAACTGCAAAAACTCCAATTGACCCTCATATTCATCTGACTAAAAACTCAGGAGCTGGAGTCTCCCAGCTGGAATATGCACGAGTAATTGGAAGTCTAATGTACTTAACGAATTGTACTAGACCCGATCTAGCACATGCAGTAAACGTCCTAAGTCGTTATACTAGTAACCCAGGACATAAACATTGGAAAGCTATCACGAGAGTATTGGATTACCTACGTTATTCCAAAGATTATAGTCTACACTATGGTAAAGAACCCGGAGTTATGGAAGGATACAGCGATGCCAACTGGATTGCGGACTCCAAAAACTCAAAATCCACAAGTGGATATGTCTTTACACTTGGAGGTGCAGCAGTGTCCTGGAAATCTACAAAACAAACCGTGATAGCCACTTCCACAATGGAATCTGAATTTATCGCCCTTGATAAATGTGCTCAAGAAGCAGAGTGGCTTCGCAATTTTTTGGAAAATATCCCCTTGTGGGAGAAACCAGTGCCAGCATTACGTGTACACTGTGATAGTCAATCAGCTATCTCTCGGGCACTGAATAATAATTATAATGGTAAGTCTCGACACATTCGACGACGTCATAAAACCATTAGAAACTTGATCTCTACTGGAGTACTCACGATAGATTATATCAAATCTGCCGATAACCTAGCTGATCCATTCACTAAAGGTTTGGCAAGAGATCAAGTAATCAAATCATCTAGAGGAATGGGTTTACAAGCCTATAGAAAAGATGCGACTTGATGGTAACCCCACCTACATGACTGGAGATCCCAAGAAATAGGTTCAAAGGGAGAACAACTTCAAGTTCAATCAATGGACACTGTGAGATTAGTTTCTCTACCCAGTTCCTAGGATGTTGAAACAGTGTTATACCTGTAAGTAAATACGGATAAGCATATTGCTTTTAATGATTCTATAGCTTAATACAATGGAGTAGTGCAGGATACTTCCAAAATTAAGTTAATAGCAGATCACCTAGTGAGTGTGAAATGCGGCCGTTTCTAGGAGAATGAAGGAAAGGCTATATTCTCCAAGTTCACTCATGATAACCAGGCAAGTTCAAGGCCAAAATGAACACAATAGAGAACAAGGTTCTATGAGAAAATGAAGCTGTGTTATAGCTGTTGTCTAGTTTTACATCAAACTCCGGAGGGTTCAAGGCATCATGTCCACCTTCTGGCCAAGTAATTCCGACAGCTACTAACTACGAGTGGTTCAAAGCTGAAAAATTGCTACCAACTCAGATACAGTAATTTTTCGTAATACTCTCGAAAAGTCTGTCTGTCTAGTTCACTACGTTAGTCTATTCAGTAGAGTCTTAGAGTATATCGAGTCATATGTTTAGAGGTAATTTCTATTCATGTGGGGGATTGTTGGAACTTAAAATAATAAGTGAGGTTGAGTCACTTTTCCGGTGTCTTTTCCGGCAAGGTCATTGCCCGGAATTACCGGATTATGAGCTCATTAGAAAGGTTGTAATATGGACTACAACTTTGAATGCTCATATGATAAATTTGAAGAATTGGTGAATGAGAAATTGTTTGGTCAAAGTGTGATATGGGAGACATAACAAGTTTTGTCCCACATTGGAAGTGGAGAGATTTTCTCTCTACTATATAATAAGACATATCATGGTTCATGATCAACAACATACATGGAGTGGAAGATGGACCGACCACGCGCGCACCACCACCACCACCGAACCGAACCGAGCCGAGCCGCGCCGCGCGGCGTCGGCGTCGGCGTCGTGGTCGTGGTCGTGGTCGTGGTCGTGGTCGTGGGCTTGGGCTTGGGCTTGGGCTTGGGCTTGGGCTTGGGCTTGGGCTTGGGCTTGGGCTTGGGCAATTGGACCTTCGGTCCATAAGTTAGTTCTTTTTGGGGCATTTCGTTTTGGTTCAGCGAAACATTAAACCGGTACAACGAAACATTGTGTGGTTTAATTCGCGCCACGAAACATTGCACCGGTTCAATTCGTGCCCCTCCGGTTTATTAAAAAACCGAACTCCATCGTCTTCTCCGATTTACTCTGAAATTTTTCAGAAAACAGAAAACCAACGTAAAGTTCACGACATCTTCCTGCAAGTAAGTCTCGAGAGTATTCATAGAATCTCGTGTTCGTCAGACTACGATTTGAGTGTTGCATATCGTTTTCATATACGGTTTTATCCTGGGATTCGTAATCGTATCGAACCGTCACACTACGGGCGATTTTTCGAATTAAGGAAAGAGAGAAATCTCGACTCCGTTTTTCCATACGCGTTTTAAGAATCAGGTTTTATCATTCTTTCTTAATTCGTTCTTGTTTTTACATTCGGTCTTCTCAGTTCCGTTTTTGCGGTCCTACAGAAGGTTCACCAAAATTAGCATGAACCGCATTCGCTCTGCCACCACCAACCTCACGTCCACGACCACTGTTGTTTCCACGTCCTCTGCCACGACCGCGTCCAGAATCCGTCGGAAAGCCATGAAGTTGGTAACAAGTTCTTTCTTCATGACCAGTCCGACCACAATATGTGCAAGTGAAAACAATACGACCACGACCAGAAGGTGCACCTTGAGCTGAAAAACCAACAGGATCTGGACGTGTGTCAGACACGCGAGTAACGTGCTGATGACGTTCTTCTTGCAAAACCATAGAGAAAGCACTCTCAAGTGTAGGAGGAGGATGCATACACAAGATATTGGACCGAGTAGGTCCAAACCGCACACCATCCAAGCCCATAAGGAATTGGTACTTGCGTTCTTTATTACGCAAGTCGAGCTGCTTCTTAACAGAGGAGCAATTACTCTGACCACAACAACACTCCGGAATAGGTTCGAAATCATTCAAGTCATCCCACAAAAGCTTCAACCTTCCAAAATAGTCTTGAACCGAGTGTCATTCCTGTTTAAAGGTAGCAACACTTGTTTTGAGTTCATAGACCCGAGGCTCGTTCCCAACAGAGAAACGACTTCGCAAACCATCCCACAACTCAAAAGCAGTATCGGCACAAGAAACAGAGCTACGTAACTTGGGTTCAATTGTATTGAGAATCCAAGCTACAAGCATAGAGTTAACAATACCCCACAGTTTAACCTCATCAGCTCCTGAAGTCGGCTTGATGACCAACCCATCGATGAATCCCAACTTGTTTTTGGCTTTGAGAGCGTTGCGCATATACTTAGCCCAACGTTCATAATTCGGACCAGTGAGTAACACAATGCAAATCAACTGTCCTGGATCTGCACTTGCTGGCAAATAGTAATCAGACAAAATCGTCACATCCCGACCAACCTCGGCTTGTGACTTGCTTGTAACAGAACCAGCATCTGTGATTTC
This sequence comes from Erythrophleum ivorense, assembly GCA_026724425.1. NCBI lineage: Eukaryota > Viridiplantae > Streptophyta > Magnoliopsida > Fabales > Fabaceae > Erythrophleum > Erythrophleum ivorense. Next base: position 130,667 of record JAIUCV010000360.1, on the reverse strand, counting down.
CACCATTGATGAAGACACACGAAGAAAACTGAACTTTGGAGAAAGAGATCAACCAAAGAAACGAGATAAACCAGAAACAAACCAACCAATTCGGATGCAAGAAGCAATTCCAAAATAACCAAACTAAACTCAAAAGGAAACAGAGAGTAGCGAAGAAAAGCTGCAGATTGCAGAGAGAAAAAAAAAAAAAACAAGAGAGGCGTAGCGGAAAAGGTTGCGTTTATTGATTCACTTAGAGAAATATATATATAGTTACAAGTAAACCCTAGAGAATATATGAAAAGCAATACAAGGAAAGATATATATACGAGATAATATATTCACAATACTTTCGTTGTTTTCGGAGAAGGAAATGTCGATCATGACTACACCGCCGTGTTTCAGGGGTTTTTCTCCGTACTGGGTTTACTGTTGTTTCAAATGTAGAGTTCTCTGGGTTTGAAATTTACGAAATTTGGGCTTTTTCGTGTGTTTACTGCTTTCGATTTTGTGGAAACGAGCAGAAAAATTGTTCCTTTAACAGTTTTTTCGAATTCGTTCTTCCGACTCTTCAACTTTTTTTCTCCAAAAACTGGGTTTCTCTTTTGAAATATCTGGGTTTTCTCTTGAACTCGAATGTCTCCGTTTCTCTGTTTGTGTTGTTTGCCAAGCTCTAACGCGGCCTCGCTGTTGTCTGGTTTCGATTTTTAGGGTTTTGTCATGGAGGGAGCATCTTCATCAGATATCCTAGAAGGAGAGATTGTTGGAATCAGATTCGGTCTTGCAACTAACCATCAAATCGTAAGCTAAATGAGCTAACCCCTCTGGACTAGATCCATTTTGTTTCGTCTTTACACACTAAATCGATGAATGCGGTTAGATGAGTGATCAAAAGTTGCATATACTGCTTTGCACACACCAAATCCCTCTACGCTTTGGTTAAGTTTGGCACCAAGTTTTGTGAATTTCAGTATGAGTCTACTCAGCTGTGTATAGTGCTAAAACTAGAGTGCTCGCTTTTGCATATTACTTCAGTTCTGAGATATATCCTCTGTCACTCTTCTATTTCTCACTGGGCTATAAATCTTTCTTGCAGCGTATAGCATCAATCAGAGACGCCAAGATCGATCATGCCAACCAACTGTCAAACTCATTCTTGGGGTTACCTCTGGAGTTTGGCAAATGTGAATCTTGCGGTGCGACAGAAGCAGATAAATGTGAAGGTAAACCAGTTCCGTTTTTGTTATATTTTTGTTCCTACAATGTTTTTAGAATAGCTTTTTACAGGTATTGATCTTTGTTTCTTAATATTCAGGTCATTTTGGGTATATTGAGCTGCCAGTGCCAATATACCATCCTGCCCATGTTAACGAGCTGAAACAAATGCTGAGTCTTCTGTGCTTGAAATGTCTGAAGATAAAGAAGGCTAAGGTATTACCTTTTCTCAAATTCCATCTTATTGGTGAATGGTGATCTACACATATTATTTGATCTCGACTAATCTTTTTCACCTTTCTGATTGCAGAGCACAAGTGGTGGTATTGCAGAGCGTCTGTTAGGTGTTTGTTGTGAGGTGAGCAATGCTATATACATTCTGATTGTTTCCTTCTACCTGGAAAGCAAGTTGATAGATGTTTATGGGACCCTGGTTCAACATTTTCATTTAGTTATTTGTCTAAGTTTTCCCTTAACTAGTTGCATGTTAGAACACGTGCTAATTTGAATCTAGTATGGTTATTGTGCATCTATCGATCTATTCAACGGGTGTAGCATTAATCAATGCTTTGTGAAGCTGTAGTTATTGGTATTTTCGTGACACAATGGAAATTTCACTGCTTATGTGTGTTTTTGGATGATATTTTTGCAAAACTTCTTGGATTTTTAACTACTGAATTACTATTTTGTAGGAAGCTTCGCACATCTCAATCAGAGAAAAAGCATCCGATGGTGCCTCATATCTAGAACTGAAGGTTCCGTCTAGGACAAGACTCCATGGGGATTCCTGGAAGTTTCTGGAAAGATATGGTTATCGCTATGGAAGTAATCATACGCGGCCCCTGCTGGCGAGAGAGGTATTTACTTTCTTCTGCATGATTTTAAGTTCTTTTTCTATCTTAGAATGTGTTTACATGTTTCCGTAAAGATGCTTTTTTTTTTTTTTTTTTTTTTTAATTTAACATGTGCAGAATCATTTGTAAGGATTTTTCTGTAAAATTCAAGTTTACGGTGCATTTTAGGTTTCATATTCAAATTAGTTAACATTGTTGGTATTAAGCATGCTAATCTAAGTAACTATAGTTTTGAATTCATGTGCGGATGTTTGAGTAAAAGAAGCAGTAAATATGCCTTTGTAAGTCTCTGCAAGGCCTCAATGGCTCATGTTATGTGAACGTATAGTTTACTGGATCTTGTAGGATTTTAAGGTCAAAGATGTTCTTATCTTCTTTTTGAATATTTGAAATCACTATCCATTTTTGGTGATGTTTTGTTTCTGGAAACTGATGATTACGATCTTTGGTATCTTTTTCCATATGCTGCGAAAACAAACAGGTGAAGGAAATCATAAGACGGATCCCAGAAGAAACGAGGAAAAAACTCAAAGCAAAGGGACATATTCCTCAAGAAGGATACATATTAGAATGTCTTCCAGTCCCTCCTAACTGTTTGTCAGTGCCAGATGTTTCTGATGGTGTCAGCTCGATGTCGGTGGTAAGCCAGTTGAAACTAAATTCTTGTGTTGAGTTTATTAAATGGTTTGGCTTGTGTTTAGAAAGTAACCCCTGCATATATGTCGTTCTTATTTCCAGGATCCTTCCAGAATTGAGCTAAAAAACGTTCTGAAGAAAGTGATTGCCATAGAAAGCTCTAGGTCTGGTGAGACAAACTTTGAGTCTCATAAGGCTGAAGCCGATGACATCTTCAGAGTGGTGGATACATACCTGCAGGTGAGGGGTACTGCCAAAGCAGCAAGACACATCGATCTGAGATTCGGTGGTGCTAAGATGTCAGACAGTTCATCTTCAAAAGCTTGGGCAGAGAAAATGAGAACACTTTTCATTCGAAAGGGTTCGGGCTTCTCTTCTCGCAGCGTCATCACTGGGGATGCTTACAGAAAGGTGAACGAGGTTGGGATCCCAATGGAGATTGCTCACAGAATCACTTACGAGGAGAGGGTTAGTGTCCACAACATTGGTTATCTACAAGAGCTAGTGGACAACAAGATGTGCCTGAGCTTTACTCAAGGTTCTACAACCTATTCTCTGAGGGATGGTTCCAAGGGGCACACTGTGCTTAAACCCGGGCAGATTGTTCATCGCAGGGTCATGGATGGGGACGTTTTTTTTTATCAACCGACCCCCGACAACACATAAGCATTCTCTTCAAGCACTTCGGGTGTATGTTCATGAAGACAACACGGTGAAGATTAATCCTCTGATGTGTGGCCCCCTCAGTGCTGATTTTGATGGTGATTGTGTCCATCTGTTTTACCCGCAGTCACTTACCGCCAAGGCAGAGGTTATGGAACTCTTCTCTGTTGATAAGCAACTGCGTAGCTCACATACCGGGCATCTGATTTTGCAGATGGGCCTTGATTCTTTGCTGTCTTTGAGGGTTATGCTGGAGCAGGTCTTTCTAAGCAAGGCAACTGCTCAACAGCTAGCTATGTATGGCTCCCTGTCTTTGCCACCACCAGCACTAAGAAAGTCCAGTAAATCTGGCCCGGCTTGGACAGTTCTTCAGATTCTACAGCTTGCATTTCCCGAGCGTCTGAGCTGCAAAGGGGACAGGTTCGTGGTTGATGGAAGTGATTTGTTGTGCTTTGATATTAGGGTTGATACGATGGGGTCTATCATCAATGAGATAGTAACTTCAATCTTGTTGGAGAAGGGTCCAAAGGAGGCACTGGGATTCTTTGATTCACTGCAGCCTCTATTGATGGAACACCTTTCCGGTGTGGGCTTTAGTCTAAGTTTGGAAGACTTATCCATGTCTAGGGAAGACATGAGTGTTATTCACAATCTTATCATCCGGGAGATTTCTCCTATGGTGTCTCGCTTGAGATTATCATATGAAGATGAATTGCAACTAGAGAACAGCATCCACAAAGTGAAGGAAGTGGCTGCTAACTTTATGCTGAAGTCATATTCCATGCGGAACTTGATTGACATCAAGAGTAACTCAGCAATCATCTCTCTTTCTCTTTTTATACAAAAGACTAAAACCCTTGGTCCCTACTACAGATGGCTTCATCTTGTAATCCAAGGGCTGCAAATCTGTTGTACAGCTTGATTTTGTCTTCTGCTTGCGTTACGAACTGCAGCGTTCTTCGTCTTCGTAGTTTTCAGTGTAGCTCTGTTTTCTTCCTCTGCTTTATCTTTTGACCGTTGAGAATAATAATGAGCTTTGTTTCATTTGGCCAAGGGCAATTATGTCCATTACCACCATCAATATACATTAATTGCATTTATGAAAAATAGGAAACTCCATATAATTGAAATACAATTTGGTGTTGTCTCAAATATGTGATAGGTCGAAAAAAAGAAGGGATATTTGTAAATTCACCACTTTAGTTGAAGCAAAAAAAAAAGAAAAAAAAAATGTTTACTGGGTTTCAATAAAGTTTTGAGCTTTTTGTTACCATTTGCCAAGTGAAAAGAGGCTCATACTGTGAGGTCCCATGAAAGAGGTCCCATGAAAAAAAAAAAAAAAAAAAAAGAGAGGTAGACACAGCTATCCAAGTTTGTTCTCAGGTAGACACAGCTATCCAAGTTTGTTCTCCACGCCTAGCTTAAAGAAGAAATCTTTTTGTTGGGTGCGCCAAAGTCGAAGCCCTTTTCAAATTTATAGTTGCTGCACTCATTTCAAACTCGATGGTAGTTTTGTCCAAGGACCTAGGGTTCACCTCACTGAGAAGTTTTAAAGCCTCAGTGGTTCTCTTCTCAGCTTCTCTTAGAAGGAAGCACATGTGAGTCAGCTTTTCCGATTCTTGTTCTTCAGGTGTGATTTCAGGTTCACTATCCATTTCTGCTTTGCCTGGATCGTTGTCTTGTTGAAGAAGCTGCAAGTGAAAAAAAGATAGAAATTCATAGACAGAAACTGCAATCGGTCAAATGAAGGAGAAGAGAAAACTTTACTTCATGAACAACCCAACCTGAAGATTCTTAGGAATGAATGCAATGAACAGAAACAAACATTACCTCACGATCATGGATGGAAGCCTCGCTGCTGTGATCATCATGCTGAGATGATGAAGATTGTTGCTTGAGGAGCTTCTTAAGAGCAGACAAACTCAGCTGTTTACCCACTCCGTGGTGACTAATCTCTTGGGAAACCTGTAATAGAATCATTTAAAGCAAAAACAAACATATCAAAAACAAACAAACATATCAGAAACAAACATATCAAAAACAAACAAAACATATCAAAAGAAGATAACAAATACATAATTAAGAACTGCAAAAGCATTAACCACAAAACAGAGATGATTCAATCCTGCTCTTAACGAAATTGTAAACTGATCACAGCTCCTAGCGAAGAAGGAGGGTCAATTAGTTCATAAGTGATAGTGATCAATTTCTCAATAGAAGATATTATCCTTATCTACATTTAGTATATAGTTAAGTCATAGAGTTAACTATTATCCTTGTATATAGTTTGACATTCGGTATTGTATATATGAACCGAATATGCTCTCAAAAACAAACATATCAGAAACATACATATCAAAAACAAACAAAACATATCAAAAGAAGTTACCTCATTCTTCTTTCGGAGTTCCTCAAGAGCTGCCAAAGTTTTACCTACTCCGTGGGTAGGTTTTCTGTGACTGATCTCTATCTCTTGGGAAGACTGTTAAAAAGGAATATGAAATCAATTAAAGCCAGAACGACCACAAACTGTCGTCAGACGTATTAAGCTTGAAACAAACATCTTTTAAGAAAGAAGAAAGAAGTTACCTCACTGGAGTGATCATCCTGATCCTGATATTGTTTCTGTTGCTTAAGAGCATGTTCCTTAAGAGCAGACAAACTCATCGGTTTACCCACTCGCTGTGGAGATTTCACTTTGCGAATCTCTGGAGAAAACTGCCACTGCCAGATTCCATAGAGACAGTAAAATTAAGCACGGCTCTCAAATCGATAACAAATACATAATTAAGAACTGCAAAAGCATTAACTACAAAACACAGATGATTCAATCCTGCTCTTAACGAAATTGTAAACTGATCACAGCTCCTAGCGAAGAAGGAGGGTCAATTAGTTAGTTCATAAGTGATTGATCAATTTCTCAATAGAAGATATTATCCTATCTACATTTAGTATATAGTTAAGTCATATAGTTAACTATTATACTTGTATATAGTCACCGAATATGCTCTAGGATGTTGGTTTACCCTGGTCAGGTGCTGTATATAAGTCATCCTTGACTAATCAATGAGAAAAGAGCACAAAGAAAACACGATGGAAAGCGAATTTGTCTCTAAGCAATCCCTAGGATCAAAATATCAGGTTGCAAGCGTCTCCACAATCATCTTAATCACCATCACCATCACCATCACCATGGGAGCAATCGAGAAAAAATAACAAAAACCCTAACATACCATTCCTCGATTTTCGCTCTCCAATTCCTACAAACCCTAGTTCCTCTAAAATCCAGATTCGATTCCTTACCTGAGCAAGTGGATCCGTGTCCTCGTCGGAATCATCCACAAATCCCAAGTGTTCCACTGGCAATGGCATGTCTTGGAATGCCTGGTAGAAAGTTTTTAAGTATAGCATATACGTGATAAACACAAATCTATTATCCGTAATAGAGTTTAACTTACTTTCACTTCAGAAGCCGGCGACAATGGGGATGCAGTAGATGCCTGAAGGCCTTCCGGTGTAGAGATCACAGGGCCAGATACCCTCTGGATTCTTGAAGGAACAGGTGAAGGCTGGTGATGCGCATCAGTAGATGCCGGAGATTGGTTGTGAGAAGAGAGGAGGCCTTCCGGTGAACTCTCCGGTGAGGAGATCACAGTGCGGTTCGCTCTCTTCCGGCTCCCCGTAGATGGAATCATGGAAACCGTTATCGGAAACGGGATAAAAGAAAATCCAGAGAAAAAGAAAATCGATTATCGGAGAGATAAACGATGAATCGATGAAGAACGGTGAATCGATGAAAATCAATTGGACGAGATCAAAGGGAATTTAGGTCAAAAGAAATACGGTTACGGTGGAACCATATTTTCTCTCTTTTCAATGTTGAGCGAGAATGAAAATAATGACGAGGATGAGAGGGGTTTTTTATATCATCAGGTTCCTTTTTTGGCTTCGATCTCCTGTATTTCTTCAATTTTGTCACAGATACTAGTAGTCCAGGTCCATTGATCCGTGCAAGTGGATCAATCGACGGCTTAGATTGAAATGTGCACTCGACTAGATTTGTAGGCGTGTGCGTGGCACGCGTTTCATAGGCGCTTTAAATATTGATAATGGGCTATTTCGTAGGTAACATGTTGATTTGACTCGTTTTAAATATTGTTAATGGGCTATTTCATAGGAGCTCCTTGGGATAACATGTGCCTCGTTGGCACACTTCTTTGCTTCTTTTTGTAAGAAGAAGATCTCACTCAGTTTTCCAAATTCATGGTCTTGAGGTATGTTTGTAAATTTTGAAGAATTTTTTTTTAGAAGTCGTAAACTGCAAGTTTCAAATCATGGAGAACATAAACTTACATATTGAATTTCCCGAGTATACATCGACCTACAAGACGAGTTGACATATTTTTACCCACTCTGTCGCTTAATAGATAAACTTTTGTTTTTTGTTTTTTTTTTTGGGCAAATCCACCATACATAACCTAGGTATGGAGTTTTTTCTTTGTATAAGCTGCTAAAAGTAAAAAGAAACCTATTATAAGATATGTAAAAGCTTAAAAAGGGAATGATGTTGAAAAAGTTATATATTAATATCATATTAATGAACAGAGAGAACTCACATTCGTTTTCTTCCATTTTCATTGACGTGATCTTCCTTTTTTTTGGACCGTCTATTAAAAAAAAAAAACGTTAAGGTTATAGTGTAATAAATTATTAATATAGATTAGATTCACAAAGATCGGATTTTTTTTTTGGTTTTTATTTTCTTCTCTTGTGCTCGGGGAAAAAAAAGGATCCTCTTTGAAATTTCTTGTCTACAACGAGGAGGAAGCAATTGGTGAGAGCTCCGATCCTTTAATCCTTTTTGTGATTTTTTTTGTTTTTATTAGAGAAATTCTGGATACGATGTCGATGCAATTGGAGAGTTTCACAAAAGTTACGAACTTGGTCTAGGGTTTCTTCGATTGTTGGAGTCAATTGCTTAGTTATGATTGCTGTTACTAAATTGTGGGTATTTTGATAGTTTTGGGTTTGATTATAATCCTGAATTTGTTATCTTTTATGTTTTGATTATTAGAAAATTCCGTCGGCGATGGAATCAAAATCGGCATCCGGTGTTATCCGTCGTAAGGCACCGTTGTGCAGATTCTACCCATACGCTACAGGGTCAGTGATGTCACTTTCAGTGTTTGCTTAGCTTTGCTCAGGTTACAGCGTCGGAAATATTTTGACTTTTTGTGTTTTTATTGTTTTTAAATTTGTTGTAGAAGCAGCAGCAGGAAGGAGAAGATGAAAAAGGAGGTTATACAACTAGGAATTGAGCTCTCGGTCTGTGTTGTTGAATCGATGTTCTTGCTGTGTGATGATATTCGTAGTATGTTACTGTTCTGCTACAAGCTATGGAGAGAGAATAGTGAGAGTCTCTTGGGGAAAAAGCTGCTCCGTGTCATCCATTATGTCTACTCAAAAGACATCAAACCGAAGAAGAGAGTGTATAATCAGGATGGTGTTGGCAAGAACTCGTTCCAATGGGAATGGATCAGGACCACTTGGAGTGATTTTACTGACGGAACCATAGTTTTGCATCGGCTTGTTGACCTTCTCGGAAGGAAAGGTGCATCATCTTTTGATGATCGGCTGTTGTCGTCGGCTATCAAGAAGTACAAGCAACAAGTGTTGAAGACGCTAGAGGACAAGTTGAGATCCGCAAATGATGGTGTTGTTTCATCAGAGGTGAATGGTTTTGCGAGGGAGACAATAGCGTCTGATGTTTCTTACTTTTGGAAGTCTCTCTTTGATGAAGAAGCAACACCGAGAGGGACGAAGACTAGGGTTTTCCGCGACCTGTTTCAGCCTCTCATAGATGAATCAAGGCGACCGACCTCGGATTCGAGGAGTTTTAGTGATATGTTTCAGCCTATCTTAGATGAATCCATGCGATCGGCCTCAGAAAGTCGTAGGGAGATCAATCCTAAACATTCTCCTTACATTTTAGGGTCAGTGATACTACTTAAACCCCTTTAGAGAGTTTACTTATTAGAAAGATGCATGTTTATTGACTTGTTGTGTGCTTTGCAGGAGGGATTTTGCAAAGGAGGAGATGAAGGAGGAGGTTGTGCAACTAGGAGTCCAGCTCTCGCTGTATGTGGCTCAATCAATGTTCGTGCTGTGTGATGACATTCGTAGTGTGTTACGGTTCTGCTACAAGTTATGGAGAGATGCAACAAGGTACCAGCATCGTGGTACCTTGGTGGCGGAAAGGCTGCTTCGGGTTATTCATTATGTCTACTTGAAAGACATCAAACCGAAGAATGGAGTATTTAAAAACAGTGGCAACAACTCGGTCCAATGGGAATTGATGAGGACCACTTGGACGGATTTTGATGTTGCAGTTTTATATCTGGATCGACTTGTTTCGACTCTCAGAGTAGATGGGGAGCTGATTATACTTTGTCGAGAGTATACGGATTATATTGAAGAAGCATTGAAGAAGCTAGAGGAGAAATTGAGGTGTGCAAAGGCTGTTGCAGAGGCGAATGGGTTTTCGAGGGAAACGATGGAGTCCAGCTTTTTGGACTTGTGGAAGTCTGTCTATTGCAAGGAAGCTAAGGAAGCAACAGAGACTCTGAAAATGATCAAGAATGGGATTCTTAGTTACCTGTTTCTCCCTCTATTGAACCAAGTAGCTGCGCCTTAGCTTCCAGTTTTTTCTTACTTCTCTATTGGATTAGAGTGTCTGTAATTTATGTAATTGACAGAAAAATTGATATTTGGCTTAGATTTTCCGTTTTACAGAGAGAATCAGAATATTTGTTAAAAGTTTTTTGTGCTTGATAAAACACTTTTTATTGCTGTTGCAACTCATCAAGTCATGTTAGTCTCTGTTTAAGGGATTGGTTAAGGTATGCTTCTCTGTTTCAGGCTCTTCCATTTTCAAGTCTTTGCAAACATTTGTCCCTGAAAGTGACGTTTTTTTACCTCTTTGGACTTCGAAGCTGTATGGTGAGGACGGGTGGAAACTGATGTAAGATGGTGGATACGATGCGCTTTTTACTATATGCCTGGAAAGGCAAGAAGAACAAAACAGACTCGTGGCTGTCGAGCAAAACGAAGAAATGGCTGAGGAAGAACAAGAAGAAGAGTTGGTTGTGGAGCAAAACCAAGAAATGGCTTTGGAGCAGAACGAAGAAGTGCCTGTGGAGCAAATTGAAGAAATGACTGTGCAGCAAATTGAAGAAATAGCTGAAGCAGAACAAGAACCGGCTCAGGAAGAAGAAACGGTGAGTTGTTTTTCTTCCTTCTCCTCCATATCTCTCTGCTAAGACCTCAAGCTATAACTATGTAACTGTTTTCCTAAACGCTTTTTAAAAAAAAAAAAAATGTTGCGTACACTGTTGGGATTAGTTTTGCTTGACTGGTTTAACTTGATTTACCCATATGCTACTGAACTTGCGGCATGATCATGTTCCACATGAGCAGGAGCAGAACGTTGAGGATGGAAGAGACCATGTGGGTAGCAATTCAGCATCTTTGGTGCGATGTGGTGCGGAGACAAGAACACAAACTTGCCTAACTGATGATGTATCAGTCACTACCGAGGTGGTCTTGGACTCATCACCACCAGGTGTTCAGTCAAGAGTAACATCACCAGGCTATGCACTCCATTCTGTTGAAAGTAAGAGAGTAACAAACTCATCCCCATTACAAACTCAACACATGAATAACTACTTGCGTAACTAAGGTAAAGTCTTTCTTTAGGTGCCAAGAATTCTCGATGTGGATGGCTGAGCAGCGAGGAAGAGACGGATCCAGATGAGGATAGTGATAGTGATGATGATGAGATGATTCAGCTGACTCCGGAACCTTTGTGTGAAGAACTTGAAGAGCTGTTGAGGAAAGTACGTGGAGAGAACACGAGGAAGAGACCCTCGAGGTGGGACAACTAAGGAGCTATAAGCTCCTGTAAGTAAAGTTAGTTTATATCAGAGTTTTAAGTTATAAGCTAAGAACTACAGTGAAAAGTCACTAAGCTTAGTATAGGCTGTAAAAAATAGGTAAAAGGACCCATCTAGACATATCTGTGTGGGTCTTCTTGAGCTCTATTGGTTTAAGCTTTCAGTAAAGAAAGCTAATTATGTGTTTTGGGATTATTCAAGAACCAAAATCAACCCGAACTGAATTTTCCTCTTTGAACATTGATTTTCACATGTAACTGCAAAATTTTAGCACTTGGAGATAAACAAAACAACTACTCTTATTTAAACATTTACAAATATTTAATGTTATCTGTTATTCATCTTAAACACTTTGGAAAGTGCAAGTAAATATTATACTTTACTACACATTAGATGAAAAGTTTGTGCGATAAATCATATTTTGTTGTTGGGTACTGCCATACGGCCATAGTGACAACTTTACATAAAACGAAGTGAACAAAAAATGATCCATTTAGTTCCTCTGGAGTTGAAAGAAACTTTGGCTGTTTTGTTTCTCTTATATATCCATGAGCCATCTCCAACCATTTTTCAAATTCTACTCTAAACACCAATTTAGTCTGGAATTTTTCTCCAATAACATTCCATGAGCCACTTACTGCATCTCCAACCATATATTTCAAATTCTACTCTAAACACCAATTTAGTCTGGAGTTCTTCTCCAATAACATTCTATTTCCAACATGGTGTGATGAATACTTATCACTTTAGTTTACAGTGAATTTTTACCTAGAATCTAAAAGTTAATTAAAATGCAACAATGCCATAAGTCACATAACCAACGAATAAAATTAAGATAAAGCTAACACATTGAATACTAATGGCTTAAGAATCAACACTAGTGCCAATTTTTTTTTTTTGTTAAAGGTTGAAACTTTTTTTGCTGTACGTAGATTTTCTCTGTTTTCAAACCATGTTCAAACATCATTGCATACATCTAAGTGTTATATAATTCGTGACTTAAATTTATTTTTTGCTTCCTCTAAGCTGAAACTGAAGTTTTTCCTTTTTTTTTTCCCCTTTGCATGCAAATGCAAATGGGTTTTAGACTTTAAATGCAGAAGCTGAAGAAACAAATGATTTAAGGGTGAAAAGCAGTGACGCTTGACAACTATCCTCTCGCATTCTTCTGGGTCTCTCTCTCTTTTAAGGAAAAATCCACCATCTTCGCTTTCACTCTCACTAGCTCACTCAGATTCTCCCTCTTTTCACCTCCAAAACCCTTGTTTCCCGTTGTCTTGTTCCGTCTCCGGGAACCAAACCGGTCAAACACACTGCTCGAGGGATAAATCATCCGTCGATTCTTAGGTATTCCGTCTTACCCAAACCTATCTTTCGTTGTTTTCGGAGAATAAAATGTCGATCATGACTACACCGCCGTGTTTCAGGGGTTTTTCTCCGTACTGGGTTTACTGTTGTTTCAAATGTAGAGTTCTCTCGGTTTGAAATTTATGAAATTTGGGCTTTTTCGTGTGTTTACTGCTTTCGATTTTGTGGTAACGAGCAGAAAAATTGTTCCTTTCACAGTTTTTTCGAATTTTCTCTACAACTTTTTCTCTCCAAAAACTGGGTTTTCTCTTTTGAAATTTCTGGGTTTTCTCTTGAACTCGCTCTTTCTCTGTTTGTGTCATTTGCCAAGCTCTAACGCGGCCTCGCTGTTGTCTGGTTTCGATTTTTAGGGTTCTGTCATGGAGGAAGCATCTTCATCAGATATCCTAGAAGGAGAGATTATTGGAATCAGATTCGGTCTTGCGACTAACCATCAAATCGTAAGTCAAAAGAGTTAACATCAGATCCATTTTGTTTTGCATCTTTACACACTAAATCGATGAATGCGGTTAGATGAGTGATCAAAAGTTGCATATACTGCTTTGTTTAGCTCTAGCCAAGTCCCTCTACGGTTTGGTTAAGTTTGGCACCAAGTTTTGTGAATTTCAGTATGAGTCTACTCAGCTGTGTATAGTGCTAAAACTAGAGTGCTCGCTTTTGCATATTACTTCAGTTCTGAGATATATCCTCTGTCACTCTTCTATTTCTCACTGGGCTATAATTCTTTCTTGCAGCGTATAGCATCAATCAGAGACGCCAAGATCGATCATGCCAACCAACTGTCAAACTCATTCTTGGGGTTACCTCTGGAGTTTGGCAAATGTGAATCTTGCGGTGCAACAGAAGCAGATAAATGTGAAGGTAAACCAGTTCCGTTTTTGCTATATTTTTGTTCCTACAATGTTTTTAGAATAGCTTCTTACAGGTATTGATCTTTGTTTCTTAATATTCAGGTCATTTTGGGTATATTGAGCTGCCAGTGCCAATCTACCATCCTGCCCATGTTAACGAGCTGAAACAAATGCTGAGTCTTCTGTGCTTGAAATGTCTGAAGATAAAGAAGGCTAAGGTATTACCTCACTGAGTTTTCTCAAATTCCATCTTATTGGTGAATGGTGATCTACACATATTATTTGATCTCGACTAATCTTTTTCACCTTTCTGATTGTAGAGCACAAGTGGTGGTATTGCAGAGCGTCTGTTAGGTGTTTGTTGTGAGGTGAGCAATGCTATATACATTCTGATTGTTTCCTTCTACCTGAAAAGCAAGTTTATAGATGTTTATGGGACCCTGGTTCAACATTTTCATTTAGTTATTTGTCTAAGTTTTCCCTTAACTAGTTGCATGTTAGAACACGTGCTAATTTGAATCTAGTATGGTTATTGTGCATCTATCGATCTATTCAACGGGTGGAGCATTAATCAATGCTTTGTGAAGCTCTAGTTATTGGTATTTTCGTGACACAATGGAAAATTCACTGCTTATGTGTGTTTTTGGATGATATTTTTGTCAAACTTCTTGGATTTTTAACTACTGAGTTATTACTTTGTAGGAAGCTTCGCACATCTCAATCAGAGAAAAAGCATCAGATGGTGCCTCATATCTAGAACTGAAGGTTCCGTCTAGGTCAAGACTGCATGGGGATTGCTGGAAGTTTCTGGAAAGATATGGTTATCGCTATGGAAGTAATCATACGCGGCCCCTGCTGGCGAGAGAGGTATTTACTTTCTTCTGCATGATTTTTATTTCTTTATTTATCTTTGAATGTTTACATGTTCCCGTAAAGATGCTTTGGTTTTTTTTTTTATTATTTAACATGTGCAGAATCATTTGTAAGGATTTTTCTGTAAAATTCAAGTTTTCGGTATATTTTAGGTTTCATATTCAAATTAGTTAACATTGTTGGTTTTAAGCATGCTAATCTAAGTAACTATAGTTTTGAATTCGTGTGCGAATGTTTGAGCAAAAGAAGCAATGAATATGCCTTTGTAAGTCTCTGCAAGGCCTCAATGACTCATATTATGTGAACTTATAGTTTACTGGCTCTTGTAGGATTTTAAGGTCTAATGTGTTCTTATCTTCTTTTTGAATATTTGAAATCACTCTCCATTTTTGGTGATGTTTTGTTTCTGGAAACTGATGATTACGATCTTTGGTATCTTTTTCCATATGCTGCGAAAACAAACAGGTGAAGGAAATCATAAGACGGATCCCAGAAGAAACGAGGAAAAAACTCACAGCAAAGGGACATATTCCTCAAGAAGGATACATATTAGAATGTCTTCCAGTCCCTCCTAACTGTTTGTCAGTGCCAGATGTTTCTGATGGTGTCAGCTCGATGTCGGTGGTAAGCCAGTTGAAACTAAATTCTTGTATTGAGTTTATTGAATGGTTTGGCTTGTGTTTAGAAAGTAACCCCTGCATACATGTCCTTCTTATTTCCAGGATCCTTCCAGAATTGAGCTAAAAAACGTTCTCAAGAAAGTGATTGCCATAGAAAGCTCTAGGTCTGGTGAGACAAACTTTGAGTCTCATAAGGCTGAAGCCGATGACATCTTCAGAGTGGTGGATACATACCTGCAGGTGAGGGGTACTGCCAAAGCAGCAAGACACATCGATCTGAGATTCGGTGGTGCTAAGATGTCAGACAGTTCATCTTCAAAAGCTTGGGCAGAGAAAATGAGAACACTTTTCATTCGAAAGGGTTCGGGCTTCTCTTCTCGCAGCGTCATCACTGGGGATGCTTACAGAAAGGTGAACGAGGTTGGGATCCCAATGGAGATTGCTCACAGAATCACTTACGAGGAGAGGGTTAGTGTCCACAACATTGGTTATCTACAAGAGCTAGTGGACAACAAGATGTGCCTAAGCTATACTCAAGGCTCTACAACCTATTCTCTGAGGGATGGTTCCAAGGGGCACACTGTGCTTAAACCTGGGCAGATTGTTCATCGCAGGGTCATGGATGGGGACGTTGTCTTTATCAACCGACCCCCGACAACACATAAGCATTCTCTTCAAGCACTTCGGGTGTATGTTCATGAAGACAACACGGTGAAGATTAATCCTCTGATGTGTGGCCCCCTCAGTGCTGATTTTGATGGTGATTGTGTCCATCTGTTTTACCCGCAGTCACTTACCGCTAAGGCAGAGGTTATGGAACTCTTCTCTGTTGATAAGCAACTGCGTAGCTCACATACCGGGCATCTGATTTTGCAGATGGGCCTTGATTCTTTGCTGTCTTTGAGGGTTATGCTGGAGCAGGTCTTTCTAAACAAGGCAACTGCTCAACAGCTAGCTATGTATGGCTCCCTGTCTTTGCCACCACCAGCACTAAGAAAGTCCAGTAAATCTGGCCCGGCTTGGACAGTTCTTCAGATTCTACAGCTTGCATTTCCCGAGCGTCTGAGCTGCAAAGGGGACAGGTTCGTGGTTGATGGAAGTGATTTGTTGTGCTTTGATATTAGGGTTGATACGATGGGGTCTATCATCAATGAGATAGTAACTTCAATCTTGTTGGAGAAGGGTCCAAAGGAGGCACTGGGATTCTTTGATTCACTGCAGCCTCTATTGATGGAACACCTTTCCGGTGTGGGCTTTAGTCTAAGTTTGGAAGACTTATCCATGTCTAGGGAAGACATGAGTGTTATTCACAATCTTATCATCCGGGAGATTTCTCCTATGGTGTCTCGCTTGAGATTATCATATGAAGATGAATTGCAACTAGAGAACAGCATCCACAAAGTGAAGGAAGTGGCTGCTAACTTTATGCTGAAGTCATATTCCATGCGGAACTTGATTGACATCAAGAGTAACTCAGCAATCAACAAGCTGGTGCAACAGATAGGCTTCCTGGGTCTTCAGCTTTCTGACAAGAAGAAGTTGTACACAAAAACTCTGGTGGAAGATATGGCTCAGTTTTGTAAGAGAAAGTATGGCAGGATTTCTTCCTCTGGAGATTTTGGAATTGTGAAGGGCTGCTTCTTTCACGGACTGGATCCCTATGAAGAGATGGCTCATTCAATTGCAGCAAGAGAGGTCATTGTTCGCTCTTCAAGGGGTTTAGCTGAGCCTGGGACACTCTTCAAGAATTTGATGGCTGTTCTCCGGGACGTCGTGATTACTAACGATGGAACTGTAAGAAACACATGCAGTAACTCGGTAGTGCAGTTCAAGTATGAAGTCAATTCTGAACGTGGACATCAAGGTTTGTTTGAAGCAGGAGAGCCTGTTGGAGTATTGGCAGCTACCGCCATGTCAAATCCTGCCTATAAGGCGGTGCTTGATTCCAGTGCCAGTAGTAATTCATCATGGGAGCTAATGAAGGTAGAGCATTCTCTAGGATGCCTCCTCAATATAGCTTTGATCTTCTGTATTGCTGTAGGTTAATACTATTCTCTTTTTGTTCTTTTTACAGGAAGTTTTGCTCTGCAAAGTCAACTTCCAAAACACAGCCAATGATCGGCGTGTAGTTCTGTATTTAAATGAATGCCGCTGTGGAAAAAGGTATTGCCAGGAGAATGCTGCTTACACAGTTAGGAACAAGCTAAAGAGAGTTAGTCTTAAAGAAACTGCAGTGGAGTTCCTAGTCGAGTAAGTATTGGTTTCTAGCAACGTATGTTGTTCTTTACAGTGTTAGTGTTTTCCTACTTTTAATAATCCCCTTTGCAATCTGCTTTGCCTTTACTTGTGCAGATACAGAAAGGAACAAGCAATTTCAGAAATTTTTGGAAGCGATTCATGCCTACGTGGCCATATTCATCTTAATAAGGTTTGAATTCTGGTTACATGTCATAGAAATACCTAACTCCTTATTACCCTTGTAATTCTTGCTTGTAACTGGTGTTTTTGGTTTACTAGACATTGTTGCAAGATTGGAACATCAGTATGCAGGATATACTTCAAAAGTGTGAGGATGGAATTAGTTCACTAGTGCAAAAGAAAAAGAAGAAAGCTGATGACTTCAAGAGAACGAGTTTCTCTGTCAGGTTTGTACATGATTTGCTTTTCCTCGGGATGTGGTCTGTCATTGAATAAACTGCAGAATTTCTCCAGAAAGCAAGTCTTATGTTGATTTCTAGCTTTCTAGTTCTTTTCTGTCCATCATTATTGTTTTTCGTATAATTATGTTTACTTGAATAGCTTCTTTACTTTTGCTGTCTAATTATAACTAACTTCTTCTCAAACGAACAGTGAGTGCTGCTCTTTCCGAGATCCATGTGCGAGCAAAGATTCTGATATGCCGTGCTTGATGTTTACCTCCTACAATGCCACCGATCCTGATCTAGAAAGAACTCTTGATGTTCTTTGCAATACAATTTACCCAGTTCTCTTGGATACAGTGATCAAAGGTATTTGAATAATGCTTCTCATTATTCTGATAGAGTCTTCCTTTCAAATATTTCTATTTAGAGTTATTGTCAGAGGTTACAGAACAAAAACTTTGTCCTCAAGTAGTCTGAATGATTTGTCTTCCAAGTTGTGGTCGAAATTCCAATGGTATATGTTACAGTAAGATTTCTAGAAATTTGTTTTTGATAATACTTCTGTATATAAACTGGGCAGGTGATCCACGGATTTCCTCAGCAAATATAGTCTGGAATAGTCCAGAAATGACAACCTGGACCCGGAATCTTCATGCGTCCCGCCGAGGGGAATGGGCTTTGGATGTCACCGTTGAAAAATCAGCCGTCAAGCAAAGCGGTGATGCATGGAGAGTTGCCATAGACTCTTGTCTTCCAGTGCTTCATCTGATAGACACAAAACGGTCAATTCCATACTCTATAAAGCAAGTGCAAGAGTTGCTTGGGTTATCCTGTGCTTTTGAGCAAGCAGTTCAGGTATTTAATTCTTCTGTCCTATTTCATGTTTGGTATCATATTTGCTCATTGTTTGTGTAAGGAAGTTAAATAAGATGTTGATTGGTTTTGCAGCGTCTCTCAGCTTCAGTGAGAATGGTCTCCAAAGGAGTTTTGAAAGAACACATCATTCTCCTAGCAAACAACATGACTTGTTCAGGAAATATGCTGGGTTTCAACTCTGGAGGTTACAAGGCTTTGACACGAGCCTTGAACATTAAGGCTCCATTCACTGAAGCAACTCTGATTGTAAGTAGTCCGGTGCTTTAATGTCTAATACAAATTCTTTTCTAAGACTACTGGCAGTCCTCATTAACAGGAATTACTTTTTTTTTGTTTGGTTTTTAGGCACCGAGGAAATGTTTTGAGAAAGCGGCTGAGAAGTGTCATACAGATACTCTATCAACAGTCGTTGGGTCTTGTTCTTGGGGAAAACGTGTGGATGTTGGTACAGGTTCACAGTTTGAGCTCCTATGGAACAAAAGAGAGGTAGACACTCTATCCAGAATCATACCAATTGACTGAGTTTGTCTCATGTAAGCTTGCTCTGAAATCTGATGTTTTTTATTGTCAACCAATTTGCAGACTGGTCTGGATAATGAAGATGAAAGGGATGTGTTCAGCTTTCTCCAAATGGTCAGATCCACGACAAATGCAGATGCATATGTTTCTTCCCCTGGTTTTGATGTTACAGAGGAAGAAATGGCTGAATGGGCTGAATCGCCTGAGCGAGACTCTGCTCTTGGAGAGGCCAAGTTTGACGACAGTGCTGAGTTCCAAAATATACATGATGAAGGCAAGCCATCGGAATCCAAGTGGCAGGCCAGTTCTCTTTGGGACAATGGTTCCAGTGGTGGCTCAGAATGGGGAGTCCCCAAAAATACAGGTGGTGAGGAAAACTGGGAAAAGACTACAAATGGTGAGAAGGAAGATGCTTTGTCTGGTTGGAACACTAAAAAAGATGCCCCAGAATGTTCCAACTCAGATTCATGGGGTGCTTGGGGCTCAAAGACAAAAGATGATGATGCAAATACAACACCGAACTGGGAAGCAAGACCAGCTCAGAAAGAATCTATTGTCCTAGAAAACAATGAGCCTGGTTTCGACGTTTGGGGACCTAAATCTGTTTCAGACAAATCTTGGGAAAAAAAGAACACTGGATCTGAGTCAGGTGGTGCTACTTGGGGTTCTAAGGATAAATCTAATTCTGAAACCGAACCAGATGCTGCTGCGTGGAGTACTCATGCCAGAAAGAAACCGGAAACTGAATCAGATGCTGCTGTTTGGGGTTCTCAGGCCAGAAAGAAACCGGAAACTGAACCAGATGCTGCTGCTTGGGGTTCTCAGGCCAGAAAGAAACCGGAAACTGAATCAGATGTGGCTGCTTGGGGTTCCGGGAACAAAACGAACAAAGTAACTGAACCAGCTCCTGCTGCTTGGGGTTCTTGGGGCCAAAAGAGCTCGGAAACTGAGCCAGGTAATGCTACTTGGGGTTCTAGGGACAAATTTAATTCTGAAAGTGAAACAGGTCGTGCCGCTTGGGGTTCTCAGACCACAAATAATTCTGAAGCTGAGTTAGGTGTTGCTAATTGGAGTTCTCAGGCCAAAAAGAATTCTGAAACTGAATCAGGTGGTGCTGATTGGGGTGCTTGGGACGAAAAGAACTCAGTAACCGCTTCAGGTCCTGCTGCTTGGGGTTCCTGGGACAAAAAGAATTCTGAACCTGGATCTGGTGCTGGTTTTTGGGGATCCAGGAACAAAAAGAGCTTGGAAACTGAGTCAGGTGGTGCTACTTGGGGTTCTAGGGACAAATCTAATTCTGCAAGTGAACCTGGTCATGCCGCTTGGGGTTCTCAGACCAAAAAGAATTCTGAAGCTGAATCTGGTGGTGCTGATTGGGGTGCGTGGGACAAAAAGAACTCAGGAACTGAATCATCAGGTACTGCTGCTTGGGGTTCTAAGGACAAACATGATTCGGAAACTGGATCTCCTGCTGCTTGGGGTTCCCAGGGAAAAAAGAACTCTGAAACTGAACCAGGTCCTGCTGCTTGGGGTTCTTGGGGACAGCCAAGTCCCACTGCTACAGACAAGGATACCAGTGTAGATGATGGAAATCCGTGGGTTTCCTTGAAGGAGACCAAAAACGGAGATGAGGATGATAAAGAGAGAAGCCAGTGGGGAAATCCAAACAAGAGATTTCCATCTGGTGGCTCACAGGGTGGCTGGTCCAATGATGGTGGTGCAGACTGGAAGAGAAACCGTCCTCCTAGGACCCCTGGATCTGAGAATAATCTTGCTCCCATGTTTACAGCAACGAGACAGCGCTTGGACATGTTCACCTCTGAGGAGCAAGACCTTCTCTCATATGTCGAGCCAGTCATGAAGACTCTCAGGAAAATATTGCATCAGTCCGGGTATGCCTTTCAATTTCTTATGCTCACTCTATCCAATTTCCGTTTCTACTTATGATATTTGTTATACTTCATTTTTCTAAAACTGTGTTCTATCAATGAAGGTACCCTAATGGAGAACCAATTTCGGATGAGGACAAGACGTATGTCCTGGAGAAGATTTTGAACTTCCATCCAGACAAAGACGCAAAGATTGGTTCCGGTGTTGACTTCATCACGGTAAATAGCATATGTTCCTTTACAAAATCGAGCATCTATGCTCTTCTAAAGCTTACTTAACCTTACGTCTGATGTGAAAAAAATCTTGTTGGAACAAAATGTAGATCGATACGCACACAACGTTTGCAGACACCAGGTGCTTCTTTGTTGTCTCAACTGATGGCGCAAAACAAGACTTTTCATACAGGAAATGCCTCAGCAACTACCTGATGGAGACATACCCCAACCTCGCTGAAGAATTCATCGAGAAGTACTTCAGAAAGCCTCGTCCTAATGAAAACAGAAACAGAAACAGCCAAGAAGCCACACCACCTGGAAACCCTAACAAGGAAGATGAGGCTCAGAGTCAGACTCAGCCCACTGGTAGTGGTGGTGAAGAGACTCAGGGTCAGACTCAGCTCAGTGGCAGTGGAGGTGAAGAGACTGAGGGTCAGACTGAGCCCATTGGTAATGCAGGTGAAGAGTCTCAGTCTCAGACGCAGACTTAAACTCTTGTGCGAGTTGAGAAACAATGAAAGACATGGTTCGTTTAGGTAAACCATTCATCTTCCACTCTGTTTTGTTTTGACATGTACAGAAAGAGTGGAGAGAGTGTCGGCTTTTTTGCAATTAAAGACACTGATGTGAACTGCAAAACAATGTGTAAATGCAGTTCTCTTTTTGGTCTTAAATTATCAGTTTTTAGGTTTCGGTTTAGAGTCTTGCGGCATTGTAATTTCTAGTGATGCTTGACATTTGACCACTTATTATTTTATCAATGCATTTTGCTATCTCATTTTCTTCACTCAAGTCCCAATCAATTAAACCGAAATTGAACAGAGAATATAATTCAAACCAAACTTGAACCATGATTTAAACCGAAACTAAAACTGGGAAATTTGGGCTCTAGAAAGTAAAGCCCATTAAGAAGATTTAGGAAAACAAACAAATCGGACCTTGTTTATTTCTTCTCCGATTTCCGATTTGTGCCATCCAGTTTCAAGCTTCAAACTTGAACGACAGAGATTTGTGAGGTGTTTTCGTTCTACTTTTCTAGAGAAATCCAAAGTTGCTTTTGTTCGAGAGATGTCTGGCTTTGAGGATTCCTTCGTTATACTCGGAGATGATGCGTCTGAGACAGTTCCGGTCTCAGGTTCCTTTGACACCACTACTGACAACTCCTTCTCAGCCTACGACGGCTCAGTCCAAGTCGATGACTCGATCGCTGATGTCTTTGCGGCGCCTTCTTCGGATTACGGCGCTTACTCGAACGGAGACGGCGTCTTCGGATCCAATGGCGGACATGACGGTCCGGTTCTGCCACCGCCGTCGGAAATGGAATCAGATGAGGGATTCGCTCTCAGAGAATGGAGAAGGTTAGATCTGCTGAAATCTGATATTTGTTCTTGTTTAGCGTAAGGTTTACTTCCTCCTGGGAAAAGGAATAAAGATGGACAAATTTAGTCGAGAAAACTGCGAATCACTTTTATTATTGCCGGAAATTTTCAATTTTTTTTTTTTTATCTTGATGCATAATTCTGTAAGTTAATGATAATCTGCTCGTTGATGAAGTCTATGAATTCGTTTAGTGTCCGTTGTTATAAAAACTAATAAGTCTATTAGATCGGATCTGAGTTTGAATTGACAGGATCTGTAGCTAAGTGTCACAAAAATTCGCTTCTGATTATTGATCCCAAAGTTCAAAGCTTATTCCTTATCTCGTTGTGGTTTTGTTATCTTCTGCCAATTTCGTTATATCTTGTAACGTGATTGGATGTATAGATCTGATCTCGTGTATGAAAAAACCAGTGTTATCTGTATCCTGCTCCTGCAAATTAGATACTCGATCAATGTGTTGTGGTGACTGGTGAGTGACTGTGGCTTACTATTATCTGCAGACTAAATGCAATTCAACTTGAGGAGAAGGAGAAGAAGGAAAAGGAAGTGAGGAACCAAATAATTGAGGAAGCAAATCAATTCAAAGAGGATTTCCATAAGAAGAGGGAACTAGCTTGTGAAAACAACAAAGCAGCTAACAGGGAGAAGGAAAAGGTGTCTTCTTTGCTCTCTAAGAAGAGAATATGTTTGCTAAAGTTTGTCGTTAGATCATCTGTTCTCAGTCTGCGCTGTTGTCATATAGGTTGACGAGAATTGACTCTGGAAGTCAAATAGCTAGTAGAAATTAAGATTTTCAACTGTGACCATCTTATTCTTAGTCAACTGTTTTGATGCATTCTTTTTTTTTCTAACCTGCAACAACTGCCCATTCTTAACCGGCTAATATGTTATACGCTTGTGAGGCTAGGCTATTTTAACTGCATAGTGCCTTTTGGTTGAACTATTATTGCTCACACCTTTGTTTGTCGTTGAACTCTTAAGCTGGCTGTGGAGACACAAGAGAAGTTCTATGCTGAAGCCAGCAAGAACTACTGGAAGGCAATAGCTGAACTAGTTCCTAAGGAGGTTCCAACTATAGAGAAAAGAAGAGGGAAGAAAGAGCAAGACCCTAAGAAGCCATCAATCTCTGTGATTCAAGGTCCAAAGCCCGGTAAGCCAACCGATCTTGCAAGAATGAGACAGATATTGCTGAAGCTTAAACAGAACCCGCCTGCTCACCTGAAACTCACTTCTCAACCTCCATCAGAGGCGGCTGCTCAAATGAATGTCCCCGAAACCAAGCCCACCGAGGCGGTTGCTGCTGCTTAAAAAAAAAACTCTTTGGTTTCTTTTTCATTGCTTATATCGATGTGATTTTTCGGTTTTTGCTTTTCATTTTCTGTGTTATGGAGAGATTGTAAGAAAGTTATGTGTGTTATTATCATTAACATAATTATGTCGTCATATTGGATGATACTTAAATGACATTCATGTTTGAATTCAGTCCGTCAATCCGTTAAAAGATCCATCGATTTTTGTGTTAAAAGCAGAGACGAGAGTGGAGAGGTTTACATAAATTGTCGAAACGCTACTTCACATATCATCATCAAACTCGTGTGAACGAAACTCGCAATAATAATAAAGATTAAAGACAAAGCGGATCTCAAAGGTCAACGTTTTACAAAAGGCTTATTTCTTCATTCCTTCACCTCCCTTGTAAGCTTGCAGGGGACCTGCAACCTCTCTCGCTGCCTGCGTCGTCTTCCTTTTCGCTTGCCTCTAAGCAATTGCCATTGTTGTTGTAGACACTGATCTCTGAGCTTGCGTTGCTGCTTGTTGCTAGTGGAGAATCTGAAACATTCATTGGTCTGCCACGAGTATGTCCAGATCTCACACTGTACATTGATGATGCTGGAATGTTCGTCATTAGTGGTCTCAGATTCCCTGGTATGGTTCTACGTATATCCTGTTTGCATCATAATGTTGATTCACCAGTTATTACACAATCCCACATATGTCTTATCAGTACTAATGGGGAAGATAAAGATAGAGAGAGAGAGAGAGAGAATGTTATAACGCACCATATGCCTTATCGCCATATCAAGGGATTTCTTGGAGAGTGATCTTCCAAATCCAGCACTGTCTGGTGATGAAGACTTTGCAGACAAGTTACCATGAGGAGAACTCTTGTTGTCATCTGGTCTAGGAGGAGCCAGTTTCCGCATGTTTATTACTCTCTCCACCATTTTTGTTCCCATCAACACAGGGCTGACATTGTCATTGGCTTTGGAATAGTTCCGGTTAATCGCTGGTACAGAGCTACCACTAGTGTACATTGGTGCTCTTCCTCTTGATGGTGAACATGACTGCCTTCTCGGTCTTCCTCCTGTTGGACCACCTGGCTCAACTGAACCAGAACGAGGACTTGGAGCTCCGGGTCTGCCTCTTGTTGCAGAGAGTGGCCTTTCAGGTAATGTTGTTCTTAGATTTGGGGGTGTTTCTAGTGAGAAACCAGGCATGTCTGATGGCTTCCATGGCCTTGACCTCACTGTAGGAGAAGCTCCACGTGATACAGCAGGAGTTTTAGATGGTGTTGGCATAGGCTTCGCCGCTGGAGAAGAAGGCTTGACTTGGGATATTGTTGGCTTTGCTGTTGAAGTTCCGGCACTTGCAGAGCTGATTGGACGGCGAGTTGGTGTAGCTGACCTCGATACTGTCTTAGGCGGAGGAAGTGTGGGCCTTGAAGTTGGTGTTGAAGATCTGGCAGTAGATCTTGACAGAGGTGTGGTGGACCTTGAAGGACCTGCAGATTTCGTGGCGGTGCTGGTGGTAGATCTAGTTGTTGAACCAACAGATCTAGCAGTTGAAAGAGTCGGTTTAGATGCAGTAGGTGTGAGCCTAGATGAACTTGTTGACCTACTCAAAGCCGTAGGCTTAGTCGTTGCAGATACTGTCGACCTGGAATTAGTCATTGATGGTCTAGTAGTTGAGGAGACGGTGGCTCGCGAAGTGGGAGTTGAAGGCCTTGATGGTTTTGAATTAGTAGTCAGTGATGATGATCTTCCAGTGGGCGTGGCAGGTCTTGATCCGGGTCCTCCAGATGATGAAGGCCGTCGACTTGCTCCACTAGAAGAGCTCAATCCAGGAGACGAAGTTGGTTGTCTAGATGTTAGATGGTTCCTTGCAGCAGGCTCTGATGAGGAGGAATTCGCCAGCTACAACAAATACAATTCATAGGTTACTACCATAACGAAGTAATGATTCTGAATATAGAAAAAAATACTCAGAGCTAAAAGAATGATGGAGCTTATTTGTTCAATTCAAGTGTGTAACATAGCAATAACATTCTTACCCTGGAAGTCAATGTAGCTGGGCGGCCTTTTGAATCACCAGTCTGGCTCATCTTAGTCCTATGGGACTCCATTTCCAGCGAAGGAAATAGAGGAGTACCTGGCGGAGTCAGAAGCCTTCGAAAGACAAAGACAAGTTAGGTTGGAAAATGTAAACAGATAAGAATGATATTTTCCAAGAAAGCATGAGTGAATGTCTAATAGAGATAACAGATACGCTACAACTAACTCTTCCACATCCTTTCTCAGTATCATTCACACAAAAACATGAACACGTCATACAATGCTGGCGCTTCTCTCAGATACGCAACACTCACACACCTCACAAATAAAGAGTTCCGTATTCCAACGCCTAATTCTAGTCTATTGGATTCAACACATGCCTAACATATATATAGAAATGAAGACACTCAAAGAATCATTGGCCAATTTGCAGCAACATGTAAAAGTGTTAGCTTTTAAAAAAAAAAAAAAAAAAACTGGTGAAAAAGTTACCATTCATAGTCATTTTTGTCGCCTTCAGAATTGAGAAAATCATCAGGAGGACCTGTCTTCCGTGCTGGAGCACCACTTGAGATGTTAAACACTGGTGAAGTCCCAGGCTTTGAACCTTACATGACCAAAACCATCCAAGAACTAATCAAGCTTCTTTACCAAATCATAGACAATACTCCTCCACAAATAAGAAAGAAGAAAAAACGTATTTACCTAAAGGAGTTTCGAACTCATCAGAGTTGTTAAGAAGGAGATTGTCCTGCTCTTTCTCCCGCCGTCTCATCTCGAGAAACAACGAGAGCTCTTCATCTTTCTCAGCCATCATAGAAGCCCTAAGTTGTTGCCTTTGCCTCTCTGCTGAATCCAGCAACAGAGACTCTTGTGCCCTAAAACTTCGATTCATCTTCTCTAAAAATATCTTAACCAAACTTAAAGATCAATACCTAACTTAGCTTCCAATTTACTCCCTCGACAACAAACCGAAATTAATACTATATCCTAATCAGTTATTGTACTACGAAACTTAAATTACTTATAAAATCGAAGCAACCCAAAACGAAAAAATCCAACTTTACTAGCTTCAAGACCTTGATTCGCAACACATTTTCATCAATTTTCCCGCTTGAAAGTAAACAGAAAGGTATGGAGGGAAGAAAATAGAAGAAGATAAAAAGGGGAAAGTGAAAAAAAAATTAAAATTAGAAGGAAGACACGAGCTCTCTCAACGAAACCGCCATTGTCGAGGAACGGAGCTCAAGAGACTTTAAACGGAGAAACAAATCCAGCAGCAGAAAAAACCTAGCCAGAGAGAGAGAGAGAAAGTGGAAGATTTTGGGAGATCGAGAGAGAGATTGAGAATTGGGAGAGAGAAGAAAGAAAGTGAGAAAGGGAGTGGCATCGAGTGTAATTATTGATCTGCAAGATCGGTTAAATTGGAAACTCATGTAAGTTATTAAAAAAAAAAAACAATTTTTTAATTTTTGGGTTTTGATGAGAAATTTTTCGATATTTTTTCATTGTTGACGGGACGTGACATCTGGACAATGGTACCTAATGTGCTCTCAATTGTTTATTTCGCTTCAAGCCTAAGGCTAAGGTATGGATTCTTGCTCTGCTCTATGTTTTTTTTTTTTTTTTTTTTTGATTGTTTACTCAGTTGATTATTCCAATGTTTGTAATAGTTTATTCTTGAACCATTGAGACATGTTTTCTATGTCTAGTGTCTACTAGTCACCATATAGTTTTTATAAGGACCCTTTTTTAATAACAAGTGTAACCGATCTATTATCTTGAGATTATTGTATTATGAATCAGTTTGTTGAACCAAATATTGGAAAGTGTTGGGACTGGTGAGACCTTTGAATCCCCAATTATTTAATTTGAAAAATATAGAAACCTAATTATTTAATTCATTTTAGTTTGATGTCAGGTTTTAATCAAAAATTATTTAATTCAGTTTAACACCTAATTTGCAAATTGTCTCCAAATTTAAGCATATTAGGTCCTTAATTTGTCATTAATCACCTACTGGTTATGTATATATACTAACTTTTTAATAATTTATTGACATAATAACGACAAACTGAAACTAAATATCTTTTAAAGTAACTATTTAGCCAAGTACAATATGAGAATGTTGTTTGACAAAAATACTTGGACAGCAAAAATGTTAAATACAAGATCGATGACTCACACAACTCAATTAATGTCATACGAGTTTGAAATGGGTTTTTATACGACAATCACTTTAGTATCGATGGTCGATGTTGCTATTTTAGACTACATGTCGGTTTCATTTTGTGGTCTCATCGATATAAAAAATAAGAAATTCTATTAAGGTTCAATGGTCCAGTGAGCCCAGCATTAGTCCAAGATATCCAAAACAAGTCCATTCTGTCTAAAACCCATCAGGCCCAAATAGCTTTCTTTTAAATGTTTAGTTTCATAGTGATGTTATTTCTATTTTGTTCATCATTTTGGACAATCAAGATTTTTCTTTCACTAATGAGATTAAGAAGTATATTTGTATGGGATTCGAATTCCAAGAGGCAAGGACTTTGCTCTTTAGTCTTCTTAATATATCTGCATCGTAACCATCGTTAGTGTTTCTGAATGACAGAATATAGTTGGCTTGGATTATTATTAATACTCACTAAATGTTTGAATTTCCTCACTGTGTTTGCTTTTTCATTTCTTTCCTCTCTATTCTAGAAGATCATTTATCAAAATTTAGTTTACTGCTATGCCCTGTCATGTAATATGTATGAATGTCACACAAAGTTCTCTGGTACACAGCATTATGAAAAGTCGATAGAAAAGAAATTGTCACATACCAAAACTGCATCCCTAGATGACGAACTTAATATCCCAAGTCGTAACAATCTGACAACAACCTTCATTAATATCAAGATCATTAAGCAGAGGAGGCTCAACACAGAAAAAAAAAAAAGATGAACAATCTAATAGTATCGATTACTTTTATTATTAGAGAAATTGCAGTAGAGACACACTGAAAAAGACTCAAACCATAATTAAAATAACCCAAATGATGGGTTTTCTCCCACGGATTATTCCAACGACAATCATTGCAATAAAACTAACACAACAAGCAACTTTTATAGTAGATCATAGCTTATGACTAATTCGAAATTTTCAAACCGGCCGGTCCAACTACGAGAAAGATCAATTTGATCCGATTATATTAAGCTCTAGTTCCGGCAGCACCACCACCGTCGTGTCCGTGCTTTTCACCGTGAAACGCCGTTGAGAAATTGGTGTTGAGATCAGAATACATGGAGACGACCTTAGAGATGTTTCCGTTGAGTTCTTGAATCAAAGCGACGTTCTTCGACATGTTATCGGCCATCCTCGATTGGTGATTGTCGTTGACTTGCTGGATCAGTGATCTGTTTCTGTCCAAAACTGATTGCACTTTTCTGAAATTCCGATCTAGATTCTCCCACATCGCCGGATCTTCTCCTCCTCCTCCTCCTTGCTCCGCTTCCTCCGCCACGTTTCTTCGCCGCTTCGTCTCGCCGTTCCTCTTCATTTCTTTCCTTCCGACAACAGAAATAGTTTTATTCCGATTTTGTTTTTATCGCCCGAAGATTTTCTTCTTTTTTATATGGTTTTAATTATGTTTTGTGTGTTTTCTTTTTTTATGATTTTTGGATTTTCGCACTCAAGAGAAATCAGATATTTATAGTAAATATCTTCGAGACAAGATGACAAATAGACACGGATGCAAGTAGTTCTGTTTAATCACCACGCAAATAACAAGCGCGTATAACTCACGTAGAAGTATCTATCGGGTTTTAAGGAACACGCGCGTGTGGGACAGCTGGACAGAAGTGATTTGAAGGTGTGCAGTGATTGGTTAAACGGAATAAAGCACAGAGCTTTTCTGCACTTTTCTGAATTTTAAAATTAAAAATTAAAAAGGAGAGAGAGATAAGGATCTCTGATTCTGTAATTTAGAAATATCTCAAGATATTCATTTTAAAAAGTAAATATTTATATGAATAAAGTATGGTGTACGACTTGCCACGGTGCAGAACCGTATTCCCATAAGCATATGATCTCATTTCTCATTTTTTTTCTAAATTTGCCTTTGATCTGGTCAGCGTTATTTATAACACTTTTAACATTTTATTCGTTGGGAAAATTTATTCGTTAGATATTTTACAGAACGCACGAGATATTTGAAGACTTGTAATCCAGATCCAAAACGTTAAAGAAAAAGTATTTACTTGAAAACACTGAATGACTGAAGATGAGAATCATCGTCTGGTTTAACCTCTCACCCCGCCGGTGATTCAATCATTTTAATTGTATCTATCAAAATTTGTATAGAGAACAAAGCTATAGTAGTCCATTAGTTTTCTATGCTAATCGGTAGTTAGAGAATTTAATTCCCGGAACCTGGGCACTTCAAAACAAATTTCAAAAGCACTACTTGGTAGATTTGGCTGTCGGAATTTGCTCGCTTTTTCATATAAAATAAAACAATTAGAGAGAAGCGATGAAAAGGAAAGCCAAAAAGTGCAGTAAAAGTTATGTGTTCATTTGAGACGAGAATCCCAGATTCTCTTGTCAAATAGAAAACTAAAAATATGAATTTCACCGAGAGCCATTCAAAAACACGAAAGGCCACAAGATTAGGTTTTAGTTTCGATCAATATCGATACATATCGCAGTTTGATACATTAAGCCTACCAAATTGTATATATTCTCTAACACAACGTACGTAATTAAAGAGAACCTAGTTTATGTTGTCACATCATCTTTAAGATGTTACATAATCACAATATTGTATAACTATTATTAATGATGATGAAATGGTTTTAAACATCATGACAATGGCGACGAACAAACAACTCGAATCATCAAAGAGAATAAAGATGATGAAGCAATAAGAGTTTAGGGACCTCAACTTAATCATGCGTTTTCTTCCAAGTATCGAGAAGCTCTCTAGAATCTAGGATCTCCTGTTCTCTAATTTCTTGAAGGCTGTCACAGACAACTGAGCTGCTTCGTACACTGCAAAAGAAACAATGGATGTTTTAGGTGGATATGGTAATTTAACCTTTTTTTATAAACAAGAATTATTAGACTTTGAATACAGTTTGTTTCTTCTTTTGTTAATACTAGATTACAACAATGTTCTAATTAGTTTATGGATCATACCATTTGGGTTCACTATTCTTTGCAACCAAAATGACCAATCCACTATTTTCATAATTAGATTACACAACATTGTTCCGCTAGCTCGAACATTGAAACAACTTGTTTTTCCTTTCCTTATTTAAAACGGTTTGCGATTTGGTTTTGGTTCAGGCGTTCTACATCATAAACAAACATAATAATTTTCCGAGTTTTGTTTGTGTTGTACAATTCGCTCGAATATTTTAGGTTTTCTATGGTATATATGGTTTTACTAATTTGGAATAACCAGTACTTTTGACTTGGTTTTGGTTTTGCTCGCTTTAACTTGAACCAAGATTCACGGTTTAAAGAAGGAACAAGGCTAGAGAAAATCATCAATGCAGAGATTAGCTAATGAAAGAAACTAAACATCTAACTAAGAATCAGAGTCTTCGTCCTCTGGATCCTCCACTGATGATTCCGCTGGCTCTTCTTCTCCCCCCACTGTATGATCAAATTGGTGTTGATTTCAACGATAAAGAAGTAAAACCGCAAATGGAAAGAAAAAAAAGACGAACCTTCAAGTTCGATTTCCCTAAGAATGGCATTAAACTGGTTTCTCAATTCGCGCAATTCCGCAAGCGCTCTTTGAATTCGCTGAATGAGCTGATTTTCCGGCCGAGGAGCTGCGTCGGCGGCTATTACCACCGGCCGGCGCGGAGAAACCGACGGAGAAGCTTCGCTGTATAGTGGTGGGTCAACAACAACTGGTTTTTGGACAGCATCATTGTCTTCCATCTATCTACTCAACAAAACATAATTAAAACAAAAATGTGTAAGACAAAATCAAAAATTAAATTGACCTAATTTCAGTCAACAGAGATCGATTACACAAGCCAACAATGCTTATACGATTTGAAAGCACTCAATTTCTTTTAGGGCTAATAATTAAGGGGATTGTGTAGGTGAAATGACACACAAAGCGAACTGATAGAGACAGAGAGATATCAAGAATATACCGGAGACGATGTAATTAAAGCGATCGACGGAGAGATTTCACGAACGGTGATGAAAAAGAAGAGTCGCTCGCGGCTGTGAATGAGAAAGATTCGACTTTTGAGTCTCGACAGACTGAAAAGAGAAGATGATGTTTAAGGTTTTCTCGAATCAACCAAAAATCAGACCCTAACCGAACCAAACCGGTACCATCTCGGTTCAATTTTGATTTAAATGTCCAGGCTCTGATTCCGTTTACCGTTATACCGGAAGTGTGTAAATGACTTACTTTGAAGAAGACGAGAGAACTCAACTACTTTGGGATTGGATAATGAAAAATGTTGTGGAGAAGAAAACTTTATAAGAATCAAGGAAATAATTAAAAATGGTGATAACAAGCATTTCTCAGCTTACAAAAAATACAAATCTCATAGTTTTTTACTTTATAAAGTTAATTTATTGGTACATAATAACAACAGCCTGTGTAGACAAAGAATGATAAATGTCCTGGATCCACCCAGAACAAAGAATCGAGATGTGTATATCTAAATTGGCTTTGAACATTTCGTCAATTCATAAGATATCTTATACTATAGAGGTAAGGCTTTTCTGACTTGTAAGATCCAAAGTGCGAATTGCATAACCCAAAGCCTTGCTTCAACAGAGAGTCCTTCAAGCCATACCTTAAACCATTCCATCAACGACTTCCTCTGTGACCTCTTTGCCTCCATAACCGCATCAGAAGACACTTTTCCGATGATCAAGAACGACTCAAGCGACGAACCACGCATGAGCTCATTGTTAACCGACCGGAGACAGTCGTTTGTTTTCAGCATCAGGAGGATCACGCGTGGCAATCTCCTGAGAAGCTCTGAGATTTGAGGGAAATACTGTGATGCATACATCTGCATCTCTGAGACCTCTTCTTTGGTTCCTTGTATGACTAAATGATCCACAGATGTGTCTACGACTTGGTTCCACGGTCTCATTGTTAGAACCCCAGCGAACAGCACGTAGAGATCGTCTCCAGCGCCTAGCTTCGCGCTGTGCTTCTTAATGGCGTTCGCATCCGCAAAGACCAGGGCTTTCCATAGCGAAGCGTAGTTGAATCTTGTGTCAAAGTCAAGCTCCTTGTACAGGCCGTGGTCAAGAAGCACCAGTTGCGGTTTTCTCTTCCCGTATATGTTCTTTTTACCAGAAGGAGCTGGACGAACAATCAAATTGGCAGCGTGTGGATCACAATGCACAAAACCATGCTTAAACATCATCTCTGCAAATGCTTGACTCACCTGCAAAGAAGAGCTTAACACATAAGGCCCTATAGAAACTGGTGTTTGCAATCCCTAAACGGCAATCCCTTCAACTGAATTCGAGAAATGTATGATATCTTAAGGATCAAAGGTGTAAGAGCTTACTAGCTTTGATACATCAAAGGGCTGAATCCCAAGCTTTTTGATGGTAGCCACATCATTCACTTGAGCAC
The DNA here is from genome assembly GCA_026724425.1 of Erythrophleum ivorense. Taxonomy (NCBI): domain Eukaryota; kingdom Viridiplantae; phylum Streptophyta; class Magnoliopsida; order Fabales; family Fabaceae; genus Erythrophleum; species Erythrophleum ivorense. The sequence continues at coordinate 97,187 of JAIUCV010000360.1, read as the reverse complement.
CATCCATGAACTCCATAGTCAAGAGCTTAGAGGAGGTCAAGTTCCAATAGATCGTTGGTGCATAAACGTACTCTGCAAGATGGGGAGACAGCTTCCTAAAATTATCCAGACATTTCTCACTGTTTTTCGCCTCAACCAAAAAATCTAGTTCCTGATGAAAAATTACATTATTAAAGAAGAAAAAAAAGCAATTCAAATATCAAACCAGTGGCAAGAAAAAACTCTATGACCATTCATAAATGCTTCAGAATAGACAGTTTAAGAAATACATGAATGAAATGAAAGTCATCAGAAATTATTGCAAGAAGATGCATGAGAAAGATAAATAGAGTACTTAGATAAACACATACAGGGGCTAAATAATCCAATCAAAGCTAACTGTATATGTTATATGAATCAACTAAAGACACCAACCTTTGGTAAGCTTTCACTCATTTCGTCTAACAACCACCTGCATACAATGAGCCAGTATAAGCCAACTGAAAGAGAGAGTGAGACACAGACTATGGATTGTCTACAGGAAATGAGAAAGAGACTGCACCTATAGTCAAATGATGGGAATATCCGGTGCAAGGTATTCACTATAACTCCAACAGCTGCAGTATCCGCAGCTGCAGTGTCTGTCATGTGCGCATGCTGAACCTGCAGACCAAAGATTCAGGATATTCGAATCAATACAATTACGCTCTAATTAAGGAGTTGCAGAAGCTGAATGAGTGGCATCATATTCAAGTAAATATAGTTCTATTACGACCTTGACAGCAACTTTTTTCCCATCATGGGTGCGAGCAACATGAACTTGAGCAAGGGAAGCACTTGCAATCGGAACAGGATCAAATTCAGCAAATACCTGTACAAATACCACAGCCAAATTGAGATGCATTCATAAATGAAGCATTAAGTGTTGTTATATAAATTTAAGATAAGTTTGGAAAACAGAAACATACTTTGTCCGGCGTCTCCCCAACCTCTTTCTTGAAAACCTCACATACTTGCTCATACGAAGAAACAGGGCATTTGTTCAACATCGACTCCCTCATAGTACGAACATACTCCTCTGGCACAAGATAATCCTTCAAGCACAAATATAATTAACTCAGTTGGTTTTCATTATATAACCTCATACATTCAAATGGCACAGAAGCGCAGAAGTTTACATACTAATTGCCCTATATGCTGGCCGAGTTTGATATAGATTCCTCCATTTTTGAAACAGAGCTCTTGAAGCTTCTGTGCTGACCTTAGGTGGACTTCATGCTTGACCTTATCCCTCTCACTGCTTCCCTCAGCCAAACCCGACAATGAGTATTCATAATCTATAACCAACACAAACCACAGCAACATACAACGTTACTTCTATGGTAGCAAAACGCTTCTACACAAGAAATGTCCAAGTCATATGAATTGAGAAAACTATCCAAATCTCAAATTTTCAGGATTCGAAAGAGACTTATGAGCTCGACCGTGTCAAACGTATATATCAGCCAAACGCAATTAGCTGTAATTAACATTTGCTTTCGTTCTCGAGGAATCAGTTACATTTCCTAAAGCGTTCCAATACGATTGGAGCTCCCCAGATACGAGAGCTCAGATAGAAAACCAATCTCATTCACAAACTAATCAAAGCACAGATCAAAATCAATTTGAAAATAAATGATATTTGAAAGGAAAAGGGCATTGCAGCAATACAAATTCGGGTTTTAATACCGAAAGCGATGGAGGCGGCGGTAACGGTGTTGCGGTAGAGACGGACGGGGATGTTGGTGCAAAGCTTGAGCGTAGCGGACGGGTCTTCGGAGGAAGCAATGAAGGCGGCGCCGGAGCCACCGCATACGGCGGTACCAACGACGAGGAGCTTCGACCGGGTTCTCCACAGGGATCGTGCCGCCATTGAGGAAGCACGGAAACAAGGCTAACTAAATTTGCGTAAATTCGTTCGTAAGGAGCGGCTCGAGTCTCGCTCGTTTCGGGCCTAAATTTGTGGGCTTTTATTGGGTCTGACGTTGGACAGATCGATCTTACGTGTTTTCTCCTCAGCCATAATTTTTACCGACAATGGTGGTGGAACTGGAAATTAAGACATAATCCGTTCGGTAATAGATCAAGTTGTGACTATAATTTGCAGACATGATATATTAACTAAAATATTAGATCTTAGTTTAAGCTCACTGTAAATATTTATGACTTTTTTTAATTCAGATTACTATGTAATAATTTTTTTTTTTTAAATGAGTGGATGTTTTTGGTGAGTTGAGTTGGGATGTCTTTGACTTGGGTAGAAGTTTCTTCACTTCCGGTCAGTTTCGTATTCCTAAACTCTTCAATCTTGACGTTCAATTCCTCCCGTATTTGTTATTCCTTTATTTTTATTATTTTTTTTTTTTTTTTGACGACACCAGACTATTCTATTACTCAAGCTGGAGGTGGTGTGATAAGCCACACCAGAATAGAACAACCTACATAGTTGAGATTCGATCTAAAGGTTCTAGCTAACTTAGCCAAACAGTCGGCTTTAGAATTTGAAGAGCGAGGTATATAAGATAGGTAGAAATTCGGAAGCCTTCTTCGAAGATGTGCAAATTCTTCTAGTTCCGTGGAGAAGCTCGACCATGTGACTGGTTCTGTGATCATTCTGACTAAATCCTGACAGTCGGTTCCGAAATGTTGGATAGGAGAATGGCGAGAGATACACTTCATAACCCAAATGAGCGCTTCCAGTTCCGTATGGAGTGGGGATATTCGTCTTGGTTGGTTCCGAGATCCCATAAGGCATTGAACCCCCTCAGGGTCGAACCATACCCAGCCTATTCCACTTTTTTCCTCATCTGGATACCAGGATCCGTCTACAAGACATATGTTCCTCAAAACAATGGTTTGAGATCGGGAGGGTGCGCTAGGTCCCTCCGAAGAAACCGATATGTTGTTTGCCTCATGCCATGCTCGACATTCCGCTGCAGCATGGCGCATGATATCAGTCGGTTCCCTTGTGATGCCTTGGAACAGTTTTTCATTATGTGCTTTCCATATGAACCAGATTATCCAAGGATAAGGGTCCTCATCCCTCTCAGGATCCTCCATACACGATTTTCTCCAAAAGAGAAAATCGATATTGGATAGTAAAGCTTGTGTTGGGAATAAGTCTGGATGCGATGGTGTAGAAGCTAGTGCCCATGTTTGAAGAGCCGGGGGGACATTCAAAAATAGCATGATTCGTAGATTCCTCAAGCCTTCCACACCGAGAGCAATGGTTATCGCATCTCATCCCTCTGTGGGTGAGGTTCTTTGTGACAGCGAGATATCCTGATATAATCTGCCAAACGAGGTGTCGGATTTTATGAGGTGCTTTCAGCTTCCAAGCATGTGCTTGGAGTGGTCGGATACTAGGTTCCGAATATACCACCTCTGATTTTTTATTCAAGGTGTTTCTTGCTACCCAGTACCCAGATTTGACAGTACCTATTTGTTATTCCTTTATTATTTTTGTTTCGTACTTTTCATTCATGGAAATGCATTATTAGGTTGGTCCTACACTAAAGTTTTCATCCATATATGATTGAAATGTAAATCTGACCGTTGCTACACAAAAAACAAACAAACAAACAAATTTAACATATTACATCAGTTTACTATTGTTAAGCGTTTCATCCATTTACTATTGTTCGGTTGTCCTCATCTTCAGAGTTCCGTAGAATATGACAATTTGGTAATTGTATATTTCAGGTAAGAATAATCACTTAATCTGAATTAGAATGTTCAGCTGGCACAAATACAAAACCAAAACTAATTAGAGATCTCTTTTTTATTTTATTTTTTAAAGTATCTTAATTTGCGAAATCTCCCAGTATGTTTTGGCTTAGCATATATATACATTCCAACTACACCATCAACTGACTAATATATACATTCACGCATAGATACGTCTAGCTAGAGTTTTCTGTGGATTTATATAGTTTATTTTCGTAATACTAAATTGGCAATGTAATTGACAAGCATATTCATATTAACGGTTTACAATAGTTTGAGAAGAGACGACAAAAACAAAAAGAAGTTTGATAAGAAAAAGCAATCATAAAATTCTTTTTTTCCTATATTTATTTGGTAGTATTAGACGAGAAAACGTTGAAGAACATAAAATAGTTGTTAAAAGTTAGATTCGACTGTTTAGGACTGTTCACTTTTCATATCATCAAACGTACAAAGAAACAAAACGAAAATAGAAAATAGCGCCTTATAATACGTCCGGGCAATTAACGGCATGTGGTCGCATGGATAAAAATCGGTCGGTTCCTCCATTCTCGTTTTTGTTTGTGTTAACGAGTCTCGGTTCATTCTCTTCGGCTGGAGGAGATGGGCCTAACATTATTTTATTAATAACGATTTCGAAAACAAAAAACGATGACCGTTGTGACGTTGTGACATGTGACAATTTCATAGTATTCAACTCCATTTTGTTTTTCCTAGTTACAAATGAAAACAAGAATAAATTAAGAAATGTTCCAAGTTTCCAACTATTGAGAATTTACGATGCTTCACGCTATTTAGGTATTACCGTTCTTATAGGGAGGCTAAAATCTGAACACTACGAACACTTATTTATTTTCCATTTAATATAAGTCACAGTCAGCTCTGAGTAACCAATCACTAGTCAAAGGACTCAAAGACCAGGAAGTTTCACTCAACATTTTATTTTTCTAGAATGTTTCAGTTTCTAAAATTATTTAGGATTTTTTTTAAGTTTTTCTAACATATATTTCGGATTTTTTTTGTTATCAGAAATTCCAGAGTGTTAATTTTTGAAATCGTTTTCTAATCCGAAAAATTTTATTCTCAAATAATGGATGCATGTAAAACTAAAAAAATACAAGAAATCAATAAAAAGAAAATAAATATATCTTAAAATTTAATAAAAGGAGAAAGTCAAATGAATGGAGGTTTTTCAGTCGTTGCCTTTCTTCTCAATCGTTAAGCATTTCAATATGGTGATTTTGAAAACTAGAAAAACCACACAAGATAAATATATAGAAATTGTCAAATTTAATAATCATGATACATAAGTGGAAATAGTAAAAATAACACCCCGCAAATCTTCAAGCTTAAGGAAAAATTATTACTATATAATTTTTGTTTGTCCAAAAACATTCTTACTATCATTAGTTAAATATTTGTTGTGAACAAACTTTGTTTCAGGAGGGAACCAATCTAACATCAAATTACTTGCATGATAAGATAAAAAACCGCGTATGTAACATTATAGTAATTTATTTATCTATGAACTATTGATTGATCACCATTCTCTTATTTACTTAGCCTCGTTTGCTTTCTAATAAACTGCAAATATGATTCATATATCTTTTTTTTTTTTTAAAATATGATTCATATATCAGTAAATACATAATAGGCAATACAATAAATAAAATACGTGTTAAATACAAATTCTAATAGAATCAAAGACACGTTTATATGAAAAAACTGAGATTTTAATAATAATGATTGGTATATAGAAAGGTAAAATTTACCAAACTAATCCAATAGTCCTCTGTATCTCGATCAAAATTTCCAAAAGTCCAACGAGGAAATAATCATTTATTATATAAAGTAATAACATAGTATTTATCTGAGCATCATCCTCGGCGTCATCGACACTTTGTATCGTCCACCATTTTTAAAACCCCCTCAAAAGTCTCCGAACACCTTTCTCTCCTAATAATTCACTCCACACTCCAGAAAAAATCGTCGCCGTGTCTCTGTAATCTGATTCGATGGGTTTTAGTAAAGAAGAGATTAGCAAAAGCAGAAGGTTTTGGTCTTCTCTATGGAGAGGGATCAAAACTGTATTCGTTTTGTTCACAATGTTCTTCTCTTTTCTCCTCGTCTCTGCTCCGATCTTCCTCGCCGTCGCCGACGCTCTCCTCCCTTCCGCCCTCCTCCACCGCCTCTCTTCCCCGGCGAATCTTTCTTCACATCTCACCAACTACGATTTCCGTCACTCCCTCATCGATATTCCCTTAATCTCCATCGTTAGATCCGCCGTTATACTCTGTGAGTTAAAAATCCAAACTTTGCAAGTGCCAATCACTGTAAATCAATTGCTCTGTTCCTGATTTAAATTCTGGGAGTTTATTTTAAAAATTTACGAAGAACCCAGGAGACCATTTCTGTGAATCAATTGCTCTGTTCCTTGATTAACTGATTTTAAATATCCGAAAAACCGAGAAATCGAATACTCTGTTTTACACATTCGAGATCTTTGGAGTTTTACTCTGAAAATGAAAAGACTTGTTTTTGTATAATTTTGGTGTAACAGGCGTTTATGGATTTTGCGACGGACCCAAGCTATCGAGAGGTCCGTACCTGACAATAACGATGATATGCTCGATTTTGTCTCTGATCTACGTTTCGTTAAAAGCGGCGTTCGTGTTCGGCGAGCCGGCGATCGGAGACGGCGGAGGTAATTACTTCAGAGCAGCTGAAGTGGCTCTGTTTCTCAGCTCGTCGGTTTTAGCAATCGGCCATATCGTTGTGGCTTATCGAACAAGTTGTAGAGAGAGAAGAAAGCTTCTCGTCTTCAAAATCGACATCGAAGCCGTAAGTCCACTTCTTCTCCTTCTTCTTCCTTAGCCGTTACAGAAATTTATTATTTTATTTAATAATTCGTTTTAAAATAAAAATTGATTACACAGAAAGATAGGGGCCAATAATACCAAGTTGCATTATTTTTTTTCAAATCTTAAGGATGAATTAGATTTTGTACCTGCACTAGGGATCTTTATCAGACTGGGTCAGAGATAGCATGTGGATGTCGTTATAGTCAATGTTGAATATTTTAAATAAAACATTTTGACATATTTGGCCCTTTTTGGGATTCTAGAATCTCGAGGAGATGTTTCTTCTTCCCAACCCCAACCCCAACTTGTTGCTAGTTGGAACTTGAAGACTCTGTTCCGTTTAGTTTCGTTTTGAATTTTCTTTCAGTCGCATTAAATTTACCAACACGATACAAAATTGGAGTTGAATTACATACAAGACTTTCTTGTAAAATATAGGTAAGAATCCCATGTGGATTCCGTGTCATGTAACCTAATTTTTCTTCGTTTGAAAAAATTAAAATAAAATTAGTTTAATAACCCGACATGACACGTCACGCCTCACGCTTCATGATTTGTTTGTTCTCATAGAGACAAAGTTCCTAATCCTCCTTCTCATGAATTAAAAATATAAAACTCTTAGCACTAAATTGTTTTTGTTTATCCAGTGTGAAAAATAATATGGTTTGTGTTTGATTGATGTATTTTCAGGTTTCGGCTTGTAAAAACGTGTACCCAAGGTACCAAAAGATCCTCCAACTAGAGAGACTCAAATAGAGACGTATTAGAAGAGGATCAATACTTGTAAATATGTACACACACACACATGGCACATAGCCTTTGTATATAAAATGTAAATATAAAAATACGACGTATAAACGTAGCTTCTTCTTCTGCCTTTCGGTGTTGACCCATCAACTCCTTTGCTTTTAAGTTTCAGGTAACCAACCTAATCTCATCCTCTTCTCATTTTCTTGCTTACGTAATATAGACTTATATTCATCCTCTTTTTGGAATAAAATTGATTTCTTTACGTTTTATTTGTTAGTATTTAATTATTGGGGAGTGATATAATGGGTGGTAACCAAGTTGAGAGCCGTTTTGCTTGATAATGTTGTTTATTATCGTTTTTTTTTTTTCTGTTAACAGAAAGATCCAAAGGATAGTCTGTAAAAGGCGGGAGGATCTACAGATAAGCAGTGGGGCTAATTAACCTAATGATTTTTTTTTTTAATATGTAAGACAACTCCGATGAATTGGCAGTTGCTAGCTTTAGTATTAGATTAGTTAGGGAGATTTGTAGAACAACCTATAGAGTTCTTCAATGAGAAAAGAAGCCCAAGGCATCTTTTATATCTTTGTAATTTTTTTGGGTTTTAACATGTGTCTGTAATTGTGAGTTGTGACTTGTGAGCAAGCATGCCTTCGTAGTTCGTACGTCGCCAAAATTTTCTAAAAGAAACGTAAAGCAACCTTTATACGATTATATACTTAATTTATAGTGTAGATATATACATTATACAAAGATATATCATACTATCATACATTATATACCCAAAACCAAAGTATTGACAGAAGAAGAAGAAGAAGAAACGAAGGCAAAGTTCTATATAAAAACTAAACTGTATTAGAATCAGTTTCAGATCGATTCCCATTTATCTGCATTCTAAATCTGTGAACTACAACATATTTCATTATATATATATTTCTAGTCGTCTCCAATATCAATATATACTCATGGGCTTTCTCTTTATAAATGGGCTTTACAAAGAGAGAACTTTTAACTGGGACCAAAATCCTTCAACTATTTATGAACTCGACAAAATAAATCCTTAAAAGCAAAAACAAACAAAACAAAGAGAAAACCTTAAATTGGAGACACCTACCATAAGGACCAAAGAGAAAAAGTGCAACGTCACTGAAAATAGGGACACCACAAAAGAATAAAGGTGAAGAGACCAATCACATGAGATAACGCTAGAGATAAGGCTTCTTACATTTACCATCACATATAACGTTAGTATTATTCTAAAATAAAAAAAAATACTATATGTTATAAAACATTTCATCAGGCACTAAATATAAAGCAGAACGAATCACACCGACGCATAAACAATCGAAATGGCTACCACCACTGCAGCCGCAGCTTCGGGAATCTTTGGGATCCGGATTCAAGATCCTAGACCCGGAACCGGTAGGGTCCAAGCGAGATTTGGCTTCAGTTTCGGGAAAAAGAAACCTGCCCCACAGCCAAAGAAATCTAGGCAGGTCCAAGACGACGGAGACCGACTAGTTTGGTTTCCCGGCGCAAATCCGCCAGAGTGGCTAGATGGATCGATGATCGGAGACCGTGGATTCGATCCCTTCGGTTTAGGTAAACCAGCTGAGTATCTTCAGTACGATTTCGACGGGCTTGACCAAAACCTTGCGAAGAACGTGGCTGGTGACGTCATCGGGATCATCCAGGACTCGTCGGAGATCAAACCGACGCCGTTTCAGCCGTACACTGAAGTCTTTGGGATCCAACGGTTCAGAGAATGTGAGCTGATCCATGGGAGGTGGGCCATGCTTGGCACTCTCGGTGCCATCGCCGTTGAAGGTCTCACCGGAATTGCATGGCAAGACGCCGGGAAGGTACGCTCATTTACTGGTCACTGACATAGTTGGCCACTTATCAGTCGTTGGAACTAAAATACAAATTTATAAAAAAAAATATTAGAGCTCTCTGCATGGTTTACAAGAGTCGTTTAAAAAGGTTTTAAACGTGTAGCAAAGTGTCTGATAAGGTGTAGACATTCAGATTTTTGGTTCAGTCCGGTTCGAATGTTTATAGGTTCAGATATTTCGAATTTTGGAAAGAGGCCAGAATTAAAACCGGAATTTATTTCGTTTCAGTTGATTAGAAAATGTCCAGTTTGCATATATTCGATTTTGAAGAAAAGAAAAATAGTGAAAAGAAAAAGAGTTAACTAATGTTAGTTACTATTACATATTTTTGTATATTAGAAGTGTTAAATTTTTATGAATTTTGGTTCATTAAGTTTATTCAGCTTTGTTGTATAAAATTGGGTCGAGTTAATTATTCGATATGAAAATTCGCCCACTGTTTGGGTTATAATGAAACCCGGTTCGATTCGAGTTGATAAATTTTGGTTCGGTTGGTTTTCTTGTTTCCATGCCTGCTCCTAGGTGGAATTGGTGGAAGGTTCGTCGTATTTGGGACAGCCATTGCCGTTCTCGTTGACAACTTTGATATGGATTGAGGTGTTAGTGGTCGGTTACATCGAGTTCCAACGTAACTCTGAGCTTGATCCGGAGAAACGGATTTATCCGGGTGGGTATTTTGACCCGCTGGGACTCGGATCTGACCCAGAGAAGTTGGATAACTTGAAGCTAGCGGAGATAAAACACTCTCGTCTCGCTATGGTCGCTTTTCTCATCTTTGCTCTTCAGGCGGCCATTACCGGCAAAGGCCCCATCAGCTTCCTCGCTACCTTTAAAAATTAATAAGGCTTCTTGTATTATAAGTTTTATATTTTCTAAAAATTATTAAAACTGGAAAATGTATTTTATTTTACTCGTTTATCATAAAGAGGTTGTGATGCGTACTTAACCGTGTTCATCCGAACGAGTTTGTTTATTGTTTGGTGTTGTTGTAATAGGATTATCATATCTATTGGTTTGTCTGTTACTATGGTAATTAAGAAGTATCTAAAGCATCCAGATTCTCTTAGGTTAAACTGCGCAATTCTTGTCTGTTGATTTTGTTTGTAAAGCAGTTTGGTTGACCACATATTATTCTTTGATACTTTTATCAGTTTATGTGATAATAAAGTTGCATTACACTTGAACAATTCAATACTTTAACAGTTTTTTGTTCAACAATATAAAAAACCATATGAAAATGATACTATAGAAGATGTTTTGCTGATGTTAAAAAAAGAAGAAAAAAAAGAAAAAGAAGATATTTTGCAAAAGTAGGTTGTTAAATGCAATGCACATCGAAACCGAATATCAATTAGACGATGTTGTAACCTAGGCTTTGTGTCCATAATTCGACATTTTTTGTTGTTGTTAAAGTGTCCATAATTCGACATTCCACTAGAAAGTAGCAAATATGTGATTCCATTCCACAGCATCTTTATCTCCTCTCATATTATAGGAGAATATCAGCAATATGAGTATGATGAGGTTTCATGCATATTAGTTTACATATGTAAGGTTATGTTTTTTGAACTTGGTCCTACTAGAAATCAGATTGTTGGTCAGATTAATAGGAGAAAGGTTGAGTATATGTTTGTTAACAAATAGTTAAAACCAAGTACGAAACATCAATGTATAAAAAGTTCGAATCATCAACTATATGAGTATTTTATGAAATGTAATAAGTTGTGGTTTAAGTCGATCGGTCTGATTCAGTTATATAATTGGTTTTTGGAGTGCAAAGGTAAACCAATTGTAACAGTTTTACAAATTCCCTGTTTGCGTAGATCCCATTACCTCATTTATACAGCGCGCGCAAAAGCTAACGAAGTCACACATAGCAGTGGTGGGACTTGTGACTTGTGAGAGCCATATTGTTGGGCAAGAGGTAGCTAGTGGCTTACAATGAAATGGATTTTAATATAAGCTTTTATTAATATACTTACTCAAAAAATCAAAATTCTTCACCGTGGATGTTCCAACATTTTATGAAATATTATCATATTGGGATTCGATATAGCTTGAAGTGACCTTGAACATACAAATAATGGCTTATACCGAATTTTCAAAAGGAGACAACTTAGTTGTCGTATTTTTTAAGAAGATATGTTTTTCTTTTCTTGATAATTTATAATAATAGAGGGGGAAGAATATGCTAGTCTATGACATAATAATAATAACATAGTTATAGTCACGCAAACGTAAAGAGGTTTGGTCAAAAAAAGAGAAAGACGGAAGGAGTTGTTCTTCTTTTTACCGAAACTAATACGGTTTAATTTTGCATGATACTAGACACTAGTAATAAATTAATAACAGAAGATTCAGTTATCTCATAGCATTCATGTACACAAAAAGAAGATTATTTGGTACTTTTACAGCACTTGTAGTAATGAAAGGCAATTACAATTTCAAGAAAGGCTCCAGAAAATAGACAAGGGTATAAAGTGTAAGAAAGATAGTGAAATTCCCAAAGTATAATAATCAATATATATAAATATAAAAAATAAAATAAAAGAATATGAATTATAGAAAAATTCAATTGGTTTAGAGTACACGTTGTTCCACTTTTCTGGGCTGAGGAAGAAGAAAAAAGAGAAATAAAAAAGTGAATAATTGAGAGCAGACGTTATACCTTCCCCATCCACATTTCTTGCTAACTACACAACAAAGATCAATTCGACAACAATAAAGTTTTGATTCGTCTAAAGCAAATAAAAAACCAATTTAAGTTTCTTTTTCTTGGTAAGATCAAGAACAGTTTTTTTTTTTTTTTATTCAGTTGAGGGGGTCTTGAATCAAAGATGGGGAGGCTGTTTGTGGTGAATCTTGAAGGGAAGATCTATAGCTGCAAACACTGCAAGACTCATCTTGCTTTATGTGAAGACATCATCTCCAAGGTCTTTTTCTCTTTTCACCTCTCTGCTTGTTTTTTTTCCCCTTAATTCATAGTTTTCTGGAGAATACTCTTATGGGTTTGTACTTGATCTGCATTTTTTTTGGTTCTTCATGATGCTCCTCTAATTGAGAGATTATCCAGTGATTGATGATTCTCTAGAAAATCTGTGGTTGTGTGTTGATTAGCTTTATTCTTATTTAACCTGATTTTGTTGTGAGTTTATGTTTGCTCTTCTGCTGGGAATGGGATCATGCTATGAAGAAACATAGTTGTAGTTTTAACACTTACATACTTATAGCATTTTTTTATTCTGAGTTGCTACATTGTTGAAGTTGAGGTTCATAGCTTGTATCTGCCAATTGCCAACCATTCCCATCAGTCTTAATTCCAGTCATTGTTTTGAACATTGAGCTGATCTGAGAGAAGCAATCATCTGAAAACAGATGTGTCTTATAGATTCTGTTTATGGACTAAAAAGATGGATTCTTTACGTTTCTTGAGAATAACAGAGAGTTCAAGTTACTAGCTTAGCTCTGACTGATTCTGCATTTGTTGTTTCTTGAGCTAACACAGAGTGTTGTGTGTGCATGTGTATGTTTTATATGTTCAGTCTTTTCACTGTAAGCATGGGAAAGCTTATCTCTTCAATAAAGTGTAAGTTTTCTTATCTCTAAGGCACCTCATGATGATGATCCAATACTTCCTAGATTGGGCTGCCATTTCTGATGATGATGATCTGGTTTAGTGCCAATGTATCAGTTGGAGAGACGGAAGAAAGAATGATGATGACTGGAAAACATACAGTGGCTGACATTTTCTGTGTCTCATGTGGATCAATCGTTGGATGGAGATACGTAAGCAAGAAATCGAACATTGTAAAAGAAGCTATCTATGCTTGATTCTTTGAGGGGTGATTATAACTTTGGTTGTGTAATTCTGTTTTAACAGGAGACTGCTCATGAGAAGAGCCAGAAGTACAAAGAAGGAAAATCAGTGCTTGAAAGGTTATATATTTGACAACATTTTCAGGACTTTTTCAATTTCAAGAGCATGAGTTCTCATGGGGTTTAATAATCTTCAAACTGTTGTGATAGATTTAAGATATCGGGTCCTGATGGGAGCAACTACTGGGTGAGTAGCCAAGGAAGGCATATAGGAGGAAGTGATGCAGATGATGTTTGAACATCTCTCTGTCCTCTTATTTAACATTCTTCGTAAATGTAAATTCTTCAACCTCCATTCCAAATCATTGCTGTAAGACTAACCATAACTCTTTTCTCTTCTCTCGCCTCAATACCTGAAAAATCTATCAGTAAATAAAGTCTGATTTATGTGTGTAATGACAATTTCATTGGTTTTCTTTTGCAACCATCAAAATATATGCTTCATGTTGAAATAACAAATGTCATACTCTCTAAATTCCGTATTTGCATTTTCTGAACCAAACAAGAAAGAGTCAAGGGCTTTGGATGGTAAGAAAATAATAATGAGTCCACAAAATACAATAAATGTTTACATAAGATAAGAACATAGTCTAGGGAAAGTGTTTTTTTTTTTATTTTTAATAAAAATAAAACAAAGAGTTGAAGTAGGTTTGATGGTTTATACTTTATACCAGAACTATATCTAGAAATTGAACTTAAAAAGGAAAAAGAAGTTAATTCCGTTAAAAACAAAAGCTCTAAATAAATTGAGCGAGTGCATCTATTATTACAGAATAATTAGGGGAGGAAAGTCAGACCATCACTGAGACAGACATAAACCTTTTTTTCTTCCCATACTACTAGTCAACGGAAAGACTTGAAAGTCAACAGTCAATATCTTGCTTCCCCCTCCTCCTCTCTCTGTCCGCTTTGTCTGTCTGGAGTCTGGATCAGTTGTTGTTTTTGGTTTAATTACAGCTGACTTTTGGTTCGTCCGTCCAAACAACCTGCATCGTTAATTAAGTGGCACCTTAAAGCTTGTTCACCAGGGTAGATAATGGGCCGTAAAGATATAAAATGTACAAATCTTTAGGCTCATTAAAGTTCATGGACCTGTTACCTCTTCTTTCTTTTGAGAAAATATGGTTTTGGTCAACAAACCCTTTATCCCATGGTGGCTTAGTAGTGCTCACTGACCAAACCCACAAAAGGTCAATTGATCAGTCTTCTTTGTGATGTTAGGCTTGTTTCTTCATTCGCTGCTAACTACTCCACTTTATCCCTAATTATAATGTAGTTAGCTGAAATAACATATTGAGATCACTAATAGAATAGGCCAAACAAATGGGGGGAGGAGTCAAATAATTTGACCATTTTGCTCTCCTTAAATCCATCCTCTTCACACACATCTACATTCACACACATGCTTATATAGTTTCTATAGGAAAAAGTAACATATTGAGACTTTTAAGAAATGGAGAGCTTCTTCATCCTCCGTTGCTTCTTCTTCTTTGTCTTCTTCAACGGAGCTTTCGCAGCTGCAAGCAAGTTTTGGAGCAGATTAGAGATGGCTGAGATGAATGGCTACGGAGAACACAAACTCTCTTCCGTAGTTATCACCGGCTCTCTTCTCTGCACCACCCCTATTTCGGGTACTCTCTACATATTTTGCGTCTAACACTCTTTATGTTTATGCACATCATCTGACTCTTTACATGATCTTTAAAGGTGCCACTGTTGCCATCAAGTGCCATACTGGTTTCAAAAGTAGATCAAAATGGGTTAAAGCAGTTACTGATGACTTTGGAGAGTTTGTCATCCATCTTCCTTCTCATCTTCACGCGATTCCGCACTTGGAAAAGGCATGCTTCGTCAAACCAATACATGTCCCAAAGCACTATCATAGATGCTACAAGACTTTTTCCAAATCCAATATACACAAAGGCATCAAACTTGTTTCCTCCAGAAACGGCTTCCGTGTCTACACTTCAGGGACGATCAAGTTACATGGATACAGTTCAAGAACATCCCAAGCTCATAAAGCCGACATGTGAACACAAGAAAAATTCAACAGATACTTGTGAAGAAAGCATGTGTTTTTATGGTTCTCACTTGTTTAGTTGGCGCTTTAGTCACACGACTAAGTTGAGTCTCTCTGCATTGTTTATCGTATTCACACAATGTAAGAACATAAACCTATCTTTCATACTTTTGGCACTAGAGTAACATGATCACACATTTGCATAAGCTAAGATAAACTAAATTTGGCGGGATAAAGATGCATAATATGAAAGGAATTACAAATGCATACTCTTCCGATTATTTGAAACCCGCGCAACTGAATTCTAAAAAAAAAAAATTATTGCAACTTGCAAGGCCAATATGAAACCAAAAAGGACGACTCGACGTGATGCAGACGAAGTATGCATAAATCTCGTTTATTGACGAATCTTATATACGATTTTTAGATTTGATTAGAATAATATATATTTGAAAAATCAGTCATAGGTAAAAAGAAAGAAACATGTATATCATGGAAGCAACGCTTCAAGACATATTTAACAGAATGTAATCTTAGATTATTCTTAGACTAATACAAAATCTTCCACCTGAAAAGAGTAGGAAAAAAACCTTTACTAAAATTAAAGAACCGAGACTAAAATTAAGAATTTCTCTTATTAGTAATTTAACATAATCCTTTTTTTTTTTAATAAGAAATGAAGAAGCATACGTAATGATTTTTTGATGAAACAGTTTTAGAAAATAAAACGAATAGGTAGGAATTTTCAAAAGGACTCGAAGAAAAAGAAAAAGAGATTACAAAAGACAAACGATCCCGCTTCAAAGCCTCCTCTTTTATAGGGGACTCTCCTTCTCCTCATCTTCAATCTTCCGAATCCCCAAATCTCAGTTCTTCGATTCCGAGGAACAAAATTTCTGGATTCGAAGAAACCCTAATAACAATAATCAAAATCGAAATTGAAACAAAAAAGTTTCGATTTTCGATTTTCGATTTTCGATTTTCGATTTTGAACAATGGGGAAGGAGAAGAAAACAGAGTCGTACGACAATGGGAGTTACAATTACAAAATGTTTAAATGCTTCAACCGTAAATTCAAAATCAACGAAGTCCAACCCACCGACGACGTCCGCGACGTCTTCTGCCAATTCGCCGTCGGCGGCAGCAGCAGCGAAGGCAACGACGGAGACTCCAGCGACGGCGACGGATCCTCCGGCGTGATCGGCGCAGAGCAGCTCCGCTCTTTCCTCGACGACCACCAAGGCGATTCGATCACCGTCGTGGAGGCTCAAAAGCTAATAGACGAAGTCATACGACGGCGACACCACGTCACGCGCTTCGCACGCCACGGGCTCAATCTCGACGATTTCTTCAATTTCCTCTTCTACGACGATCTCAATCCTCCAATCACCCCTCACGTAAATAAATCTTTCTCTTGCCCACAAAATTAAAACCGAAACTTTGTAAATGTAAAGTTTTGACTTTTTTTTTTTGAAACAGGTGCATCAAGATATGTCAGCACCGTTGTCACATTACTTTATATACACAGGGCACAATTCGTATCTCACCGGAAATCAACTAAGCAGCGATTGTAGCGAAGTCCCTGTGATCAAAGCCTTGCAGAGAGGCGTTCGAGTCATCGAGCTCGATCTATGGCCTAACTCTACTGGAACAGATATCAATGTCCTTCACGGAAGGTAAAATCTTCGTGTTTCTCTTTTAAAACGTTTTCAGATGAAAAGCTTGAATTGTTTTTGTTTTCTTCAGAACGCTTACAACGCCTGTGCCGCTAATCAAATGCTTGAAATCGATAAGAGATTACGCGTTTTCTAGTTCGCCATATCCGGTTATCATTACTTTAGAGGATCATCTAACAGCTGATCTTCAAGCCAAAGTTGCTGAGGTAAAAAAAAAAAAAACATAGTTATCTAGGTTTCTTGTGAATCAAGCAATTTCGATATTGTATGAACTTTTTTCCGGTTTTTTTTTTTTTTGTTTAGATGGCTACGCAGATACTTGGGCCGATGTTGTATTGCCCTGAATCAGATAGCTTAGAAGAGTTTCCTTCTCCTGCTTCATTGCTTCATCGGATAATGATCTCAACAAAACCGCCTAAAGAGTATCTCGAGTCGAGGAACCCGATTGTGAAACCGAACAATAATGTATCTCCATCGTCCGAGGAAGAAACCCCTGGAAAAGAGGAGATTCAGACACTAGAAAGTATGTTGTTTGACCAAGATTTTGAAAGCAAGGTAAAAAAAGAAGGAACTTAATAAGTCATGCAAGAAAAAGTCTTATATATTTTTGTTGTTTCTTGTTTTGTATAATTTAGTCTGAGTTTTGAATTAGAGTGATAGTGATCAAGAGGAAGAAGATGTTAGCGAAGAGCAGAAACCGGCATACAAACGTTTGATCACAATTCACGCCGGGAAACCAAAGGGAACGGTGAAAGAAGAGATGAAAGTTGTGGTTGATAAAGTGAGACGTTTGAGTTTAAGCGAGCAAGAACTTGATAGGACTTGTTCATCCAATAGTCAGGATGTTGTAAGGTAAATACTAATTTATATATAATATTCAATCCTAGTCTTTAACAGATTTTGGGCTACAACGTGATCTTTATATGTTGTTTTCTAGGTTTACACAGCGGAATTTGCTTCGGATATACCCAAAAGGGACTAGATTTAACTCCTCAAATTATAAACCGCTTATTGGTTGGACTCACGGAGCGCAAATGATTGCATTCAATATGCAGGTAACAAACTAAGGTTTACTGATCTAACGATACCTTGAATCTTAAGCTACCCTTTTGGCATTGGTTTAGGCCTGATCCTATAAGTGTTCGATCTCTATTTACAAACGCTTGATAGATCTCTGTATAACATATCGTTTGTGTTTATAGGGATATGGAAAATCTCTGTGGTTGATGCACGGAATGTTTAGGGCCAATGGAGGTTGCGGATATGTCAAGAAACCTAACTTCTTGATGAAGAAAGGATTTCATGACGAAGTCTTTGACCCTAGGAAGAAAGTTCCAGTGAAAGAAACGTTAAAGGCAAGTCAACAACAATCTACATACTTTTAAAAGATGTTTTAAACATATCGATTGCCATAAGCCTTACCATTTTTTCCCGGTTTCTCAACAGGTGAAAGTGTATATGGGAGATGGATGGCGTCTAGACTTCAGTCACACTCATTTCGACGCATATTCTCCTCCTGACTTCTACACTAAGGTAGTATCAATTTTCACAAATAGAGTTTTTTTTTTTTTAACATTCTTCAAATTCTTCAAGAACCTGAGCAGCTTGCGGATTTGTGAGCATTTGTAGATGTTCATAGTTGGTGTACCAGCGGATAATGCAAAGAGAAAGACAAAAATAATCGAAGACAACTGGTATCCAATTTGGGATGAGGAATTCAGTTTCCCATTAACAGTTCCAGAGCTTGCATTGCTTAGGATCGAAGTCAGAGAGTACGACATGTCTGAGAAGGATGATTTTGGGGGACAAACATGCTTGCCTGTTTCAGAATTAAAACCAGGGATCCGATCTGTGCCTTTGTATGATAAGAAGGGTGAGAAAATGAAATCAGTACGGCTTCTTATGCGTTTTGTCTTCGAATGATTTGGTTTCATAGAAATGAGTGTGTTTTGAGAGAGAATATGCACCATTTCAAGAAAAAAAAGCTTTTGAGGTATTGTATAAATGTAGCTTGAAGATCAAATGGATCTTTTGCTCTGATATCTCTAATAGTGTTGTAATATACCTATCGTATTGAAGAAAATTTAACTATAGAGTCTACATGGAATTTCAATACGCATGTATAATCCATACTTGGAATTTACAAAGCTGTACTAAATTATTGAATTAATTCATAAACTGAGATGTATAGACTTTTAGAACAGGATGAAGATAACTAGCTTATATCTGTATCTCTCTTCTCCTTTGATAAATTATCTGATTTTATTTTGACAAAATTAATATTTAAAAACAGTTTTTTTTTTAATGCTGAACTATCGATTACCGAATTCTACGAGGGCTTCTATTTTAAGGAAGCGTGTATAATGAAGCTAACATTGTTTTATATCACTCTGTTTCTTATAACTTGTGTTTTACGAGGAGCGTTACCCAATTTTAACAATTTGTCCGTAGGCCAAAAAACCAATTGGCTTTGGCTCTTGAATCCTTCATGTTTAAAGAGGATGGCTTTGTCTCTCATCGTCTTTGATCATATATATTTATACCCATTGTTATTTGATTGTTCCCTATTGGGTCAAGGGTTATGATACCACATGAAGATTCATAAGCTTTCTACCTCAAAGCCAATTGGTTAACTAATTCAATGACTCACGTTCCTTATATACACCAATAGTTTCTTCAAAGTTTCCGATGTGGGATTCAATATGGTTACTATTTCAATTATTTGACCGACATTATCAAAACGGTTTCATTAAACCTAAAATAGCTTTGCTTTTGCCCTCATATATGTTTAGGTTTTTCATGGAGGCTTTTCCACCGATGGGTGAGACCAAAATCTTTAATGGGCTTATGGTGCAGTATAAAACTTAAATGGGTTCACTTTGCATAATTCCCAATTGATGCAGCTTTCACAAAATTAATTAGCTTTTCCTTTTTTGTTTTGGAAATAGGTAGTTTTCTTTTTAGGTTAAGCTTTTTAAATTTTAGCTATATATTAATGGATACGTAAGCTCCAGCAAAACACAGTTTGATATTCTGAAATCAATTTCAATCGAAGAATCCAACACTTGATCCATTACTGTAAAGTAAAAGTTTCCACCGCTTCATCACCGTTACGCAGACGCTCCACAATCACCACCACTGTAAAAATGTTTTCTCATGGTAAGAGTAAGAGAGATGGACATGGAAGGCAGAAGAAGCTGAGAGATCAATCCGAGTCTGTGCCAGAGGAAGAAATCAAGGAGTATCTTGTGGCCAAAAAGCCTCAAAAGGCATTAAGTGAGAGGTTTGTGTGGTGGAAGAAGATTGAAAAAGATGTTCAACATGGAAAACCGCTGGATGAACTATTCTCCATGAAAGCTCAGAGGAGAAGGCATAGAGAGAAGATGGCAGAGCTTGAAAAGTTGAAGAAGGCGAAAGAAAAGAGAGCTATGGCGAGAGCTCGACACGAGGAAGATATGGCGTTTTTGGCTAGAGAACGTGCACGAGCTGAGTTCCAAGATTGGGAGAAGAAAGAGGAAGATTTCTGTTTCGATCAAAGCAAGGTTAGGTCAAAGATCAGGTTACGTCAAGGCAGAGCCAAGCCAATCGACGTCCTCTACAAGCACTTGGATCGTGGCTCAGAATTATCAGATGATGTGGATATCGATCTCAGTAGTGAGCCCTACATGGTTTTCAAGGGACTCACTGTTCAAGATTTGGAAGAGCTTCGTGATGATATCAAAATGTATCTTGATTCGGATCGTGCAACTTCAACACGCGTAAAGTATTGGGAAGCTCTTCTTGTGGTATGCGATTGGGAGTTAACTGAAGCACGTAAAAGGGATGCTCTTGAATTTCTTGCTCAAGAGAAGGGACTACATGCTGATGTTGAAGCTGATGTGAGAAAACTTCTTGATGGGAAGACACACTCGGAGCTTGTACAAATACAGCTGCACATCGAATCGCAGCTATTTTCTGGGGTAGCAAAAGTAGTTGAGTATTGGGAAGCTGTTCGTAAACTCCTCGATATTTACAAGGCAAAGGCTTGCTTGAAGGAAATACACGCTGAGACGCTGAGGAGACATCTCCATCGCCTTGAAAATGTTCATTCAGATGCTGAAGAAGAAGCATACTCTCAAGAAGAGGCTGGTGAGGAAGAAGAAGAGGCGGGTGGTTCGTTTTCCCCAGAGCTCATGCACGGTGATGATGATGATCGTGAAGAACCAATCGATCCCGAGGAAGACAAGGAGCTACTGGAAACGAAACGTATGGTTGTGTTGGAGAGACAGAAGAAGCGGCTTAAAGTAAAAGATAACTTGGAGGTCAAGGCAATGAAAGCAATGGGAGCAATGGAGGAAGGCGATGCTGTGTTTGGCTCTAACGCTGAAGTAGTGAGCCTTGATTCCGAGTGGCGTGACAAGTACCGGCCAAGAAAACCAAAGTATGTCAACAGAGTTCACACGAGTTACGAGTGGAATAAGTATAACCAAACGCACTATGATCACGAGAACCCGCCTCCAAAAGTGGTTCAAGGGTACAAGTTTAACATCTTCTACCCTGATTTGCTAGACAAGGCTACGGCTCCCACTTGCTTTATAGAGAAAGATGGGACAATAGGCGATGAAACATGTATCATCCGGTTCCAAGCTGGTCCGCCTTATGAAGACATTGCGTTCCGGATTGTGAATAAAGAGTGGGAACGTTCTCGTAAGAACGGTTTCAAACACACGTTCGATGGTGGGATTCTACATTTGTACTTCAACTTTAAACGTCATCGGTACAGGCGATAAACCGAGGGATTAGTACATTTCAAACACAAAGGATCGACAAAACTTTTTAGGTCTTCTTTCTATAGCTGTCCAATTCAATTGGTGTTAACTGTCGAGTGTTGACCAATCTTTTTTTTTCGAATTATATTGAGGCTTTCAAAGGAAGCGTGTAGAAGAAGCTAACTTTGGTTTATCACTATGTTTCTTGTGACTTGTGTTTTACGCTTCGAGTATTGTGTATTCAACTATTCATACCCAAACTGATTGTCGAGCAATTAGTTTTAGAAATTTCATGGTCCATGAACAACAAGACACTCCATATTATCGCAAGTAAATAACTTTATTCGAGAGTTTTAGAGCATCTTATAGTTTCGTAATTCTTGAAAATTCTGGACACTTTTGGGTAAGTTTTGTTGTTATCTCTTTCGACTTTAGTTGTCAGGAAACACTTGAACTGTCATTCATTCATAAGAGGAACAAAGATGATGATAAAATATAGAAACTAATGAGTGATAACAAGAGATGACACTTTGTAAAATTCGACCGATGTATGTAAAAAGATATTGAGAGTGTGTAAGAGAGATGTATCAATCCTTCCTTCTTCGGAATGGATCTGACAGATTCATCAAGCTTCTTTATGTCGGGGTTGGACGGAGACAGCTTAGCATTATCCCTGACTTGCTGTCGGCTGTTCAAAGAAAGCAAACTCATTTATTTATTCACCATCTAAGTCAAACGTAGAAAGAGAGCCAAAAACTTACTTTCTTTCTTCTTCGACGATGCTCTTAAAGAACCTGCTGCTCTCTCTTCCCCCAAAAGGTCACCATTAGCATCATCCTACGATTTCATACAAGCAGTAACATAAATGTTTTAAGAGACAACTATTGGAGAGATAAACAAACAAACAAACTATTACCTTAGAATCAGATTCCTCTTCTGACGTGATACCACTCCCTGATATACACACACCGAACATCTTTGCATTAACTCTTATACAAAAATGTTTAACCTTCAAGGCAGTTTGATACTTACATATTCTATTCAAGCCGAGAGTTTGACAGCTCTGGACATAGCGATGACCCATTACTTCCTCTTTGACAATGTCGTCCAAGAGAACAATGTGTCCAGGACGCATAAGGCATCCAACGGCAGTGCACTCGATCCCCAACAGCTTGATTCCACAACCAACCGGGACAAGTCTAGCTGTATAATAAACATTGAGAGAGATTTCACAAGTTTATAAAAGTACTAAACCCGCCCGACATTTTAGAAATTATAAAACCAAGATTCTTACAGCTTCCCAAAATAATCCTCTCGCCTGAATGGATCTTACAGCTTCCTCTAGCTTCTTCATGTCAGCCTCGTCATCATTCGGCTTTATAAGAAGTAGAGCTGATAATTTTGTCATTTAAAAATATAAAAAAACCCATTAAAACAAACGAGGAGAGGATCCAATGCATCTTTAGTATTAGTGAATGACACAAACTCTCACATTCGTACAAGCCAGCAGTATGAATGCTGAAATTCCCAAGTTTACATATATGCGTATCAACAAGGATGCCTAGATTATCAAATTCCTCATCCTCGGGACGACGGTGGCTACGATCCGCAACAACTCGTGTCCATAACCAATTGGGACACGTTTTGCTACAAGATTCCAGAATAGTATTATTAGTGTATACATTTCCTATATTTAGAAACATATTTTGAATGTGTTAGAGATGCACCAACTCTTACATGCTCCCCAAAACAGTCCTTCTTCCATTTGAATAGATCTTAAATCTTTCTCTAGCTTCTTCATGTCGGTCTCAGCATCTGAAGGTATGATAATTATTACCGCCGACTCCCAAGCTGTCCAAAGAAAAAATACGATGAATTAATGATCTATTGGCCATATAAGACAATTTATGAGACCTTTTTTTTTGTTTTATTTTATGAGAATCTTAACGAAGATAAGTGAACAAACCAAAACTTACATTCTTTCTTCTCTGTGGATACTTTGAAAGAAGCTGCTCTCTGATAAGGTCAACGTCTTGATCATCATCAAATACAACAACCCTGCCATCCTAAAATATGATGCAAGCAATAACATATATAAGACAACGATCTCCCTAGCATATAATCTATGTTATAAGAGCCAAACATATGATTCCATGGAACCCCTTATGGAAAGATAAACGAACAATAGAGTGCCACTTAGAATCAGCAACAACCTCTTCTGTGATAGATGCCAATCCATCAATAGTGACACCACTCCCTTCAGAAGAGATACCTCTGCATGCAAAGAGAGAAACACATTTTTACCAAAAAAATCGAAACAGCTAAAAAAAAAGCCTTATAGACCCATGCAAGGCAAGTGGAGGAACGTACGAGATACTCAAGAGGGTCTCAATGTGGTTGTACCAACGAGATGCATTCACATACTGCGAAGGTGGAGGCTTTTAAAGAGCCGCATAGACCTTGATATCATCCTTTGAAGCCTTGTGACTATAATAAAGAATATATTTATAAAAACAAGAAGGTTAAAAAAATCACCTTTGAGTCAGCCGATTAAAAGAAGAGATTTTTCTAACAACATCTTTGGTGCTCAGTGAAAATACATGAAAATGGCAAAAGTATAACCTTGTAATGTAATAGCGAGTGAGAAGATGCTCGTCCAGCTTCTTAAATCCATCATCAGAGTTGAGATTTGGGAAGGCCGCTATTTTTTCTGAACCTCGAACTTTTTTTCACTGATATAAAAGAGTATTCTGTTTTTTTTTTCGATCCGATTAAACTGAATGAGAAACTCACGTGAAACAAAAATATTGGGAAAATCCCGCAACAAGCGACACGTTTATCGACTTTGTTGTTGTTTAACACGTTTAAAATTAAACTGGGCTTTAGCGATGGTGAGACCAAAATCTTTAATGGGCTTATGGGCCGAAATAAGCCCGCCTTGTAAGAGAAGCTCCCGCCGAAACCCACACCTGAACACTTTTTCGCCGCTTCTACGAAAACTTTTTCTTTCATTCTGAGTTTCTCTCACTTTGTTGGACCAAATTTAACAGATCGAAAATTCGGCTGATTCTGAAGATTTGTGTGTTTTTCGACAGTTGGTTATGAAATATCTGTGGAGATTCGCAACAAAGACCTCGTTTTTCACTAATTGCAGACCAACCGTTCGTTCAAATTCCTCAACGAGGAAAAACATCTGGTAAAATTATTTATAAAACGTATTTCTGAATTTCTTAATTTTTCCCGTTTAGTTTTCTTCGATTTTTCACCTCTTCAGTCATATATATATTGTTGTTAACTTCGATTTCCAATCCAAAACTATAAGATTATATATTCTGACTAATCCATGTGAAATTTCTACACGTCGTTCATTACAATTAGTTTTTATTTATTTATTTTTATTAATTCTATCGACACAAACCGAAACGTGGAAGAACTAAACCGGGTTGTTATATTGTTTGATTCGAGTGTTATCAGTTTTATATTAAGGAAAATAGTCACTAATTAATTAACTACACGTAATCTTTATATATATTATATATATAAAAAAAAACTTATTTACTGTATGTATTGGGGGCATTCATAAGGAAACTAAAGAAAACCCTAAAGACATTTTACTTGCCTTTTACAGACACTAAACACATAAAGCAGAGAGAGGGAGAGAGAAAGCTGGGAGATGGTGACTAATAATTTAGATAAGAAGGCTGCGTGGACACTAATTCAGTATAGCCAAGAAGATACTGGAAATTCGTTTGAGAAGAAAATAACCACAAGTTTAACACCAGAAGAAGAAGAAGAAGAGAAAAGGAAAGAAGCTGAGCTTGAGGCTGTTTTGGCATTGATACAACTAAGCGAAGCTCATCCAAAACAACAGAACAAGAAGAGGAAGAGAGCTGGTAAAAGTCAGCTGGAAATCGCCGGAGAATTAGCTGATAAAAAACAGCCGCGGGAGAGGAAAACCGTGGAGAAGGACGATTCCGAAGAAACCCTAAGGGAGATACTCCGGTGGAAAGGAACTATTCAGGAAAAGCCTCATTTCCTCAGTGAGCTCGACGTGGTTGGGGTTTGCAGCGAACCGACGTGGAAGCAGTTGATGGAGAGCGACGTGATTGATAGTCAAATCAGGCTCAAGTTAGGGAAACCGGAAGTGAAGAAGATGATGCTTCAAGTTATGGGAAATACAGAAAGAGCTGGGACTGATTTTGAGCTTGAGGTTTCGGTGTACGTACGAGGCAGTCAGGTTCGTAAGATGGTGTTCAAGACTTGGAATGGCACGCCTGTGTTAACGAGTCCGGGATGGAAGAAATTTGTGAGTGATCATAAGCTCAAGAAGCATTGCGATTTTCTCACTATTTGGATGTTTAAGCACAGAGAGACTCGTCAGGTTTGCTTTGCTGTTGATGTCACTCATCTTCCTGTTGATAAACGGCTGAGTAGCAGGATCAAGAAGATTACAAGTTAGGGTTTTGTTGTGCTGTTTATGTTTTTGTTTAACTAGGATTTGTGTTAAGGGAGTTTTGTTTCTGTCTTCTTTTTTTTTTTTTTTTTTTTTTTCTCACATTGTGGATTCCACATGACTTTCTAAAACCCACATTGGTCAGTCAGTCAATAGATTGAACCCCAACGATAACTGTGGAGCTAACAAAGTTTATGTATGGATTTTTGGTAGAGTTTTGAATTGTTTTTTTTTTTTAAAGTTGTAAATAAGACTTCTACGAACACTACTGAGTTATCTAGTAAACTCGCAAGTTGGTTTCTTGATAAAAACTGGATTCCAGTTTTTTCTTTCTTTCAACGTACGTTTTCAAGGGTTTTTGTTTTCACATTGTGGATTCCACTAACGCAAGAATAACTGGGGGTGCGTATATATATATATGTAATTCTAATTATTATATACATAGAGATTTTTTGTTTATTATTATTATTTTATATGCAAGTATTTCGGTTTTACAAAATTGCGTAACCAACTAAACTTGTGTTCTTGCCACAAAGTTAACAAACAAAAATAACAAAGGGACACATAGGATTTGAGGAGTAAGCTCTATTCCGCTTGCAGCCATAGAGCCATGATGTTTCAGATTTGTCTATAGTCTCTTTGAAAATGTTCGATGTTAGAGTGGATTTGCGCCAAATGTCGTAAACAATAGCCTGAGCCAAGATTTTCCTATAGATTAATTAAAGGGACTAAGGTAGATTTGAGATTTTTCCAAGTAATTTTTTTTTGTTTCTAATTTATTTGGCACAGAATATCAGAAAAAAAAAAAACGAATTTTCTTTTAATTTTGAACTGATTTTAATAATTTTAAAAGAATAAAAAGTTGATAAGATGGCGCTTTCTAGTTAAAGACTAAAGAGTGCTAATTTCGGTATTATGTAGGATGATAATTCCTAATGCGGGTACTTATCTAACGTTTAATTTTTTTTTTATGTACTTATCTAACATTTTTAATATTTAATATTTATAGATTAATATATAACGAGCGAGAACTCAGTATTCCATCCACCACCAGCTTTTGATAACCGCTCGGCTCTTTTACATATATAAGGAGACAAAATTTGACCTCTTATCTAAATGGAAATATAACTAAATAAAAAAGGAAGTAAAGCATATTAAAGGAAATTTTCTGCACTTAAAACATTCATTCAATAGGAAAACAAAAAACAAAAAAAAAGGAAGAAAAGCCCTAACAAAATTGTCGCCCAAGGTAACGAAGTAGAAACATGAAGTTACAGAAAACGAGAGAGACCATGGCGAGTTCAATAGAAGAAACCACAATTCTAACACCAGAAGACGAATTAGCTGCACAAATATTAATAAAACTAAGCCGAGATTATCGACAACAGTCAAGAGATGAGGCTGAGGTTCCGTCGACTCTATTATTACAACAAGTAAGTGAAGCTCCTAACAATAAAAAACCGTCTAAGAGGTTGAAGTGTAATGAAAAACAGCCTAACAAGAGAAAACGTGTGGAGGAAGACGATTCCGAAGAAACCCTGATGTTAATGCAGGAATGGAACCAAACTGAGCTCCATCCGGGAGAAGCTGTCGAAATCCAGCCGCAGACGAGGAAAGTCGTGGAGGAAGACGATTCCGATGAAACCCTAAGGGAAATACTCCGGTGGAAAAGAGCTATACCTGAACAGCCTCCATGCCTCAGTGAACACGCGGTGGGGGTTTGCAGCCAACCGATGTGGAAGCAGTTGATGGAGAGTGACGTGAAGGAAGGTCAATGCAGGCTCATGCTAGGGAAAGCGCAAGTGAAGAAGATGATCCTTCAAGTTATGGGAGATACAGAAAAAGTTGGGACTAATGATCTTGAGGTTCCGGTGTACGGACGAGGCGGTGAGGTTCATAAGATGATCTTCAGGATGTGGTCTGAGGACACACCTGTGTTGAAGAGTCCGGGATGGAAGACGTTTGTGAGAGATAACGAGCTCAAGATGCATTGTGATTTTCTCACTCTTTGGATGTTTAAGCACAGAGAGACTGGAAAGATTTGCTTTGCTATTGACTTCACTACGCTTCCTGTAGAAAAAAAGCTGAGCTGGAGGATCACGAAGCTTGCGAATCAAAATTAGGGTTTTGTAGTTAAGACTTCTATGAACACTGAGTTTTACAAGAAACTCGCAAGTAGATTTCTTGATTATAGTTCTTGTATTTTTTGTTTTTATATGAGAGTTGTTTAACCAGCTAAACTTGTGTTCTTGCCAAAAAAAAAAAAAACAACGGGTCACATGGGATTTGAGGAGTAATCTGTCTCTACTCCCCCTTGCAGCCGTAATGATGTTTCGGATATGTCTATCAAACTCCTTGAAAATGATCGCTGTTGGAGTGGATTGCTGGCCTGGTTGTGTTACTTGTGTAGCATATGTTACTCCGTTTTCTCTAAATTGGCTAAACAATAGCCTGAGCCACGATCTTCCTAAGGATTGAAGGGACTGAGGTACATACAAGATTTTTCCATGCTAAGTTTAATTAATATTTTTTAACTTATTTAGCAAAGAATTATAGAACTTATATTAATAATTATAAAAGAGTAAAAGGTTAATGACATGGCTCTCTAGTTAAAGCCAATTTTAGTGATATGTAGTATGATTATTCCTAGTGTGGCACTTATCTGAATTCTAACATTTATTTGTTTTGTATTTTTGCACTTATCTAATGTTTTAAATTAATTTAAAGATTTTAAAATTAATAGAAAACGAGCTAGTGGGAAAATACGGCGCATCCGCCACCAAATAAGCCAACATCTGTACGAGCATCTAGCTAATTTGATAACCGCTCGACTCCTTTACAAATAAAGAAACAAAATTGAATAATTATCTAAATGGAAAAATAACTTAATAGGAAAAAGGAACCAAAGCATATAAAAGGAAACTTATGCACTTAAAACATTCACACAACAGAAAGAAAGAAAAGTTAGAGAAAACGAGAGAGATTATGGCGACTTCAATAGAGGAAACCATAACTCTAACACCAGAAGAAGAATTAGCTGCACATATATTAATACAACTAAGCCAAGAATATTGGAACCGGGCAAGAGAAGAAAACAGAAAGAAAGAAAAGTTAGAGAAAACGAGAGAGATGATGGCGACTTCAATAGAGGAAACCATAACTCTAACACCAGAAGACGAATTAGCTGCACATATATTAATACAACTAAGCCAAGATTATTGGAACCGGGCAAGAGAAGATGACGCTATAGCTGAGGCTGAGGTTCCGTCGACTTTATCAATACAACAAGTAAGTGAAGCTCCCAAAAGACCGTCTAAGAGGTCAAAGTGTGATGAAAATCAGTCTAAGAATATTAGGAAACAGCCTCGCAAGAGGAAACGTGTGGAGGAAGAAGACGATTCCGAAGCTTTAACAAAAAAAGCAGACGATTCCGAAGAAACCCTGATGTTAATGCACGAATGGAACCAAACTGAGCTCGATCCAGGAGAGATGTTGCCCGGTGTAGCGGAACGATTCAGCGAACCGATCAAGAAGCAGTTGACGAAGAGCGACGTGGAGGACAGTCAAAGCAGGCTCATGTTAGGGTTGCTGAAAGTGCAGAGAAGGATGCTTCCTCTTTTGGAAGCATCAGAGAATCCGTACGGAGAAGACGGGATTGATGTTAAAGTGTACGGACCAAACGGGGTGGTTCAAAAGATGAAGTTCAAGATTTGGAATGAGAAAACGCCTGTGTTGACTACCGGATGGAAGGAGTTCGTGGCCAAGTGTGGTCTCAAGATGCATTGCGATTTTATCACAGTTTGGATGTTTAGGCACATGAGGACTCGTAAGATTTGCTTCGCTATCGGCTGCAGTAGGTTTCCTTCTATACAGAAACCTCTAAGTACAAGGATTGTGAAGAAAGTCTTCTCGAATCAAAATTAGGGTTGTTTGAGTTTGTTAGGTTCCTATGCCTTCAAGGAATCTAGTAATTAGGGATTCGTTTGTGTGTTAACTATGGTTTTTGATATCTTTATGAAAAAAAAAAAAAACATGGTGTTAATTAATTATGGGAGTTGTAAGTTCTTTTTGATATAGTTCACAGATATAAAGCAAAAAACAGTGAGTCATGTTTATACAAATATATGAATCAAGCAATAACTTAAATATACTTAACTAACACTTTTAATTTAAAGATTATACCAAATAGGCCAACACGCGCGCATCTAGTTAATTTGATAACCGCTCGGCTCTTTTACAAATAAGAAAACAAAATTGGATATTTATCCAAATGGAAAAATAACTAAAAAAAAAAACGAACCAAAGCATATAAAAGGAAATTTACGCACGTACAGTATTCACACAATAAAAGTAACAAAAAAACTTTAAAAAGAAAGAAAGAAAGAAAGATCAAAAGCCTTAGCAACATTGTCGTTCAAGGTTAGGCAACAACGTCGAAACAGAAAGTTAGAGAAAACGAGAGAGATGATGGCGAGTTCAATAGAGGAAACCACAATTCTAACACCAGAAGACGAATTAGCTGCGCACATATTAATACAACTAAGCCGAGATTATCGACAACAGCAAAGAGAAAGAGAAGCTCTAGCTGAGGTTCCGTCGAGTCCATTATTACAACAAGTAAGCAAAGCTCCTAAAAGACCGTCGTATAAGAAGAGAAAACGTGTGAAGGAAGAAGACGATTCCGAAGAAACACTGATGCTAATGCAGGAATGGCACCAAACCGAGCTCGATCCAGGAGAGATATTCCCCGGTGTTACGGAGCAGTTCAGCCAACCGATAAAGAAGCATTTGAAGGAGAGCGACGTGAAGAACGATCAAAACAGGCTCATGTTTGGAAAGCATCAAGTGCAGCAAAGAATGATTCCTCTTCTTGAAGAGTCAGAGATTCCGCGCGGGAAAAACGGGCTCGATGTTAAGGTGTACGGACCAGACGGGAAGGTTCATGAGATGACGTTCAAGCTGTGGAACGATGGGGACACGCCTGTGTTGACTTCGGGATGGAATGAGTTCGTGGACAAGTGTGACCTCAAGATGAATTGCGATTTTCTCACAATTTGGATGTTTAGGCACATGGTGACTCGTAAGATTTGCTTCGCTATTCACTGCACTAGGCTTCCTATAAAGAATCCTCCTAGTAGAAGGATCTTGAGGGAAGCCTTTTTGAATCAGAATTAAGGTTTTTTTTTTGTTTTGGGTTGTTTGTGTGTTTTTAGGTTCCTCTACGAGGGTTTGCTAGAGGCTGATTAGTGATTCGTTTGTGTGTTAACTATAATTTCTGATTTCTTTATGAAAAATATACTTAAAAATGGTGTTAATTGTAGGAGTTTTAAGTTCTTTTTTGATCTGGCCATGTCGTATCCATAAATATAAAGCAAGCTACTAAAGAATTAATCATATATATACCGGTTCGGAATTTTCATTCAAAACATCAAAACACAGTCAATTAATCCAATAATGAATAATCTAGAAAAGGCTAAATTTAGTCGGTCCACGAACCTTAGTCAGACTTATATCAACACTTTCCATTGCTGTGAGTGAGCTATGAGACATTTCCAACTATCTGGATTCATCAGGGACTTGTGGTGATGGTGATGGTGATGGTGATGGTGATGATGTTAAAGTCCAGCAAGACCTTGGTATGCCTTGCTTTTCGAACCATTCAGGCATGTGAAATCTATCGTAGAGAGCTGGTCTTACATCTTCTTCTTCTGAGAGTTTCTCAAGAAGTGGAAGAATAATATCCAGTAGCTTCAATTATGTTTTTTTTTGGGTTGCATAGTGAGATCTCATTAGACTTCCAAAAAAAAAAAAAAAAAAATTGTTTAGAAAAAAATGAGTTTGCATTATATTATATATACCTGAGTATCATTTGGCTCTTGTGCGGAAAACGGAACACATGGAATCCCGTTTAGAGGTTGTAATAAAAAGCTGTAAGGATTATTGTCCACAATGACTGTTCTACACATGTTCTTTGATGCTGATGAAAGATCCTTGACGTGGTCTCCATATTGCCTTCATATTGATAAAAAAAATATACATCACGCAACACAGTAATATATCTAACAAAGGAAGAGAGATTCAGGAAGATAGCTTACGTGCTAACAGTACAAGGTCGATAAAGCCGGTTTTTTAATACATGTTTGGTATCTATTCTGTCCACAAGCGGTCTAGCATAAGCTGACACATGTAAGGAGTATATTAGATAATACATAACCGGAGAACAGAGAGTGATGAATGAAACTGAGAAGTAGTAGCTAGTAAGTAAAGTCAAGAGACCTTCGAGACCAGCGGTGAAAATAATAAGATTTGCAAATTGGCTGAGTTTCTCTAAGAATTGGTGCAACCCTGGACGCTCAAACACTGTGACATGATTGATTTTAGGCTCCCCGTTGTATACCTTCACGCAGAGAGAAGTGATTAATATTATTGCAAATTAACATAAACTTGTAAGAAGTAATAATACCACTTGTTATATAAGAAACCTTGGTTGATGATAAGCAATCTAGCTCAAACCATTTCAATCCAGCTTCAATGGCTTGTGTACGTATAGTAGAAGTTAGACTTGATGACTCATACGCACTCACTAATGTCTCATCCAAGTCAAGGACTACCTGCAGAGTTCCATGCTCAGATTATCAGATGAAAGAATCTCAAAACATTACCAACTCTTAACTCACTTTACTCATTGGCTCCCAACTAAATATTCTACAAGAGACATGGGATGCAAGTAGCTGTCTTATTCAACCCCCAAAGGCTATATGATTCAGAGTAATCTGGTGACTAATCCATATACTAAAGCCTATACAGGACAATGGAAAAAGGCTTTAATGAAAACATCAACCGACAATGATTTAAACTGGAGTTTACAAAAATCGAGCTTATCCAAACTCTGAAACTTCCACAACCGACGATTCTCAAAATGAAACTTTCAAATGTTACAAAAGCAAAACTAACTTACAAAAGAGCTTGACTGATATGTCTCATGTCTCTTACTCTTACATCAACAGAAAGCGAGCAAAATGCAAATTCTGAGTTTCGTTCCAAAAATTCCAAACTTATAGCAGTTTCTCCAAATTAAACTAAGTTTAGAAAACTCGGGAAACTCGCGAAAGCTAAGAGCTTTACCGTGAGTCTGGGGATGCTACTAACTTCACCTTCACCGGAGCTTCTCGTGGAGGTTATTTCCACGGTGACGACGGTTGATTTCGCCGCAATTTCCGGTAACTCGGTGACTGGCAAGGGTTTAAAACCATCGGCGATGGCCTTCGCAGAGGACGAAGAAGAAGAGGAAGAGAGAAGAGGATGGTGAGCGACGGCGCGCAGGATCTTAAGAAACAACTGGTAGAGAAAATCGAGACAGTTCACCAAAACATTCCACAGTTTAAGCGACCGAGACGAGTAATCCAGATCAGACTGAGCCAATTCCGACATGACTCGGACTAATTTCGATCGACGAGACTAACGAAGCTTTTGGTGAAGAAGAAGAAAAAGGAGGCAATCAAAGTTTGGGCTCTTCTCTCACTTTGGGTTTTTCTCTCTCTCTTTTTTTTTTTTAATTTGATAGGTTCACTAAATATTCACGCGCGATTCTGGGAGATTGAGAACCACGTCGAATGTGTTAGTGATGTGTCAGGCCAGCGACTTTAACCCGAACCCGATAACCGACCCAAAAAAACCGACCCGAGTTGGGTTCGGGTTTACCAAAATAACCATCGGTTCTGATATAGATTTGAGATCGGGTTTGGTTCGGTTCGATTTACATCCGATAACCAAAGTAATAATCGAAAACCGATTATTAACAAAAACCTAAAAAAATTTCAATTCTTCTTCAACACGAGAACACCGCCGTTCTTCAAAAGATCTTTTATCGCCGAAACCGATGTTCTTCAAAATGAACATCGCATCTTCTTTCTTGAGTTGCCAGTTTCTACTTCATTGGTCATCCTCCTCTTTACCTTCTTACTTCTGATCTTCATTTATTATGTCCTGATGAACATTTCTTACACAGATCCTCTTCATCCATATGTTGTGCAATTTCCTCGACGAAGGAGACCTGAGGCACTTTGCTGTATAAATCCAATCTCACAACATAAAGATATTTACTTACAGGTCCAAATATCCCAGCCACATGACCAAATTGAGCTTTTGTTTCAGTAAAAGTCTCAACTCAGTGGCTGGAGAATCAGCTTAAGCGTCTTCTCCTAAGCTTGTGACTTGAAACTTTTATGTCGTTTTAGTCACCTTTTTTGCTGTTTCTGAGACTTGAAACATCTTTCGTCTCTGTCTAGATTCCTGACTCAAGTTCTGAAGCTCCATATCCATTAGATCTGCGAAAGCTTCTCGTGCAGCAGACCGAGTCTCAGATCTAGTTTTAGATATGGCCAACAGAAAAAAGCTTTGGTTCTGATAAACCGTTTGCTACAGCTCCGGCTCCGGCGATCAACTCTGTGAAAGCTGCTACAACAGTGACGGAGGAAGAGGAATCAAAGGATTTTCGGGTTTGTAATCGGGTTCGGGTACAAAAAAAATCCAAAAACCCAACAATTATCCGAAACCGAAAAAGTTCGGGTTTTTTTCGAGTTTTAGCTTCAACCGAAAACTGACCCGAACATGAAAATTCAAACCCGAATCCGACACGAACTTGACTAAATACCCGATCGGTTTCTAAACTCCTAAATCCGAAAACCTAAAACCCAAATTACTCGACCCGAACCCGACCCATTAACCGAAATCGCAGGCCAGATGTGCATACGGTTTATTTATAAAGATCAGGGGAAATAATGGAGGTGGGAGACACGCGCGAAGCTACGAAGGTGGGGGAAATACGAAGTAGAAGAGACAGTTTTTATAAAAGAGAAGAAAGCGCTGCGTTCATTTCTCAATTGGGCCCCCTTTCTACTGTATCTAGACGCCATAGGTGAACCGGATTTAACTTCGGTTTGTCTTGATTTAGCGTCGGTTCGACTTCGTTGCAAATTATCTAATTTAGGAGGTCTTATTTAATGTTTTAACGATGTTTTCGAACTTTACATTATGAAAAAAAAAATTTACCACAGACTAATGAATTTGATACATGCACTACTGAATAACGTAATTGTTTGTCATCTTAATTATTAATCTTAGATTTAAAATATTTAAAGCAAGATGTCATGAGAGACAGAAATGTCAAATTTGATCTACTTATTCACATATCTTCAGGTCATAATTTTTTTTTAGTATATTAGTTGTTTAAAAGACATAATCTAGAAGTTTAATGTAATTTTATAAAACAAAAAAAGGAATGCCATTATTGAAATAATATTGCTGTTACATCAATATTAATATTTATATATATAGAATAAAATCTTTATCTTTTTTTTCTTCATTCATATGGTTGGTAATCTAGATACTACAGCAAACCTAAGAAAATATAGAATATTGCTGTTACATTAATATTTCGATGACATCACCAATTTTATCTTGAAACAAAGTTTGGACCACATCCCTATCTTATACCTTTGACATTTTGCAATGTTTTGTTTGTTGAGGACTTTCATTCAAATGTATTAAGGGGAAAAAAAACACTACTAACAAGTGCTTTGTTTGTTGTGTCTTTAGATTAGCACTTATTTCTTATGATATGTCCTTGTATGCTACATTAGAAGTTTGTTCCAACGACTACAATCCCATTATTGGTAATTGGTTCAGAGAGCAGACACACAGCAGAATAATCAATGATGTATCATATTTGGTCATCATATAAAATAAACGTTATTAATGTAGCTGTCAATCTTTATATTGGCCTATGGAGAAGCTCATGTCCAAATTAATATGGACGGACATGGACATGTCCATTTTTGACATGGATATAACCGAACATGTCCAACCTAGCTCATAGACAAATGTGGACAGACACATATAGACATGGGCTGTCCAATGGACATTAAAATCTAGGTAAAATTGATTTGAGGCAAAAAAAATTCTCATAATCTGTCAAGAGAAAAAAAATCGATTTTCAAAAAAAAAAATATATATATAAAATTAATTTTTTTTTTTTTTTTTGTGAACAGCCCATTTTCTTACGTGTAACCGCTATTTTGAAGTTTTCAATTTAGGGTGAAACATATCTTCAAATTTCAGTTCTACTAGTATGACTGCCCGTGCGTACGCACGAGACAATTTTGATTTTAATATATATTATGTATATTTTTGTTAAAATACCAAATTTTCATAAGACTAAAACTAAATATTTTTTATTACATAGAAAGTACATAAATAAGAGAGTAATGAGAACATTCTAAAAACATATGTTATTTTTTATAAACATAATTATATGTCAGAAAAGAAAAAGCCCAAAGATTTTGAAAATCAGAGAAACAATTATTAGCGATTAACGATTGTCAGAGAAAACAATTTTCATCTCCCAGCTCCTTTATTCCGCCACATTATTTTTTTTTCAGTTTCTTCTTAGGCGTCTTCAGACTCCATTACTTATTATTTATATAAAACTCCAATACTTGTTACTCCATTACTCTATCTAAATAAAATTCCAATTAAAAGAATATTTGTTATTTATTTGTGATAGTATGGGGAGTTTAAAACTCCAATACTTGTTACTCCATTCAGAGCCGTGCTTACCATGTAATTAAAAGTAAATTTGCACCGGACTCCCAAACTAAATAAAAATGCAAAGGCCCCCAAATTATGTAGTATACTGGTTTAAACAAATAATTTTTCTTAGTTTACATCACAAATTGGACTCTTTGGATATGAATTTTTTTTTTCCTTCTTAGTTAGGCTTTTTTAAAAAACAAATCAAGGAACTTTTGTGGATTTTTTTTTTAGATTCATTTAGATTTTACAATGAAAAAAGATACCCCAAATTAAATATTGGTTCATTGTTCATTTTTATTCTAAAGTGATTTTGCATTTTTATCTACTATTTTTTCTTTTCTTTTTGAAAGGCCCCTTATTTTTAAAATTTTCCCTAAGCCCCTTTTAGCCTGAGCACGGCACTGACTCCATTACTCTATCTGAATAAAATTCCAATTAAAAGAATATTTGTTATTTATTTGAATTAGTATGAGGAGTTTTCCTGATGCTATCAGATAAGTTTTCACAATGTTAGGAGAAAAACTTGGTGGTGCTAATATTACTGATGCTATCGGATAAGTTTTCCTTTTGTTTAAAAGGTACTTCTAAATCTTGTGTCATATTGATTTGTGTCCTGAAATTTGTTGAGTTTACATGAAAGTTAACATAGTAATATTCTTTCAAGTTGAAATATATGAATATAATTATCTACATGCACTTTTTTTATTGTGAATGTTTTCTTTTGAAGATGACTAATTTTCTTCTTTCTATGGAGTTTATATTCTGTTTACATAAAAATATTCTTTTAGTGGGAATTTTGTTCAGCTAGAGTTTACAATTTTCAGTTTAAAATATTTTTTTTGGTATTAGGTTCATACAAATTTGCGCTTAAATATAATGAGCATAACTTCGTTGAACATTCCGTTAGGTTACTGATTATATTAGTTTCATATATTTTGCTTTACCAAAAAAAGAAAGTAGTCTCCCGTGCAAATACACTAACAGAGAAAACTAAAATATGGACTCTTTATTTCACTTCTAGTATTATCGGAAAACAAATATTATACCAGTAAAAGTGTATAAAAGATAATATAACACACAAATTTACTGTTGTGTAAAAATGACAATATAAAAACAAAGAATTGCATAATAAAAAAAAAAGAAACACACAAATATAAGGTTCTTTATCTAAAACGTTCATGTATAATTGTCAAATGTATTTTATGATTTTGGACTTTTTTTATTAATTGAAAAGAGCCAGATAGTATTAGGTATAGCCGTCTAGGTAAGAACAAAAGGATTTATTCTTTTCGTTTATTAATTTTAATTTCGCTGGAGAATATTTATTTTGAAGCTTATTTTAATAGTCGTAGTAAACAAAAATGTTTCTCTTTTTATTTTCAACACCGCCACTGTCATTCAATGGTACAACCATCCCTCACATTCTACTACAATCACAACCAATGGAAGATGAATACTTTACTATTATTACATAGACCAGAACCAACCAGACAAAGCTGAAACAACCAAGATTTTTTGTTTTTTTTTTTTTATTTATCAATGCGGAAATTCTCGAAAGAAATCAATAATATTAAATCATAAATAAACCGTTCAACAAATAACCAATAACCAATAAACCAATAATAAATTCTAGCAACCTAAACACCAAGTTTGCTACATTATTAAAATAAAACTAACACCCTAAGAATGAATTCCTTGCCAACCACAACAAAATGGCCAATATCAAATTCCTAGTCTCATCATCCTCTTCTCTCGGTCTCTTTCCGCGGAAGAACATTGATGTTACCTGCATCACATTGGAATAGAGATGCGTAAGTATTATCATAAATACTTAGTGAGTGGATCATCCTGCCTACAGGCCAAGTACGTCAAACACTAGACAATACATCAACAATAAACAACAGCAAGAATAATAATCAACAACAGAAACCTCCAAGACAGGAAAAACCCACGTTTCCTGACCACCCAGACCAGTGTCGACCGACACCTCAAGAGTGTCGATCGACGCCAGCCTTCTGAGTGTCGATCGACACCCAACGAGTGTCGGTCGACACCAGCTCGACGCCCAGACACCAGAAGCTACAAAACAGCGCACGCATAAGAATAATACAAACTCGCAATCAAGGGTTTTCAACGCCCAAATACAATCCAAAACACGATTTCCAATAAGAACAACTCAATAACACATCAACAAACTCAAACCCAAGAAATCTCTAGTGATAAACGGACCTACAGTCACGCACTCACCTTGAAAAGGATTGAAAGGAAGGAAAGGAGATGGAAACAAGGAAGAACAGCCACAAATCTCTCCAAAAGCTCCAGAAATCGGATTTCTCTCTCAAAATCGTTCAGAAGGATTTAACACACTTTCTTCGCGATGCTTGAACCTTAAACCGACTGCACAACAATCAAACAAGAACATGTACAGCCAATCCTCAATTCACACATCTAAGAGCATGTGCAATTTACTCCCGAACCCCTAGCATCGTCCAACACCACTTCCAAAACAACTTTCCGGTTCACGGATGTTACAAAAGCAATTGTATTCACAGGTTTTTAAACTCACAACTTCATCGTCTATTTGATCAAATTGATCATTCTTTACACAACCTTGTAAAGTCATCATCAACATCATATCATCATCAATTTCTTTCCACTATTAACTGTTCTGAAATCAAATAGATTTACCCAAACATCATGGAATATGTTTCCCAACACTGTGAGGCTGATCGCTGATGAACGTTACTTCTTCCATTTCGATTCATTATAAGCGCCTGCAACATCACAATTAAGTTAACAAAGCTTTAAAAACAAAAATATCAGACACTTTGTTAAGCAAGTTTAAGTACAAAATGGTACTTGGTCTTGTAAATAATCACCCAATTACATTCATAAGAGTAATTCGAGAACAGAATAATCGAAATAAACTATCTTTATTCATATGGGTGTTGCAGATATAATAAGTGGGGAGAGTGATGATCAAATATAAAAAGAGGAAAAATTGCTACTTCAAAAGAAAAATATAAGAGTTGGTAATAAACGTCATATTCTTCTTCACATAATTAGACAAAATGTAGAATATATGGATTATAATAAAATCTATGAGAAACCTCCAGTTAAGGGTTTGCGACCTAATTCATTCAAACTCCAACACCTGGAATGTGGAAGCTATTCGCCATCATATCCAGTTCATGAAGAGGAAATTCGCAAAATTATCCTGAGCTCCTCACCTTCTCGAGACTCGCTTCGTTGGCTCCCGGTTAAATCTGGTACCTACTCTACTAAAACTGGCTACGCAATAGCCAAACTAAACTCAGATCCAAGCTTTGCGGATGGATTTAATTGGCAGACCAATCTTTGGCGCATTAAAACCTCCCCAAAGCTTAAATTATTTCTTTGGAAAGCTGCGGTAGGTGCTCTGTCGGTAGGTTCGGCCCTGATTTCTCGGGGTTTCGACTCAGATGGACGTTGTGTACGATGTGGAGGCACTGAAGATGTGATTCATGTCATGCTGATTTGTCCCTTTTGCGCAACGGGTCTGGGAGTTAGCTCCAGTTCTTTTCAAGCCAAATCCGGATATTTGTCTCAATTGGAAGCTCTTCTTAACCTCGGCACGTAGAATGATTAAAATGAACGTTATTAATGTAGCTGTCAATCTTTATATTGGCATATGGACAAGCTCATATCCAAATTAATATGGACGGACATGGACATGTCTATTTTTGTCATGGATATAACCGAACATGTCCAACTTAGCTCATAGACAAATGTGGACAGACACATATAGACAGATGGTCAGGAGCTCATGCTCCTCCTCAACTCTGATGGTCTCTCAAATGAAGTTCATGGTCTTTTATTAGACATTAGGTCCCTTCGGGACTCCTTTATCTCTGTTGCATTTTGCTTTATTCCTCGAGCTAGCAACTCTGAGGCAGACCTCCTGGCTAAGTCCAGCTTAATCTCTTGTAAGCTTTCCTCCCTCGATAGAGGTTGAGTCCTTATTTTATAAAAGCATAGTTCGTCCAAAAAAAAAAACAAAAAAATCTATGAGAAGCAACACTAATTAAAACAGAGAAAGATTGAGCAAAGTAGAGAGACATAAGATATTTTTCATAGGTAATGTGAAGATTGAATTGTTATGCACTTGTAGAAAAAAGCAAACTGAAAATCCATGAGAAGCAGCACCCAATAAATGTCAAAACAGGGTAATCGAAAAACTCATCTCTCTCATCGATTGAATAATACAGAAACCCAATATTTTAAAATAGAGTAATCAAAAAACCCCCACAAAAAACCCAGAAATTAAAAAAAAAAATTTACAGGAACCAAGAATATAGAATATCTGTTTTTTTAAAAAAAAAATTGAGAGAGAAGGATAATCTCAAGTTAAGGCCTCAATATAGCTTGAGCCTCCATTGATGCATGTGTGATTGGATCTGCACACAAAAAATTCCAATTTGATGAAAATTTTGACTCTGAGATCAAAAGACAAATACACAACCGTCGTTCACCATAAGCCAATTTCTTCATCTACAAAATAAATATCAGAAATCAGAAAAGAATGATGACTGATGAATATGAAAACAGAAAAAATGAATCTGGAGAAGACGATAGAGAGTGAAAACAAATAGAGAAGATCATGAGTTGATCGGGAGTTATAAAGGAGATGAGTTAAACAGTTTTAGGAATCATGAAATCATGGTGGTTGTGGGTGATCGTGGGGATTTTGGTGGATTTCACCCATAATCATGAAATCATGGTGGTTATGGGTGATCGTGGGGAGTTAAACAGTTTTAGGAATCATGAAATCATGGTGGTCCCTTAATCATGAAATCATGGGATTTTGGTGGTGAGGTTTATCTTTTCCGATTTTGGGTCTCGCAAAAGAAACGATTTTGTGACTTGCGATTTTCAACATTAATGGACTTTAAAAAAAAACTTATTTACAGCCCGCGGAAACAATATTTTTCAGGTTATAAGTCCAGTGTAAATCTTGTGGGCTAAACCCAATAACAATATTTTTTTTTTTTGCAAATTATTCGCCGCTCGTATCTGACGTGTCATTTGTTAAAAGTTAATTTTGTTAAACTTTACACATGTCACTCTGCTATTGGCCGAGTGACTTGTGATTTAGTATATAAAGGATTAGGTTTTATTTTTATTTTTATTTTTATTTATTTATGCAATTAGATTATTTTCCATAGTTGCGGTCAACAAAAAAATATCATGTACCACATAATTAATGATTTGAATTAAATTAACAATAGTAATATGGTAATCAAAAGCATTCATTTTATCTAATTTACATGAATAGATTTTATCTAATTTTTACGGAGATGGATTTTCTTCTTCTCCTCTTTAGCATTCCACCAATATTTGGACTAGTCAGGTTACGACAAGTCTCTCTTGGAAGCTTAAAAACATTTTCGAGTCAGATGATGATTATGGTCTGCCGTCTGGTCCAGTTATAATGAAACCAATTTAGCGATTTGGTATCGGAGATTATATTTTACTAGCTTTGGAACCTTGGGATTTAGATTCAGTGTTCTGTCTTGCTTAATAGGTTTCATTAGATTCAATGTTTGGTTTTGCTTAATAGGTTTGGTTGTTAAAATGAGTAGACAACAAAGATTTTCCCAAGGAACTGAAATGAGGTTGGAGTAATTACGCCTTGAAGAAAAAATCCATAATAATAATAATAAATACTATATGTGATCATGAAATAAAGGAATGTTGTTCTAAAACAAGATCTTGTTCAAGTTCAATGTGTGTCGTGCTATATGATCTTGTTAAAGTTCAATGTGTGTCGTGCTATATGCGTTTCTTTTATCTACGAGATAAAACTCTCTGATAAATTGACAACACAAAACCAAACATTATTATTAATATTATTTATTAGAAACCATTTGTAGGATTATAGATATTGGTAATACTACTAACACAATGTTTTCTTTTTTACTAGATAACATTCTAAAATGTTCAAATCAAAGATAGATAGACTTCTAACAATAGAAACCTCTTTCAAGAGCTTTTGTTGACTAGGCTTGACAGTTGACAGCTCCTCCTCTGCGCAAATTGATACGCTGTCCAATGTACAACTAAGTTCGGAATTTAGGGCACCATACTCTTTAGCTTCCAAAGATTTGAGAGCAGTTTCAAAACAACTAGTAGCTTTGTCAAAAAATAATGAGCACACACTAAAGGAACCCTTAGAACTGCGATCAAGTGACTGAAATTGCTTCAACAGATCTGAAGCTTTTTGAGATCCAAGATTGATTAAAAATTTGGCAACACCATAAAAATCAAGTGATGCAATTCCAGGAATTTTGTTTATAACCTCAAAACAAAGTGAAGTATCGATATCTTCTCTTGCACATAAACCATTGATATCATCTTTAGTAAGTGCATATGATGAGACAACAAAAAGAAATAAAACTACAAGATGAACCAATGAAACGTTACTTTTGATGTATGCAGCCATTTTCTTTTTGTCTCTCCAAGTTTTGTAAACTTATATGAGGTATATATAAGGTGGAACATATCTTCAAACTTAAACATATTACCTTTATTTTTATTTTTATCATAAATGCAATTAGAATATATACCATAACTAAATGATTTGAATTGACCATAATTAAATTATTTGTATCAACAGCAGCAATATGGCAATCAATCGAAGCATTTCATGTTTTTTTTTGTAAAAGTTTATGTAACTTTAAAATTGTAGTCTTTTTGTTAAATTATAACGGCAGATTTCATCAAAAAAGATGTAAATAAATTTTAGAACAAATCACACAAAATTATGACTAGCTAATTTGAAGTTTTCAATTTAGGGTAGTGAAACATATCTTCAAATTTCATTACTACTCCCTCCGTTTCATAATAAGTCCCTTAATCATGAAATCATGGGATTTTGGTGGTGAGGTTTATCTTTTCCGATTTTGGGTCTCGCAAAAGAAACGATTTTGTGACTTGCGATTTTCAACATTAATGGACTTTAAAAAAAAACTTATTTACAGCCCGCGGAAACAATATTTTTCAGGTTATAAGTCCAGTGTAAATCTTGTGGGCTAAACCCAATAACAATGTTTTTTTTTTTTTTGCAAATTATTCGCTGCTCGTATCTGACGTGTCATTTGTTAAAAGTTAATTTTGTTAAACTTTACACATGTCACTCTGCTATTGGCCGAGTGACTTGTGATTTAGTATATAAAGGATTAGCTTTTATTTTTATTTTTATTTTTATTTATTTATGCAATTAGATTATATTCCATAGTTGCGGTCAACAAAAAAATATCATGTACCACATAATTAATGATTTGAATTAAATTAACAATAGTAATATGGTAATCAAAAGCATTCATTTTATCTAATTTACATTAATAGATTTTATCTAATTTTTACGGAGATGGATTTTCTTCTTCTCCTCTTTAGCATTCCACCAAAATTTGGACTAGTCAGGTTACGACAAGTCTCTCTTGGAAGCTTAAAAACATTTTCGAGTCAGATGATGATTATGGTCTGCCGTCTGGTCCAGTTATAATGAAACCAATTTAGCGATTTGGTATCGGAGATTATATTTTACTAGCTTTGGAACCTTGGGATTTAGATTCAGTGTTCTGTCTTGCTTAATAGGTTTCATTAGATTCAATGTTTGGTTTTGCTTAATAGGTTTGGTTGTTAAAATGAGTAGACAACAAAGATTTTCCCAAGGAACTGAAATGAGGTTGGAGTAATTACGCCTTGAAGAAAAAATCCATAATAATAATAATAAATACTATATGTGATCAAGAAATAAAGGAATGTTGTTCTAAAACAAGATCTTGTTCAAGTTCAATGTGTGTCGTGCTATATGATCTTGTTAAAGTTCAATGTGTGTCG
Source organism: Erythrophleum ivorense (assembly GCA_026724425.1). Taxonomy (NCBI): domain Eukaryota; kingdom Viridiplantae; phylum Streptophyta; class Magnoliopsida; order Fabales; family Fabaceae; genus Erythrophleum; species Erythrophleum ivorense. The sequence continues at coordinate 52,689 of JAIUCV010000360.1, read as the reverse complement.
TGCTATATGCGTTTCTTTTATCTACGAGATAAAACTCTCTGATAAATTGACAACACAAAACCAAACATTATTATTAATATTATTTATTAGAAACCATTTGTAGGATTATAGATATTGGTAATACTACTAACACAATGTTTTCTTTTTTACTAGATAACATTCTAAAATGTTCAAATCAAAGATAGATAGACTTCTAACAATAGAAACCTCTTTCAAGAGCTTTTGTTGACTAGGCTTGACAGTTGACAGCTCCTCCTCTGCGCAAATTGATACGCTGTCCAATGTACAACTAAGTTCGGAATTTAGGGCACCATACTCTTTAGCTTCCAAAGATTTGAGAGCAGTTTCAAAACAACTAGTAGCTTTGTCAAAAAATAATGAGCACACACTAAAGGAACCCTTAGAACTGCGATCAAGTGACTGAAATTGCTTCAACAGATCTGAAGCTTTTTGAGATCCAAGATTGATTAAAAATTTGGCAACACCATAAAAATCAAGTGATGCAATTCCAGGAATTTTGTTTATAACCTCAAAACAAAGTGAAGTATCGATATCTTCTCTTGCACATAAACCATTGATATCATCTTTAGTAAGTGCATATGATGAGACAACAAAAAGAAATAAAACTACAAGATGAACCAATGAAACGTTACTTTTGATGTATGCAGCCATTTTCTTTTTGTCTCTCCAAGTTTTGTGAACTTATATGAGGTATATATAAGGTGGAACATATCTTCACACTTAAACATATTACCTTTATTTTTATTTTTATCATAAATGCAATTAGAATATATACCATAACTAAATGATTTGAATTGACCATAATTAAATTATTTGTATCAACAGCAGCAATATGGCAATCAATCGAAGCATTTCATGTTTTTTTTTTGTAAAAGTTTATGTAACTTTAAAATTGTAGTCTTTTTTGTTAAATTATAACGCCAGATTTCATCAAAAAAAGATGTAAATAAATTTTAGAACAAATCACACAAAATTATGACTAGCTAATTTGAAGTTTTCAATTTAGGGTAGTGAAACATATCTTCAAATTTCATTACTACTCCCTCCGTTTCATAATAAGTGTCATTTGAAGAAAATGTATCTGAAATGTAATACATCCAGTTACATTGCATATAAATTTTCTCTAGATGACACTTATTATGAAAGAGAGGGTGCTAGGGGTGAAATGAGCACATTTCCCCGAGCCCGTCGCGATGAGTAACAGCGCAAAAAGCCCGGCCCGTCTTCAGCCATAGCCTCCTCACATAAATGGAAAGCCTTGAGGAGAAAGGTAAACCTTTAACAAAAAGGAAAGAGCATCAGCCGCCCACTCGAAGAAAGGAAAGAAATCAAGAGAAGAACAAGATTTCCTTAACGATCAAGAGGAAAATATTCAGCAGAGAGCCGCCTTAACTCAACTATATAAGAAGAGGTCTTTATTCCTTGGAGACGAAGTCACGGAACCCTGCAAACACCTAAAGCATTCGTTCACTTTTTCTCTGTTTTATTCATCCTTAGCATTACGTCTCGTCAAGGCATGTTTGATGAGACGACCTCTTGTATTCAAACCTTCTTTCGAGTAATAAATCCGCAGTTTCCCAAGTCTCCCATCCGAAGTATCTCGTCACATAAACACGTGCTATTTCTGGAATCAACAATTGGCGCCGACTGTGGGGACTGGGAATACTTCTCGCGGATTAAAAACCTCGAAAGAAGCTCAGACGCCGAGAAAGCAACCGATGTCTAACTCAGCGGAAAGCTCCCCCGAGAGAGAGCCTCGACATGCAAACAAGGCCCTCCCGAAGGATCCCCTCGCAAACGTTGAAGACCCTCTCGAGCATGAGAAGGAGCATGTCGAGCACGTCTTAGTAATTGATCTGGTTTTTTGTCGTCAAAAAAAAAAAATGATTTGAATTGACCATAACTAAATGATTTGAATTGACCATAATTAAATGATTTGAATTGACCATAATTAAATTATTTGTATCAACAGCAGCAATATGGCAATCAATCGAAGCATTTCATGTTTTTTTTTGTAAAAGTTTATGTAACTTTTAAAATTGTAGTCTTTTTTGTTAAATTATAACGGCAAATTTCATCAAAAAAAGATGTAAATAAAATTTAGAACAAATCAAACAAAATTATGACTAGCTAATTTGAAGTTTTCAATTTAAGATAGTGAAACATATCTTCAAATTTCATTACTACTCCCTCCGTTTCATAATAAGTGTCATTTGAAGAAAATGTATCTGCAATGTAATACATCCAGTTACATTGCATATAAATTTTCTCTAAATATATAACACTTATTATGAAACAGATGGAGTATTAGCTTTTATTTTTATTTTTTATTATTAATGCAATTAGATTATATTCCATAGTTGCCGTCAACAAAAAAAAAGATCATGTACCACATAATTAATTATTTAAATTAAATTAACAATAGTAATATGGTAACTAAAAGCATTCATGTTATGGCAATCAATAAATCTTTTCTTTACAATCTTTTCAAAACTCTAGAGGGCGATGACTGAGGGCGATTCTAGGGTTCGGGCTGCGGAGGGCCAAGATGCTACTATGATGGACGTGGGAGAGAAAGAGCGACCACCGGATCCACCTGATGGGCGTGGTCCATGGGTGCAGAAGGTGGTGGGTCGTAGCGCTGGAGGGAGGCTGAGACCGGAGTTGGTGGTGGATGATGCGTTTGTTAAGTCAAGGATGAAACTACAATTTCCGAACGGGAATGAGGGAGAGCCAGTGATAACAATTGGAGAGGAGGTTTTGGAGGCCATGAATGGACTGTGGAAGAGCTGTATGATCGTGAAGGCGTTAGGAAAAAACATTTCTATCGCGGTGATGAGTAGGAAGTTGCGTGAAATGTGGAAACCTAAAGGGGCGATGTACGTGATGGACTTGCCACGGCAATTCTTCATGGTGCGTTTTGAACTGGAGGAGGAGTATGTGGAGGCTTTGTCGGGAGGGCCATGGAGAGTGTTTGGAGGTTACTTAATGGTTCAAGCATGGTCACCGGAGTTTGATCCGATGAGAGATGAGATTACGACAACTCCGGTTTGGGTTCGACTTTCGAATCTTCCATTGAATTTCTATCATCGATCGATTTTAATGGGGATTGCAGAAGGATTGGGGGATCCGGTTAAGGTGGATTTAACTACCTTGAACTTTGAGAGGGCACGGTTCGCGAGAGTTTGTGTGGCTGTTGATCTGAGAAAACCTCTTAAAGGAACAGTCATGGTGAATGGGTCAAGGTACTTTGTAGCATATGAAGGCTTATCGAACATTTGCTCGAGCTGTGGGGTGTATGGCCATTTGGTGCATGCCTGCCCTTAAAAGAAACAGGTGGTTGAAGTTGCAGCTCCGGCTGCGCAGGCGATCGTGACAGCCCCGGCTCCTACTGGTATGATCAGTCATGATATGCAAGTTGATGAAGGATTCACGGTGGTTGGAAAGAGGGGAAAGGGGCTAGCCACAACTTCACACGGCGGAGGGCCGGTGACGAAACAGATTCGGGATACATCACGAAATCTACGGGATATTACGCGTGGCAAGCATTCGGAGAATATTGTGGTTTCGAATAGTTTTGGAAGTTTGAGTGCAGATATGGAATCTTCGGAGATACGGCCAGTCATAACAAATTCGGAGGAGAATAAGGAAAATAATGATACGGGGAATATACGTGAGGAACAGAGGAGTAACCCGCAAGCAAAGGAGATGGTTTTTGTGGCGGGGCTGGATAAGTCGCAGAATGGGGCCAGAGATGGGAAGAAGGAAAGAAGATTTGGGCCGAATAAGCTCATGGAGAATTTAAATCAAAGGCCCAAGACTGGCAAACAATATAGGCCAGGCCGAGGGTTGATTTACGGCCCACCAACTAACGATAGAGAGTTATCGTCATCTGGCAAGCGGCTGAGAGTAGAGAAAGAACATTTGGGCAGAGCTGGAGGTGTGTTTATCACTGATGGAACAGAGACTGGGTCTGTGGGGCCCCCGAAAGTGATAAGTGAGACAAGCAATGAGGTTCGAAAAGATGGAGAAGAGGATACAGCGATGGCGGGTGGCGATTGTTCAGCTGGTGGATCAGACAGATCCATTGGCGGTGGGGGAGCTCGAATAATATGAGTCCCCGGTTTTTTTTTTTCTACGTGTTTATATAAGATTATCGATGAATTGCATTTTGTGGAATTGCCGGGGGGCCAATAAACCTAATTTTCGAAGGTCTATTAGGTATCTCTTGAAGAAATTCAACACGGATATACTAGCTATCTTTGAGACCCATGCTGGAGGAGATAATGCAAGTCGGATTTGCCAAGGGTTGGGATTCGACAACTCCTTTAGAGTTGATGCTATGGGTTAAAGTGGAGGACTATGGTTGTTGTGGAGAGCAGATGTGGGCGAGGTGGATATTGTGAAATACTCGGACCAGTTTATTTATGCAAAGATAAAGAAGGATCAGGAGATCTTGAATTTTATTGTGGTTTATGCTGCTCCTTCGGCTAGCCGGAGAAGTGGTTTATGGAGCCAATTGAGCGAGGTGATGACGGGTATGGAGGGTCCGCTAGTAGTTGGTGGTGACTTCAATACCATTGTGAGAATTGACGAAAGAACGGGGGGAAATGGAAGCCTCTCACCAGATTCATTGTTGTTTGGAGATTGGATTAATAATCAGCTACTGATTGACATGGGGTTCTGCGGGAACCGATTCTCATGGAAGCGAGCTCGGGAGCAGAGTTCGTTTATCGCAAAACGTTTGGATCGCGTCTTGTGTTGTGCGCAGGCCCGGTTGAAATGGCAGGAAGCCAAAGTGTCACATCTTCCGTTCTTGGCATCGGATCATGTGCCGCTATATGTTCAGCTCTCGCCGGAAAGTAGAAGCAACCCTCAACGTCGACCGTTTCATTTTGAAGCGGCGTGGTTGAGTCATCCGGGCTTCAAGGACCTGTTACAGTTGTCGTGGCAGCGAGATTTAGCAACCCCGGAAGCTCTGATCAGGTTACAGAGAACGTTGAGAAAGTGGAACAAGGAGGTTTTTGGTGATGTTCAGGCCCGAAAAGAGAAGCTAATGAATGAGATTAAACAAATTCAAGATTTGTTGGAGCAGAGCCAGACGGATGATATGCTACAACAGGAAGAGAGTTTACTCAAGGAGTTTGAAATGGTGTTAGAACAGGAAGAGATGTTGTGGTTCCAAAAATCCAGAGAAAAGTGGATCGTATTGGGAGACCGTAACACATCCTTTTTCCATACGTCTACTGTTATCCGACGAAGGAAGAATCGAATTGAGATGCTGAAGGGGGACGATGGGAGATGGGTGTCAGACAAAGGAGAATTGGAGAAACTAGCAGTTGAGTACTACAAAAAACTATACTCCATGGAGGATGTGAATGCAGTCGTGGAAAGCCTACCGAGATCTGGGTTTGCGCGTATTAGAGAGGAAGATATACGACTTCTGAATAAACCTTTCTCACCTCTGGAGATAGCGACGGCTGTGAAGAAAATTGGTAAATATAAGGCTCCTGGGCCCGACGGGTTTCAGCCTGTCTTTTACCAAGATTGCTGGGAGGTAGTTGGTGATTCGGTGGTGAAGTTTGTGACAGATTTCTTCATGACAGGAAAGCTCCCTCCAAACACTAATGATGCGCTGATAGTCCTTATAGCAAAAGTGGCGAAGCCGGAGCGTATTATGCAGTTCAGGCCAATAAGCTTGTGTAATGTGCTGTTCAAGATAATCACCAAGACAATGGTTGGCCGATTGAAGAATGTGATGAATGAGCTAGTAGGGCCAGCTCAATCGAGCTTCTTGCCAGGGCGGCTGAGTATGGATAACATCATGGTGGTGCAGGAGGCAGTGCATTCTATGCGACGCAAGAAAGGGAGACAAGGATGGATGCTCTTAAAACTCGATCTTGAAAAAGCATATGATCGAATACGCTGCGACTTCCTAGAGGATACGCTCATTGCCACAGGATTGTCGGATGTGTGGGTGAGATGGATTATGCAATGCGTTACGGGCCCTGAAATGAACGTCTTATGGAATGGTGAAAGGACAGATGCTTTCACACCAATGCGAGGATTGAGACAGGGAGATCCCCTATCTCCATATCTTTGTGTGCTGTGTATGGAGAGATTGTGTCATCTAATAGATGAATCGATATTGGAGAAGAAGTGGAAACCAATAAGCTTGTCACGAGGTGGCCCGAAGCTTTCGCACATATGCTTTGCAGATGACCTTATATTATTTGCTGAAGCTTCCATCTCTCAGATTAATATCATCCGTCACACCTTGGAAAGATTTTGCGCAGCCTCTGGGCAAAAGGTGAGTCTTGGGAAGTCAAAAATTTTCTTCTCTGATAACGTTTCTCGTGATTCAGCGAGAGTGATTAGTGCGGCGAGTGGTATCAACGTTACGCGAAATCTGGGAAAGTACCTTGGAATGCCAGTTCTGCAGAAACGAATAAACAAGGATACATTTGGTGACATTTTAGAGCGAATGACATCCAAACTTGCGGGCTGGAAAGGTCGAACATTGAGTATGGCAGGTCGCTTGACACTTACGAAAGCGGTTATTTCATCTATACCAGTTCATACTATGAGCACGATTTGCCTACCGAAAGCTACTCTATAAAAACTGGATCAGATTGCAAGGAGTTTCCTCTGGAGTGATAAATTACACACTGTGGCTTGGGAGAAAGTTACAATGACAAAGGCTGAGGGTGGGCTTGGTATAAAGAGGGCCCACGACATGAATAAGGCCCTAATAGCCAAGCTGGGCTGGCGATTATTGCATAATCAGAGTAGTCTTTGGGCCAGATTGGTAAGGAAGAAGTACAAGGTTGGCGAGGCCCATGAGAATTCGTGGCTCGTTGGTAAGAGTCACTGGTCTTCAACCTGGGGAAGCATCGCAACGGGGCTGCGGGATGTGATCTACCCAGGAAAGAGTTGGGTGCTCGGCGATGGGCGTAAAATTCATTTCTGGACGGATAGGTGGATGATGAATAAGAGATTGGCTGATATTACTGTTAGGGAGTTACCGAATGGGTATGAAGCAGTGTTGGCTCGGGACTTATGGACAGATGGGGCGGGCTGGAACATGAACCATATTACACCATTCATCCCGGATAATATAAGGTTAGAGCTTATGGCAATTGTGCTCGACAATGTTACTGGCGCGAGGGACAGACTGTCATGGGGAGAGAGTGCCAATGGAGAATTTTCGGTCTCCACAGCTTACGCCATGGTTACACGGGATAATGAGCCAAAACCAAATATGGCTCTGTTTTATGGACGCATCTGGAAAGTTGTGACGTCAGAGAGAGTGAAACTTTTTATGTGGCAAGTCGGGAATCAAGCTTTGTTAACTAATGCTGAGAGATATCGCCGACACCTTTCTTCTACGGATTTGTGTCAAGTGTGTAAGATGGGAGCTGAAACCATTTTACACATATTAAGAAATTGCCCGGCAATGTCAGGAGTTTGGGACCGGATCATTCCTCCCAGAAGCAGAAACACTTTCTTTTCACAATCACTGCTTGAATGGCTGTTTAGTAATCTGGGAGATGAGGCCGTGCGGTTTGAGAGTGCTTGGTCAACCCTCTTTTCGATTGCTATTTGGTGGGGCTGGAAGTGGAGGTGTGAGAATGTGTTTGGGAGTAATCATAAGTGCCGTGATAGGATAAAAATTCTTAAGGAGGCAGCAAAGGAGGTAACAGTGGCTCATTCGAAGTGTATGGGGAACTCATTACCGAGACCGCGAGTTGAGAGAAGGATTGGGTGGACAGCACCTCGCGATGGGTGGATTAAACTTAATACCGACGGAGCGTCTCATGGGAACCCGGGACAGGCGACGGCCGGGGGTGTCCTGCGGGATGCAAATGGCGAGTGGCGTGGGGGCTTTGCTCTGCACATAGGGAGATGCACGGCTCCATTGGCAGAACTTTGGGGAGTTTATTATGGTTTATACATTGCTTGGTAGAAGAGGGTCACGCGACTAGAGTTGGAGGTCGACTCACAATTGGTAGTTGGTTTTCTGACAACGGGAATTAGCGATTTTCATCCTTTGTCTTTCCTGGTACGTCTGTGCCATGGCTTTTTATCGAGGGACTGGATAGTCCGAATTACTCACGTGTATAGGGAAGCCAACCGTCTAGCAGACGGGTTGGCAAACTATGCGTTTTCCTTGCCACTTGGATTTCATGCTTTTGATGTTGTTCCGCTGGAAGTAGATTCACTTCTAAGTGATGATGTTATCGGGTCTGCGCGCCCACGAATGATTCGTTTGTAAGTTTCTTTTCTCTTAAATAAATGGGAGACTAGTCTCTCGTCTTCTACCGAAAAAAAAAATGGCAATCAATAAATGATTTGGCTTCGTTACGTTGAATGCAACTTTTCGTAGGATTTGAATTGTGTTGTTGTTGAAGGATGTGCATAAACTTAGTTAGTTAGGCTACAATACATGGCTATTTGTCTTATCACTCTTCACAACTCTGTTTTTAGTTGTTGCTCTTAGAAACATTTTTTTTTTTGGTTGATTTGAGTCAATGCAGCTTATTCGTATATATAAAGCTTATGCTAATATACGAATAAGATATTCGAGCCTAGCAAGATATTCTGAAATAATTTTGTTCTAGAGTGCACACAATGAATGGACTTTGATCGGATGATGCAATAGCATACAGATAGAGATAGTGATGCTACTGAAATGGAAGGTTTCTGATTTGTTCTAGTCTTTTATTTATGATTTGATAATTAAAACTGTAAATTACAAAGATAATCAGAAGTCAGAAGCCGCTATCGTAGGGGACTTTTGATAGTGTAATCCAGGAATCGTCTAAGAAAAACTTCCGTGGAGTAAACTGGAAAGCCTCTTCCTGATTCTTTAGGACATGAAAGCTTGTCCAATTGACTCTGTGGCTTGTGTCTGCCCCAGGTCCAGTGTTGGCGTATTCTGCGAAGTATAAATTGGATAGAGGCTGAGGTCGTTCTTTGCCGTTCTCCCAAGGAATCCATCCGGCCGGATCTATTACGCCGTCCACGACGGTTTCCATTATCACCACTCTTGCGTACTGACGCCACGGGCGGCCTAGATAGGTCTTTTTAGATGGAGCGAGATCCGCGGCGGCCGTGATGCTGCACTTCTGCATGATAAAGCCTGAATTCTCTTTTGGATATTCACGTGACTGCGCCGTGATCGTGTTGATATTGCCGTTATGGTTGCGTGCCTCGATGCGACACCGTTGGAAGACAGCCGCTGCTCGTCCAAATATGAAGTCGACCGTACCGGATATATGACATTCCCTATAGAAGTGATGATTCGCTTGAGCGTACAGGGTGTCTTGGAAGCCGTCTATACGGCATTTGAAGATTATTGCCCTATCCCCGGATACTCTAAGTGCCACCGCCGGTCCACGTTCCGGTCCCGCTGTGTTTCGAATGCCAATATTCTGAGCCATAAACCCGTCTCCCTCCACCGCTGGAGTTGTGTATATCATAATCGTTAGGATTTTCAAATATATTGAGTTAGAACTAAATATTTTCAAAAATATTTTAGAAAAGAAAATAAAAACAAGACTTACCAAGAGTTGCCGTGTTCATGGTTTTGATTTTACCACTAACCGCATATATACTTCCGGTCAGTATACTCCGGTCTTGGCCGTCTCCGATGATTGTTAAATTAGTTTTCCTTTTTCCGATATACACATTTTCCACGTAAACCCCCGTTTTCACGAAAATGATAAAACGTGATTTCCCGTTGTCGGGAGCTGCCGCGACAGCTTCTTGCACAGTCTTAAACTGTCCACTGCCGTCTTTTGAAACGATGACATTAGCTTTCGCATGTATAATCAGAAAGGAAAAGAGAAAAAAAGTCATCATATCTTTGTCTTTCTTAACTGCGTAGAGAGTAAGAATGGGGATTCAAAAGAGAGAATCTACAAACTTTGAAATACTTGCGGTCTTTTTAAAGAGACATAAAGAAGTCCATGAGCATAATGTATTAGATTACTTGTCATTTTCCATGTTTTGTTTTTCTATCATTGTTTTGTATTGTATTTATAGAAACTGCAAGTTAGTAGGGGAATTAATTTCATACTCGTTTTGCACTAATATATCAAAAGAGAGTAATTTCATAAATGATATTAGTTTGAAAAAAGAGAAATCTAATTAGCTAAAAAACAATACAAATATTAGGTGTGGTCGCATTTGTAATAGGTTTAGTAGAATGTTGGATTTGTGGATGGTCCCAAATCACAAGCTAGCGTACAAACTACAATGAGGTAAACTGTGGACTCAATTGTTCGTTACTAACAACTACTTACTTCCTTGTAATTTGTAGATTTCTATTAATGTCTCCCTATCGTCTGTTAATGGAATCCCAATGCGACGTTTCATGGCAGAAACTGGAAACTTGAGAATTGTGGTTGCAAAGTCACTCACATATCTTCTCTTTTCCATGGCTTAAATTACAGTTTTTGTGGTCCTGGTTCGTGAACAAGATAAAGAGTCTGTTGGCAAACAGATTAATCTCTCACCATGTGATTACTCCTTTCTAATCATAATTTTTTTTGGTTCAACATCTAAATTTTGTATGATGATGGACGTTATTGTGAGTACAGTACACAACCCTTATGGGAATGGTCATATGTGAACATCCTAATGTTATTGCACAAGTTGCTCGTGGAATGGCTAACTTTTCCAAATGCGAGTCATTATCAAGAGCATCAATTCATGGTGAACAACCTTGTTAATTATCCAACTTAATTTATCTTTATGTTTTGGTAATGGAGATTAATCATTCGGGCGTTTTTGCCTTTTAAAGAGTCTAGTGACCAAGTTTGATTGATTGACTAATAATCTATTTTGCAAAAGCGAAATATTTGTTATCTTATCCTGACTAATTAACTAAATGCACCACTTAGCGGTAACTAAAAGAGGAAAATCACTTTTGGAGAAGAAGATCCATAACAATAATAAATACTGTATGTGATAATGAAATAAGGGAATGTTTTTCTAAAACAAGATCTTGTTCACGTTCAATATCTGTCGTGCTATATGCGTTTCTTTTATCTATGAGATAAAACTTATATGAATCAAACCATATTACAACTTTTGATTCCAACCCATTGGCTACTATATAGATTAATCCCAGAGAGGGCAGTTACATGTCGCTTTTTTGTTTCTCCACTCAGCACCACATGTGTAGCAGAACTCGAATTTGCAGATTCTGTAAAAAAAAAAAAGAGAAGTAATCAAACCAATATTAATAACAAACGTCCAACACACACTATCATAACAAAAGCTATATCATACACAAAGTAAAAAAAAAAAAAAAAAAAATCTAGAGATTGTACCTGCATGTTATATGTTTGCAACCATCAACAAGTTGAATCATGTCGTTACACTCTCTGCCATCCCTCCCTCTCAGCATGAGACATAAACATTGCCTTATCAGATGTCTTATAAGCCTCTGTCTTTTGGTATTCATCACATGTCATGTCACAGTGCCATCCTACACCTCACTTTATGCAGAAACAAGAACCACACTCCATGCACTTTCTTGCTCCTGACTGCTCAGCGCCAACGAAGAACGATCTTGTGTATTCGAGGAGGCTTTGCTTTGCCATTAAAGCGTTACATTCCCGACAATACACTCTGTCTGAAAACTTGATCGTGCTCTCCCTCTTGCGCTTGGTCATAGTAGCAAGCTGATCCGGACCCAAAAAGCCTTCACAGTCCTCTGCCTCAAGTTCTGAGTTGCAACCCGAGGCTGGGCAGTTTGCTGGTTTCCAACGTTGTAATGTTGCTCGGACATGTTTCCTGATGCAATCAACGCCATCCGTGTACCTCAAACTTGTCATCAGATGGAACGTCTTCGTAGCATAATGGACAAGTTTCCATGTAGATATTGCCTTCAAGCCATCTGATTTGAGAGTTTATAGCACGTTTTGCAAGTTGATAGACAAAAGTGATGTCACCGCTCACAGTAAGTGCTTGGCAAAACGAGAATCTACTCTGAAGAAGAGTTACTTCCTTCACAAGTATTGCTACATTCGACTCCTTTTGGTTCAGCTTCACCTATTAGCTGTCACATAAAAGAAAAACATATAAACACCACCAATCTGCTTATTCTAAATAAAATAAAGGTTTTTTGGGCACTAACGTGTTGGAACCATCACAGAAGAATGTGAGCTTTCCCAAATTAAGCTCTAGTGCCCATTCCAACCCATGAACCAAGGCCGCCAATTCCGCAACTTCCTGGTGTGTTGATTCGTCAACTCCCAAAACTTTCTTCATCTCCAATAGTCGATTATCCTCGGAGTCACATATGGCCTAACCAATACCACCGATCTGCTTATCATCATCCTTAATCACCTCTTCACTCACCAAACCCTTACAGTATAATCGAAAGGCCTCACGTTTGCTTATGAGGGGTGGTGGTTTTAGTCGCCATTACCTCTTCACGGTTGCTTATGCTTCACGTTTATGCTTTCTAAGTTTTTATTCCTAGATTTTTTTATAGGGAGAGATTTGTTCCCTATTTCCTTTTTAATCCTGACCTCACAAAAGTAAAATTTTCCATTTTATGGTGATGAGAGATAGTGTTGCTATTTCCTTTATTCCCGACTTTGGAATTTATTTTGTGATGTACTAGAGATCAACCACCGATAATTGTTTTGTATGTTCCAACTACTGCAATCTCATTATTGGTATTTCAGTATTTGGTACCAGCATAATCAATGGCTGTATCCTACTATTAGGTCATCATAAAATGAACATTATTGTCGTTGGTCCAAGATTTAGTCTGAAGTTTCTGATCTTTAACTGAATCAAAATTATATTATTTCAGAGCACAATTTTTTTATTTACAATGTAAAATCAATGCAAATAGTTCTATACACACATCGTCTCACAATTACCGGACTAAAAACAAAATTTACAATCAAGAGGGGAAAAAAAAAAAACACACACAAAATCAATTGTAAGAAGAAGAAGAGAGCCAAGGGTGATTAAGTGCCTCGAGAGCTGTAGGACGTCTCAATGGATTTATCTCAAGAAGACTCCTTACAAAATCTAAGAACATTTCATCACTAACATGTAACTGATCCTCCAAGCATGATTCTTCTGTGATTATGTATTCAATCTCATTGCTCTCCTACCACAGAAAAACAACAATGCATTAGATTCGAGCAACAAGTCTTTACTCTTTCCGTCAAAATCAAGATAAAAAAAACTTACCTCGTTTAAGTGGTAGAGATCAAACTCTTTAGTGAAGTATTTATCTGTTTCTTGACCTTTCTCTAGCATCTCTGTCTCTATAGAACCTAACACAGCAACAATCCGAGCTAATATCATCGCTACTGCTTCGTTTGGAAAGAGTACCTGACCAGAGCATAGCTCTGCCAAAATACACCCGAGAGACCACAAATCGATCTTTTCATCATACGGAAGACCGAGAATCACTTCGGGAGCTCTATAGGAACGAGATTGTACATAAAAGCACAAGTTGTCAGAGCGGAAACAACTGCTCCCAAGATCGATGATTTTCACCGCGCATTTCTTGTAACTCTTGATCAGAATGTTCTCAGGTTTGAGATCACAATGTATGATTCCTAGCCCGTGGAGAAACACAAGAGCATCCAAACACTGACGTGTTATAACCTGAAGCCTGCTCAGGTTAAAGTACGGCTCTCCTCCAGATTCTTGGTTGAATTTCTGGAACTCGTACAAGTTTGCTCGGAGAAGTTCACACACAATAAACAGATGTTCCTGTTTTTTTACATTTTCAAGAAATTAGAAACAAACTCATTGAGAGAAAAACAGTGTATTCAAGAATCACTTACTTGGTGGTAGAAGTAATCATAGAGACGCAAGATGTGATGTTCATCGGAAGGATCATGCCTATTGACATGTTTCAAGAGCTTGATCTCGTCCAAACTCTGGTCGAAGAAATCTTTGTCGTTCTTGATAATCTTGAGGCAAACATCGACACCGTTGTGTAGATCTTGCGCCTGAACCACCTTGCTAAACGCAGCTGAGCCAATGTATTCCGTTATGTAGTATCTTCCTCCGATCACCGAGTTAATCACTATCGGTAGATCCTTGTTCTCTTCGAATCCCGTCCTGTAGAACAAAAACAATACAATTACAATTTACACATTTCTTGAAAGCAAGCATCGATTCAATCATACCTGTTTTTCCAGTGGATGATTCTAAGGTCAAAGACTTCATACTCATCTTCTTCAAGATCATCAACAACATTAACCTCTTCTTCATCTGTTGTCACATTCGCCTGATCTTTTGCATCTTCTTCACAGCTAAACCCCAACAATTCACCATCGAAACACTCTCTTTCAGCGCGTTTATCATCCACACCAATGTAGTCTTTTGAGTCGTCATCCTCCTCAACACTGTTGAGCAGAGAGGGCTTATCTAAGTAATCAAGACTTGCTTCGGTTTGAGATCCTTGGGATGATGATTTGTCATAGACACCACCAGCAAGCGTGTTCTCGAATTGGTTATCTGTGATGAACTTATCTTCTGTAGGAGCAGGGAAGATGAAGAAATCAGATTCTCTAAATGCAGAAGGAGACATGAACTCATCTTCTTCATCTTCTGTCTCTTCGTTGTTGGTCTGCAAGTAAAACTCAGTCCACTCTGGATATGTACGAGCAGTCCCAAATTGAGACTTTCCATCTGATGATGATGGTGAACTATCTCCATACGGATTCACGAACCCTGCGTTTATGCAAAATGTGATCTTGAAAATCAGATCAAGAACCAGAAATTTCAAGAATATGAAGCTGAATTTGATGAACAGATATAGAAATTAAAAGTTTCTATAATTAGCAAATTCAGTTTCAATGTTACCGGAAGAAGAGCAGAAGCCGGAAGTGGAAGAGCCCAAGCTGACAAACTCGTCGTCGGAAGAAGACTTCGACCCATTCTCGCCGGTGGAATCAGAAGGAGGAGGGAGACTAGCCGCCGTGATTCTGATCGGCGGCGGGATCGGGAAGAAAAACTTCTCAAAATCGAAAGAAGCGAGTTGGTTTTTCTCTTTAATGTCGTCTCTCAGAGCAGATTCCGCCTCCGTTAAGCCGTTCCGCCGGAGAAACTGAAGCACGGCTTCCACATTCACCGCCATGGACCACCGTCACGAGAGTGTTTTTCAGAGCAACGAGAGAGAGACGACGGAGAGAGAGAGAAGAGAAGAGAAAGATGAAAAAATCACGGGATTGAGAATCGAGTAAAACAAATTGTTGTTGATATTGACGATAGCTTCGAACGCTCTTGATGATTAATCTAAGTTAAGTAGTGATATAAATCTCTTATCTTCTTCTTCCCTTCATCTTCATCTTCTTCTACTTCTCTCTGATGGCTCTGTAGGACCAAAGCTAACCATAACGGACATGGTGCGATGTCTCTTGTCTAACTGTTTTTTTTTTTTTTTTTTTTTTTTCTTTTGAGGAAAATTTCTCAAAGCTTTCTTCAGGCTATACGGGATTGAGGTTTCAAGAGGTTTATTTTTTCTACCTTGATGACACGTGTACTAATAGTTATTTGACATGTGTAAATAGTATCACTGTTTTTTTTGGCGTATTTTGACTTTATTTTATACTGTTGAAACCGACGGAGTTTTAACATTTTATTTTGTCTTGTATTGGAGACAGTCGAATTCAAAAGTTTAATAGAAAAAGGGAAAAGGAAGAATCTTTCAGATGATTGTTGATATTATTCTACTTAAAAAAAAAAACGAAATCTTCCACTATGCTTTTATTTTATTTATAAGTAATCGAATCTATCAATCGCACAACATCATCATCACTCACCTAATCTCATTTTCTACTAAGCAAGAAGACTTTTCAACTTTACAAGAAGTTGAAATTTATTTTTTGGTATGTCAGTTGGGGATGTAGCTCAAATGGTAGAGCGCTCGCTTTGCATGCTAGAGACCCGGGGTTCGATGCCCCGCATCGTGTTCTCTGTTCTTTCTCTATTTCCTCTTTTGCTTTTACCCCTGACTTTTTAACGTTGAACGTTGTAGTTATGTAGAGGCGAATTTAAGTAAAGCAGGATATATAGAGAAAAAGTTGACAGCTGAAAGGCCAACTGAATATCCGTGGAACGGTAGAATAATGTTTTTATCACATTTATTACTAATCTGATTTTTACATTATGAACAATTTGGGCAACATAGACAATCGGTTCAATAAAACAAACATTTGGTTTTGAAGGAAAATATATGTAGTTTGAGGTTTTTTTAAACCCGTGTTAAGCTATTTCTTCGAATTAGGAAACTGAACAGTTGCAATTTGGTTCGGTTCACCTTAAAACCAAATGATTTTGAGTAGACAGGGTTGGAGTAGACGGTAATCTTCAATTAATTTTTTTCTTCTTATCATTTTAAGATTTGTTTCTCGTTTGTATACTCAAAATTCTGAATAATGTGTTCTTTTGACTTTCATTAGTCTTTAATAGTGCTTATATTCTATTTGCTAGATATGCTCTTTGACCAAACCAAGTCAAACCAAAGTATTATATAGTTCGATGATTGATATGGTTCAATTATATTCGAGAATTTTTAAGCCAAACCAAACAAAATCGAACCTCAGTTCAAATAACCCAAAGTTTGAAGTGTAAATTGTTCGCCTTTAATTTGATAAAGAAAAAGATGAAGAAATGATAGCTCGTCTACTTAATATCATTAACAAAAAAATTAAAAAAATGCCCTACTTAGTATGCTCGCAAGACTTCAAGTTTTCAACGATAGCCATTCGATTTTGGACTAATCTATATATTTAGTTTTAGTATTATTTTATAAGTACCTCGCACCGGACCGAGTAGCCACAATCATTATGGCCAAGGGTTTTGAGAGTCCCCTACTATAAATACATTAAAGACCTAATGTTTTAGGTACTTTGTAATTTGTCTTAGGAAAAACACATCTTTTAGGGTTCTTAACATTTTGCAAGATTCCAACTTAGATTTTTATAAAGTTTTGCACTTTTCATATTTAATCTTTCATTCTTAGCTTTCTAAACATGCTTAGGGATCTTTCCTTAATAGGAATTGGTTTTCTAAGCATGGTTAGTGAGTAAATCACCTTGGTCTCATGGATGGGATAGATTAAGGGATTTAGAGTTTGGTTTAGATGTTTAAGCGCTTTCACCTCTCTCTCTTATCCTCCTATGTTGGTTGACCCTAATGCTAGTGCTCCATGATAACTTAACCCTAGATCTTAAACATTTCTTCCATCGAAAGTTGAAGATGAGATGTTGGATCAAACCAACAAAGGGACTGGTTTCTCTAACCCATGATGGTGGTTGTTTAGAGAACCTTTCAGATCTAGGAGATTGAGTCGTATTACTGGTTGGAGAAGGTTTCACTAGCGACAACTAGATCTTGAAACCGATTTCAGCTTAGAGGGTCTTCACGTGCATCTTTGGTGCATCTAATAAAAAATTTTAGTGCATCTTTGGCTTTGGTATTGATTCCCTTCTTGCACAGGATGTTACAAGATTCAGACCATCCGTGTGCCGAGTGTTTAGCCTTAAATCGTCTTCTCGGATGGTTTTTTCCACCCAGCTGAAGTCTGCTCTCGGTGATGGGAAAGGACCAATTTGTGTGAGACTGTCTGCAACCAGTACCTATGCCACCGATACTAAGAATGGTATGTTTTACAATCCTCCAGCAAATGAGCTTCCAGATGGCTATTGGCATATGCTCATTGGTGTCTCGAGTGGAAAAATCAATGGACAGGATGTGGTTCTCTGCCAGGATTCACAAGGGCCGATTGTGGATGACGATGATGTCCTCTTGGACGCCGGTGGCTACGTCTACATTGCGATGAGTGCTATTGATCTATTCGTAGTTATCAGGGTTTAGACATCTCTCTCTTATCATAATATTGTTATCAGGATCTTTTCGTTGTTATCGTTGTTATCGGTTTAGACATCTCTCTCTTAGACAGATTTGAGATCACCTTTTGTTGGTGTCTTTGGCTTTCTATTCACTTGGCTTTTCTTCTTCATATTTTGTAACTTTTTAGAAATTTTAGCCGTCTTTTGGTATTGCTTCAAGTCTTCAAGCTTTGTTGATGATTCTTGAACTCCTTTTATTATATCATCACGTTAACTTTTTGTTGCTCGAGTAACATGAGAACATACTTTACCGTTTTAATGCTTTTTTTTTGTTTCATTAATGCGTTTTAATTCTAAACACGGGGTTCGATCGCCCGCATCTCCACTAAATGTATATTTAATTATTTAACATTTTTATAAAAAACATTTTAGTAGAAGATCATGTTTTCTGTTCTTTCTCTTTTTCCTCTTTTGCTTTTACCCTGCCTTTTTAAGCCTATTACAATAGGAATTGGACGTTGTAGTTATGAACTTATGAATTTAAGTAAAGCCAACTGAAAGGCCAACTGAATATCCGTGGAACGGTAGAATAATGTTTTTGTCACATTTATTACTAATCTGATTTTTTACATTATGAACAATTTGGGCAACATAGACAATCGGTTTAATGAAACAAACATTTGGTTTTTAGAAAATATATTTAGACCCCGGTTGAGCTATTTCTTCGAATTAGGAAACTGAACAGTTGCAATTTGGTTCGGTTCACCTTTTTTTCTTTTCTTTTTTTTGTTCAAATGGTTCGGTTCACCTTAAAACCAAATGATTTTGAGTAGACGGTAATCTTCAATTAGTTTTTTTCTTATCGTTTTAAGATTTGTTTCTCGTTTGTATACTCAAAATTCTGAATAATGTGTTCTTTTGACTTTGATTAATCTTTAATAGTGCTTATATTATGTTTTCTAGATATGCTCTTAGACCAAACCAAGTCAAACCACAGTATTATATAGTTCTATAATTGATATGGTTCAATTATATTCAAGATTTTTTAACCTAAACCAAACAAAAGCTAACCTCGGTTCAATAACCCAAAGTTTGAAATGTAAATTGTTATTATTGTTCGCCTTTAATTTGATAAAGAAAAAGATGAAGAATTGATAGCTCGTCTACTTAATATCATTAAAAGCCATTCGATTTTGGACTAATCTATATATTTAGTTTTAGTATTATTTTATAAGTACCCGCACCGGACCGAGTAGCCACAATCATTATGGATTGTGTTAACTCATAATTTATTTGCTTAAAATCCAAGATAGTTCACACATCTCAGTAACATAGACATGAAGATACCAATAAAAAAATTTAAGAAAATCTTTCTTCATTCCGTATTCATAAACGCTATTTGTTTCTCAGAGAATATAAATTGGCAAAAGACTAAAAGATACTATTATATTCTCTTATTTAAAACTGGCTCAAAGGATCCAAACTATGCTCAGAAGACTTAATAATACATAGATCTAGAGCCAACCTCTGTAAATTTCAGATTTTTAGAATAGTGATAATAACAAAAAAGGAAACCATAAAACAAAGGATTTGGTACGACGTCCATGTGGTGGGTGATTTAATCATTGTTTTACTAGTAGCTCTAAAGTAAATAATAATAATTGTTAAATATTTTTGCGATCATTAATCTGAACCCTACCGACTACAATTATTTTCTTTTCTCAGCAAAGCCGATAGTGTGACACTGTGACCTATATCAGCTTTTCCACGTGACCACATTTTGAGAACTTTTTTGTTATTCGCCAAAGAATTTAAGGTCGTTGCTCGTTGGATATTAATAATTCATCATAGATTCCCCAGTCTGGTTATGAGAATATTAGGTAGTATCAAGACACAATTAAGTTTGAACTCACTTAGTTATATATAGTCAAGTCATTTATACTTCTTAATGCTATGACTGATTTGATCATCTAGTTTTGAATTTGTAGGATAATTTGCGCATAGAAATATGTTAAACAAAATGTACGAACCAACTGTAGATGAGCACTACTATCTTAACTATTAAAGTTGATGTTACAAAGTATTGTGAACCTAATAGATTAGTGATTAATGAAGATGCAGCTGGATTGACGCAGATCGTGAATCAGTCAGGAAGTGCATCAGGACGTATGGACGGACTTGTAGCGGAGCTAAGTGAAGCTTAACGGAGCTAAAGGAGAGTTGCTGAGCTGGATGCGAGCTTGTAGCAGATAAGGACGAATCCAGAAGAGGCGGTAGCTGAGCTGGATGAGGAGTATTGGAGCTATCAAGATAAAATGAATATTTCCTATTCTTAGAGAAAAATAAGGAAGGAAATATTCCCTTGGAGATTTGGAGTGATCACCAAGGCCGAAACCTTGTAGGGTTTCACAACACGCCTATTGTGGATAAATAGGGTGTCTTGGCTGCTTGTAGGCGGCATCACAAACTTGAGAGCTTTAGACTTTGGGTTTAGATCATCTTGTAAGAGAGCTAGGACAAAGGGGTTAGGGCTTGAGAGGTTCGAAGATCGTGGATAGATCTGAGAACGTGAGAGTTACTAGAACTACAAGTCAAGAGAGATCGTGGATAGATCTGAGTTGAGCTTGTAGATTTCGTTTAAGCATATACTTGTAAGTTATCTTAAAGAAGTTTCTAGTAATATATTTTCTTTGTAAAGAAAACCTCGTCCCAGTTTGTGATCCACTACTGCATCAGTAGCCCTTGGTTTTTCAATTAATGCTTACTTCCTATTATGATTGCACATGAAAGTTTAATAACTCAAGGCAAAGTAGTTAGTGTCTTGAGAGATGATTAGTTAATCAGAATTCATAATCTACGTTGTCGGGCAGTTAAATTGCATTTGCACCATCAAGTTAAATTGTACAACCGGAGTCTAAAAACCTACGAGTCTCACTCGATATGTGACCTAACATTTTTGGAATTGAATATAGTTATCATATAAAATAAGGTGGTGCTTATAACTATCCTTTAATACGAAGACTATAAACATTAACCCACCACCAGTATGTGAGTTATGACTTGTGAAGAAAAGGACTGTAAGCAGTTCATCGGATTTTAATTTAAAACTTAGTCCCTAAAACGAGTATAGTAGAAATTCGATGTTTTTACTGATTATACTTGAAATTTGAGAATTTGACAACTTGAATGTGATGTTTTTATTGGATAACATATTTTAGTTCAAAATCTATTTTGCCTGTGTTCTCTAACATTTTCGACATTTGAATTGATCAAACTTCATAAGAATGTTGGACCAGCTTTTCTTTTGACACATTTCACGTTATGTGAATAGGCGGACATACGAACTAATTAACCCAATATAACTTTTTCCTTTGTTGTAATTGCATTCGTTGTAAAACAGCTTTTTGGTTTGAATAATTTTACATCTGATTCATTGTAAAACAGCTTTTTGGTCTGAATAATTTTAGATCCGATTCAAAAAAAATATATTGAAAAAGGTATTTTGCTATTGCTTCAAATTGAACTCATGCCCGTATAACCCTAACGGGCTATAGTAGTTGATAAAAGGCTATAGTAGTTGATAAAAGGTTTATGAGTCAGGCCCATTTATATTTCCCTTGTTCCTACAAAACAACAAGATTGATAGATACAGTAGATTCTAAGGAGATGTAAAATAATTAAGGTTGGAGGTAAATATGGATAGAGATCTAGTTTCATGTTACTTTCACAGTAATCATATATTGTATAACTAAATTTGAACGTCAATCAGAACCACTAACCTGTAGACTACAAATTAATATACATATGTAAGTGTGACCAAAATGGACTATTAGCTTTTATCAAAAAAAAAAGAGAGAGGACATGTTAGAGAAAAGAAAGAATGTAGAGAGTTGATCAACTGTTGTATATTGATATGAAAGAGCTTACAGAGTATTTATACATACAGAGGAAGAGTATATACTCACAAAGATACTTATGAGATAAAGCTAAACTTATTCTAGATATACACAAATATATATTGCAGAATATTCACTCTAATATACCCCCTCAAGATGGACCGCCGAAGAAGAGGCCAATGTTGGTAAAGAGTGACTGAAAACGAGCCCGTGGAAGTGGTTTAGTCAACGCATCGGCGAGCTGATCAGCAGTTGAAATGTGACGAACCCGAAGAAGACCCGACTGAACCCGCTCTCTTATGAAGTGATAATCTAATGCGACATGCTTCATTCGAGAATGAAACACTGGGTTTGCACAAAGATAGGTTGCACCAATGTTGTCACAGTAGACCACTGGCTTCTCAGGTGGCTCGAGCTTCAGTTCTCGAAGAAGAGAATGCACCCACTCAACTTGAGAAACTGTATTAGCCACCGAACGATACTCTGCCTCCGTTGAAGACCTAGCCACACCCTTGAGTTTCTTACTTGACCACGAGATGGGATGTTGACCAAGAAAGACGATGTGAGCTTCAGTAGAAGTGTAATCATCTCGATTACCAGCCCAATCTGCGTCAGAGAAGGCATGAAGAGAAAGACCATTGGAGCGACGAAGAAATATACCAGCGTTGGCCGTACCAGCAAGATAACGTAGCACCCTTTTTGCCGCATTCCAATGATCAGAGGTAGGTCTATGCATGAACTGAGAGAGTTTTGTCACAGCAAACGAGATATCCGGTCTAGTGAATGAGAGATATTGTAAGCTACCGACCACCTTGCGGTATGCTGTTGGATTTTCCAATGGAGTTCCACCATGGAGAGTTAGAGATGTCGACGAGCAGAGAGGCGTCGCAACTGGTTTGGCATTGTCCATCTTCTGCTCTCTGAGTAAGTCGACAATGTATTTCCGTTGTGTGAGCAGAAGGCCATCAGCTGAGCGTGTTGCCTCAACTCCAAGAAAGTACGAGATCTCTCCAAGATCCTTGAGAGAGAATCGTTTGGAGAGGAGAACGATGAAAGCTGTGACGTGGGAGCTGCTGGAGCCGGTGATAATTATGTCATCAACATAAACCAGAAGGTAGATGATGACACCTTTCTCATGAAAAATGAAGAGAGATGCATCCGCCAGAGAATTAGAGAACCCCGATTCAAGTAGAAACCGCTTGAGCTCATTGTACCAAGCTCGCGGAGCCTGTTTGAGTCCATATATGGCTTTGCGCAGTCGACAAACATGATTAGGCTTGTCCTTGTCAACAAAGCCAGGTGGTTGTCGCATGAAAACTTCCTCCTCAAGCGTGCCTTGAAGGAAGGCATTGTTGACGTCTAGTTGACTGATCGCCCAATCTTTAGTTACAGCCACTCCAAGAAGAATGCGAATGGTGGTTTGTTTCACCACAGGGCTGTAAGTCTCATTGAAATCAACTCCAGGCCGTTGATGAAACACTTTCGCCACAAGTCTGGACTTGAACTTGTCAACTAAGCCGGTAGGAAGGTATTTGGTGCGAAAGACCCATTTGCATCCGACGATGTTGTTGGCTTCTTCCTCTGGAACAAGATCCCACGTGTAGTTTCTGAGAAGTGCTTCAAATTCATCACCACAAGAAGCATTCCACCGAGGATCTGCAAGTGCTTGCTTGATTGTTTCTGGTTCCACCGTGCTGTTCGAAGAGACTACAAGACAGTATTTGGTGTTAGGTTTGCGGATGTTGTTCTTTGCTCTTGTAGTCATATCGTGCTGATTTGTTGGTGCCGGTGGTTCAGGTTCAGGAGCTGGGATCAGCAGCTCCGTAGGTGCAGGGGCAATGATAGACTGTTCCACAGAATCAGGCACAGCAGAGTCTGGCGAATCAGCATTGGAAACAACCAAAGGAGTATGAGGTTGCGGCGAGGCTGGTGTTGATGACAGAGCAGGAGGTATCGTTGGTGAAGACTCTAGAGACGAAGTAGCTGCTACATCATCCGGGACGAGTGGCTGACAACCTGCAGACACAGGAGAGATAGAAGGAGTCCAAGCTTGTTCATCAACAGACGAAGATGAAGGCAGAGAGGACTGACGCTGTGAAAAAGGGAACTGAGACTCACAAAAACGAACATGTCGTGAGACATAAATACGAGAAGATTCTGGATCAAGACAATAAAAGGCACTTTGAGAAAGAGAATACCCAAGAAACACACAAGGGAGAGACCGTGGATCAAGTTTGTGAGAGGCGTAGGGGCGAAGCCAAGGATAACATAAGCATCCAAATATGCGTAACTTGGAATAGTGAGGCATTGTTCCAAAGAGCTTTAGGTGGGGAGAATGCATATCCAGTGTTGCGGTGGGCATTCTGTTGATTAGGTAAACTGCAGTTGCAAAGGCATATGTCCAGAATTCGATCGGCATCGAGGCATGAGAGAGAAGTGCAAGACCAGTTTCCACAATGTGACGATGGCGTCGTTCGGACATTCCATTGTGCTCAGGAGTGTGAGGTGGAGTTTTGTAATGGTTGATACCTTGATGCGCCAGGAATGATGAGAGGACAAGAAACTCACCGCCATTGTCTGTATATAGCGATCCAATCTTCTGGGAATATGCATTCTCCACCAAAGCTTTGAAACGGATGAATGTTTCCTTGACCTGCGATTTGTGTTTGAGGGGAAAATACCATAAGTAACGTGTAAAATGATCAACAATGATTAAGTAGTATTTGAATCCATCAAAAGAATATACGGGTGATGTCCAGAGATCAGAGAAAAGAATGTCAAGAGGGTGAGAAGATTGAATGGAGGAATAATGAAAAGGAAGCTAATGAGCTTTAGTACTTAAACAGGCATTGCAATCAAAGTGTTTGGACAAAGACCCATCAAAAGGAACATGAGAAAGCATTGAATTTAAAACAGCTGACGCTGGATGACCAAAACGCGAGTGCCACTCGGACAAAGTGGGCTTAAAAACAGAGAAAGCAGAAGGTAAAAAAGGTGTAGTCGGCCACTCATAGAGTCCATCTTTAGCTGGTCCTGTCAGCAGCGGTGCCCTTGTCTCTAGATCCTTCTCCTGAAATTGTTCAGGAAACAATTCAACAGACACGTTATTATCAATGCAGAACTTGTTTGCAGAGATCAAATTCTTTCGAATTGATGGTACATAAAGGACATTATGCAGAGAATGAAAGGTAATAGGGAGAGAGGCGGAGCCAGAGTGTGTTATTGGCAAAGTGTTACCGTCACCAATGACAACCGAGTCGTTTCCAGTGTAAGGGTTGTGGAAAGACAGATTGTTTAGGTCTGATGTGATATGATGAGAGGCCCCGCTGTCGAGAAGCCACACATCAGGATCAGGGGTAGAGGCAGTGGCGACATTTGCTTGAGGACGCCAATGCTACGATGTTGGTGTGGTCGGGCGAGACGAGCCTTGGTGCTGTTGACGAAGCTGGTTGCAGAACTTGGCCGAGTGTCCCTGAACTCCACAGAGCTGACACCGACCAAGATATGGGCGTCTTGGTGTTTGCGTGCTATCACGAGGCCTTGGCTGAGAGTTCCATTGTTGTGATGGAGGAGCTGCGGCCGGAGAAGAGTTCCACGAAGGTCGTGGTTTTGCAGTGGTTGCATTGGCCGTAGCAGGGAACTGAGCCTCAATGGGTTGGAGATGTATGAGATCCGCCTCTTTGTTGAGGAGCTTTTCGTGGAGCTCAACAAATGTCATCGGAGTTTCTCGTCCATTTGCTGCGTCAACAATGGGTTTGTACTCGTCAGGGAGACCATCAAGAATGTAGTCAAGAAGATCTTCATGATCAATTGGTTTGCCGAGTAACGCCAATTGATCTGACTTGGCACGGACGCTACGCATGTATTCGTCAATAGATTTTGAACCTTTTTGAATGGTCTTCAATTGATTTTTGATCTGTTTGATATGGCCTCGTGTGGGACGACCATATGTGTGCTCAAGTGTTGCCCAAACATCACGAGACGATGTGGCACAAGAGACAAGAGGCTGCGCCGTGTTGGAGATGGCTCCGAGAAGGGCAGAGTGGATCAGACGATCCTGGCGCTTCTAGTGTGTGAAAGCTGGGTTTGGTTTGGTGAGACCGGCTGCGGTGATCACCGCTGGTGGGGTCTCTGGGTTTTCAGAGATGAAGATCTGTAATTTGTGTCTTTCAAGAAGAAAACGAATTTGTTGGCTCCAAGCGATATAATTGACTGCAGTCAATTTTGTCACGTTGGACATGTTGATGGTGAGAATAGGACTTTTGGGATCACTGGGATCAAAGGCAGCGATTGCGGAAGCGGAAGCAATATTGCTTGAGCCTTCGGAAGACATGATTGTCAACAGAAGTTTAGAAGAAAATGTTTTGGTGTTTTGTTTGGATCAAAAGCTCTGATACCATGTAGAGAGTTGATCAACTGTTGTATATTGATATGAAAGAGCTTACAGAGTATTTATATATACAGAGGAAGAGTATATACTCACAAAGATACTTAGATAAAGCTAAACTTATTCTAGATATACACAAATATATATTGGAGAATATTCACTCTAATAAAGAACGTTAATAAAACCACTAAACACAGTCTTTGGCCCAGTTCTTTGTATAACATTTCCTTTTTAGTTTTGTCATCATAATACAAACAGTTAAGCGCAGTCGTCTTTGTCAAGTCATTACGTACGGGACTCCCACTCATGGAACACTTTTTTTTATTTTTTTATGGACCAAACTATTTTTACGCGTCATGCTGAAAATTAACCCATCCACGATATGATATGTTATTTGGTCAAACGTTTTGCTTTTGTAAAAGTGAAAATAGAGATCTCCTCACGAGACTGATCATCGCTGTGAATTTTAATTTCTTTTTTACAGGATGCAACTTTCTTGTATTTTCATGGTTAATCAATACAAGGCAATTCGACAAGAAAAAGGAGTTCTATAAGATAATTCAAGGGTAATCAATACAAGAAGGGTTTTAAATTTTGTAAAACTAAATGTGAATATCTATATACGATTTGAATAAGTTTTTAGTTTAAAGTTTAGTTTTAGTTTTCTGGTATTTAGTGGAAACAACAGTTTTGGTGGTACTTTTGGAAAATAAATTAGCAATGGTAATTTTGGAATACAAATTATTTTTGTGGTATTTTGAGAATAATTGAGGTCACACACAGTTTACCAAATATGAAAAGGCAAAGAGGAAAAAAGGGGAGCGAACATAAGTGTACCACAAATGGGAAAAGTAAAAGATGCTAAGTAGAAGTGGTGGAGCACATGAGAGACAGAGAGAGAGAGAGAGATAATTTGTTCTTTAGGGCTCGTGATTATAGGAGGGTCCCCGTGATTGTGTATATTAACAGTCTTGATTCTGCCCGTAGTGGGTTTGGCCTTTGTTATTGGTGTCTTGTCTCCGTCTCTCTCTCTCTCGCTTATCAATTTACACCAAATTAAGAACAATATGCAATTACCCATCCTCTACCACCAAGTAAGTACCCTATATAGCGTTTACTCGCTATGTATGAATGTATATGTATGAATCGTTCAACATGAAAATCTGTTAGAGATTCTAAAAAGTTAGTTTAGATTGTGATTTCAGTCATGGTCAAAACTATGCGGCTCTTTCATAGATTCTAAAGATTAGTTTAGATTTTAAGTTGAGATTCTTTTGTTTTATACAACATGGTATAAGTCGGTATAAAAAATAAGAGATAAATTATTCAAACCTGTAACATTTATGTATATTCACCTTTCATATTTTATGTTTTTAACGATAAATTTTAACTAAGCTATAAAACGTCATTCATATATATATATATATCAAAAACAAAGTTCTCGTGTTGCGTAAAATTTATTTGACTCTACTATTCCCTTTTTAACCAACCATTCATTTGATATGTGAGTGATCACCCAAAATTTTATCGTGTTTAGAATGCGTACTATTACACAGTTTTGGACTAATCTGTGAAAGATAGAATAACCTATTATTATCTGTTGTTTTGCTTCGACGTACCTTTTTATTTATTTATATGATCTAATAACGTCTAGCCGCCAAAAAATAACAGCGTCTTATACAGTTGTAATATTTATTTATTTAAAAATTAACTTAGAATCCAAATATCGGAAAGCAAAAGGAAGAGTGAAGTCCCGTCCGTCGTTATACTTTAAACAAGAGACAAACATATCTTGCCCCTTCATATTTGATTTCATAATTTTTCCATATCTTTTTTGTGAGTGATTAGTTTTGTAAATTGGACAGTCAAGTGAAATTGGATTTTTGTGTGCTCAATTATCTATTCCACTCATGTTATTGTGGTCATTTATATGTCAATTCAAAATGGAACAAGATGAACAATTAAAAATGCAAGATGATTTTCAAGTCAAAGCAATGGTTTTACCAGATGAAATGTAAATAAGACAAGAAAATAATGTAATAAAGTTTTAAATAAGAAAAGCTGAAGATCGAAATCAAGAGTTAAGGGAAAGCGATTTTAATCTAGGTGAAAGATGCAAACTTTACAAATAATAAAGAGGTCCCAGGATGAGGTTATTGATTTAGAAGTCTCAAAGATCGACGAGGAAGTTCAGACACTCCACAGAGATTAAATCCTAGGAAGAGAATTCACTAAGCAAGGTTCACCCACTTTCGTGATGAAAACCACAAAGCAAACCTTGAAACCAAATGAGCTGACTTTCGTTAGTGATTCCAAGGTAAGCCAGCACTAGGAAATAACTCTTTAATCCGAAAAGTTCTCCAGACAATCATTGTTGTAGGCTAGAGGAAGCTAATCTCATTGTTGGTCGGTCAAACCCTTCTCAAGACACTTTTGGTGTGAGAAATGATCAGAAAAGATTTAGCATTAAGGAAACCCAGCAAAGAATGATTCAAAAAAGGATTAAAACATCTAAACTTCAAGATCGACCCTCAATACATCTAATCTACCTCATCCTTAAAGACCAAAAGAGCTCACTCACTAATCATGTCGAGAACACCAAATTTCATTAAGGAAAGGGTCCTAAACTTGATTAGCAAGATAGATTAAGATAAGATAAGATGAACATAAAAGGAAAGTACCAAACTTGATTCAAATCTAAGCAAGGATCTTACAAAATGTTTAGTACCCTCAAAGAGGTATTTTTTGGGTGTTCTTGACAAAACAAATTACAAGATGTCTAATAAAATAGGACTTTAAAGTATTTTTAGTAGGAGACATAAAACTCTTGGTCAACTCATTTATCTTGACTAATTCTTCCTTTCCAATTGGTTTAAGCTCCAAATAAATGCGGTTTAGACTCGGTTTGATCCAGCTGGAAAATGGTCAAGGCTCAGTCAACGCGGGTCAGCATCTCCATCTTGGTCATTACGCGGTTCTGTGGAGGGAATCAGGATTCTCCGACGGATGATTCTGATTAGCAGCTTGATTGCGCTCCATTCGTCAGACCTCCAACTCCTAAACTCTGTTTCTCCTCTTTTTGCGTCTGAAATCTTCTGAATACAGTTTTAAACGTGCAATATATGCAAATGCAAGTCCTAAATGCTATAAGTCGAACAATGCATGCAATTTATGCTAGAATATATGAGATAGACATTACAAGTGTGGTAAAATTAATGAAAACTAATCCCTAAAAAGGGCTGAAATGCACATACATCATAAAGACCCACACAAATTCTAATAGTTTCATAATTTTTGATAATTACAACAAAGTTACAACTTACACATAAAATGGCAACTTCATCATTTCTATAATCTAATATTATCTCGCATTGCCACCCACCCACCCTAATGGATTTACCGACCCTTCAAATCTCAACTTTTCAAAATGTCACTTTTCCACTCTTTTGTGTTCCATCATTTTTTTTTATCTTTTTGATTTGTCTTTTTATAGGTGTTAGAATTATTTTGTCGGCTGATCGCAATAGTATCTTGATTCTCCGTTATGTATTTGATTATCATCAACCAAATTTAAAATAAATTACTAATTATATCATTCGCATGGGTCATTAACTCATCTGAAATACCAAGAAACCAAAGACACTCACCACTAGTTCACCACAATTTAGACAAAAACTCAAACTCATTATATATTCAGATATACCAGACGAAATCCATATTGATAGGTCCATTCTGATTTGAACTATAAAGTAACTTTACATAGTTTGATCATGTGGGTTTACTTTTTCAGATAGATTTTGATGCGGTTTTCCATGGTTATAAACATATATAAAAAGTCCGATGTGATGCACATTTAAAGAAAAATGTGTCGATTAATGGTTGGTGTGCCAACTAAAGATGGATAAAACATCAGAGGTCACAAAAAAAAAAAGGATAAAACATTAGAGGTCGCCAATTCGATACCCATAAAAAACGACACATGTGAAGTTGTAACATATAACAAAAGGAATTGTTGAATCAAACTCAGTTGGCAGAATGGGTCCACTCTTATTTGTTTTATTTTTTCCGCTACACTTTTCATATTGATCAATTTTTCTCACCATTCATCAATGCTATTCGATTAGACACGATAGCCTTTGTTCAACGATGATCTCAGGAGACAGGAGATACGTTTGGACCTGAACATCTGGACTCCAAAATAAGATTCGACGACATAAGTTGACTTATAGTCAACTATTAATGGTACACTCTAAAGCCAGTAGGAATGATGGTAATTATGGTTTTTGGGATTAAAATGAGCACAGACAATAAATTTAACGTATTTCATTTTTAATTTTTGTTTGCCACTCCATACACCAAACTGAATAAAATCCGAAAAACAACATGTATATATCGATGTGTGAAACTGTGAATGAATAAAAATAATTTAATGCTAGCCCTCAGCTAAACTATTCAATCAACATAAACCAGACACTGTTTCCTTAAGTAAATTATGAAAAACCCATTTATTTAAACTTCTAAGATACGGTGAAAAATAGGTAATTATTGATTTTTTTTTTTTTTGTAATTTCCATGTTAATTAGGTTTATTGGTTATAAACTTATAATTAGAGATTAGTTCTTATGAGTAGCATCGTTTCAGTAAACTCGTCTATGGCGTTAGGCATTAGCAGTGAATTAGTTTCGAACTGTGTGAGTTTAATGTAGGATTGTTGTTAGTTTTTTTAGTAGAGAGAACTTAAAGGACTACAACTTTCATAACTTTTATTTTATGTTGTGTTGTATTGTACTCGTTTTGAAAGAAAAAAAAAAGGGTCAATGAGTTTATTTTGTTCAAAATAAGTTTATTTTTCAATGTCATATTCTTCGAGTGTATACTGTTTAGTATGCCCGGAAAACGTCAACGAGGATGTTGGTTCCCTAAAGAAGAGACCTTCACTTTTACTGAAAAAAATATCTCTAATGTGACACATTCATTAGTATGTAAAAAGCTGTTCTTTGTGAATTTATATATATATATATATATATATGATTGTGAAAAAGGAATAATTGTTTTACTTTAGATAACAATTTATACACTCTCTATGGTAGCAGTGCATCAAATATGAATGGATTGGCCAAGTAAAAAACTATTAATGAATTTACCTCAAGTTCATAATTTTTTTTTTTTTTTTAATTTTGTTCCATCCAAAACGAGACGCGACGATGACATTGTAGCTTAGAACCAAAAGCTTGAAAAGAAAAAGAAGAAACAAAACATAGGAATAATAAGAAACACATGTGAAGCAGTAATGTACGATCATTGTAATTCCCAATTACCTTTGGAAGAACTTGAACCAAGTGCAGTTCATAGTTTTTTCCGTCAACAAAGAACGACGACATACTTAGAATTGAAATACGTTCGATCTAAACTCATAAATTTTAGCCTTCGATAAAAAGTAACTAGGGGAACTTTTTAGTTTTCATCATTAAAATATGAATCTTATATGTATATTATAATATGAAAAGTGTACTCTTTTTACTTTGTGCCGTAAAGGTTTAATTCTTTTCTGTTTAATTGAATTAAATCGTGTATATGCTACGGCTATAAAGTATTTATATCTCGTTCACCTTCTAGATGCATTATATGTTTGGTTTTATTGGTTAATGGTTCTTTCTTTTTTGGTAATCTTAATGGTTCATTTTTGTTGCATTAAAGTATTAAATTGTACAAAGAATATCTGGTCGGATTATAGTCTGATAAGTATCTCCAAAATGAGCCTTAAGCGAAAGGTTAGAGCGTTTATTGATAAAAGACTTGAGCAAATAGAACTTGAGTTGTTTAACGAAGATCGAATCTGGATCGTCGAAGACGATAATCACGCCGTTGCCGCATATGTTTGTGATTAAGGATCTGGTGGTGTACTATCGAGCCGTGGCTGAAGAGAAAGAATCCAGTGTCTGTTCCTGGGAAGGAGATTTTGCAGAGCAAGAAGGATAGAGCTAAGCTTGATAGAATGTATGAATGCATTCTCTGTGCTTGCTGTAGCACTTCTTGCCCTAGCTATTGGTGGAACCCTGAGTCTTATCTTGGCCCAGCCGTTTTGCTTCATACCAACAGGTGGATAAGCAATAGCCGAGATGAGTACACTAATGAAAGACTAGCTCGAAGCCATTAACGACGAATTCATGCTGTACCGATGCCACACAATCTTGAACTGTGCTCGTGCATGTCCAAAGGGATTAAACCCAAGGAAACTGATATCCCACATCAAGCAGCTTCAGCAATCCGAAATCACACAGAAACTCTGATTTTGGAGTCAATTCTTGTATTTATGTTACAAATATCAGAAATATATGATTTTGTGGTAAATCTTACTGAAATTTATTGCCAATAATAATCTGAAAGTTTTGAAAAAAAAAAAAAAATTATCAAATAGAACTTGAGTGGTTGTTAGCGTACATTAACCAAATTTTGAGGTAGGAATCAATAGATGATGCATTAAATTTAAAACAATTATTCCTTCCTTTTTTTTGTTTCTAACTGCAACCAGTTTATTCGTAATAATACTTGGTTAAATGAAGTTTTAGCTGTTTGGTAATCCCTTATATACTAAATCACAAGTCATTTGACGAATTAAAACGTGACATGTGTCAACCTTATTTTTATTTTATTGCAACTTTATTTTTTTGAAAAGACATTGAGGGAAAAATACTAGTATTACTATATTTTACGATCCACTTTTTTGTTTGGAACCAGAAACCATAACGGATAAATACTTTTCCGAGTAAATCAGTTTATATTTTAAATTTAAATGTTTTTTTCTTCATATCTTTTTTTTATAAAGATGCTATTTTTGGTCCATATCTATACAGATATTCAACCCAGCCAGAAAAAATACTAGTATTACTATATTTATTTTTTTTATATCCATATCCAGAAAAAATACTAGTATTACTATATTTTTTGGTCCATATCTATTTTTTTTATAAAAATACTAGTATTACTATATTTTACGATCCACTTTTTTGTTTGGAACCAGAAACCATAACGGATAAATACTTTTCCGAGTAAATCAGTTTATATTTTAAATTTAAATGTTTTTTTCTTCATATCTTTTTTTTATAAAGATGCTATTTTTGGTCCATATCTATACAGATATTCAACCCAGCCAGAAAAAATACTAGTATTACTATATTTATTTTTTTTATATCCATATCCAGAAAAAATACTAGTATTACTATATTTTTTGGTCCATATCTATTTTTTTTATAAAAATACTAGTATTACTATATTTTACGATCCACTTTTTTGTTTGGAACCAGAAACCATAACGGATAAATACTTTTCCGAGTAAATCAGTTTATATTTTAAATTTAAATGTTTTTTTCTTCATATCTTTTTTTTATAAAGATGCTATTTTTGGTCCATATCTATACAGATATTCAACCCAGCCAGAAAAAAAAAAAAAAAAAAAAAAAAAAAAAAAAAAAAAAAAAAAAAAACATTTTGAACGGAATTACTTTATAAACGTGAATTGTGCGTATGACTTGGCTATTCAAAGAACACAAAAGGTACCCGAAAAGAAAAACAAAAATATTCCAATCAGTGATAGATCTTCAAAGGAAAGATTCTCATTCGCGCCAATATTTGGTGGAGAAAAAGTAAAAGTTAAAAATATTCTATAAATTTATTTTTGTTGATGTTCCCTTACAAACAAAATAATATCAGTATTCAGTACAAAATGTCTGGCATATATAATCTTGTAGAAGATAAGTAGTTGTCAGTAGTTGTCGAAACCTCATAGGGCAATGGCTTAAGCGTGTGAGAAGTTGACACCTAGCCCATCCACATCTATCATCGATGTACGTTCACAAAGGTCATCATTTTTTCCTTATGTGAATTATGTAAACTGCTAAAGTTTGGCTATACGTGAGCGATTTTGTATCAACTACAATTCACGCACACTAAAGAATTTGTATCCAAGTGATATATAACACGGAATATTGACACTAATGCAAACCATTAGATTACAAGTCTCAGTTAAAACTGATCTGATACTTTGATAAGAAACAAAGAGTAGCTCCAGCAATTGAGCTACAACTTATTATAATACTTTAATATGTCGGATGGGTTCAGTAGTTCAGATAGTGACTAGTTATAATTGTTTCTAATTGTCAAAAAGAGAAAAAAAAACATTTACTCGATTATAAAATTTTGCAGAATATTTCTTCGAGAAACATGCTCACGCAATAACAGCAAATTTTATGTAGAATGAAGATGGCATATAGATTTGCTAATATATGGTAATCTCCAAGATACTGTGGAGAATGGAAAAGTGGAAACGTAATAATGTTTTCTACATTAAAAATAAAAATAATGGGATAGAGAAAGTGATGAAAGGTGAAGTCTGTGGTGAAAATTAAGGGTTCCTTCTTCTCATTTGTCTCTTTCAACCTTTATGATGCAAAGCGACCTTTCTTTTATGTTCTCCTTTATTGTTATCGTTAGTGTCACTTTCTTTTTATTAATTTCATAAAGTCGTATGATCGTATCCATTGTTTTATTTTGTTTCGACAGGACCGACACCGATCTTTCCTATATCTTTCGGTAATAAATGTTATTGGATATCTTTTTCAGAATATTACATCATTGTATTTTTTCCCGTTTACATAATACAATAATAAAAGTAAAATGATAAAAGTTATGGTCGAGGTTGGGGAATGAACGATATGGTCGACCTAGACGTTCCCATCCTCTAAGGTCGATAGAACTTCTACCATCGCTACTCTACTTTCATAATGAGGTTATATTTGAACTAAATCGCGACAACAAAATTGTCCGACATATTTTAAATGAATAGAATTATACAATCTTCTTTTTTATTTATAAGACTATTGAATACACTTTATTTAATTTTATAATAATACCGTATGTTGTTAACAAAAAAAAAAAAATGGCTTACCACAACAATTGATTACTAATCTTTATATGAAGAACACCTAAACATATAAGTATTGTTCGTGTCCATTTAGGACCATGTCCATATTGATCTATGCCCATTATGGTCCATAAAAAATGAGCTGTCCATAAGTGTCTATGGACAAAAAAAAACTATTTATATAATATTTTTTTTGAAAATTGATTTTTTTTTGGGTAGATTATGAAAAATAATTTTGCCCAAAAATTGATTTGACCTAGATTTTTATGATTGGATAGCCCATGTCCATATGTGTCTGTCCACATTTGTCCATGGATTAAGTTGTACATGCTCGGTTATGCTCATGTCAAAAATGGGCGTGTCCATATCTGTCCATATTAATTTGGATATAGACTTGTCTATGGACGGATGTCCATATTGACAGCTATACATGTAAGATGCCAAAATAATTGACCTGTAGGCTGGAGGTGATATGTTATGAAAGTGGTGCACAAACTTTTCTTTTTCTTTTTTGCTTTACAGAAGATTAACCCTAGCTACTATAATTTAACATTAACATTATGGTGGTAATTCAACTATCGAAAACTAAAATAAATTAAGTTTACTATATTATTAAGTCTAAATACACATGTATAACTAATATCCAAGCATTAAGTGCATCTTCAATAAAGGTTTCTTACCCAAAGTCTCTCACAAATAAAGAGGTATTTTTACGAAACTCTGGGTGAAAAACTGGAGATGGTCTCTTGAAACATAATAAAAGTTAGAGCTAGTGTCTAAATATATAGATTAATTACAACTTTCGATCTGATTGTATCTATTTTCAAAAATAGTCACATCGTAGAGTATATTTGTATAAGGAGATATTTTCCAGAGAGTATTTTTAGAACACATATAATATGTGGTTAAAAATCCTCTTTAAGAAATATCATTTTGAAGAAAAAATAATTTGGAGTCGTAGAGAAAGAGGGGCAAACTCGTCTCCCTTGTTTGGGCTTTGGCTTTGTATTGTGTAAACATCACTTTTGATTTCAATATACAAAGAAGAATGATGTAAAGAGAAGCAACAAAGAATCTGAGTATCTTCGACCACCACACCACCTGTGTTCCTGTTTCGATTCCAAACTCTCACTTTCCATGCACCCCCTCGTGTCTGGGTCCCACTTTTTGTGTCCACTAAGCACAACACTGTGTGTGTATCCTCCTTCTTTTTTCTCCTTCCATAAATAAATTAAATTTCCCACGCTACATTTTCTTATTACCAAATCCCCCGAAAATGGTAATATAATGTACCTGAGACTTTCTTTACGACTTTCTTTAAAAACGAAAACTAAAAAACATCGCATTTAATTTGTTATTTTTTTTCGGTACAAGAGTGTTTGAATTTTTCTTTCTTTTCGTGTATTTTATTTATGGTCGCCGGCGATGCCAACTGCTGTGAACGTAGCGAAGCAATGCTTAACGGCGGAAGCAGCCTACGCGCTAGAAGAAGCTGCGAACGTGGCGCGTCGACGTGGACACTCTCAAACGACGTCACTTCACGCCGTCTCCGCTTTACTCTCTCTCCCAACCTCCGTCTTACGCGACGCTTGCGCTCGTGTCCGAAACACTGCTTACTCTCCTCGTCTCCAGTTCAAGGCTCTAGATCTCTGCCTCAGCGTTTCCTTGGATCGGATCCAGTCGGGTCAAACCGGATCCGATGATCCGCCTGTCTCTAACTCTCTCATGGCCGCAATCAAACGTTCTCAGGCTCACCAGCGTCGTCTCCCTGAGAATTTCAGGCTGTATCAAGAGATGTCTCAGAATCAGAATTCGAATTCACTCTCTTGCGTGAAAGTGGAGCTACGTCAGCTGATTCTCTCGATTCTGGATGATCCGGTTGTGAGTCGGGTTTTCGGTGAAGCGGGTTTCCGGAGCTCCGAATTAAAGCTCTCGATTATCAGACCAATACCTCACCTTCTCCGATACTCGTCTCCTCGTGGACAACAACAGCCTCTGTTCCTCTGCAACGTAACCGGGAATTATTCCGAACCGGATTTGAATTCACCGGTTCGATGGGGGTTTAGCGTCCCGAACCGGAATCTAGCCGTAGATTCGGATCATCGGAGGATCAGCGCGGTTTTCACGAGGGAAAAAGGGAGGAATCCTCTGCTTGTGGGTGTATCGGCTTACGGTGTACTAACCGATTTCTTAATTTCGCTGGAAAACCGAACCGACGCGACTCTACCGGCGAAACTTCACGGTTTAACCGCCGTTGACATCGGCTCTGAAATTTCCGACCAGATCCTCGTCAAATTCGATAAAACATACACCGACACAAGATTTCGCGATTTAGGGAAGCTGGCTGAGCAAAGCTCTGGACCTGGATTGGTGTTGAATTACGGAGATCTGAGAGTGTTCACCGACGGCGAGGGAAACGGATCGGCGGCGAGTTACATCGTGAGTCGGGTTTCGGAGCTGTTGCGGATACACGGGAGGAGGGTTTGGTTGATCGGAGCGACGGCGAGCAACGAGGTTTACGAGAAGATGGTGAGGAAGTTTCCGAGTGTGGAGAAAGATTGGGGTTTGCAGTTACTCGCCATCACTTCTTTTAAGCCTTGTTTGCCTCACCACAAGTCCAGGTTACTTCCATTATCTCCCGCGCGTTTAGATTGTATAACGTTTTGATCGCTTCTTTTTATCACGATTTGGGATTCGCGCGGGATTTTGTATTTTTTTTGTTTATAATCAAGGGCAGCCCAGAATTCAATTACACTTCCACACTTTAAGCAATTATTACATTTAAATAGATGTAGAAGTAATAAAATATTTTTTAGCCTAAGACATTTCAACTAGAAAAAAAAATACAAATTAAATATATTAAATCTTTGTAAAAAAAAAAAATCTATATATATATATATATTAAATCTTAATTATGTGAATATAGGTTGAAGATCCAATCGCTTGTTGAACCATTTTTTTTTAACAAGTATTGTCTTCTACTAAAACAACATTACCTTTCGAAAACACGTTACCAATCACTTCCAAAACAATTTAATCTGGTAAATGACCTAATAATAGCTTATGGTTAACATTCTCGAGTAATGTATTTCTTTGATTCTATTAGCAACAAGTAGATTTTGTAGTCTTGATTTTTATTTTATTTTTACCTATGTATAAAAAATCACTAATTTAAGATTTATTGATCTTTGTTGCTTGGATAAACAGTCTAATTGTTTAAACTTTGTGGAATTTTGTTAATTTGTTCAATTTTGTGTTTGTAATGTACATCATTTGTTAAGAAATATATATTTTTTAAAAAAGAAATTAATTGACTTTTTTAACTTCTTTTGCGTTTTAAAGTTTGCTTATATAATTTCTGAATGATGTTTGAGATAAGCACTAAGGCATTGGTTTTGGTATGAGAAACACAATTGTTTAACATGTAAATATAAAAACAATAGCATAATATTAAAAACAAAGAGTCATTTGAATGTAGAAACAGAGCATTGATGTCCAATTTGACTTCTAGATGCCTCTCTTGGACTAACTTTATTATGAGTGTATTTTCTTTTTCTCTCTGTGCTCTGTACCGATGTCTTAGATGATGTTGACACTTGACATGTTGTGATTGGATACAGCTTGATGGGATCGTTCGTCCCATTTGGTGGATTCTTCTCAACTCCTTCTGACCTGAAACTACCCTTCTCCGGTTTCAAAAAGGAAATCACCGGGCCGGTTTCTTCCATTTCCGATCAGACCCAATCTACCTTGCCACCTTGGTTACGAATGACCACAAGGACCGATTTAAACCAAAAAACTGATGCCAAGGTCGGTATACTTTCTTTTCTCCTAATTCCTTAATCTCTCCATGAAGTATGTTTCTTGTACTACAAGTTTCCTCGGTTAAATGCCTAGTTTCACTGAGTTATGTTAATTTCAACGTGTATTTACATCCCCTCAGTGCAGACCAAAGAAGGGTTGGAATCAGTTTGCGCAAACAACTCCACGAGCAGTGCTTCTGCATCGACCGGCTCAGCTAAATCGGTCACGACCGATCTGAATCTGAGGATGTGTCCGGTCAAAGATTTTGCTCAGCCACAATCTGCGTCCTCCTCTTGCTTGGATAATCCAAGGAGCCTCAACGCGGAGAGTTTCAAGATTATATACCGAAGATTAACCGATAGGGTTTCAGGACAAGATGAGGCTGCTAGAGTTATCAGCTGCGCATTATCACAACCTCCCAAGATTAGCACTAGAAGAGATGTTTGGCTCAATTTGGTTGGTCCTGATACCGTAGGGAAAAGGAGGATGTCGCTTGTCCTTTCTGAGATTGTGTATCAAAGTGAACACAGATTTATGGCCGTTGATCTTGGTGCCTCGGAGCATGGAATTGGCGGTTGTGATGATGCGAATGCGATGCGGTTGAGAGGAAAAACAATGGTGGATCATATCTTTGAAGTGATGTGTAGGAATCCGTTCTGTGTGGTTTTCCTTGAGAACATTGAAAAAGCGGACGAGAGGCTACAGATAAGCTTGTTAAAGGCTATCGAAACTGGAAAGTTTATGGATTCGCACGGGAGAGAAGTCGGTATCGGAAACACCATGTTTGTTTTGACGTCAGCTTCACCGGAAGATTCAAGAACAACAACAACCTCTTATTCTGAAGAGAAACTCTTGAGTGCCAAAAGAAGGCAAGTGGAGATATGGATTGAAACTGTGTCCATGTTACCAAATGTGAGATCGATTTCAAGCCCGAGCTCGGTAAACAAAAGGAAGCTGATGGGTTTGGGGAAAACTCAGGAGAAGAATGAGACTGTAGAGACGGGAAAACGATTGAACAGAACAAGTAGTGGAGTTCTTGATCTGAACCTTCCGGCGCAAGAAACGGAAACAGAGGAAACAGATCGTTGTGAAGAGAACTCAAAGGTTTGGTTAGTGAAGTTGAAGAATCACGACCGTCTCGTCGAGGTTCCTTTCAAGCCTTTCGATTTTGAAGGACTAGCAGAAAGAATCAAAAAGAGCGTAAAAGAAATGTTCGACAAGTGCGTGAGATCGGATTGCTTGCTGGAGATTGACCCTAAGATCATGGAACGATTACTAGCGGCTGTTTATTTATCAGAGAGTAGAAAAGATATCATCAAAGAGTTGATGGAGAAAGTGATGGCTCGAGTGTTCTTGAAAGTTAAAGAAAGTCATGAAATCACTTCCAGTAGTGTAGTAAAACTGGTTGGTCGAGATCTTGACATTTGTCGTGAGGATCAAATGGACTTGTTCCTTGTAAAACCTCAGTAGGTTAAAAGAAGGTTTTATTTGAAAAGTGTACAATATAAGATAGAGTTATTAGTGTTCATTTATATTGCTATAATATTATAATGTGTGTTATGAATTATGATATATCATGTAGTTGTGAGTGGGTCGTTCTCCTTGTTTGTATGTAACAGTTTCTGTAAATTAAAAGTTATGAAACCTTTTTAGTATGAATTGGATTTAGAATAACTATTTTACTTTTAAATCACGATTTATATCTAAATTAAACGGCCAGACGATTTGAAATTCTTTTTAAGAGATGTAAAGTTTTTGTGGTGTTTGCTTCTTAGAGAGACTAGTGTGGTTTGAATTTTGATCGTGAACTTAAAACTCTCTAACCAACAAAGTAACAAACCACAGAGTAAATATACGTGACCTTACTCTCTAATCAACAAACCACATTAATATGTAGAAGGATCAATAATCAACTACAAGATTATACATGATGTACAGAGTACAG
The DNA here is from genome assembly GCA_026724425.1 of Erythrophleum ivorense. NCBI lineage: Eukaryota > Viridiplantae > Streptophyta > Magnoliopsida > Fabales > Fabaceae > Erythrophleum > Erythrophleum ivorense. The sequence goes on along the minus strand of JAIUCV010000360.1, from coordinate 11,870 downwards.
TATCTAACAATGTTCACCATAACTCCATCAGAATCAAGCCCAAAGTTCTATTAATAAGCCCAGTCCTAGGTCGTTGAGCCATATTGTCCGAGGTTAAAAACCAAGCCCACAAAACTCGAGATCGTAATCTCATCTCCTCAAGACCATTGAACTGACCACAAGTCGCCAGATGAGACGTTAAACTGACAGAACAAAATAACAAATCACTGAAGCTGTTGAAGGCTTGAAGCTAGATGTAATATCCTGACTCAAACTGGGATGTTACACTAGACTTCCCTAGTAAAAGAGATGCTGGATCATTTGGAAACACATATTATGAGTCTTCCAAATCAACCTTTTTCTAATTTTTACTTTTGTTTCAAGAAACCAACGTAGTGCTATCATTTTAACAGTTGTGCTGAGGCAACATTACAAAGATAAGAAACCCCAATTTTCAATTCAGACGATCCTAACTACTCAGTGTGAATTCTCACATCCACAATTTTTTTATTTATTCGTATATTCATTCTCCATGTCCTTTTTGCTTTCTTTTGCAAGTATCTGTTTGGTATTAATTTGGTTTGATTTTCTGTGGTTAATTTCTGATTTTCATGACATTAAGCTCCAAAATTAATGCCACTAAGAAAAGAAAAAAAGAAAAAAACAATAGTTGTAAATCACTCGGTGACTCGGTCCAAAATCTGATCTAATTTGCTGACGAGATTCGGGAAAATACTGTGAAAGGCAAAACAAAAAACTATATCACATCAATAATTTTGCTATAATAATAAGCTGACCATCTAAATAAAGAACCAAGTTTGACCGGAAGAATCGTAGCAGTGTCTTTATTTTTCCGAGTCTCCTCAAACCTTGTTGAATTATCAGTGTTTATACTTTATATGATCCAACTTGCTCAGAAACATAATGGTACTTTTTCGTGGAAAGAAACTTATAGATAACTAGAGGCTGTCAATTTGATTAGAAAAGTGTAATTATTATGATAAAAAAAAAAAAAAAGCCTACATAAAAATATAGAACACAACTTGGTTTCCAAAATGAATTGTACAAATACTTGTTTTGTTTATATTTCTTCTCAAAATAAATACATGTTATCGATTGTCTATGAGAGAGTTAACTTATGTTAATCCGTAAATTACATAGAAAAACAGGTTTTGATTTGTAATCCATTGGTTTTATCATTTTCGTGGAATATTATAACTATAAGGGTAGAGGACTGGTTGGAGTAGGCAAACTCAGAAGATTGAAATAATAGTCAAATGATCAGATCGAACGGACTAGTCCAAGCATGTTTAAAAAAGAAAATTGAACTAATTAAAAAGTAAGATGAGAAAAGATAAGTGGATATAAAATTCCATTTAAAAATGGTTAATTAAAGGTTTTCTTTTAGCAAAGAAATTAGGAAATAGGAAAAAGTAGAAGCGGGCGGCCAAGTGAAGACATTCTCTGTCGCCCACCCAAACTCCAAAGAAGAGAAGGCGTGCCTCACTTTCCCTCTTTCTTTTTTCTCCATCCACGCGCTTCTCCTTGTGTGTGTTCCTCACTCGATTTCCTAGAATCACTCCACTACAACTACTAGTCTACTAGAAGAACGAGACCAATGTTTGATCCATGTTTATCAGTAACATATGAAATATAATTTAATTGCAGACCATTAAGATAAGCATATCTATGTTAAAGCATGGAGATGTAGTTTGATCTCTATTTTTTTATTGCTTGGTATCTAGATTTTAACTCTCTTTTTCCAACATCTAAATTTTAATTTATATCATGTAATGTTTGAATATATCAGGAAAAATAGATTAAACTAGTTTTCTCCTGATTTGTTAATTGAGATCTTTGAATTTAATTTACAGTTTTGATATGATTTTGAGTTATATAGCTTTCTGTGATCTTATCTATATTTGTCCAATAATAGATTTTCTTGATAACAAATTTCTTTTTGTTAAACAGGTCTTTCTTTTTCTTTAAAGTCACCATCATATTTTTTTAAAAAATATCATAGATTTCAGATTTGTTTATAAAAGGTTTCATAAGCTTAATATTTGTGATATTTTAATCTAATATTTTAGAATTTAAATCTTATTTTATAGTGTTTTGATGTATTTTCTAATTAGTATTAGTGTATTACTATTATAAAAAAAAATTAAAAGTTTAAAATTAGGATAAGAAAGAAGAACGAACAGAGATCTTAAAGAAAACCAGTAGACTCGCAGTAGCCCCCACGTGCTCGTGATAGCGCGTGTTACAGTGGAGGGACATACACACGCGTGTAGAAGGGTTACCTGCTAAGCCGGTCGATTTATCGAATGGTGGGACCCTTACACATCCCCAACTCCATTTTCCATTATCAGCCACATATGACATATCTATGTTCTTTTTTAATAATTTTTTAAAAATACAATTATTTAAGATTCTTAAAGATGTATTTGGAAACAATTTGTGGTACAATTCTCAGGATCATTGCCCATACAACTTTCCGGACACACACACGCACACCCATGCATTAGTATGAAAGAATCATGCAGATGAAAAGTATAAACGACAGTAGATCTCGTCAGATGTCAAAATTTAATGTCTTTTGAAATTTGAACTATCTTGTCCAGATATACTTAACTACTACTATTTGGCAACTGTACTCTGTAAGTCTTTTCTGTAACCAGCTAAAATGCATGCAAATAATTATATTTGAATAAATAGTAACAACACCATATAAATCTCGCTTGCCGGATGGATTAGGTTATTTCCCTTGGAGGTTGTTTTTATATAATTCTCTATAACCAAAACAAAGTTATGGATTAGAAATATAGTAGGTGATATACAAAATCAGAAATTGTTTCGGTCAGAAAAAAACAAAAGAAGTGCATGAACTATTGTCTAGAAACTCAACCTAAAAAAGGTTGTTACCTAGAAACGATAAATACATTATACATCCAAGATGAGACTTTTTCTTTAAAAATGTAAGAACGGGGGTATAGTTTGTTCCCCTCAAGAAACTTTGCTTTTGATCATTTTAAAAGGACATTTTGAAAAAATCAATGAGATAGGAAGGTATTATTATAATATTTATGAAAAGAAAAAAGAAAAGAACAAATTGAGTATAAACAGTCAGCAAAACAGCGACGTCCTCACCTTTTAAAAGTTCCCAGTTTTGACTTTTGACCTAAACCATTTCCATGACGAGTAGAAAAAACAAAACAAAAGAAAACAATGGAAAAATTTATAAAGAAAGTAAATAAAAACTAGATGTGTATATATTAAAGAAAAGGAGACCGAGAAAGGTAGACGAAAGAAAGAGCGCACCTTCCTAATTCCTTCTTCGCAACGAAGCTCTCTTTTAAAAGGCGCCTTACATTTCTCTATTGATCCTTCTCCCAAAACCCAAACCACTTCCACTTCCACTTCTTCTTCTCAAATCCCCAAACTTTGTAACTTCCCTCCTCTCTTTCCTGCAAGTTATCTTCCTCTCTAGGTATGTGGCTTTCCCTTTCCTTCTTCTTCTTCTTCTTCCATGTTGTCTAGTTTTCTGAAATCCATTTCCGAGTTGATTATGTTCTCTGTTTTTGCTAGTTCTAGTAATCTTTGAGTACTTTGGGTTTCTTAGTCTTGATTCTTTAAGAGGTTTCTCAATTCTCAGCTTAAATCTTTATGCTTTTCTTGTTTTATGGCTTGATTTTGACCTCTTCTTTCCTTTTTCCTTCCCTGAAGTTATAAAAAAACGAAAAGTATTGACTAGAAACGGTCGTAGAAATGATTCAACTACTTTAATGATATTTTTTTCTTAAATTGGGGCATAATTTTGGGTATAAAGAATCTTTAGAAATCGAATTTTGGAAACCAAACTCAATTGCCTTAAATCTTGTTTCTTTCTCCTTACGGTTGTTTTCACTTTTGAATCTCACAGGAGAGATATATGTGCGGCTCAAAGAGCAACCTCTGCTCTACCAAACCCCTAACGGAAGCCGAATTCATGAAACTGAAATCAGAAGGCGCCGCCGGCGCCGCCACGTGTCTTCTCGAATTCGCCGCCTGCGACGATCTTCCATCGTTCAGGAGAGAGATCGAAGAGAAATCGCTCGAAATCGACGAACCGGGCTTCTGGTATTGCAGACGGGTCGGGTCGAAGAAGATGGGTTTCGAAGAGAGAACACCTCTCATGGTCGCCGCTACATACGGAAGCATCGAAGTCCTAAATTACATAATCTCCACCGGAAAATCCGACGCGAACAGAGTCTCCGGCGACGAGAAAGTCACTGCTCTCCACTGCGCGGTCTCCGGCTGCTCTGTCTCCATCGTCGAAGTCATCAAGATCTTGCTCGACGCTTCCGCTTCCCCTAACTCCGTCGACGCTAACGGGAATAAACCAATCGATCTGTTGGTTCGAAATTCCCGGTTTATGCCTAACCAGAGTAAAAAATCAATCGAGCTTATGTTAACCGGAAATAACGGCTCGGTTAGTTTGATTCAAGAAGAGGAAGAAGAAGTGAAGAGTGTTGCGACTAAGTATCCAGCTGATGCATCGCTTCCTGACATCAACGAAGGAGTCTACGGCACAGACGAGTTTCGGATGTTCAGCTTCAAGGTCAAGCCGTGCTCGAGAGCTTACTCTCACGACTGGACCGAGTGTCCTTTTGTTCATCCTGGTGAGAACGCGAGGAGGAGAGATCCGAGGAAGTATCCTTACACTTGCGTCCCATGTCCCGAGTTTCGCAAAGGCTCTTGCCCTAAAGGAGATTCTTGCGAGTACGCGCACGGTGTTTTCGAGTCTTGGCTTCACCCGGCGCAGTATAGGACACGGCTTTGTAAAGATGAGACCGGTTGTGCCAGGAGAGTCTGTTTCTTTGCTCATAGAAAAGACGAGCTGAGACCGGTTAACGCTTCAACCGGCTCTGCTATGGTTTCACCGCGGTCTTCCTCGTCTAACCAGTCTCCTGAGATGTCGGTTATGTCGCCGATCAGCTCTCCTATGGGGAGTAACGGTGTTCCTTTGTCTCCAAGAAACGGTGGCGGGATGTGGCAGAACAGAGTTAATAGCCTTACGCCGCCGCCGTTGCAACTTAACGGTGGTAGCAGATTGAAGTCGAGTTTGAGCGCGAGAGATATGGATATGGAGATGGAGCTTAGGCTTCGGAGACTCAGTGACTTCAAGTCCTCTAATCTTGAAGAGACTTTTGGATCTTATGATTCGTCTACGGTGATCCAGCTTCAGTCTCCGAGCAGCAGGCATTCTCAGATGAATCACTATCCTTCTTCTCCTGTGAGGCAACACGGTTTTGAATCTTCAGCAGCTATGGCAGCTGCGGTGATGAACGCGAGATCTTCGGCGTTTGCGAAACGCAGTTTGAGTTTCAAACCAGCTCCGGTTGCTTCTTCGAATGTCTCTGATTGGGGATCGCCGAACGGGAAGGTCGAGTGGGGTATGCAGAGAGATGAGCTGAACAAGCTGAGGAGAAGCGTCTCCTTCGGCATTCACGGAAACAACAACAACAACAGCAACAACAATGTGTCGCCGCGTCCTGTGAGAGACTACAGTGATGAGCCAGATGTGTCGTGGGTGAATTCACTTGTGAAAGAGAGTGCACCGGAGAGAGCATTCGGGTTGAATGAGAGGGTTGGGAACACGGTGAACGGCGGCGCAGCGGTTAGGGATCAGTTTAAGCTGCCGTCATGGGCAGAGCAAATGTACATAGACCATGAGAAGCAGCAGATTGTGGCATAAGAAGTAAGAAGCAGAAAGAAAAATTGGGAACTTTCTTATGGGCCTCTCTACACACAGAATCTAACAAATCTTGCAATAATTCTTTGAATTGTGTTTGACCCCAATAGATTGCTAGTATATGTTTTCTTTTATTCTCTTGTTCTTTTCTTTTTTTTTTTCCCTTGTCATTCTCTTGTCTTTTGTGACACTATGTAATGATTAAAAGCAAATAATTAATGAATGAGTTCAAATGTTCTATGAAGGATCTTATTAGTTTTGTACTTGTTGTGATAACCTTTAATCTTACGGTAACTACTTTCACAGACTGGAGAAGTATAGAAATTCAATTGCTTAGACAAATTTTGCTCTCACTATTTGGCTACCAACGACTGGCCTCTATGTTTTTGGAAAATTGTTAGTCGACTGATTTCTTTTTTCGTTAACAACAAAGGTATTTATTTTATACTCCTACTAGATAAGAAAATCCATACCATGTGACAGTATCGCATTAAATCTTTCATTTTCTTGGTCTTCTCCATGTGCATTAAATAATGCTAATACCTATTATCGAGGTATTACCTAGTCAAAGTTAATGATTAAAAAGAGCAAAAAATTGATGAATGAGTTCAATTGTTCTTTGACAAATCTTAATAATATCATTGTACTTGTTATGATATCTTTAGTCTTACCGGTAATAGTTTAAGATTGGAGAAGAACAGACACTCAAGTGCTTAGACAAATTAGTATTGATAACAAAGCTTTAGCTGTTATGGCTAACAAAGACTGGTCTCTATATCTTCAAAATGTCAAGTATACTGATCCATTTTGTCGTTAATAACAGAGTTAAGAACAGCATGAAAAAAAAACGGTCTATATATTTTATTTACAAAAGTAAAATCCATACCATGTGTATTAATGCTAACCACCTTTTATCGAGGTTACCAAAATATGAATTAACTATGATGCATATATATTTGAGAAATTATATACTACTGGTACCTTCCATTAATTCCATCTGTCGGTTTTCAAAGTTCATTCATACACTTACTAGATTTTGAACCAAAACAGAGGTCTTTTCTAAATTTGATAAGGAGAAAGTAATTGATAAAGTAATTGATATCAAACTGCTTCCATTATCAGTTAAAATAGAAAAAATGATGTTTGGTCCATAAACTAGTTTATTTTTGCTTTGCCAAGCTTTATTATTAATTAAGTATATGATCGTGAATTTGTTAAGAGTAAGTTTACATTTTTAATTCTAAAGAGGAAAACAAAAGGGGGAAAAGTAGAGAAAGTCATGTGTCAGTGTCACCATTTAGGCTTTTAAGGCCAAAAACTACAAAATCCCACCATTGCCATGGTAAAGTCTATTTCGCATTATTGTTGTTAATCTTCAATTATCTCTCTCTCTCTCTCAGCCACATACCGACACTTACATAACTCTTGTTCTTTACTCCTCTTCTCTTCTTCTTGATCAGATGCAAGTGCAACCGTCAAGAACAAAAGTTCTACTGTTCGAGAGAGGAGCGATCATGAAGCAGAGGAAGAAGAGTAATCTCTCAATCTTCGTAATCGTCTTCTCCCTTTTCCTCTTCGGGATCTTCATGTACAATGACAACCTCAAGTTCAAACCCATTTCTTACTTGACATCTTCGAACCCATTCTCTAATCCATTTAAAGACGGAGGCGACGTGGAGTTATTGCCGCCGGAGGAGTGCGATCTCTTCACCGGAAAATGGGTTTTCGACAACAAGACGCATCCATTGTACAAAGAGGAACAGTGCGAGTTCTTGACGGAGCAAGTGACTTGCTTAAGAAACGGAAGGAAAGATTCTCTGTTTCAGAATTGGAGATGGCAACCAAATGACTGTTCTTTGCCAAAGTAAAGCTAATTTTTTTTTTTCTCCAGAATGCTCTGTTTTTCCCGGTTTGATCGATTCGGTTTTGAATAATTAATTTGTTTTCTTTGAATTTCTGATTTTGGTTTTGGAAAGATTCAAAGCGAGAGTGTTGCTTGAGAAGCTGAGGAACAAGAGATTAATGTTTGTCGGTGACTCGCTTAACCGGAACCAATGGGAATCAATGGTTTGTTTGGTTCAATCAGTGGTTCCTCCCGGTAGAAAAAGCTTGAACAAGACCGGTTCTCTCACCATCTTCCAAATCCAGGTAAAGCTAAAAACACTTGTCTCACACTGACACCAATGACGTTACTTTCCTAATTTTTTTTGTTTTTTTAGTAGTTTTTCTTCTAAATATATAATAGTAACACACTTGTGTTACACTGACACCGACATTAGTACATTACTATATAGTTTCTTGTTTTTTTTTGGTTTCTTATATTCTTTCAAATTGTAAATGAAAAGGACTATAACGCGACGGTGGAGTTTTATTGGGCGCCATTTCTGGTGGAATCGAATTCAGACGATCCGAGAATGCACAGTATAATCGACCGTGTAATCATGCCAGAGTCCATCGAGAAGCATGGAGTCAACTGGAAAGGCGTTGACTTTCTTGTTTTCAATAGTTACATTTGGTGGATGAACACTCTCTCTATCAAAGTCTTGTGAGTAGTAATATAACTATATACACTAATACACACATTCATGTTTAAAATGTAACGAAATTTGAGGATTGAAGATTTTGTGAATCTTTTGATGATGAATGAAAACAGACGAGGATCGTTCGATGATGGGGACACAGAGTATGATGAGATCAAACGGCCAATAGCATACGAGAGGATGCTGAGGACATTGGGAGATTGGGTGGACCATAACATTTATCCTCTAAGTACAACCGTTTTCTTCATGAGCATGTCTCCTCTTCACATCAAGTAATTAATTAATTAATTTCTCTCATCCATTTTAATTAAGCTCCTTAATTTTTTTTATAATTTTTTTTTTTCCCATTAGGAGTTTGGATTGGAATAATCCTAAGGGTATAAAATGTGCTTTAGAAACGACCACCGATCTTAAACACGAACATGACGTTCAACGCTGGGACGAACTACATACAGTTTTCAGAGGTGGGGACGGACTACAGACTGTTTCCGTTGGTAGAAAACGTCACGCGGTCTCTCATAGTTCCTATTCGTTTCATCAACATCACTGGATTGTCCGTATCGTAAAGATGCACATACTTCGGTTTACACGATCAAGCAAGGCAAATTGCTGACCAAGGAGCAGCAAAGTGATCCGGACACTTATGCTGATTGTATCCACTGGTGCTTACCTGGTCTTCCCGATACTTGGAATGAGTTTCTATATACGTATATCATTTCGAAACCGAAATTGTCATGACCCCCAAAAGATGATAAATATTTGAAATTCTCTCATCCTATTTTTTGGAATTTTTTTTATATTCTTGTGAATTTGTGATGTATATAGGATGAGATTTAAGAGATCCTAAGTGTAAGTAAATGTATGCCATATAATGTTTTGTTAATAAGGTTTGAGAATTTTCCCACATGGACTTTATTCAACATGTGAGTTCTGTGAGGGCTCACTAAAAGGGTTTGACCAAGAAAACGTTACAAAATTGAAAATCTCACGACATTTTTCTCACATGTCTCACGAGTCATGACATTTGTTAAATAAGTGAACCAAGCACTTTTTGTGGTGTTAATTCATTTTCTTTTCTCCAGTGTTTACATGCATGCTGCTTCTTGTTTTCGATACTTCATTTCCAAACTATTCTTGAAGATTTATTTACATGTCAACATACAACTTTAGTTTGTAAACTGAGCGATGCAATTTATAACGCGACATGCAATTATTGTTGAGCAGTTATGAAAGCCGTAATAAGTGATCCTGCCTTTCTGCATAGCCAACTGCTACAAATTTGTTAAATAAGTGGACATTTTTCACAGGGCAACATATATTTTACAAATTTTTACAATTTATAGTAAATGACAAGATTAGTAGGTGTTGTATTATCAGGGGAAAAAAAAAAAAGTAGGTGTTTATTATCAGCTCCATGATTGTAAAAGATGTTGAATTAGTTGAAACTACGAGCTTCTTGATTAACCAACTACGACGCAGCATTCATAATTGTTCAAACCATTTTTTCTCATATGCTCAGAAACAGAATTTTAACAAGATGAAACAAACTTGGCTATACTGTATAGTCTTTGTTCTTCCGTTGTTCCTTCTCGGACGCTATATGTACAACGAGAACCAGAGGATTAGCCAGTTTCAAGAAACCAAAACGCACAACCCTTCAAGAACACATCAGTCCACCGCAAGAAAGCAAAGAAGTTAAAGACAAGAAGAGTACTGATCTAGCGCCATTAGAAGTCTGCGATTTTTTCACAGGAAAATGGGTTCTTGATAACGTCACACATCCTTTATACAAAGAAGACGATTGCAAGTTTCTCTCGGAGTGGGTGGCATGTACAAGAAACGGAAGACCAGACTCTAAGTACCAGAAATGGAGATGGCAACCTCGAGATTGCTCTTTACCAAGGTCAGTCTACAACTTGCTGAGAACAAAATTGCGTAACACTCTCCTCACAAAAGACTCTATCTTTTGTGTTCTAGGTTCTACGCGAAGCTGCTACTAGAGAAACTCAGGGGAAAGAAACTAATGTTCGTTGGTGATTCAATACATTTCAACCAGTGGCAATCCATGGTTTGTATGGTCCAATCCATCATTCACTCAGCCAATAAGACCTTAAACCACACAGCACAAATGTCAATCTTCAACATCAAGGTCTTACGCCATAGATTATGCCAAAAAAAGTTATAATCCAAGAAGCAAAGCAACTCCAAATCTTACTTCTCTACTATCTTGAATGTGTAGGAGTACAATGCAACGATAGCATTTTACTGGGCACCATTCTTGGTCGAATCAAATGCTGATCCTCCAGACAAGAGAGATGGCAAGGACGGATCCAATAATCATACCTCAATCAATCTCCAAGCATGGAGAAAACTGGAAAGACGCAGATTATCTCGTTTTCAACACTTACATTTGGTGGACCAGAAGCTCCAAGATCAAAGTTCTGTAAGTGATATTTTTAAAGTCTCTCTACCAACTTCCAAAAGTCCAATTTTGCCAATCCTGTTAAAAAAGTTTCTACCTTTACGATGATGCTTGAAGAAAACAAGCATCTTTCAGCCAAGGGTCGGTAGATTCCGATGAAATTGGAATCTATATTGCATACGAACAAGTGCTACGAACATGGGCAAATTGGCTAGACCAAAACATTGATCCAAATCGAACATCGATCTTTTTCAGCAGCATGTCACCAACTCATATCAGGTACCATCAGCAAAAACCCAAATTCTTCGTTTTCAATCTCTCTCATGACATGTTCAAAAAATTTGCAAACAGAAGCTCAGATTGGGGGGTTAATGGAGGAAGCAGCAAGTGCGAGAAAGAGACGGAGCCTATACTCCTCGAGACGTCGAGACGATTAGATGTTGGAACAAATCGAAGGCTTTACGAAATCGCAGTGAACGTGACGAAATCGACGACGAAAGTGCCGATTAGCTTCCTCGATGTAACGACGATGTCGGAGTACAGGAAAGATGCGCATACGTCTTTCTACGGTTCGAGGAGTGGGAAGCTCATGACGCCGGAGCAGAAATCGGATCCGAGAACATTCGCCGATTGTTATCACTGGTGTCTTCCCGGATTGCCAGATACGTGGAATGAGTTGCTCTCTCTCTACATTATCTACAGAGCTTGAAGATGAATACTTCGAATTTTGCTTCCAACCAACAAAAACAACACCGGTTCATTTAACCAATTAAATACCTCGGATCATTGGTCTAATCGCTGAACCGGATTGATTGGTGACCAAACCGACCGATGTCCTTTTTTTGTTTTTTATATGCCACTTTGGAGTTTGGAGCCTTCACTAAAACCAGCTTACACTTTGGGGTTTGGAGTATTTTTTACTCTGTTTTGAGAAGATAATTTCAATCCTTTTGTTAATTGATCGTAGTCTTTGAAAAGGTATTATGAAAATAACACAATCATTTGGATTCTCTCATCCTTCTTTTGTTGTTGTTTTCTTTTTCTTTTTTTCTTGTGATGTATCATGTATATACGATAAAAATGTAAGAGTGTGCCATAGAAATATTTGTGAACAAATAAGGATTACAAATTTCCCACAACGGTTTTATTCAAATCGGTCTATATTGTACTCAAAATATGTTATAAATATGAAGGC